>JARHVA010004292.1:590000-1227500 GCA_037957365.1 Torreya grandis | reverse complement strand
TATTAGAGAATCAATTTGGGTAATTTGTATGGGGTAAAACTCTAGTTTTAGGGAATTGTTAACATCTTGAAATTGATTGAAATTTTTTGAATATTTTTTAGTAGAGCTGAAGAATATTTTAAAGAAGTCATAGTAAAAAAATCAAGGTTTTATAATCTGTTTTGAGGGAATTATTACTATTTGAGGGTTTATAATAATTTCATCATATCTAATAAAATATAAGGAATATTTCCATGAAATTTTTATTGATTCTTTATCACTATACAAGATAGCTATATTCAAAACTTCAATTTTTTATGAAATATTTTGGGTGATTTATTACATTTTTATGATTTTTAATAGATTCACTCTATAGTCTAAATTTTTTGTAATTTGTTCATAGTTTTTTTACTAAAGTTCCACTATAATATATGGAAGATACATTCAAAATTTGGGACTGTTATGATTAGTTTCACATGAGTTATATATATTTTAAGGTTTTTTCATTAACCCTAGTTTATTTTTTCTCTCCTCTAAATCATGGGTCAAATGGATTACAAATAGTGGGAAAGTATTATGGAAAGTGTTAAAAAAAAGCAAAATATTTTGGATAAGTATGATATGGAAAAAAATGGGCATGTGGGGAAAGAAGAGACTTATTATGATAACCAAGAAGAGAGTGTAGAAGAAGAAGAAGAAAAAGAAAAAGAAAAAGAGGATGAACATAATGATGATGAGTATGAAGCTCCAAATGATTTAGGAAGAGAGGTTGAGGATCATGATATTTTTATGATGGAAATGAGGAAGATAATGAAGGTGCTTATGAATAAGAAGAAATAGAGAAAAATAATTATGATAAATAGGTTAAAGATGGTGTAGAAGGAGAGGTAGAGGATCTCAAAGAGTTTGAAGAAGGATTGTATGATAAGGGTTAGAATAATTTAGTTCTAAAGATATCAGAGTCAATTTTTCACTTCCATGGATGTATTCAAAAGAATAAGGTCATTGTGTCCATAAAACCTTGCATCAAGTATAACCTCATCAACATGGATATGGACCAATATCTATAGGTTCAAGAAAATAATATTAGTGAGTCTCAAATAAATGGTAATAATATTCCATTTTTTTGAATATTTGAAGCTCACCATGGACAAATATGTTTTGCATTCAATTTTTTGTGCATTAGATATGGATGATGTGGATATGGTTCTTGGATATCCATAGTTAGAAAATATAGGAACAATCAATTTTAATAGTCATAAGAAATTAATGAAGTTTTGGTACAAAAAAGAAGGTTATTTTATAAGATATCATAGTTGGAAAGGCACAAATATGAGTCAAGGTAGAGCATGAGGATGAGATTGAAATCAGTGATAAAGAGCATGAGGAAAATTTAGATGATGACATAGATGAAGAAATAATATGAGCATAAAAGAACACTTCATCTACTTAAGAGATGAAGGAACCACCACATAACAAGATGAATGAGGTAGAAGAATAGGTGGATAAGGTCAAAGTATCAGAAAAAGTTGAGGTATATAGATACCCACATCATCATGAGATGAAATAATCATGAAGCCATGTGAGGGAGTGTCATAATAACAATCACTTTGGCTATACATGAGATTATAGTGCCAATCACTATGGATATGCATGGAAGCCAAATAATAAATACTATGATTAGGTATGGATTGAGAATAACACAATAGAATATGGTACATGGAATCAAAGGAGGAATAATTATGCTTGGACACTAAGATGGTATAGTTATGACCATGAATGTAACTAGCGTAAAAAAACATAATTTGAAAACAAGGTTAGAAAGCTATCACCTACCAAGATCACATATATATCGTTAGATGATTAAGATTGGAGACAAGTGTGCAATGATTTAAAGCACACTCATTATTTGGTTTCTTCTTATGTTTCAAGGATGAAACATGTCAATGAAGGAAGAAATGTTATGTATCTAAGGATATGATATATTAATGTATATATATTGATGAAGATGATGACATGTGGCACACATCCCCCTTAGTTATATGGGTCCAATATATTAGGATAAATGAGTAAATTGTAGAATTAGTGCATTGGGTAATGGTTGGCATACATTGGGATTAGGAAGTTACCCATCCTTTGTAGTTAATTATAGGTCTATATAAAGGAGGAGAGTATCATTATAAATTAGTCAAGTAAGTTTTGAGTATTCTATTTGGTATAAGGATAGTGGAGGTTGTCCCCTCGAAGAGATATTGTGGAGTTATTTCTTCCTAAAGGAGTATTGTATGGTGTTGCCCTACCTTAAGGGTATTATTATATTTATGAATATATTGAATATTTGGGCATCATGGTTCACCAATGTTTATTGTTTTGTGTTGATCTAAATTATATTCTATATATTTCAAATATTATAAGTGTTGATCATATAGATTGTTAAATATTTTTTGATTTTGGTGATCACCAGGTAGTGAACCCAAATCTTTTAGAGGATCATTAGTCATTGATGAGATCTTGGATATTATACTTCAAGGTATAACATTTATTTATATAATGCCTTTGGTTATGGTGAAAGTCACAATATGTATTAACATCATATCCTTTAGGTATATTTTGACTCATATCAACCTATATGAGAGGAAGGAGAGATATGAGATAACACTCCACAAGGTTTTGAAGTAAAAAAGTTGGAGATTCAGGGAATCATATAAATTATCTCTTAGGTTCATTGGATAAGATGAATTGACTAGGTTGTTATGACACTATGTTAACCATTATGGTTGTTTCATTTTTAGGTTATTTAGGTCTAACCATGTAGTTTGGTTTGATATGAAACTTGGTATTGTATGCAGTCAGTGTTTGCTAAATACTTAAGTTTTTTCAAGAAAATAAGTTTTATTTCATGATATTGAACAATATGGCATAATTCATCAAAATATTTGAAATTTAAAAAAATAATGGACTCATATAATGAGGCAAACAACTGTGCTTCAAGATGTCTTGAAGTTCCTTATCTACCATTGGATATATCATTTTGGCCAACATTGTTTTGTATATCATGATTAAAAGAGAGGTTAGTTAATTATTTGTGATTCAAAACCAAAAAAAATTAACAAAAATGACATCTCAAACATAATACCTCAGTTAGGGGCAAGGTCTAGGAGAATTTAAACAAATAGAAAGACATAAAAAAAAACTATACCTTCCCAATAGATTCGTTCTCCAATATAGATTAATGGTTTATTGAGTTTCAGATTGTAGTTGTGGAGTCTTTGTAAATGTATCACCATTGTAATAAGCATGTCCCATAAGTTTACAAATTATTTGGTCTAATTGATAAGAATAAAATGAATAATGATGAAGCTTTCCTTTAGATTTATGTACAGTTTTTTGGTATTAAAAAGCCTCTTATGTCCAAAGAGGTCATCCTCTATTTATAACTTAATTAGATCAATTGTAACCATTAAAATGTTAATCCAGATGAGTGGCTAAAATTCTATTCAATCTAACTAATTAATGCAATAAATATTTTAGAAAGAGATTACATTAATGAATTATGATATTTGATTGTATTTATGATAATAATTGAGAACTTTATGTGTGATGCCATGATGATGTCATGATTTACATATTTGTTAAATATTTATATATTACATAATTATAAATTAACCAATTTCTTGGATTTTATGCTTATCCATTTGATTTGTTTTGATGGGACAATTAATCCTAACTAGCTTATGGGTGATTTATGTAATATTTAAATTTGAATATTTACTCCAATTAATTATTCCAAAATGTTGGTTTCAAAATAATAATTTGACTTAGGGTGAACTAGATGAAGCTAATGATTACATACTATGTATTACCCCAATATGGATGCACCAATACATTTCAAAATATGCATGTTAAATGTGTAGACTAATTTGGATGTTTTATCTATTTATATGTTATTTATAGAATTTGATTTTGATTTTAATTTGACATCAAAGTGAAGAGAATTGAGTGTTTACATTTTTTCCCTGTTTGAGAAAGTGTTGTGAGACACTAGGCAAAGTAACAAATTTTCAAAGAATGAAAAAGTAATTAAAATGATTTAATAAAGATTGAATGATGATGTATTCATGTTTCGTTTATTCTTGTTCAATTTACTAAAAATGAGTTCACATCAATGCTGTAAAATAAGATTGATTGACCTTTGAAGGAGTGTCTTAAAAATAAGATTGATTGACATGACTTTGAAAGAAATAAAATGGATAAAGGAGCCATAAATATGCCTCCCAAGAAGAAGGATCTATGATTAACCAAAGATTGAGATAAGGCTTGAAATTTTGGATTTCCAATGATCAATAGAGTAGAAAAATGAGTTGCCCCAAAAGAGGGGGGAAATTGGTCAATTGATAAATGGAGTTGCCGTAATAAGGGATATTTGATCATGCAGGAATTGATTGATATTTTGATGTGATTGATTAAAAAACATATATCAAGGATTTAACATGTTGATATGATGGATAATGTGTATGAATCTCTTCTATATGTTGAGTAAGAGATGCACATCCTGATTAGCATATATGTAGCTAGAATGTTCAAGTGTTTGATTTGGAACATGAAAAAGGTGATGAGAGTTGCCTAAAAGGGGAGATGTTCTTGCACAAAACATTATAGATAAGGCTCTAGTGCTTGATTTTTAATGTAACACAAAATGGTATGCACCATGATATAAAACACTATGATGACATGGTCGTAATGTGCATAAAGATTGACTCCTGATTCAATAAATAAATGACATAAATGCACTGTGATATGTAATTATCAAGATGAAATAGTTATTGAATGACAATGGAATGACTCAAATACAAAGTGTAAGTAATCAACCTATAAGTGCATATGGGTTATAATAAGGCATAACAATAAAAATAAATAAACAAGCAAATAATCAAACATATGCACATAAAAGTAATAAACAATCAAATAATCAATGAGTTTTGTGTGTGATAACAAGGTGTTATTCTTAGTGCTTTGCCCCTAAGTCCAGGGAATAGTAGATAGGATAATGTGACCATTTAGACTTTGAGGGGGAATAAAAGAATAAAGAAACACTACCTACATAGTCCCTGTGGACCTTTAGGCCAAATGTAGTTCTTCCAAGAATGTGAAAGATGAAAAGTGATGACAATGATTAGAATGAAATTGATTAAAGAGGAAAATGGGTTTGACTCATAAATGATGAAATCATAAATGGGCTCACAAAATGGAGAGAGCGTGGAAGATAAAGAGGGGGAAATGAAAATGGGAATGATAGTGGCCAAATTGTCCCAAGCTACTCCATGTAGCCAAGCACTACCTACATAGTTCGTAGGGTCCTTGGGGTGATGTATTTCTCCCTAAAATAGGAGTTTAATGAAGAAATGACAATGGTAATTAGAAATGATGACAATAGGATAAAAGTCTTCCACCCATGAAGATGTTAAAATGCAAAGGGTGAATTATCCATGTCATACGTAAATAATGCCACCTAGAGCATGACCAAGAGGAAAATTCACTGGTGAACATGATGATAAATTATACAAATATTTTGTGGCTTTATATCTCTTTTAGAGAGGTGAGGCATTTTTTAAATGTTTTAGGATTTTGGGAATAAGATATAAAGGAATGCTCTATAAAAAGGATACACAAAGGGAATATCAAAAAATATATAAAGAACCATCTAACAAAGGAAAAATTACCTTTGGTAGGGGCTCAGATAATAGCTAAACCATCTATAATGGTACTTTAGGATGTAAAGGGATTACCTTTCAATAATAAACTAGTTATGCAAAGGAAGTGATGCAAATTGAGGAACATGACTAAAAGAGAAAAAAAAGAAACTCTTGAAGAATTTCCAAATAAGGAAAGCATGATAAATTACTCTAATATTGTTATTTCAAAGATGTACCAATGATGACCAAATCTAAACTGCCTACTAAAATGTCTTCTCAATCCTTTTGTAGTACTTGTAGGTCACAATCAAGATCATGAATGGAATATGATAAGGGAAAGGATAAGAATTGACTCAAGGATGGTAAATTTAATGAATGGGAAAGTGGAATGACATGCCCCCAAGCTAAGGGACTTATATACAGTGTTCAAACAATGTAAACATCAAAAGTGATTGAATTAAACCACCATGTTATTGGAAATCAATAAGAAACACGTGTATTTGATTCTAATGTGAGCCAATCAAACCCTGTCTAAAGTAGTGGTCTTAGCAAGGACCACTCTACTAGTGTGGGTCCCACAAATTCTATCATTCACACCTTTAAGTGATAAATGAGATTCACCCAAGTGTAAACATCAAAGTAGTGTCCCATTATAGAATCTACAATAGAGCATACCACTAAGTAAAGTGTAATTGATTGTAGTATGGATGAAAGATTATTGTTGATCATGGGATAATGAAATAATAAGGGTATGGTTTTTGGAGGCAAGTATATTTATTTGGGTATCAAAGGGGAATGAAGACCAACACATATTAGCTCTGATTTAGAATGACTAAAAACTGGTAGAAGAGAGTGTATTATAATCAATTATATGATATGTGCATCCATGAGACAAGGGTTTCCACAATGTCAGTGGGTTTATCATTAGCCCATGGTATTTTCTCAAACTAGATGCATTCATAGTTATGTTTAAGATTGTTAAGCATGCCTTTATGTTAGGGCATGAAATTTTCATCTTTTGGGTGATGTAGACTTGTAACTTGATTGATAATTAAGTGTGCATCTCCATGAGTGGCCAAGTGCTGAATAGTCTATTGTATTGCTTCTTTCTGATGGGAATAATGATAGAGATCCATTTTAAATAGTTAATAGGTCAATGAAATCCTTCCCCTAATAATTTCTCCAATCTTTACTTTACCTTTTAAGGATCATCTATAGTGCCAATGCCAATAGGTTTCTTCCATAAATGGTGTGGAAGCATCCTTTAATATAATAGGAATTAATGAGAATTGACCTTCTTTATTTGATTATATCTCAACTGGTTTATCAAGCTCACCAATGTAAGAAGAATCTGAATATGACCTATAGAATAAAAAACCAACTTAAAAATGTTTGTGGAAAAAACATATTCCAATTCTTCAAATGTTTGTTCCTTAAAGCGAGTGGTACCTGTACTAAAATGAAATCATGGACTCTTAGGTTTATGCACTTCATGTTAAAGAGAGTGAACCTTCCTATCAATTGGTGCCTCAGAGAGGTTTTTGCCAAATGATACATCTTTATCTTTAATTTTACCCTGGTTTAAAAGTTTCTCAAAGATGTTTTCACTTGTAGACCTCAATGTTTGATTAACTTATTGACTGGGGAAGTTTGCCTACTTCCTAAAATAGGTCATAGGGCCCAATGTAATTTAAATTTCTTACTTGTTATCACTCAATGGAAGAATATCTCTGAGGCCCATGACATATAAAATTACTTTGTCACTCAAAAATTTCTTTCAATGGTATAACATGATCTTGTTGGTCTTGGTCAAGTAATTGGGGTTAATGAAGGGTAATAGGGGGATTGGTTGTAAAAGGTATAATGGTACTGGTAGTGGTGTTAATGAAGAGATTTGTATTATCTAGTTCCTTGTAAATAATATAATGTGACTATTCATCACTTCTAGGATCATATTCATTAGTCATTAAAGTATGTCACTCTTGAGATCAGAGGGGTCACCCCTAGGTGGTGTATAGCCCAATGCCTTGAATTCTTTTATGTTTGGTTACAAAAATGGGTTCAATAGTAACTTGTTGATTTGGCCCCATACCTTTCCCTCTCTAATTTTGACACCTCATTATTTTTTGAGGAATGAGCTAATTTCTATTTTGAAATAATGAGGTAAAATCATCTTCATACAACTAGGAATCTTATGAACTATTGATTTGATCTTGACGTGGCAAACTATCTTTAACAAAAGTAATAGGCCTATTGAGATGAAAATTTGAATTCTTCTACCACTCTATTTTGGGCTTGCTAGGGGATTTGGTAGCATTGGGTCTACCATATAATTTGGTATACTTGGGTAATTTAATAATATGGAAAGCATCATAGATGTTATAAGCACCAATACCCTTATCTTCAATAGTAAAAACGAGATAAAATTTGAGGAATTAGGGAATGAGATGGGGAGGCTAAGGTATTTAGATCAATGCTATTGGACTTAGGAGATTTAGGTACTGAATTCTTATCCTTTTTGGGTATATGTTTTTATCTAGGCCAATAAGTAGAGTTCCCATATTCATGTTCTAAATGTATAAAATATTGGTATGGCTACAAATCACCAAGAATAACAACCTCCATTCCAAAATGGGGGAACTTTATGCAATGATGTAAAGTGGAAGGGATGGTTTTGAATTCAGACATATAAGGTCATCTAGGAGCATATCATATTATATCTCAAGATCAAGGACATGACAAAGTGTATTATGGGTGACAGGCCCAATAATGACAAACAAATAAATGGTGCCTTTAGATTTTTTTTCTTTGTGGTCATATGATTTTATAGTAATTGTGTCTGGCCATAAATATAATGATGTATATCCCAGATATTTAATTAATTTTAATGAAGTAATATTTAAATATCAACCATTGTATATGAACACTCGCTTGATTTTATGGCTAGAAAAAACTACTTCAATATAAAGGGTTGTTATGCAACAAACTAAGGGATGACATATCAATTTGATTAAATGAATGTTTATACCCTAGGGATAAATGCCCCATAATTAATTGGAATAGAGTAAAATCAATGACATTAGAAACCTTAGTTTGGAATAAAATTTGATATAATATTTCCTTATGGACCTCCAATGTATGTAAGAGATCTAAAAAAGAAATATGTGTTGGTGTTTTGTGTAATTATTCCATAATGTCATATTGTTTCTCAATAGTCAAAGAAGATGACTTTGGTTTTAAAGGAAAAGAACATTGAACAAGGTTTTGGTTGGAAGGTGATGAAGGAACTTGAAGGATAACTTGTGGATGTTGAGTTATGATAACACAATCTCGATCCTGAGTAGGGTTACTAGAATTAAAAAGACTAAATATAGGGCTATGAAGAATAACTCATTGATGATTAATCACATCAATGAAACTTCATGTCATAA
Source organism: Torreya grandis (assembly GCA_037957365.1). Lineage (NCBI taxonomy): Eukaryota > Viridiplantae > Streptophyta > Pinopsida > Cupressales > Taxaceae > Torreya > Torreya grandis. The sequence goes on along the minus strand of JARHVA010004292.1, from coordinate 1,218,397 downwards.
GTGGGTTATTAGAATGTGGATTTATCTAATGGTGGCCACATTATTGCTTGTAACATGACCTACAACATAATTATAGTCATGAGGTACATAATGATAGCTAATCTGGTTGGAACAAGAATCCTATCCTTGATTATGATTATTATGTTATTGACTCTAATTCTGATTACAATTTTGATTTTTATTCTAACTTTGATGTTTATTTTGATTTTATTGATTATTTGAGTTGTGTTTTGGAAAAGGGTCTTTTTATATACTTATATTATAATTGGAAGTGGAAACACCACTAGCTAACTCAATTTTACCCTCAGGAAAATCTTGAATGAAGTGCCTAAGATTCATGCATAGACTTCATGACCTTTGATTTGATGGTAATCACAATATTTTTTGTCTTTATACTAAAAAATCTTTGGTTTATCTTTTAGAAAAGTCTTTGGAATTAGCTAAACAACCATTTTTGCCACAACTAATTTTTGAAATACCACCTCAATAATCTCACCAAGGTCAACAAATAATATTTTTTAATATTGATTCCTTAGTGGAGGTGGTCTTTGTATAGATGATATTTTGTGTTTATGTGGCACCTCAGTCTATTACACTTGGTAAACTCAGACCTTGGTTGTTCCTCTTAGTTCTATACTCTCCTTACTTCTGTAAGCCTCTCATTTGCTATATCTTCTACCCCTTGTCTTATGTTTTAGTCTACCCAATATTATATTGATGACATAGACATTCTATCTTACCTAAAATTCTTAAAATATACTTATCTTACAACTCTACAAGTTTTGAGCCTATACCTATTTTGTTACTCCCTAAAAACTAACATTTGGGATAAATAATGTCATCATCATTACTATCCTACCCTGGCATAAGTGTCTAGTGCCCTAAAGTCATCTAATTTACAAATGAAATTTATTCCAATGGTTATCTTAGGTGATTTAATGTGAGTTATTACTCAAAAGGGATTGATATAAATATAAAATCAACCTTCATTCATTCCTCACATAGTAATCAAACAAATATCATTTAATTAAATAAAGCTTCCCTATTTATTATTATATCTAAACTAGTCATAGAGACTACACATAAATAGGTTTGAAGTACTAAATGAGTAGCCCAAGACCCTAATTTTCCAATTTACAAGTAAGGTCACCATTGTAATTGATTTACACACATTACATGATTCACACATAAACCAACATGTAAGGGATAACTACATTAGTTTGAGGCCCTCTTTAGAGTATTGGCTATGTAGGCAACATCATTTAATAGTGGGGTCATTGAGGTTATCTCAACACTGTGTGCCCACTAACCCATTTTACCCCAATATTACATTGAAGATGAAAAGATAGGGTTTATCCATTTCACAAGGAGTGATAGTGTATAACCCAAATCTAAATGCACTAGAGTGAAGGTGAAGCCAAACTCAGAAGTATCTAGGTGGTCACATCCCATTTCACTAGATATTATATACATGACATTATCATCAAACTCAAATAGTAGCATCGACATAATTATATAGGGATGACACAATTTTATAGATAGCTAGAGGCACCAGATCTAGAATTTGACAACTATTCTAGAACTATCTTTCTACCTACATTCAACTTGTTCTAGATCCATAACTACATTAGCATCAGAACAAGCTAAGTACTTCTATTCTTTATCATTTCCATATCTATCCTAGTTATACTTTTCATATTTAGACTATCTCATCATAATAAATTTAATGTATGTTTGTATCTAAGTTTAGTGTTTGATTGGATTGGTATAGCTTTGATTATCACCCTTGTGTCATTTCATTTATATATTCTTAACCCTAAGCTTAAATTGAAAACATACAACACATTTTATTTTAGGGTCAAACATTTGGTGAAGCCAATCCATGTGAACGCAAAAAAAATTGACCTAGGGATTATAAGCCTCTTAGGGTTTCAACTTGTTGTGATGGATTTTTAGATCTAAAGCTTTACCCTAGGGTTTTACCTCCTTTGGTCACTAGGGCTTTGTGTGCTTATGTTTGCAAGTGGATTTTTCCTTGATTGGTACATTTATCTTCCGAACAAGTTCATTTAAAAATTATTCATAGTTATTTTCAACTCATATTATTATATGTAAAAACCTCTTTTTATTTGCAAAAAGTTGGTATGGATTTTTCAATTTTTACAATTTACAATTTTTTGTAAATATTGGCATACATTGTGAATGGTGTACTTATATTGAAATTAATTTATAGGTTTCATAAAAAAATAGATATTATTTAAAAAAACCATCTTCTATCCTTGAAAAATATTCTTGATTTATCACAATTGTTGATTCTTTATTTGGAATATTTTAGGGTTTGCCTATGAAGTATTCAAAATTATTTGACTTATTTTTTATTCATATTAGATAAAAATTAAAATTTATGTAAGGTTTTTCATAAATATGTTGATATAGATAAAAACCTCTTTCAAATTGCTAAAATATTGTATGGATTTGTCAAATTTAAAAATTTACTATTTTTAAGAAATTTATATCTATAGGCTATACATGTACTTTTGTTTCCCTATTTTTCCAGGTTCATCTCATTTTCTATTTTTATAAAAAATCCTATCTCAAATTTTCAAAAAAAATTATCCAATAGTCTAAAATTGTTATATCCTTATTATATCATGGTTAATTGCTCCTTAACATTTATAAGCCTTTCTTATCCTATTCTCATATCAATTTTTAGAATATTTCAAATAGATACAAAGGAGACTCTTAATCCTCCTAATGATAAGGAGGGTGATAACTATCATCCCTATAACTAGCTCTAGGCTATCACTTATATACTAGGTAATGTGGCCAACCTTATAGTTTCAAATGAAGATATTCAGTCTAAAAAACCTAGGGTTTGTGATTGTGAAACCATAAAGAAACAAATTAGTACCATGAACAAATTAATAAATGAGTTACAAAAGTAAAATCAGTCTCTAAATTCAAAGATAACCTTATTTCAAAATTAGATTTCATATACAAAGAGTCCACACCATGCTAGTGTGAATCACATGTTTGCATCTCCATCAAAAAAGGTTTCTTATCCAAATTCAAAGCTATAACAAAACACACCTAAAGCAAGTGATACAAATATTATACCAATAGTTACTAAGAGACCAAGTGAAATCCTAAGGGAAATGATTTGAAATAGAGTGATCAAATTACCTCCTCTACATCCTCTAAAGAGATCCAAGGACTATTGTGCTTATTATTTAATGCATGGGCATCATATCGATCATTATTTTACATTAAAGAACCAAATACAAAGTTACAAACATAGTGGTGATCCTATAATTGATAAGTCTACAAAAAAAACCCACTCACATTAGCATAAGTGTCAAAATAAAAAATATGGGTACCAAAGGAAAATTTAAAGAAAAAATAGTTACAAATACCAAACTTAGAGTAAGAAAAGGTTCCAAAAGACAAATCATATCAAGAAAATGATACAAACTTACCTTTCAAAAATGGTACTCAGCTTTACAAAAAATGTAGTTTTGGAATGAAATATTCACAAAAAAATTGGTTATCATGGTCAAGGCTTGGGAAAACATTCCCAAGGCATCACTTATCCTATTTCCACATATGATCAAAATGATCATCAAGTATTGGACTTTATTTGAAATACTAATACAAATCATTCAAAGCCATATTTTACCAATACAAAAGAGTAAAATTTACAAATGAAAATAAGGTACATAAAGGACAAGTCCAGAAAGAACAAAAAGTATCTAAAAAGGGTAATGTCAAATGTGTGCCTTTGTATGAATAAATTTCCATGCATTCCTCAAAACATCAAATCATCAAACCTTTCATAGATGAAAAACAATGTCAAAATATCATGCTTGACCTAACTTTTCAATTTAATGTATATATCTAGAAATTATTTACATCTCTATCATATGGCAATGAACATGTAAATAAATGTACTATATCTGATCTTTGTGTTGGATCTTTTAAATGTAACATCACACTTAGATCCAAATCAGGATCTATTATTATGCATATTACTCCCTTTTTGATAAAATATAATGTAAAATTTGGAAAACCATGGTTACTCATATCAAATAAAAACATATGTGAGCTAAATATACCAAGTAAAAATATACCAAAGGACTATGTACACATATATCATATCATATTCTAGAAAGGATACACTTACACCACCCCTCAATTATTATAATCAATTGTATGGGATCATAGGGTAGTCCTCTTCAAATATTCTCCAAAAAATTAAAAACATCTAAAAAATCAAATTAGCTCCTTGGCATCTATGTATTAGTTTCATGTTGATGGACAACATACTCATTTACTCCTATATACACATATGTCTCACACTTTTACTTGAGTGTGATATAGGAAAACAAAAATACATGATACATTCCTATTTTAGATGTTGGGTTTTCCCTCTACTCACGTCATATGGACATTGGGGGCATCCACTTCTTTAATCTTGATACACATAGGTTGTATGATTTGATGATCACTCTACACTATCATGTTTGAGCTTATATATATATATATATATATATATATATATATATATATATATATATATATATATATATATATATATATATATATATATATATATATATATATATATATATATATATATATTATCCATGATGATATATTACACATGGTACTTCATATATTATACACTTACCATTCTCTTATAACACATTGAATCATTGAGCCACTATGATATGTTTATTTTGGTTGCTTATGCTTTACTTTATGCACTTTCTTGAGTGTCTTATCTTGCTTGTTTGAGCATTTTAATATGCTCCTTTGTTTTTACCCCCCCCCCCCCCCATGCTTATGCATGATTTCTTTGACATTTTAATAATTCCATTTTTTGTGTTATGGTCATTTGAATATGTCATTCTTTCTTTCATATATATTTGACTAAGTCATGTCCCTTCGATTTTACATCATTTGATCATGCCCCTTATTTGCAATTTCTTTAGACCATTGCTTTTTGAACTTATACTATTACTATCTAGATGTTTTCGTGATGTTTATCATCCATATTAGGCCTACATGTGATCACATTAGTTCTATGTGATTCAATGATAAATTTACATAAATATGATCCTTCTATATGATACATGGTTATATTCACAAATTTTATAGTTACATTACCCTTTTGAGGTGAGGTAATTCCTAGTTCCTATTTTTACCTCACCTCAAAAGGGGGAATATTATTAGGGGTATGCTTGGGAAGTATATTCTTCACACTTGGCACAATTCTTAGATTTAATGGGGGCATGTTTTGGAAGCATGTTCTCCACACTCATTTAGTATTTGATATTCATACCAATTTGCAGATTCAATGGGGAAATGACATATGGGCATGGATTCCACACATTCACAATTTTTAGATTCAGTGGGGGCATGTTTTGGAAGTATGTCATCCACACTTATTTAGTATATGGTACTTATATCAATTTATAAAATTAGTAGGGGTATACTTTGGAAGCATGTTCTCCACACCAATTTAGTATTTAACATCTTCAGTTTATAGTGCAACATATTTTATAAGCATATCCTCCACATTGGTACTTATATCAGTTTTCATATTTTTCCATATATAGTAGGGGAATGCTTTGGAAGCATATCCTCCACACTTACACAGTTATCCGAATTGGCCAAAGTACATAATCATATGACTCAAATTCATAGTTTTGGTAGAATTATATACATTGGTACCATTGTTATACATAATTTCAGCATGAGACATATCTAAGGTGTATATGTTATACAACATGTGCCTAATATTGAAAAATATAAATCAATTTTATATTCTAAAACCATTACATGTACTAACACCCCACAAACTTTTATGGACCATATTGAGTCAATATACTACAATATTTGGTTCACCTTTTGGTATGGTTGAGGCAATCAAATCACTCAACTTTACCAAGTTTTTAGGTTAAAATTGATCATCCAACCTCACCAGGTTATAAGTATCATTGGGTTACACAATTGAGATAATCTTAACTACTAGGTGGCAACTCAATTTTGCTCCAAATTTGGAGGCATGTGTCTTCTAATCTCTCTCTCTCTCTCTCTCTCTCTCTCTCTCTCTCTCTCTCTCTCTCTCTCTCTCTCTCTCTCTCTCTCTCTCTCTCTCTCTCTCTCTCTCTCTCTCTCTCTCTCTCTCTCTCTCTCTCTCTCTCTCTCTCTCTCTCTCTGTCTCTCTCTCTCTCTCTCTCTGATATATGTGCTTCTAATATTTATCTATTTATATCCTAATCTTAGTTGCAGAGCCTTATAATGATACACATTTTTCAAAATAACTCACCAATAGGTAAGACAGTTATATTGACACACAAGTGCACTCCTAAACCTTGCTCTTTAAATTTTAATCTATTTTAAATACTTTTTAACCTAGATAATATGAAATGATTTTACACTATAAAATGCTCTTGGTTGTAGGTCAATCACCAAAAAAAGCAATCAAATTCAACGTGAGGAAAGATAAGGTGCTCATATACACCCATGTATTTATTTATTTCTTTTAAACTAGAAATTTCATTACTAGATTAAAAGGGGGAAAATTTAGATGATATTTTGTGATTATGTAGCACCTCAGTCTTGTAAACTTAGAAAACTCATAACTTGGCTATTCCTCTTAGTTATACACTCTATTTACTTCTACAAGCCTTGCTTCTATTCTATCTTGTGCCCCTTGGCCTATCAGTTAGTCTGACCAGTCTTATATTGATGACATAGACATTTTATCTTGCCCAAAATGCTTAAATTATACTTATCTTAAACCTCTATAAGTCATGTACCTATTTTTCTACTCTTTAGATACTAACATTCAGTATAGATAGTAACACTGACGTTACTCTCCTGTCCCAGTGCAAGTGTCTAATGCCCTAAAGTCATCCAATTTATAAATGAAATGTATTCTAATGGTTAAACTAAGTGCTTTAATGAAAGTTATTACTCAAAGGGATATATATATATATATATATATACAAGTTCAACCCTCATTCATTCCTCACCTAGAAATTGAACAAAATAACATTCAATTGAACAAAGATTCCTTATTTATTCCTATTTCCAAACTAGTCATAAGGATTGCACATCTACAAGTCTGAAGTACTAAAGGATCAGCCCAAGAACCTAATTTACCAAGTTAAAATCTAGGTCATTATTATACTTGCTTTACATACATTGCATGATTCACACACAATCCAATACATAAGGGAAAACTACATCAGTCTAAGGCCCTATTTAGAGTATTAGCTATGTAGGTAGCATCCTTTGACAATAGGGTCATTAGGGTTAGCTCAACACCATGTTGCCACTAACCCATTTTTTACCAAGTCACATTTAAGATGGAAAGCTAGGGTTTAGACATTTCATAAGGAGTGATAATATATGACCTCGATATAAATACACCAGAGTGAAGGTAGAGCCAAAACCAAAATCATCCAGGTGATCTCATCTTATTTCATTAGATATTTTATACAAGACACTATCACCAAACTCAGATAGTAACATCAACACAACCATCCAAGGCTGATGCAACTATCCAAATAGCCAAAGGCACTAGATCCAAAATCTAACAAGTGTTCTAGAACTATCTTCCTACCTGATTTTAACTTGTTCTAGATCTAGAACTACATTAGCATCAAAACAAGCTAAGAACTTATATTTTTTCTCATTTCTATATCTAGCCTAGTTTTAATTTCCATATTTAGACTATCTCAACATAATAAATTCAGTGTATGCTTATATCTAAGTTTAGCATTTAATTGGACTACTATAAATTCAATTATCACCCTTGTGATATTTCATTTTGATATTCTTAACCCTAAGCTTAAAGTGAAAATATACAACACATTTCATTTTAAGATTAAAAATTGTGTAATGTAAGTGATTATGTAGGTGGAGTGTTCTGGATAGTTGGTGGTTGCACCATTTGCATGCGTATGGATTTAGTGACTCCATTGCCTATAATATGCTTGTTTGTATTGAATATTTTTGGATTCTTAGAGGTATTGTCTTATGCTTATGTTATATTTAGATCTACATTATGAGAATAAATCTTAATCATGCCCTTATTAATAAGAACCTTCTCAATTTGCACACATTTTAAAATAATATCTTCAAATGTGATAGCATATTGAAGTTGAAAATGATAACTTATCTCTCCATTAAGATTAGCCACAAAGATGTTTGTTAATTTCTTATCTAAAAAGGTAGGTGGAAATTAGTTGTCCAAGGATCTCCATTATTGTAGAAATGCATAAAATCTTTCTCCACCCCTCTATTTGGATGTACACAAATCAACCATGGTTAATTCATGTTCCAAGTTATATGATAAATGCTTGACAATTTTTTTTGATAGGTCATCAAAAGTTGTGATTAGCCTTTTTTTTGTAAGTGAAAGAACCATTCTAAGGCTTGTCCACCCAAACTGTGTGGAAACTAGCGAAGGAAGTACATACTATTATAGCTGACTTCCTCGCATGAAACAAAGAATGCTTGTAGATGATCACTTGGATCACCTTTCCCCTTGTATTTATCAAATTTAGGAATTTTAAAGTGGGATGAGAAAAGTACTTGAAGGAAACTCATTTTGAATGGATATAGGCATATCTAATCAAATTTATACTTTTTATCCTAATTTCTTATCATAATTATAATTTTCACCTCCTCCAAGTCTTGAAGGGTGTGAGAATTTTGTTGGGTATTGAATGGTTGATTGACTTGGTTTGAGCAAACATATAGATTTGAATTGGAACATGTCTGAATGGGTACCCTATTATTTTTTCTACTAGGAATGTACACACTTTGATTGGGATTATATTGTTGATAGGTTACTTATTATTGATTCATTTTTAGAGGTGGATTATGAATGCATTGTTGATTAAAAGGCAAATATTATCGTATGGAACTAGTTTTTGAAAGATAGGAACCTAGTATGAATGAGAAGGAACCTACTATGAATTAGATAATGTTTATGAATTGTTCACCACTTGATGTGGGGGTGGGTTAGAAAATTTCTATTGTGAATGGTTTGGGATTTGTTGTGAAGTAGAAGGAATTTACTTCAAATTAGAAAGGATTTTTTAATGATTAGGAAAGGTATGTTGTGGATTATTTGTGATTTGTTGTAATGGATCCACTAAATGTGGTTGTTCAAAATTATCCAATGGGTCTATAATGGTTGTAAGATTGGCTAAAGTATCTTGAGGTTCTTTTAATGGTAGATTTTGGTCCATAGATTATGATTTGTTAAGTGAAGTGAAAACTATATAAGTAGTTAAATTAGCTACAAGTTGATCAATAAATAACTGAGTAGCCTATTTTACCATGGAAGCAATGATTTGGTAATGTTAATATGGGTCTAATAGTTGACCTTTTCCTTTTCTAGACAATGTAAGGACCTAGTTTGAACTTTGTATAGGGCCCTAATTTTGACTAGAAGTTGATGGGTCTATAAGAGATTTATTTTGACTATATTTTATTCTAGAGGTATTTCCTCTCTTTGAACAAGGCTACATAATTAGTCGATAAGTAAATCAAGAAAGAGTTTTGCTCTAGACTCTTAAAATCTTATAAGGGCTTTGTCTTTGCTTTCAAGAAAAATGTTATTATACTAGATATGACTATATCCAACATTTTGTGGAACCTCTTTATATATGGTTTAGTGTTCATCTATGTCATCTACATTTTTTCATTATTTCAAATATACCGAAGTAGATTATAATAGAGCTCATCATCCAAACATGGACCATAAGAAGCCCCACTATGAGTGTATTTAGATATGTTTGAGTTGATGGTATTTACTTTATATTCAAGGTAATATTTTTGAATTGACTTGAATGAATGCATTCAAAACTTTACATATCAATTCGAAGCTATCTTTGGATTTTAAAAGTGTTAGAAGTGAATTGTTTAACTTAAGTTGGCTTGGTTTGGAATTGGATTTTGGCTTGAATTTAAAATGTTGACTTTGTTTGACTTAGAAATGTTAACCTTTTGAAAATGTTTGACTAATTTAGCTTTGGTTTTTAATTAAATCTAAAATTGAGATTAGAGTTAGAATTGGATCAAAATTAGAATAGAATTACAGTTGGAATTGAAATTGATTTAGATCTATCTTTAAATGAAAATGAAACCCAAATGACCTAATGTGAAAAATTAATTTCAAACTAAAATTGGGTCCAAAAGGCACTGATTTGAATGATTTTCAATTGGATAACATAACATAATAATATGGAATAAAATTAACTAATAATTGAATAACGTAATGACTAATCACACAATTATGGAATGATATATGTTTATATTTTGAATAATGTTGATTCATTTAAGGTGTAAAGTATGTAACACATAACACATGGGTATAAAAACAAATAATCAATAATAAATACATAGGACAAACCTATTTTTAATGGTAATATTGGTGTGAAAAGTGATTGTAGTCCACGTAACTACATTACTCTAAGTGGTGATAGATTAGTTTCACACAATCCTCAATATCAAGCAATACACCATGAAATATTGGGGGAGATTGGTTTCCCTTGCACTATAAAATTGTTTACAACTGATAGTCTTAAGTTAAATTTTTACAAGGCTATCTAGATGGTCCATTATATACCTTGAAATATGTAGGGCTCAAATCATCATAGGTGAAAGACTAACAAGTAGTATAGGAAGGTATAGTCCCTTCACACTCACTTTAGCCATAAATGTCTAAGTGAAGTGTTATCAGAATAGTCAAGCACCAAGGGTATAGTCTAAGGTTTGTGTTGGATCATGAAATCCCTTATAATTCATGGATGCACTTAAAAACACAATCACTCAACTAATAATAATTGAATACAACCTCTATTTATGTACTCATAGAATATACAAGGTTGGTATGTACATTGGGGAATGAAATCATAATTGTCGTGACCTAAGGACTCATAGGAAGGGGATGAAATCAACCATACATAGTCAAAATAAAAGGAAATAATAATAATTTTTTATTCTTAAGACCCCAAAAATGGGAAAGAGAAGATTGTATTCTAATGTTATTTTAGTAAAATATAATGATAACCTAAGTGTTTCTAATTTTTAGGACCCCAAAAATGGAAAAGATAAGAACATACACAAATTGGCTATCCAATAAACAAGTAACCTATAAGAAAACTTAAGTGATGTAAACTTTAAACGATGTAAATAAAATAAGTGCAAAGGAAACAAGTGTTTTAAGAGCACTAAAATGAAGTGTGGGTTCTTTTCTTAAGCACCAAATTAAAATGTGAGTAAAAAAACATGCTTTGTTTGGTAATAAATCCACTTATTTGGATATCATAACCTGACAGAAACAAGCTAAGAATTTGAAATGTGGTCTTTGACAAGAATGATAAGTTAATAAGCTAGCTATTTAGCTCATGATAAAATACATAGTGTGATTCCACCATTTAGCAGAGTGATCCTACCATCTAGTAGGTCATTCTTGTTGCTAGGGTTTTTGATCCCAACATTTGATAGTTTGAATTTAGTAAAGTGATCTTGTCATTCTATAGTGTAATATCACTGATACACAAAGTGTTCCCACTGATGCATAGAAAATTATCATTATTTTCTTAAAAACCCACAAATGTAAAAGATTGTGTAGGAGCAATATCATCATTAGACAGATAATATCACCAATTATGGGATCCATCCACCAAAATATAGATTAATCCTATCGATTTATAGAAAAGGAAAACAAGAGAAATTTAGCATAAAATGTCAAAATGATAAATTTTCAAATTTAAAAGGTGCTTTTAGGATTTTAAGAAGATTTTGGGGTGTGTTAGTCCCACCAGGTGGGTAAAAAATGTAGATCACAATTACAAAAGAGGTTAGTTCAATGTTAGTGATTTAAAACAAAAACAAATTAACAAAAATGACATCTCAAGCATAATCCTTTAGTCTAAGAAAGGCCTAGGAGAATACAAATATATATAAAGACAAAAAAGCTATACCTTCCTAATGGATTCATTATTTGAGTCAGATTAATGGTGTATTGAGTTTGAGATTATAGATGTGGAGTCTTTATTAATGTACCACCATTGTAGGTAACATCTCCCCTATGTTGCACATGATTTGGTTTAATTTATAAGAATAAAATGGAACAATGATGAATCTTTCATTTAGAATTTTGTAGTGTTTGTTTGTAATAAAAAGCTTCATATGTCTAGAGGGGTCATCTTCTATTTATAGCTTGATCAAATAGATTGTAACTATTAGATGTTAATGTATATGAGTGGCTAAAATTCAATTTAATTTGAGTAATTAATGTAATAAATATTTTGGAAAGAGGTTAAATTAATGAGGCATGGCTTATAAATTATGATATTTTCTTATATTAATGATAAAGCTTGACAACTTTGTTTGTGATGTCATGATGATGTGATGATTCAAATATTTGTTGAATATTTAAATATTGCATAATTATAATCTAGCTAGTTTATATGGATTTTCTACTTAGCCATTTGATTTAATTTGATGGGATAATTAATCCTAATTAGCTTCTAGGTGATTTATGTAATATCAAAATTTGAATATATGTTCTAGTTAATTATCCCAAAACATTACTTGTAAAACAATAATTTGACTCAGGGTGAGTTAGTCTAAGTTTATGATGTGTATAGTGTATTACTTCAATTAGGGATGCACCAACACATTTTAAAATATGCACATCAAGTGTGTGGACTAATTTGGGTTTTTCATTGATTTGTGTCTTATTATTAGAAGCTGATTTTAATTGTAATATGATGTGAAAGTGTTGATAATGGAATGTCTACAATAATTTTGGCCAACATTGTTTTGTATCTCAAAACATATTCATTGATAGGCTCATTGGTGCTATTTTATTATTTTTTGGAATTAGGTGTTTAATTCCTAAGAAAATAAAGGTCTAAGAAAATGTAAATCAATAATTAATGTGTCTCAATCAGCCTATTGATTTGTGTAAATAGATATGTATTTTACCTTTTCTAAAAATAGTAAGAAGTGTAAAGATATCAAACTTAGCTTATTCTAGGCTGAAACAGATGATACAGGGTCTAAAAATTATTGTGTAGGGATGGCAGACTGTTGTAAATAGGACCCAAATCTCTATTTCAGAATTGGACAAGAGCACTAAACTCAAGACACCCTACCACTTGGCACTATAGTCCACTTTTTGGAATTATTGTCCAATTTTGGCACTATTGTCCACTTTTGACACTATTGTATGGAGGCTAAAAGTTTTCTAAGTTTTGTTTGCCTTCTCAGTATGACCATATGTATGAAATTTTAGGTCCTAACTATTGATATAACTCCTTGTAGAACTAATTATTCATATACCTATGTCTTTTATGAAATTTTAAAAAACTTCAACAAATGGGAAAAGGGATTAGTGTGTAAAGGATACGCTAGACACACTTTACACCCTTTGTGTGGGTACACTGCCTACATACCAATACTCCAAAGAGGGATCAAGCTAATGTAGTTCTCCCATTTGAAGTGTTTGGTGTAATTATGTGATGTATGCAACTAGATGAAAAAATAGAATGTATTTTGGATGACTAGAGACTGGTATTAGTGCTTGAATATCCTTGAATTAGTCTTAGAAGACTATACTTAGAGAATAGGGAAGATTGCTTGAGTTTACTTGTATTCTTGATTATTTCCTGTGAATGAGTGCCCACCCTTTTAAATGGACATTGAATGACCTTTTATATGGAAACTGATGATCATGGGTTAGATGAGCTTATATTAGGTTGACAGGGGAAAAGATAAAGAATTAGGAAAATCTGACCATTTGAGGCTAAAGTGAACTTGGATAGTAACACCAAAAATAGGGTAACCCCTAAATTTTGTCACCCCTATCTAGGTTGGGTGCCATTTTCCTAAGAGGATGAGACCTAGGGGGATGGATCTGGGTCTGAGATGGCTACCTAGGTCTCAAAAATCTAAGTCTAGGAAGTTATAGGTGACTGGGAATCAATGAAAGTCTAGCCAAGAAGGGTTGAGTGAGTAAGAGAGAGGACCTATAGGTTGGGTGCTATTATCCGTGCCTAAGTAATCCAATTCTACATTTTATATGATTACATTTCCTCATCCTTTATTATATTGATGTAATAAAGTGAAATACTAGGATAAAGGAAAAATATAAAGAATACTTAAACTTACCTATAATGGAAAAGCTCATGAAGTTGTAATGCTAGATGTGCATAAAGAGAACACACTATGATGTGTGTATCTATAATTAAAAACATGAAGTAGATCATTTCTTACTAGATACACTATATCTAAAATGAGAATGTACAAATGCTGAGTAAAGGAAGAGAGAGGAATGAATACACCTTATTGGGTACATGAACCAATACAAAACCTATTGTGATACTAGATTTTGCTTATTATGTGTTGAATCAAGAGTAATATCATGAACAGAGTTAAGTGGTCAATTCTTCTTAATGTGGTTCAATAATGCAAAGGCTATCCTTTTGGCTCCATTATCATCAAGTAAGTGAAGTTAATGAATCAAGCATGTGATAATCGATGTCTAGACTGTATGTCCAATCCTTCTAAATAGGTGGCTCAAGAATGCAAAGGATTACCCTTTGGATCCATAATTTCCCCATGAAGTGAAGCTATGGAGTGATAATGGTATAGAATGGATGTCATATAAGATGGATCATGGAGACCATAAATGTGTTGGAAATCTGACACTATGGTGTGGATAGCTAAATGTGTACTAGAAACTAGGCCACTCTTAGCCATTTCAAAAGATGAAGATTATGATTGTATGAAATCCACTCCAAAATTGATGTACTAGGCTTATATGAAAGCCATCTTGGGAACTCAGGTACTTAAAAAACTAAACTTGTATGAAATTTTAACTTGAATGTGATGCCAACCACTTAAAAATGGAGTAAGACACGCAACTATTGAGAATGCCTAGAATAAATTGAACTCAAAAATAAAATAATATCAATGTGTTATGTACATTGGCCCCAATCACTAATGTTTGGAACATATATTTTGATCTGGAAGTTATACCAACTACCCAATCTAAACTAAAAGTGAGAAACATCATGTCATGTATGATAACCCCCTATATCTGAGAAAACTATGTTGATTGTTCTTGAATTCTATTATTTCAATAGCTAGGAGGTTTTATCTATGTGATAAATCCCCTGTTTGATGCCCTCTCTTCTAAGGGTAGGAGTGATGAACTTTCAATGACTTCCCTTAGAAGAAAAGAGTACTACAAGTGTGTTAATCTAAAAATATGTATGATATAACATTTGATGTTTGACAATATGTTTCAAGATATAACAATGTTTGTATTGATAGATATTGTTAGATCAATAGGGGTATGCTTAGATAGATATGAAAATGTGAAAGCATGCACAAAGTATTGAACTAGAATTGAAAATGTTAATTATTAGTTGTTAGTTGGAGGTATGGATCATGATTTCCATCATGGCATCCAAAAAATCAAAGAAAATGCATGATATGGATCATGGCATTACACACATTTTATAAGCAATAAGCAAACAAGCAACAAGAAAGAAGAAAAAAGCATACTAGATGGGCCAAGGGGCCATACAAACAAGGGACATGGGCACATGTCACTCAAATTGGAAACAATCATGGAAGGCATGTTTAAATGCCTCATACACAAACAAGTGAAATAAGTCAAGTTATCACATAGGCCATAGGCACATAGAGGAGTACAAACAAAGGACATTGGAAAATGACCTAAGGCATGCACATGAAAAATAAGTAAAGGACATTGAAAATTATCTTAAGACACAAGTAGGAGACAAGTTGTAATTGAAAATACAATCACATAAGCTATGTTAAGAAAGCATAGAAAATATGTAATAACTAGAAAGAGATAAGCACATCTATCTGATCAAATAAAATGTGAAAGTATGTAAAACATGTGTAGTACAAGACTAGGTATATGCTAATAAATACACAAGTGCTAGATAATAGTGAGATGTTGATATATTATTCTATGTAAGCTATAAATTAATGTACATCAACATGATAAATCAGAGTGTGTGGTGTAGAAATGACATAACCTAGATGGTGTAGTCATGTCGAAGATGCCCCAATGGGTGTGTATAACAATGTATGTATTGAATGTATAAGTAGGAATGCCCCCTCTATGGGTAGAATAAAGTAATCAAGTAGCTGGATGTCACTACACACACTCGAAGAAGATCAAGTAAAGCATGGTAATATAGAAAATCGACATACAATAGCATGAAATAACAAATTTAAGTTCTAGCATGATAATAGTAATGTAAACATGGACGATGTATACAATAATTTTTTTCATGTTTTTAAAGAATTTTGAATGTTTTTTTAATTTTGAAGTGTTATATTTTTATTTTATTTTTTTGAAAATATTTGAACTATGTACAATCAAGCAAAAGAGTTTATGTACAATCAATGCTGAAAATAAATGATAGTAATCGATGAGTCTTAGATGAGACCCTCTATCATGGTGTCCTATATTGAATAATAGAATCATGTGTGATTTTGAATCATGATTGAATGGTTGAGAATATGACTTTGTATATTTGGATTCATCATCAATATCCTAAAAATCATAATAACCTGCATTTTTTCACTCATCATTATCATTTTGATTTTGAACCAATGAAATGCTAGTGTTGACTATTGTTATATTTGGATATTTTCCTTTAATAAATTATGTTTATGAATGATTTTCCTTAGGATATTCAATAAATCCCAAACCCTGGTGATAAACATTATCATCTTCTAGAATAGAAGTAGTAATGCCTTGAGCATGCTTGCCTAACCCTTGACCTTGATAATTAAACTATTATAGATATCTTTGAGCAAGTCCATACTAATTTGAAATTTTAGCCTCATTTTGGAGAGGTATATTTGCATATTTTTCATTCTTGACCTATGCTTTTGGTACTATTTGTTGCTCTGATTTTGCTTGTTGATCCTTTTGTTATTTTGAGTTTTGCTTTGGTAACCACTTTTATATTTTTTCTAAATTTGACCCTTTGTGAATGGGTTCCTATGTTTTTGTAGATTTATTTATTTATTTACCTTTTATAAAGTCCTCATTAACAATTATCTATTGTATATGCTTTATCAATGCCAAACATGTATCTGTGTGATGCACATGCATTATATAATATGCATAATAATATCTAGATCTTCTCATTAGATGTAGAGGTAATTTGATCAAGTTAAATTTAATCATTTCCCTTAGTACCTCACTTGAACTCTTATTTTATCTTTAAATGCTTTTTGAATCACTAGTTGTAGAGTTACTTTGTTGTGATTTTTTATTTTGATATGTAACATTGCTTACAACCAATTAAGTACATGAAGGTGCATATATATGATTGGCACTAGGGTACCCTTGAAGCTTTTATATTTTAATATGATTTTCCAATGTTTTTATCTTTTCATTTAATACTTGATTCTACATTTTTAAATCTGAAAATAGCTTGATCATGTTGGTGATTTGACTCCGTAGAGTCTTGCAAGTGAAAACCTTAGTTGTTTTCAATTGGACATGTAAGCACATATGCTGAAGTAGTTTTGAAAAAGATGTAGGATAAATTTATACATTAAGAACAATAGTAGAGGCTAACTCACATTTTTGAGGGGTAATAACATGGACCTGGTTAGAGGGAAAGTAGCTATCACCCTCTTGAGGGAGAGGAGAAAGGATTTCTTTCCTCTACATAAGATATGACATTAAAACAAGAGTAGCCAAAGAGGCATATACATCTAGGTAGAAAATATGCATATAGGCTAAAATGCATGTAAGTGGAGTTATAAATTGTATAACTATATGATTATAAAGAACATTCCACATGAAAGATAGCAAACAAGGGATAGAAAGCATGAATTTGTGCATGTATGCATAAGAAACTTTGACATGTGCTATGACATTTCTAATGTGTTTAGCATGATAAACTTGTATATTTTTACCTATGAGAGATAAATATAAAAGAGTAGAGAGCATGGATTTTTGAAATAATTCATAAATATATTTGACATGTATTATAACATTTGTAATGTGTTTAGCATGATAAGCTTGAAATTTTTTCCATATGAGAGATAGAGAATATGCAAAAGAAATATTGAAATCTTGTGAAATTTTAGCAATGAATTTTTTAATATCATCCCTTATTATGAAACATAAGCATGAAATTCAAAGGATGAATCTTTTTACTAACATATGATATACTTCATCATTCACATACATGATAGGGCCCATTATAGTTTCCTTGTTATTTGCAAGAAATGTAAGAAAAAATTGTAAATAAATGAGCATCATTTTTGAAATTTGACTATAGATGTAAGGTGATACCTCAAGAAGCCAAATAAGAGCTAATATATGTAACTAGGGATTTTTCATAAATATTTGTGCAAAATACTATGAATTTTTGTAATTTATATTAACTTTTTGAGGTAAGTATGGAAGATAAAATTTAGAAATTTATGGGAAAGTGCTTGATTTAATAGGACCTAATAGATGCAACTAGAGTTTTAAAAGATTTTTTTTTTAAATTAGTATAATAATATTAAAATTTGTTTATTAATCTATAGAATTTAGTTTGAAAAATTTAAGAAAAATCTAAAAATATTTCTAAAATTAGCAATATATATTTCCTAGTGGTTTGAAAGTGTTTGTATGCAAATAAAACCTAGTATGTGCAAACTAGGGTTTGAGTGAATTTATTGAAAATATTTCAATTAATTTATAGTTTTTTTATTTTTAAATTTAGGAGAATATTTCAAAAAATCAAAAATAATTTACCCTAGGGTTTCTAGGGTTTTTGTGTAAAAATTCAAAGTGAATCAGGTTTACCAAATGTTTTATTCTTTTTGGGAATTAGGTGTTTAATTACTAAGAAAATAAAGGTCTGATAAAATATAAATCAGTAATTAATATGACTCAATTAGCCTATTTATTTGTGTAAATAGATATGTAGTTTACCTTTTCTAATAATAGTAAGAAGTGTAAAGAAATCAAACTTATTTTATTCTGGTTTGAAATGGATAATACAGGGTCTAAAAATTGTTGTGAAAGGATGGTAAAATATCATAAATAGGACCCATAACTATATTTCTAGATTGGATAGGAGTGCCACACTTATGACACCTTTCTACTTGGTGCTATAGTCAACTTTCTAACACTGTTGTCCACTTTCAGTGCTGTTGTCCACTTTTGGTGCTATTGTCTTGAGGCTAAAGTTTTTTGGGTTTTTTTCTCCTACTTAGTATGACCATGTGTACCAAATTTAAAGTCCTAAATATCAATATAACTCCCTATAGATCTGATTATTTATGTGTTTGTTTCTTCTATGCAATTTTAGGAAACTTCAACAAATGTGAAAAGGTCTTCTATACACTGGATGCACTTTACACCTCATTTGTGGGCATGCTTCCTACATACCAATACTTGAAGAGGGATCAAGCTAATGTAGTTCTCCCATTTGAAGTGCTTAGTGCAATTATGTGATGAATGCAACTAGATGCAAAACTAGAATGTAATTTGGATGATTAGAGACTGGTATGAGTTCTTGAATAGGCTTGAATTGGTCTTAGAAGGCTGTATGTAGAGAATAGGGAAGAGTTCTTGAGTGTACTTTATTATATTATTTCTTCTTTCTTGTGAATGAGTGCCCAACCTTCTAAATGGACATTTAATGGACTTTTATAGAGAAACTAATGATCATGGGTTAGATGAGCTTACATTAGGATGATAGGGGAAAAGATAAGGAATTTGGAAAATCTGACTATTTGAGGTTAAAGTGAGCTTGGACAACAACACCAAAAATATGACACCCTTAAGTTTTAGTTCTCCTATCCAATTTGGGTGTTATTGTCCTAGGAGTATGAGATTTAGGGGGATGAATCTGGGTCTAAGAGGGCTACTTGGGTCTCAAAAAGCTAAGTCCAAGAAGCTATGGGTGACTGGGAGTAAATGAAAGTCTAGCTGAGAAGGGTTGAGTGAGAAGAAAGAGGACTTATAGGTTAGGTGTTATTAACCATACCTACGTCATCCAATTTCACATTTTATATGATTACAAGTGCCTTTCTTGATATTTTCAATTTGAACATATGACATATTTTCAATGATGTTGTTAGAGAAATGTGATAAAAATTAATCAACTAGAGGTTTGAATGCTCTCATTGATTGGAGTGGTAAGTCATAGATCCATCATAAAGCATAGTCCTTAAGGCTTCTTGTAAATAATTTGGTCAAAATTTGTCATTGGAGGAATAATCAATACATGACACATAGAAAGATCAGAGATGTTGTTTACGATCACCCTTGCTATCATAAAATGTGAAATTTGGTGAAACAAAACTAGTTGGCAAAGGGTGTAGAGATATTTCAGATGTAAGAGGGTTATTTAACAAATCTTGTGAATCAATAGCATAATGTTACTTTATAGATTTTTTCTCAATGTTGGTAACCTTAGCTTGCAAAATTTTTATAGTTTTTACAAGATCTTACACATTTTGATCATTAAGTTTGAAGTTTGAGAAGTCACCAAAGGTGATGTACCCATGATTTGAGTTGATATAGGAATTAAAACTAGTAATTGGGTTGAAGTGCCAATGGTTCCCATGGAGGATGTAACAATAAAAGGATTTATTTCATGGAACAATGTAAACACATAACCTATGTCCTTATTAGAGTATGAATTAATTATGTAATCAAGGGAAGGTTCATTGGTGTGGAATCAATTGTAGTACCACCTAAATATTCACCATCACAAGGTAAGGATTCCTTAACCTTAACATGTTTACTGATTTAATCTCTTGTATAACATAAAAAATGCATCCATTAAGGTTTTGTAATTATTGAGATGATTGACTAGTGTTTCTTTATATTTCATTTGAAAATGATTTTTTATTAACATTTTCCATTGCTTATAAATGAAAAATTCATAATTTTAAATAATAATTTATAGCAATTAGAAATAATAAAATAGGAAAATAATAAATCAAGAAATCCTAAGTCAAATTAGGTTTTGAAGACCAAAGGTCATGTTCACCAAATGTTTAACCCTATATTTGAAATAGGGGTATAAGGTTAAGAATACAAAAGTATATCAAGCATAAGGGTGATAAACTAATATATAACATATTATGCATAGGAATATCTAGACTGAAAATAGGCATAAAGTATGTAGGATCAGTGGTTTAGATCAGTCATTAGATTTTTGAAATTATAATTTTGTAGCCACAAACACTACCATTGGATCTGGATACCACCATCGGATCTGTAAAATACCATCTAACTATGATGTAGGTGTAATATAATAAATAATTATTGGATATGGGTGTAACCAACTTCATTTTTTTAGGTTTTTTTCACCTTTCTACTAATGTACTCAAATATGGGATATGATTTATCACTCTTCATTTATTGATCAAATCTAGTTCTTTACCCTTACTCACCCTTAGAATTAGTTTGCTAAAAAATGGCTTAGTGGGCTCATAATGTCAAACTACCTTAAATACCCCTCTATCAATGTGTGCTACTTACATAACCAATATTTCAAGGAGGGACTCTGACTTATGTAGTTCTCCCCTATGTGTGGGAAAGTGTGTGCATAAGGGTGTAATATACTATATGAAGATACATGTAGTGATCTATCTTATAATTTAACAAATATCACTCATGGAATGGTCTTTAAATTATTTAGACATATAATATGACCACTATTATTGATATGAAAATAGAAAAAAATGAGGAAAAATATAATGCTTATGGATTTGATTGATTTAGCTTCATTAGGTGTTTGCTTGGTAATTACTAGATGATTAAAGAGAAGGCTTAGGCTTGTATTTATACCACACATTTTGAAATTATCTCATGGTATGGTTTAATAATATAAATAGGCCAACCCATAGGTTTATAAAAATTTGTAATTTGGATGAATTTTGGCAATTGATATTAGATAAGGATCTGGACACTACCATTAGTGGTAGTGTCCCTTTATGGCCAGTAGTGTCTAGAGGGGCTAAAAATAGGTATTGATATGAAACTGATAGTGAATTATGATTATTATGTTTTAATATTTATGTGAAGTATAGGATACCTAGGTCATCAGAATGATATGGATCAAATTAATATATAAGCATTAAGGCATAGTGAGATGGCGAGTGGAGCCTTTCAACAATAAGGAGGTTTAGAAATTGAGGATAGAGCCTTGATTAATATTTTTCAAATGTACAAGACTAAGATGATATAAATATTTAATTTTAGTACCTATAATAATTGATAAGGCTAAAAAATATAATGAAAAATCTCTAGCCTCTCCTAATTAATATTATGGCAACATCTAATCTAAGTTGATCCCTTTTATTACTAGGTATCAAAGGGCATGCATGATGCCATTTGTTCCTCCTACTCCCATTATGGATTCCATGATACATATTGTGCATCTTCTTGATGGGATTATCATGGATATGGAATCTTACAAAAATCATAATCAAGAAACAAGTAATATAGATGGATTCAATAGTGTTGATGAAAAATAATTAATAGATTATATGGACATAAATACACAAATGTTTGATGCAATGTTACACATAACAAGAGTCAAATAGAAATATTTGGCTCAAACTAGTATATATAGGATAATATGACCCATTCTATGATATTAATCAATCATTTTGAGTTACCAACCTAACCACATGTGTTCAGACTTCTACTATTGGTACTATTCCTATATTGACACTTCTGATCACACATGTGATGTCTATCTAAGATACGAGGGAAACATAAGTATTTTCATGGAATTCCATGCCTATTCCTACACAAGTGATATATTTCAATCCTAAAATGAATATGTATATGTCATCATCAACCTTGCCTATAACACATTCCCTTGAACAAATTATTTTAGATCTACCGGCTAAGGTGTTATAGTCAGAGAAAGGTATTTATAGAGCTAGTCACTAAATGGATTTGCATGCTTTGCTCCATAATCCATTATCCCCTAAGATTTTAACTTATCCCTTACCTATAGGTTTTGTATTTCATAAGCTTCTAATATATGATGGTAAAGGTGACCCTGATTAACAACTTAGATCCTTCTAGTATCATGTTTAGATTATGCATCCAATGATTGATTACTGACTGAGTTATTTTTAGTAAGTCTCAAAGATTTTACTTTATAGCGGTCTATGACCTCTCAATCAAATAATTTAGGGTATTAAAACCTTTAGAATATCAGTTTCTAGCACACATTTCCATAAACATTGATGAGAAACTATCTTATGTGTAAATTACCAAACTCAAACAAGGGTTCAACAAGCAAATCAATGATTATCTACTTCAATATAAAGAGAATTTTAGCTAAGTTGAACAATCTTATAATAGATAATGACTTAAACGACATATTCAAGAAAATTTTAATTACACCATTCCATGAGTTAGTAGTATTCAATAAATTCAAGTCTTTAGATGAGTTATGCCATATAGACAAAGATCAGGAAGTCAAGGTCATAACTTTGAACAAAATAAAATAATCACCTAATACTTTAACTACTTTAACAACCAAGTTTTAGAGCAAACCAAGTTGCAAGGTTAAATTTATTAATAATAAAAATGAGGCAAAGTCAAAGGTTAATCAAGTATCACAACCTACAAATCATCTTCTTTTATCCACTCGATCGAAGATATAGTTTTCATGATTACCATCATCTCCTTGTGTATTATTATAGACGTTACTTGGTACAATCCCATATATCTTACTCCACCATAATATTTTGTTGAAATCAAGCCTATACATAAGAATTATGAGAGAAATACATATTATGATGATCATTGAACCGATGGACATTCTATAAGAAAATGTTTCAAGTTAAGAAATAAGATAGAAGATCTTATTGATGACATCACTATTGAGCTAACACACATGTACAAGAATTTAAACCATAATCACATGGGAATTATAAATTTAAATTCTTTAATGAACCATTTATAAAACATGAAACAACAAATACTAAAGATATTTTCAAGGTAAATTATATAAATAATGTACATCCTCTTCTCAAGACATAATTTCACCCAATGGATAGGATTATTGGTACACTTATAGGCATATCAACATAAAATACCTATGATTACATTTGATGACAATGAGATATTTAATGATGATTTAGATCTTCATGTATTATTTATACAATTCAACATCAAAAAGCAACCCATACATAATGTCATAGTTGACAATGGATCAAACAAAAAAAAATTCACAATGACACTTATCCACACTCTTGGATACACACAATATAATTTTTAGGATACTATAAAAGTGGTTAAGGAATTTGATGGAAAAACACTAGACATTCTATGGTGCAATGTGCTACCTTTTTAAGTTGGCTCCATAATAGTGGCTACTTTATTCCTAGTTTTACAATGTAATGGTGTCTTGGACATGTTGTTAGGATGTTCTTGTATATATAAGCTTCGAGCAATAGCATTTACAGTGCATCGATATATGAAGTATATATATAAGAACAAGGTATTCATAGTTTTAGACATTCAATATGAGTACCTTCTTAGATCAGTAGTATCTCCTCTTTCTCCCCCATGTATAGTTTAACATACTCTAATCCTTTCACTTTGCTACATTACTAGAATAACATATGGGGTAATAGTAGTCACTAAAATCAACATTTAATGCTAAAACAATGCACTTATGACCATTTTCTACACACACTTAGCTCATGATCATTTCCATTATTCTAAAAAATTGTTCCTCTATTTATATATGGATGATTTTTATCCTTAATCAAATTTGATACTTGATATTCCTATTCATCATTCCAAGTAACTTGAGCTCACTATTATATTAATCCACACTTCTATTTTAGCTATCACTATTCCTCAAACAAGGTTTCTCCTTCAATACTATCATATTTAAAATTCTAAATCTAGATTTTATATGATAAACTAGTCTTTTACACTTGAAAAATATCACTCATGGCTTAACCCTTTAGTTTAGGACCTTTTTGCAACCACAAGACTCATGTTTACCATTTTACTTTGCCAAAATGCTTATCCTATACTCTGACCCTAATACTCTAATTACCCAGATCACACATATCCCATAGTATAATTAAACCCTGATATATATCTTCCATTGTCAATTATAGATATTTAACAATTCTCTATTCTCCAAGACACTACTATCTTGACTAGGAAACTAGTGTCAACACTAGTATCCTAGGTCTAACACTAGTGTTTGTATCTCATAAACACTCAAATTTACAATTTTTTTGACATGTATAGATTGGCCTATTTGTCTTAATTAACCCTATCATGAGATAATTTCAAAAGGTGTGGCTTAAACACAAGTCAAATAAAATTCATTATCATTAATTACTCTTCAAGCACATATCTAACACTTACCAAGAAAAAACACCTCTCAAGCTTGTAAAATTGCCTTATTATTCCCTATTTCTAAATTAGTCATAAGAGTAGTATTATTATAGGTCCAAAGAATTAAAATATAAATCCATGAGTATTATTTGTCAAGTTAAAGGCTAGATCAGTACATTCACTTGCATATAGCATACTGCATATTTATTCATACATAAACCCACATAAGGTAGATAACTACATCAGTCTAAGGCCCTCTTCAAAATATTGCATATGTAGGTAGCTCTCATTGATAGAAGGATTTTTGAGGTCAAATTGACTTCAATTTATACCAATAACCCATATTTTACATTGTGTCATGCCCTAATTTAAGGACCTAGGGTTTTGAGCTAAATACATATTTAAAACCCATGTGCACAATCTGAGTAGATAATCTGCAAGGTGACAATGAACTTTAATATGCATAGGTAGAATTTTTATAAAATGACATGTATTTCATATAGGATAAAAGTTTTAGTTTTCAAACAAAAGCATTGATGCTACTATCCCTATTTTGATGATAGTGTCCAGGCTGACATAGAACTAATTTCTAGAATTTGACAAATCATAATTGAGCATCATATTGACTATTTCTATACCTATACAATAAAGATATATATTTTCATCATTAAATAAGATAATTATTATTCCTTCTTCATTATTAAGCAATAAAATTACTCGTTGGCATTATACATTCTATATCTAGCATATTTCCATAATTCAACATTATATCATAATATATTATGAATTTGAATTATTTAATTGGCTTGGAATTAAAATATTATTTTCCTTGGTTGATTAAGATATTATTTATTACCCCTATTTCCAAAAAGAATCAAAAATTTGGTGAACCCAACCACTGAGACTTCTTTGTACGGCCATAACTTTCTCTAAGTTTCTTAATTTTCTATATTTTTATGTTTTATATTTATGATATTACATATTTTATTATAATATGGTTCAAAATCTTATGAGTACCAAGGATCAGATTAAAAATCTTTCCATGAACAAATTTTTCAAATCAAACATAAACTATGAACAATAAGATTCATATATTTACAAAGCCATTGATATTGGGTAAAAGCAATCCAAAATGTTAACAAGTTATCATTTTTGCAATGCTCGACCAAAAAAATTACCAAAAATAATTGGAAACTAAAAGGCACATTTGATGCCTTCCATTTCTTCTTTTACACTTCAAGGTTATAATAATCACCATTGCACTTTCATTATTTTCCCATGACCTATATCATATATCATGGTCCATGCTATTAGTAACCAATAAGGTAGATCATCACATCATAGAGATGGTAAAATTGCTTTTCCATCTCTCAATACACATTTAGATATAATTACATCAAATCTTCTTTTATTTAATTGAGTAAATTTATATAAGATTCTCAATGATATAACAACTTCCTTACACCAGTAAAATGATGTGCATATTACATCATATGAAGACCTAAAATTACCCAAGGTTCCTAAATTTTCAAAATGACATGAATCTAAAACCCACTATTAAGTATGATCACTCCATTATTCTTATGTTTCAAATAGATGGTTAAAGATAAACCATGAGTACATATTTTCAAACTACAACAATTCCTCTTTGTCATCTTAATGGTCAAAGATAAACCATGATTACATATTTTTAAGCTAAAATAACTCCTACTTGTCATCTTATATTGATGATGAAAGCTATATGATACATCCAAAGGAATGTTTCAATTCTCAATTCTCAAATGTTATCATGCAATGCTACTATTAACAAAAACATTATCAAAAATTAGCCTCTAAAATGAGATGTCTTTTAGTGTACATATCCACATGAATTTATTATGCCTATGTTACCTTTATTTGATGGTCATAGTGATCTTTCCAAACATTCAATTTAATATTTGCATTCTTTTGGAAATTTGGCTAAATATTGATGGATGTTGTTAAAAGATTTTGATCAAAGTCTCATACATGAGGTTAGTGATTGATTCTATAGTTTTCCCAAGGATTCATTAAATAATTTCAGAAAACTAGAAGACATATTATTATCATATTTTCATAAGCATGATGTGCCAAAATTAACATTGGAACATTTACAAGGCTTAAAGCAACATCCTAATGAGTCTCTTTGAGATTATGTTTTATGATTTAAAATTACATTACACTCTTTAAAATATCAACCCTTTGGTTTAAAAAAATAAATCACATTTAGTAAGGGTCTTCTTGCTCCACTTAAATTAAGAACATTAAATTTTCATTATGAAAATTTTGATAGCTTTTATCTTGATGTGCATAGGTATGCATGTGAGCTAGTACACAAAAATAAAAATGTAAAAACATCCTCTATACAAATAAAAAAAATTGACTGAGATACTCACTATGAAGGTAAATTAACAAAAGAAGATCATGTAAGCAATAATAAAAATCCAAATCTTCATATGGTACCCTTTAACACCAAATTCAATAATATTGATATATCATATGGAAACATCAAACAATCAATCCATATTCAAACTCATCAGGATACAACTATATTAATTTTGCCTATGTTATTGGAAAATAAACTCATCACACTACCTAGTACATGAGATCAATTTACAACATGGATTCTAATAAAAAAAAGGCAAATCATTATTTGGTTATCATAGAATAGCAAAACACAATACAAAACATTATACTAAATAACAAGAAATAGTTATAACATACAAACATGTAGGAATTATTGGCATATTATAAAATCACCCCATTCTTGCTCCAATAATTCTAAAATTATTACCTATGATTGTATCAATTAAGAAGCATCCTCGCTTACATGAATTAACAGATCTATTGGCAAATGAAGAATAAGAAAATGCTAAGTATATATATGAAACTATAGGCAAAAATCGTGACAAGGATGATTTATCAAACTTGATCATTAATCATACATAAAATTTCAAATATTAAAAAAAAAATACAAAACATTCAAATAAATCAAAAATAAAAAAATATGTAGTGTTCACATGTTTTACTAGCTTTTGCCTATGATGTCTACTTTATGTTAGTATATAACATATCATTTTATATACACATATATGTTTCATGGGTAATTTAATGTGATATAGGCATACCTTAGATCCATGATACATGCACGTATAGATGTTGGACCTTTCCTCTACCCACATGAAACACTATGTTAGAGGCATATGATTTTATTGATCATGATTGATACATGCTTTATTATTTTATGATAATTTTACATTATCATGTTGAGATTATATACTAATGATTACACATGCCTATACTCATGTTTACATCATAAAAAATGTGATGGATACGTTATGATATAGGACATTTTTGAACATATGTATGTAAGGACTAGTTTGATATGCTAATGCTAGTTGCTTATATTTAACTTATTTAATATTATCACATGGCTTACTTGAGTGTAATTTATTATTTTCTATCTTATTTGGACTATAAAATATTTTTAAAAAAATATATTATTTATTATCCATAATGCCCATGAGTGTTGATTATTTCTTTGCTGTGCGAACATTTGAACATGTCCTCACCCTCTAGTGTGTGGAATTTTAATAGGCCCCTTATTTATGATCTCCTTAGAACCCTTTTTGGAATGACATTGAATGCTCTTTTGTGTTTCCCTAATTTTTTATTGAACTTGTTTCTTCTAGACATTTCCAAAATTCATGTCATGCATGTTAAGGCTTGTTATGTTTGGATACTATGACCTTCATCGATACATCTACTTAGACATGATTTCAATATATATTCCTTTACTACTTGATTTACACAAATATAAAATGGTTATCTTATTATTTTAAATAAGGTGAATATCAGATAACATTACCCTCACATTAAAAGGATGGCATATTAGTGGGGCAATGTCATAGACACATGAATCCACATACATACACAATTGGAAAATTTGGTAGAATTTGATACATTTCATATTTCATATATTTATATATTTGGGACAAAATTTTATGCATTTGGAACCAATTTTCACATATTTGGGATAATGTTTTTCATATTTGTGACAAAAATTAAACATAGTTTATAGAGCAAAGGTTACATTTTGACAAATAATTCAACTTGAGACACAAAAACACCAAATCAAAGATATATATTCATATTATATACATATTTATATATAGAAATTACCAAGATGCACTGATTGATATTTTATCTACTATAGTAGTTGGCTCCCTTGAGTAGTGTGATCGAGACTCAACACACTCGATGGCCTTGGCACTAATGCCTTTTTTTAGGTTGATATGGTTATACCAGTTAACTATGGAGAGACTGGATAGATTGGATAGATTATTTTGAACTTGAGTTTTTCAATTAAGATTCAATTATCTCAAAGGCCTTAGCATAACTCACCCTTTTTCACTAGATTGGGGGCATGACCCCCCCACCCAATTCTCCTCTTCACATCTCCAAGGTTTAGTTTTGAGCCTCTTTACATGTGTACTCCTTTATTTAATACATTTTAATTATTTTAGGTTTTATTTTATAGACACTAATTAAATTTTAACATGCTCTTTCTTGTAGGTAATATACAAAAAAAATTCAAACATGGCTCAAGTCAAATCAAGGTGTGTTGTACACACCACAATACACATTTCTTTTCCTTTAACCTAGTGATTTCATCCTTAGGCAATAATATATTAAAGGGATGGGGGGAATGTATATATTAAATCTACATTTTATATGATAATCTAAACTTATACATTGGAAAATATCACTTATGGCTCAACCCTTTAGTTTAGGTCCTTTCTGATGTCTTAAGGCTCCCATTCACCATCTCACTATGCCTAAATGCTTATAATATAGTCTAACCCTAATATTATGATTACCAATATCATTTTAGACCATATTATGATTAAAAATTGATATATATCTTCCACTATCAGTTAAAGATCTTCAATAATTATCTTTTTTCAAAGACACTATTATCCCGACTAGGACACTAGCGTCAATGCTAGTGTATGAGGTTTAATGCTAGTGTTTATACCTCATAAAAACTCAAATTTACAAACCTTTCAACATTTATGGGTCAACATATTTTTCTTAATTAAATCTCATGTGAGATAATTTCAAAAGGTGTGGTATAAATGCAAGTCAAAGACCATTCATTATCATCAAGTACTCTTCAAGCACAAATCTAACACTTACCAAGCAAAAACACCTTTCAAGCAATGCAAAACTACCATATTCTTCCTTATTTATAAATTAGTCATAGGATCAGTATAATTACAAGACTAAATCATTCAAATATTATCCCATGGGTAGTATTTTTCAAGTTACAAGCTATATCATTGCATGCACTTGTATATAGTATATTGCATAATTATTCACACATAAGCCCACATAAAGGGGAGAACTACATCAGTCTAAGGCCATCTTTAGAGTATTAACTATGTAGTTAGTGATAAATAATAAAAGGGTCTTTGATTCAAACTTGACTTTAATTGAGCCCATTAACCCCTATATTTCAAGCTGGTATGCCATAATTAGAGGACCTAGAGATTTGAGCTACACACTAATATCCAAAACCTATGTACATAATCCAAATAAATAATCTACAAGGTGACAGTGAACCCTAATAAGTGGAAGTGGAATTTCAATAAAAGGACATGTATTTTATATATTATAGAAGCATTTATGCTAGTGTCCCTATTTTGATGCTAGCGTTAAAGATAACATAGAGCTAATTTCTAGAATCTAGCAAATCATGGCTGAACATCATCCTAACTCTTTTTGTACCTATAATTCATAGATCTATTTGTGCATTATTTAATAATCTAATTATTATTCCTTATTCATGATAGTAATCAAATTATTGTTTGGCACTATACTTTCTATACTTAACATATTTTTAGCACCATATTAGAATATATTATAAATCTAAATTATTTCATTAGCTTGATTTTTGAATAGTTTTTTCCTTAGTTGATTAGGCTATTAGTTAACCTTATTTAAAAAAGGGTTTAGACACCTAATTTTCAATAGTGTATGAATCTGCCAACTACATCCTCCTACTAAAAAACAACTAATTTCTCAAATTCAAATTCACCTAATGGGTTATCCTACATGTTTCACAAGTTCAATCTGATAAGTTTCCAAAAGAGACCACTATAAATGAATATTTTTCATTCATTTGTTGAATAGATGGAAAGAGGATCCCATAATTAAAAATCACCAGAACATCTAATTGCACATTGAGAGAAAAGCTCCTATTCTTCCTAATATTGAGTCCACATAGGCCAAGTAGCCCTCAACTAGGTTTGAAAACACCTCCAAGGTCACAATATATTTTTGAAGCATAAAATTTAACCAAGATTATAATT
Source organism: Torreya grandis (assembly GCA_037957365.1). NCBI lineage: Eukaryota > Viridiplantae > Streptophyta > Pinopsida > Cupressales > Taxaceae > Torreya > Torreya grandis. Next base: position 1,186,567 of record JARHVA010004292.1, on the reverse strand, counting down.
ACACTAGTATTTATCACACACCACCATATCATGAGAGAAATACATGGAGTTTCATCCCTCTTCAGAGTATCGATATATTGGCACTGCTCAACATAAGGATGTTTAGGTCAAGCACAACTTCAGCTACTAACCCATTTTTCCCATTTATTATGTTTATTCCTCATGGTTTATTGAGATAGGGTTCTAATTGAAAAATAAGGTATAATAAGGCTCTTTTAGAATATCAAAACATTTTGTATAGTCACATAGGACTTACAAACAAACACACACCTGATAGATTTCACATAGAGGATAAAAACCCTACACAATGTCAGCATACCCTATAAATTCCAACACAAGCCTTACTTATCCAAATAATTCAGCCTTATCTTAGGTAGATTTGAAACCATTTTATAGATTCATAGTGACCTCACACAATCATAAAATCATATTCATAGTCACAATTGTAGTCTTGCATGTATGATTTCTAGCTAAGTCACTTATCTTTAGTACTTTCCCCTTTTATCATATTTAAAAAAATATTAAGTTCCATATCATTTTATGTGATTTATTTTATATCCTAACATTCTAATTTACATATTATTTTGTCTAAATTATATTAGGTTTATTATCTAATTTTAAAATTGGATAAAACAATAGCACAATGGCTATGGGAAATGTCACTTAATGACAATAAATGCAAAAAAAATTGTAAATAGTTAGAGTAAATAATGAAATAATGTAATCACATTTAAACCATTAGAATTCCAACATTACTAAATCATTAATTAAACTATTTGATATAAAAACCATACTCTTTGAAACTATAACAACAAATATATGCAACATGTTTAATTTATACTATTGTGAAAAGAAACATGGATAAAATGCCATAGTAGGTTCATGAAATAGAAAAATAGGTAGGGATTTAAGGTTTATAAATAATAATATAAGTAAAATTTATAGTAATTATTAGTGAAATAAAAATTAGAAACTAGTTACACAAATTTGTTGATCTCATTAGCTAATCTTTTGTCAATAAAATTATGTGTACTACCAATATTAACCAAAACTACCAACTTTTTATTGATATAACCAACCACTTTAAGTGTTTATGATGTGATTTTACCATTCAATACATGTAGGGAGATAGGAGGGTTTTATTCCTCCTTAAAATTCACATGCTCATGTTCTATAATTTAATCATCTATATTTAGTTCTTTCTCTTCCATAACCTCAATCTCAAAAATCATTAGTGTTTTTTTCCATTGGCACACTTATGAGATATAGATCATTTATTGTCACAATTATAGAATAGTTTTTTTTTTTTTTTTTTTCCTATTTTATCTTCTTCTTGTTGAGTAGAGAGCTTAATAATTTTATTTGGGTTAAAAGAGTTGGCCATAAAAAAATTAGTAGTATTGGTCACATTTCTATCTCTCTATCCCATAATTTGACCTTGCATGATTATCTTGGTGGTAGAGTTTCATTTCTCAATGGTTAATTATCACTACATAATTATCCTAACTATATAAGGTTCCAACAAAAAAAATGTTTAGTTTGACCATTAAGTCCATTGTGTGAAGTTACTACCTTTGATAAGGTTTCACATTCTGAGTTCAAATTTCCAATCTCATATGGTCAACATTATAATCAACAATAGATCCTATTTATTTCAAATATATCAATTAGGTAAAATAAATTCCATTCTATGGTTTCTTATAATTGGCTTCTAAGTCACTAGTAAAATCTTTCCAACTAAGCACCTGGCCTTACTTGTCACTCATCATCCTCTAGTACCATTGATGAGGTTTAGATTCTAAATGTAGTGAGATGATGTGGGTAAGTGAAAAAAGTTTGAGGACAAAAAGGGCCTACCCATGGACATGTTTTTCTTAAAAATTGAGAAATTTGAACTTTTATATATGATTTGAGATGGCTACACTCAAAATTATAGGATAGTGTAAAAACATGAATTGTAGAATTTTGAGTCTAGTTTCCAAAACACTATTTTTTTAATAAGTGGATAAGTATAACTAATTAAAACATCTAAAATTTGAATAGGAACTCCTTTTTTTAGGAAAATAGAGTAGATAATTGGCCGTGCGACCCTTCATTCATTGAGCATTATTTAATATTGTTTAAAACCATTTCATGTAGATTTAGATAAGATAATCTAGTTTATAACCTATATTTTTTTATATTTTTTTAATGAGTAATTTTTTTTTATTAATTTTACAAATAAATAGATCCTAAAAAATGACAAAAAAATGGATATCTTGCCATGCATCCCTCCTAACTACCTAAAAAAAATGAAAACTAGTTTTTTAAATCATGTACAATTTGGCCTAGTTTGTAACTATATAATTATTTTTACATTTGGATCAATGAAAAAAAAGATACAAAAAAATATATAGGAATGTGTATTTGAGGCATGTAGTGGCCTAAAAAATCCATAACTAGAAATCAACATAAATTAAAACCTTAAATTAGTCAAAAAATTATAAAATTCATATATTTGGAAAGAGCAGAGCATGTTCATCATCATGGTAATAATTTTATAAATTTTCTCATTGAAATTCATAGTGTATTTGGTGATGGAAGTTAAAATTCATTATTTTCTATCAAAAATCTTAGATTCAACTGTGTTGATAGGTTTAAGCCTTTGGCTTAGGAATATAATCCATTTTTTAGCCAAAAGGCTTGGGTTTGAATTCAAACTAACAATCATGTGTACGCATCACATAACGCATATGCATTATGTTGTCATAAAAAAATAATTAGAAGGGGAATGTGCATATTTGGTATTATGTGAAAGGAACATGTACACATTATGTTATAATGCATACATGTTCCTTTCACATTACACAAAATAGGCAAAAAAAAGAGAATTGGAAGGGACATGTGCCTCTTTCATGCTATGTGAAAGGAACATGTACGCATTATCTATAAGTTTACATTTACATTTTAAATTTTATATTCCCTATACTTTAAATTTATTTTCATAAATATAACAAATTAGGGCCACTCTGCATTTGATAGAGTTGTTCTCATAGTTGCACACTTTATGATGTGACAGGTGGTTTTTAAAAATCCAATCTAGTTAGTACTTAGGCATTTTTAGGGTCTTAGTCTTAAACTTAGGGATTTTAGGGCATAAATTTTGTAATTGATGTCTATTTTGGGTAAACATATAGTCATTTTAAAAGTTTTTGTACCTTCTAGATTATTTGCTAGCATTTCTAGGAGTCATAGTTTTGTCAAAATTGAAGTTTACAAATCAATCACTTTGAATTCAAGTCAAAGTGGTGTTATTTGGGAAACATAGGTCACATTGATGACCTACACACATAAAATGACCATTTTGTGTTAACTTCACTTACTCATCATCCCTTCCTCATCCCTAATCACTCCCTAATCATCCCTCATCACCCCTCATCACTCTCTCCCCATTCTTCATTATCCATAACCACTCCCTCATTGAACCTCACCATCCCTTATCATCTCTAACCACTCCCTCATCATACCTAATCACTCCCTCATTTACCCTCACCATTCCCCATCATCCCTAATCATTTATTCATCATCCCTAATCAATCCCTCCTCATCTCTAATAATCCCTAATCACTCCTTCCTCATCCCTCATTATTATATTATATAAGGAATATATTTATAAAATTGATTTGGTGTTTACATTAATAATGATTGGCATATTATCTTGATATCTTAACCTGGTTTAACCACTCATTTAATTGTGATAAGTGTGTGATTACAATACATGTTGTTCCCATAGAAAAGGGATGGTATCATCAAGGAGATATATATAATGCATTACTAATGAAAATAAAGATAATGTTATGTATACTTTTTTTAAAATTTTGTTTGATATTAAACCTAGTTTTAGAACCTTTAGTATCACCTAAAAAGGGTAGATTGTCAATCATAATAACTAGTCTTATTTTGACATGATTTTTAAGGCTTTCTTGTGTTTTTAGGATTACACAAATAAACACCATTATTTTATGAAATGACTTGAATAAGATTTAAATACCATTAGAGTGACTAATCATTATCCATTCACCACACTACCCTATCATAGCTATCTTTTGGGGAGAAGTGGTATGTGATTTAATGCCATAGTATTTTTGAATCCATATGAATGGTTATCAATATTATTATTGGTTTAGGATTACTAACCCAATTGATCTTATATACATATTAAAATCTAAGAGGATAATGTAATAATAAGTGGTATTGATTTAATAGTCTTATAAAAGTAATTAAATTACTAGGACTATAATTTTAGTTGGTATAGATAGAATAATGCATGAACATGCACTTTTGGTTATCTTCCAACCCTTGCTTGCAGGCCAAGCCATAAAACTAGAGGGACAACTCCCTCATTAATTTTTTAACATAGTTTATAAATTTTATGATATTAGTTAGTTGACCATGCAATAAGGGATTCTTGCTTAACCATTAAAAACAAAAATCAGATTATAATCTATAATAAAAACCACCTGCTCAATGGTAAAGATAATATAAAAAAGTAATCATGTAACTACAACTGAACAATCAACAATTTAGGTCAAAGGGGAGTTGAGTGGATGGAAATGGTATATATTGTGGTGAGGATGATATTATAAGAATCAACCACTATTTATTAATAACCATAAACCATCATAAATCTACTTGGCATGAAAAAAGAAGACACTACTCAATTAAATTCAAATGATAATTTGAACTATAACTTGAATGAGGAATTAAATAGATCAAAATGGAAAGGAATATGTTTACATGTTATGGGAACTAAATATAATAGATAATAAAATATAATGTGAGAATACCACAATCATGAATAATAGTTAGAGTGTAAGACAATGACATGGAGCCATGGAAATTAAGAGTAATGACTGCCATTCCATTCAGAATAGAGGGATCATGTAAAATGGAGAGGGATATATGAGTTTAAAGAAAAAATTAAAGTCTATGATCAATTTTTCAAAGAGTGTGTGCTTTGGGGGAAAGCTTTTCCGAATCTATAATAACATGGATAAGAATTTTTTTTGGTGGTATCATTGATTATATAGGTCACTCCTTGTTCCACTTGAAGGTGTATAGGAAACTCTCCTCATGATATTATGTTTGAATATTTATAGAAACATGTTTTGCATCCAATATGCACTATTTATATCAATCAAAAGCCTTGAATAACTATGATATTGACTTAACATCAAAAAGTCTTCTTAATTATGTAATTGCACATGTTTAAGATATTAATATAACATGTTTATTCTTTAGTGATCCATATGTTTGGTCTGTAGGTCCTAATTTTGTTAAAAATATACTAGACCAAATTCACATTGTGAAAAAAATAGATTTTTTTATTTACCAATATATAATTATTTTTAAAATATTTCCCCTATTTTTGTTAACTCAAAGTTGATCATGATCATAATCTAACTTGCAGTCGATTGGATCTCTATTGAAATTTTAAACCTATGTTCAGTATCTCTTGAATGTAGTATGATAATAACCATATAAAAATTATTGTGATGTTACATATGTATTAAATAGTACTAGGTGGTATAAATCCCCAACTCAATTATGATCCCTAATTGTTTTATCTTTAATTTAGAAAAAATGAACAAAGTAATAACCCTCTATGTTTTCTCAATAGAATGTGCATGAATGATATACTTTATGAGGAAAACATCATTCTCAATAGAACCCATTTTTTAGACCATATATGGGGGAAATATAATGAATATATTTATAAAAATTATTTAGTTTTTATATTGATAATGATTATCATTTTATTTTAATCCCACCATCCCTCATCATCTCTAACCACTCTCTTATTATCCCTAATCAGTCCCTCATTGACCCTCACCATCCCTCAACATCCCTATCACTCCCTTATCATCCCTAATATTACCTAATCAATCCCTCCTCATCCCTTATTATGTATAATCACTCCCTCATTGACCCTCACCATCCCTCATCATCCCTAATCACATCTTTATCATCCTTAATGACTACCTCAGTGACCCTCACCATACCTCCTCATCCCTAATCAATATTTCATCATCTATCATCATCCCTACTGACTCCCTTCTCATCCTCATTGACCCTCACCATCCCTCATAATCCCTAATAATTCCTTAATCATCCCTAGTCACTCCCTCATTGACCCTAACTTTCCCTCATCATCCCCAATGACTCTGTCATTGTACCTCATCACCCTTACTCATTCCCTCCACATCCATTTACATCCCTATATACTCTATATATTACCTTTATGGTGGGTACAATGGATTCCCTCTTGTTCTCAATTAAATTATGTTCTAATTTTAAAAATTTCTCACTCAAATAAGACCTGAGGAAACTCTTCTTTCATTTATTCTATTTCAATCAAATAAGGAACTTAAATATATCATCTGATTGTGTGGGGTGCAACATATTTATACTTATGCTAGATCAAGTTGGGTTGGGAAACACAATCTATCATATTTGTGACCACCTATCTATCTATAATTCGAATTTAATATGGACATAATCTCAATGAAATATACAGAAAATAAGAAGTCAACTATGGGGCTGGGATTGAAATTCTCAACTAGTCTCCAATCACCCCTATTTATATAGATATAAATTTAGATTATTAACTCTAGGATTGGGATTATTATATTCCCAAATCCTAATATAAAAATGTAAGTAATACAATTTCATCTCACCCTTTGCTTAATTTTCTAACTATTTATTTTGGCCTAGGGCTTTGGATACACTGTCTCTCCATGGTCTAGTGTGGATCACAATATAGATCTTTGAATCCCAATAGATAATCAAATGATATATCTAAATTAATCATTTGTGTGAAATAAGATGAGTAAAACAAGAATTTATTTGGGCCTTATTTGAGTGAGTAAAATTTAGAGTTAGAACCTAATCCAATTGGGTACAAGTGGGAAGCTACTACACCCACCATCAAGGTATCAAAGGGAGTGATTAAGGATGAGGGGGTGATACAAGAGAATTTATAGTCTTAAATAATCTTAAATCATAAAAGATAGAGTACATTCTTATTTTCATTATTTTCTTCTTATCTTGATTTTGGTGTGCTTTACTGGGGGAGGTTGCTTCCTCAATTTCCATGTTGGCCATTATCCATATGGATTGTTAATGTTGGTGCTTAAAACTTTATATTTCAACATTCATTCATGCACAATTATGTTTATATTGGAGTTTTAGTTAAAAAAAATACACCTTTTATGTTGGTTGGTTTTCTCTTTGGTGAGACGTTGTGACATGTGTCTTTTTATTCAGATTACATTTAATAATTCAATCTTGGTGACACATTTTGTTCACTTCCTATCTTATTTGAGTCTTATTTCCTAGATTTGAAATTTGAGTTTTCTTTGTGGACTTGTGTCTTTTGTATAATCCATAATGTTATTTAGTAAAGGAAAACTTTCACAGGTTTGCAGATGCCTTTTATGTTACTTAATAGTGGTAATCAAAGTGGTGAAGCCTGCATAAGTCTTAAAATATCCATGTTTTATCTCCTTTGGTGATTAGATTTATTCCTTTGGTAGATTCTCTAAATAACTTAAGTAACAAGTGATTATGTTATTCAAGACTGCACACCTGCAAAGTATGTGTTCAAAGATAAGTCTTCAAGCAGTGAATCATTAAAACTTAATTAAATAATAAGAATTTAATGTGCTAAGTTGTTTCACAGAATGGTATGTAGTAAGATAATCCAAGAGTGGGTCATGAGGAATCAACATGGTATTTGACTATGTTGTTTGAAGTTTGGAAGCCCATAGATGTCTTATATACATATAAGTTTTTGCATAATGGTAAATTGGTTATGTAAAAATTGATGGAGTCATGAGCAAGGCAAATGGTTTAATGCAATGCTATGAATTATATATAATTGATTGGGTCTCATGATTATTCAAATTGGCTCTTAGTGCCTAGACAAAACTTGAAGGTCTACATTGTGTATAATACCTAAAAGTCCAATTTTATCTTCTAGTGAAAAATGTATTCATTATCTTTTATTAAGCTCTATGTAAAAATATATTTTAACCACCTGTAAGTGAGTAACATGTTTACTCTTTGTTTTATGTTGTGTGGTTTTGTAAAATACATGTGATGACCTTAAAGCATTGGGAGAAGATAAAGGGATGGGAGGATAATTTCATTGGACACCCATTATCATCCTTATAATCAAATAAACATTTCTTTGGAGGGATCGATTGGAAAAATAGAGGAGAAGACTATAATTACATGAGATTGTCTTCATCTAGGAGGTCAGTTAGAGTAACATTATAAAGGTAGATGTCAATGTATGACCTATAGGTGTTTTTTTATTTCCTCCATGTTGTTTATGTAATAATCCCAATAGTGGCATTGATTAAATATAAATTCCATTATATTAATGCAAGTATTTTTATATTTGTTATGTGAACCTAAACTATTTGATGAAATGCATGTGTGTCTATTTGTGTTATTGAATCCCTGAAACATGGAAGTTAATGATAGTCCTTAAGTAATCTGCTCATCCTCATGTGTGCACTAGGAGGGATGAGGAGGGAATGAATAGGGATTATGAGGGAGTGATTATGGATGATGAAATAATGATTAGGGATGATGAGGGATGTCAAGGGTCAATGAGGGAGTGATTAGGGATGACAAGGGATGATGAATTAATGATTAAGGATGATGATGGATGACAAGGCCCAATGAAGGAGTGATTAGGGATGATGAGGGAGTTCTTATGGATCTTGAGGGTTAATGAAGGAGTGATTAAGGATGATGAGGGATGAGGAGGGAGTGATTAAGAATGATAGGATTTTGAATTGGTGATTAGGGATGATGAAGGATGGTGAGGGTCAATGAAGGAGTGATTAGGGATGATGAGGCAGTGATTAGAGATGATGAGGAATGGTGAGGGTTAATGAGGTAGTGATTAGGGATAATGCGGAATGAAGAGAGAGTGATGATGGATGATGAGGTATGAGGAGGAAGTGATTAAGGATGAGGAAGGGATTTTGAGCAAGTGAAATTAGCATTAGTGGTCATTTGATATGCACAAGTCATCAATGTGATCTATATGGCCCCAATCAAACCACTTTGGCTTGAATTCAAAGTGAGTGGTTTGTAAACTTAAATTTTGACAAACTTAAGACTTATAAAAATGCCAAAAAGTAATCTATAAGGTACAAAAACTTAAAAAATAACTATATGTTTACCCAAAATGGATATTAATTACAAAAGTTATGCCTTGAAATCCCTAGGTTCTTTACTAAGACCCTAAAAATGTGTAAATACTGACTAGATTAGATTTTGAAAAATTATCTCCTCATCATAAGGCACGCAGTTGTGAGATCAACTCTATCAGATGTAGAGTGACCCTAATTTTTTATATTTACTAAAATAAATTTAAAGTAAAAGTAAACTTATACTTAACATTTATTTTAGTAAACCAATCCATCTACCCCTTCTTATAGATATTGTTTTCCTTTTTGTGTAATGTGATAGGAATGTGTATGTATTGTAACATAATGTATATGTGTTTATTTCATATAGTATGAAATATGTAAATGCCCCTTCCAATTATCTTTCTTTTTCTATGATAACATAATGCATACGTGATATGTGGTCATAGTGTGTACATGATATGTGGTCATAATGCATATGCATTATGGATTAGAAATATTGAGCCTAAATTTAAACAATTAATACACATTATGGCCACAATGCATATGCATTAGGGCAAATGTCCATGAAATTATCACCCAACTCTATGTACTTACCCATATTAACCATTGCATTTTTTAGTATATTATGAAGCTTAAAATATTGTTCGATGTGACTTATACATGAATTAACATCCATATAATTTGTATACATCTAATTTTTTCATAAAACCATTATTCCCATGTTTTATTCCTAATTTACCTTGTTTTGAAAATATGTGCATTTTAACTCATTTCTATGATGATTGCAAGCCCAACATAGGTATATATTTTATCCATAGAACTTAAATGTACCTAAAAACTTATTAAAAAGGTATCCATTTGTTTATTTGGACTACATATTATCCATCAGCTATCCCTACCTCGAAAATGAGTCTGACTTATCTCCTGGACAAAATTGCCATCATATTAGCCCATCTTGGACAAACCCATACCCATACAAATTTTTAGTTTGTAGATTTATGGGTCCACCTCTTTATTAATATTGGTTAAAATCCTCAACTCTTCTCATTTGTGTTTTATAAAGTCAACCAACATAAATAAGTTATCCTATCCCACCCAATAGTACAATGTCTTACCTACCCTTGAGTGAGCTCTCAATAATCAAGAGAGAGGAACCTAAGAGGACATTTAACACTCTAAGGGTCATCCTAGAGTTAAGATTATTTATTAAAGTGTAAATTTTATGAATCAAGTCCTAGACACTTTTAATACTTATCTATCTTTGTCTTTCTATAAACTCCCTTGTGCTAATGGAGGGAAATTAGATTGTATTAGTTTGTATTCATAATTTCTAGGGAATAAGAGGTTGAAAATTTTACTTACGCTATTCCATTCACACACCATAGAATTATATGGAGACTTTATTATGAGTGTGTGTGAGATACATAATTTTTAATGCTTCTTCAGAAGTTTCCCAACTCCATTACTTTTTTTGGTTTGAATTATAAAAGTAAGGTCAAAGTGAATATTCAACCATACAACATATTCTACCATGGACATCCTCAAAGTAAAGGTATAATTTCAATCATGAATACATAGTATATAAGCACCAAAAAACTTAGATTAGAAAACTCTATAAGGACACACCCAACATCAAAAATAATAAATGGAAGTAGTTGGGATTGATATGATTTGGCTTGTATCAAATAGGCTCGTATAGGTACAAGTTCATCTCATATTAGTACAAAAGTATAAAGACATAAGAGCAGGTCAAACACAATCATAACAACCATAAAATAAACTCAAATCTATAGAAAACCAAGGTGTTATTATTTATTGACCTTTTTGTCAATTTAACTATTTATTTTATCTTTCATATACAAAACTTAGGTTTGTTTGTGTTATTTAAGCTTGTTAAATATATCTAAATTTAGTATTTTAGCTATATATGCTTAGATCTATTTAATTTCAGCTTGTTTATACCTATTTTGTAAAAAAATAGAATTAGGGTAAACACCCTTAAACTTTTTGATGTATATTTTGGGTAGGTTAAAATTTAAAGCTTGGAAGTATTTCCCTATCCCTTGGTTTAGTTTGTTTTGATTGTGCCCTCTAGGGTGGTTCGATTGTGTATAAAAAGTTGGCATTTGCATTGACATGTGAAGCTGATTATTTTAGGGCTTCAATTTTGAAATAGTTCTTGTTCAAACTTATCCAAAACCTCAATTAAAGTTTTTGTAAATGAATAAAATAAATTATTTATGACAAAATTTACCACTTTTTCTCATCCCAATAGAACATTTCCCTCAAACTTAGGTGGTGGTAATAAAAAGAGTCATTGGACTTAATGGTTGTATAAAATACCTTTCAATCCAAAAGATGGGGGGATGACATGGATTATAATATGGATTTTTTACAAGCTCTATATTTATGATTAGGTGGGGAGGAAAGTACACGGTGTGATGGTAACTATGAAAATTTAAAACATGAGCTATATCTAAATCTAACATTCCTCCTTTGACCAAAATTTGAGTATCAAATTTTAAAATGTATTCAAACCCAAATATGAAACTAAAAAAGAATAGACCCTACCTAATTTTTCATGAGCTTTCTAAAGATTTCAAAATAATGAAAAAATATTTTAATTGTAGCTGAAGGGATGATTTTTGTAAAAACACTAAAATATCAATATCTATGGGAAAACTAATCACAAAAAAGTAAATTTGAAATGAAAGCTTCATCTTCTAAATCCCCAATTTCTCTAGAAAATAATTGAAAAAAATGCAATAGTTTGTTAGATATGGCAAAAAATATTCTTTTTCAAAATCACTCAAATACAACTTCCTCCAATATATCTTGTTAAGATATTTATTTAACATAAATGTAAGAAACACTCAAATATATGGCCATTTTGAGAAGTAAACCTATAAAAATTAGAATAATAATAAAATAAATTCTATAATACCATTTATGATGATTTACGAGAGCCTCACTCTTCTTTATTTGTAGACATAATTAAATAACGTCACACCCTTTATTCTAATGAAGCTAGTCCAAATAAATAATTATAACTAATAAATGAAAAAAAATACTATTAAGAGTACCACAATTCATCCACCCATAATTTTAGTATACTTAAGAAGATAAAATATCAAACATATTATAAAAATAAAATAAAATCATAAAACTTTATGTTGAAACTTCTAAGATCCCACTCTTTGATATAATATTTATTTTATATCAATTTATATTAAAAAATAGAGGAAATATATTTTAATATAAAAAGGGAACATAATAGTAATGTTTTGGATGTTCTTCCTCAAATATTAAAAAGGAGGCATGTGCCTTATAAATTAAAGTTGAAAAGTGATGGCCCTTAAATATGAAAGGTGAGGAATGTGTATTTTCTTAAAAAAATAAAAAAGCCAAGCCTTTATTTTTATTTGATAGGATTAAATATTTTTGACTAGAGTTATGAATAGGCATGTGATACAATTGGGGGCCTATTCCTTGCAACAAATGGAGGAAAGACAAAAGATAAAAACACTAAGGACACTGCCATCTAAGATAGAGAATACCAAAAATATAAACAAAAATAGATCCATAAATATCCATCCAAACCATGAAAAAACCACAAAAATAGGAAGACAATGGAGATAAACTCAAACATCCCAAAAAAGGGAGTAGAATAACCTAACACCTAATATCAAAACATGTTAATCGACCACCACAAGGGCTTATCCATAGGTCGGAACTATTCATCATCCTCTTTTAGACAAAATGTCTTCTAGGGTCTATTGAGTACCATTTTTAATGAGAGAGTGCACTTTCATTCTTAGAAGTTTTGATTTTGATCTACAACCTTTCATCTTACTGAAGACACCACCATCCACATGTCGCTTAGAAAGCATGCAAGGGGGGAACCAAGAAAAATTGCCTTGAGTAAGAATTGACTGGGAGACCAAATTTTCCTATAAAATGTCTTATTCAAAGAAGAAGATCTGGGGCAAAGAAAGGAGGTCTTCAACAAACTGAGAGAGAAGGCAGAGGGGGCAAGGGGAACAAACCTAGTTTAAACTCCAATTGTAATAGTCAACTCCATCATTAAATTAAAAAAATTAAAGGATATTTTTCCTAAAAGAGTTAAATAATAAATTTATTTTAAAAAAGATAAAAAGCCAAACCTTTATTAAATTAAAAAAATAAAGGGATAATTTTTAGAGGAATGAAATTAAAGATATAGCCTTCAATTAAAATTATCATTTTAATTTTTTTTTAGATTTAATATATTTTGATCCTATAGGTCAATTATTTTGATAGAGATATTTGGAGGAGAAATCATCTTTAGATGATACTTTCATGGGAGATAATTTTGTGAATAATCACGAGTATAAATGGGTGATCATGAATGAAAATTTTTGTTTGTTGATAAAAGACAAAAAATAATCTTTTCACGATTTTTGTGTTTTTTTTTTTTTTTAAGGATGCACTAAGTGTTATTTAGATTTTGTTCTTTTTTTTTTGTAGTTTTTGGATTTGTGTATGGTACACTATTTTTATACCTTTTCTATTTTAAAATAAATATTGTAAATCTCTTTCCCTTGAATTTTTCCAAATATTTTTAAAAGTTTTTATTGTGAAGTTTTAGTCTTAACATTTTTATTTCTTATTTAATGTTAGTTTGTCTCACATGTTATGGTGATTTATATATAAGAAAATATTTAATAAATATTTTATGTTTATTTATATGCCTTTAGTTTGAATTTGTATCTTAGGTATAGCTCGATTATAGTGTTAAGTTTCTTACCTCTTGTATTTATTAATAGAGATGATTAATATTTAATTGGGTTGAGTAATTGTTACGTATTTTCATTTTTTAAAGGTATAAGATAACACTAAATTGACATATTTCTCTTTTAATTTTATGATTTTTGTATTTTCCTCACTTTTTTTTTATTTTTTTTTAAACAATATTAAGATATGGGCATCAACTTGATTTGAAGGTTGTCTTAGTTAAAACACTTAAGCTTTCCAATATAACACTTTGATTGTGGGTACATATATTTTTATATTTATAATTAAATAGTTAAGAGTGACAACAATAATTGATTCATGTTAAATATCACCATTGCTTTCAAATTTCTAATTATCCCACAAATTGCTAACTAAATCTAAGCTTAAGTGAACAGGGCTAAGAGAGAGGCGAGATGTGAGAAGTGATAATGATTCATGAAAGGGTTTCATAACATTTGTTTAAATATATAGACCTTAAAGATAATGAATAATCATGAATGAACGTTGTCTTCCATTTCTATATATTATTTGTATTGATCAAGTTTTCTTATTATTATTGAAAAAAAATATCAACAACATTAATGTGTTTAAAAGGTTCTTGTAATTATAATTAATAAAAAAATCACAATAAATTATATTTTAATAATAAATATAAAATAAATTAAGTAAAATAACATTCTAATAATTAACAATACACCCACTCTCATACATCCATAATTGTCACTTTTCTCTTTCATTTTTTAATGATTTAAATAGTTACTAAAAATTTAAAAAAAAAATCAACAATTTTAATTAACAAATACTAGAACCCACTTTGTAGTACATAAAAATTATATTAAAATTTACAATTAAATTAAAAATTAAAATTCAAAATAATGGGTGCCACTTTTTTTTAAAAAATTTTTAAATAATTATGAATAATAACATTAAAAGTAAAATAAAATTTAACTAAACATTTCAAGTAAAAAATATGAGGACTGACTTTTGGGGACATAAAAATTGTATTAAATATTATAATTAAATTAAAAACTTTAATTAAAAATAAGTGTTGTGGAGAATATTTATTACCTACTCATTTGATATAGCTTAGGGCCCAATTTGATATAGTTTGGGGCATCAAGCTGAGTAAGCATAAAAGTTTTTAAAGTTTTTAATGATAAGTGTCTATCAACTGAAGGAGATAGACTTGTTGTTTGAAGTCAAAGATGAACCCAATTTGATGCATCCTCTCTTTTATGGGGTTTCTAAATATGGCTTCTATATTATAGTTTTGAAAGAGACCAGTTTTAGAAATAAGAAGCAGTAATATATATATATATATATATATATATATATATATATATAGAATATTATAGAATCCATGGTGTAGAATCTATAAGGAGATCAGAATATTTTAGAAAACCAAAATTCTATCAAAAAGATGCAACATTTATCTATGTCAAAATTCAACAAGCTTAATGCAGAGATCGATAGGCCTAATTCAAAAATAGATGTAACATATAGGGGATGAAACTAAATACAATATACATGTAGCGTCATTTGAATGATTATTAAATGGTAAAAAAAATTGGCTACATTTTAATAGAAAATAAGCTTCCTTATAGAAAGGCTAACTTCTTGGAGCTCTTTCCTCTGCTTAACTTAACAAATTTTATATATCATTACCTCTATTATGGATCTTGTGATTATAATAAAATCCATTAGATCCAATGAATAGTCTAACTGAAGAATCTTGGGCCGTTCTACAAATTTAAATCATTTTGAAGGCATCCTCTATTGAACAAGTGTCAGGACTTAAAAATCTAGTAGGAATCACAGATATAGAATGACAAAAATTCAATTACACAAAAAATTCATATGCATATGATCAGATAATTAAATATAAACCCTACCTAAGGTATGGTCTTACCTCTTTTCTTGTGGTAAATTGATATTTAGGACATTGAGCCCATTATTAATGGTGATCATCTCTAGGATCTATTTCTTCTACCCTCTCTTTCTTAGATCTTATCCAACATCATCCTCCTGATGACCTGAAACTTGCTACCATGTTGAGACCTCATGTTACAAGGAGGAATTTACTCTTCCTTGATCTATTTCATCATCTTATTGATCAATAACATCTTAATTTACAATGTGTGATTATTCATTAATTTCATTCAAAAATGGATAAAATCACTTTCTGTAACTCTAGGAATCCCATTTGTAGGCTAAGTCCAAATTAAAGAAAGAAAATGATTGAAAATAAAAATAAAAGTTGCACATATGATAATTATGTATTATTGTAATGAAAAACACTAAAATTGCATAAATACGTATATACATTTATCTTGGTCAATCTATATATTCTTTGTTTTACTATTCTTATATCCTTCCATATTTAAAATTTTCAAAGGGAGAAGTTTTCACACATTTCATATGAAAGCCATAAGCATCTAATCCATTATATATTTTCATGCATAGAATAGTTAAAAATTGACCTTATTAAGTCTCCTATTACAATAGAATATTCAAATATTTTCTTTCAAAACAATATTGTGAAGTGTTTGTTTGACTTTTGAATCCAGGTCATGCACCACACATAGTATATGTTAAAAATTTATTTTCTAATTAAAAAAGCTGGGTTATGGCCATGTTCAAGAAAGAATTCTTCCCTGATATATTCAATACCATGATTATATGTATAGAATAATTTGAAGAGAGTTGAATGAATTAGGTAGTGCTTCCCTTGATTTCATCTATTTTATTATTAACAAGTAAGACAAGTGATTCATTTAAGTTATGGCATGGTGGCATCACTACCTTAAACTACCATTTTAAAAACAATAAATAATTCAGGCAATTGTTTTTTGTATTCATTTTATTTTAAATTGATTTTCTAGTTTTGATTTAAGCCTTAAAGGATTTATGTGTTGCAGGCATGTTGTAGCCACCAATGTGTTAGGATGTGCCTATTCCTTCCTAAAAATTATTTAAGGACTTATTGGTATATCTAAAGGATTTAGTTTCTACCTCAACTTTATATTTGATCAATTATTTGTTTGTTTAATATGGAAATGGATTTTTCAAAATTGATAAACTTACTCAATCTTAAAATTAAACTAGGTTAATTTACTAAACTTGCTCACAATTTTTGTGTTGTTAAAATTATGGATTATGGTAACTTGAAGTTTTTAATTTCTAAATTATTTTTTTGTAAACTTTTGGGTGTGATGAAACAAGTGATGGCCTAAATTTTTTTTCTAATTCATTGGTAGGTGTAGAATGCATAATGATAGCAAATTAAAGAAGTATTTCAAGGGTCAGATATATTATATGATGTAACTTCATAAACATTTTTCAGTTATGCATCAAGTTTTATGAGTATAGAGCTTGTGAGATTTGTAATGTGTGTAGTGATGTAAACTATAAACAGTGTGCTCAAAGAGGGAATCATTACTCCTATCATTTATACTAAGCACCAAGGTGATGTGGATTAGAAAATAGTTTGTATAAATGTAATATTTGACACAAGTTAAATTACATAGAAAATGCATATGCATATGATTAGATAAATAAATAGAAACCCTTTGAAAGTTTTATTATAGGAGAAAATAAATGGGCTATATTATAAGTAAAATAAATTTAAACTTGATAAATATCCAACCTTGGAAAAGAAATAATAGATATAGGTACTTTGATTATAATAACAATCCCAAAACCAAGAATGGGATCTATTCCAAAATAATAATAAATGGAAAAAGGAAGTGTGATAAGAGTAAGAAATTGAAATCTAACCATGTTAAATTACAAGAGAGAATAATATACACATCAGAAGATTAATGAAAACAAAACTAAAGCCCACAATATATATGGAGACAATTTATAGGTATATGCATTGTGATCAATAAATAAGAAGATTCAAACATAAGATGAATTGTGATAAAAATTGTATGACAAAGACATGCATATGCATGTAATTATGTATAACCACCATTACTACATCCCCATCACTATAACTTCCACCACTGATTCCATAGCTTCTACTACCCATGCCATAGTCACCACTGTTGCCACCATCACTAATGCTATAAATTAAAACCCTAAAACCCTACCTATCAAACAAAATAAAATTGTGATTAAAACACTTGTTTCATGCTACCATGGTAAACAACAATGGCATAAGTGGCCTCCACTGGTTGTTTACATCATGCATTAAAACCCCCCACATTGAATCACATGCCTATTTTTTTTCCATCTGAGCTTCTCATTGGATGTAGGTTATAAGCAATATTCACTATTTAATGTTAAGTAGGAAAATAATAAATATGAAGAGACTTTAGCAAACTATTTAATTTTTTGACCAACACTAGATTGTTATTAATTAAACATCATTTTAAATGCAAATTAATGATTCAAGTTGAAAATAATAGTATCCATCAGGTACTAATAATGTATCAAAATTTAATTATTATTATGATATATATATATATATATATATATATATATATATATATATATTATTTTAATGTTTTTATTGGTATAAAAAAATAATTTTATTATTTTGGTATACTTATTTTAAAGATAAAATTAAATTAAATCACAATATCTAATATACAAATTTATTTTGAGTATAAATATTATTCATTATTTTGTTATAATAATAAAATTATTTAAAAAATTATATTGACATATGTAGTTAATTAAAAACATTAAAATAATTTGAAAAAGGTAATATAATGTGTGCGAAGATTATGATGGAATGAGACGGTTAATTTTATAAATATTCAAGACCCTTCACTCAATATTGTTGAAGGAAAAAATATTAAAACTAACATAAATTTCAAATTATTTGATGGAATAGTTATTCCTTAGTTCTTTACACTAAGTCAAAGAAGGTCGATTATTCTCACACCCTATTCTAACTATTACAAGGTTTTAAGATTCAATATGTTTATCCTTCAATTACAAAAACTTTATCATAGTTTTTTATTTAAAAATAACATACACAGAGAGATTGAAGTATTTATTAAAATATATGCATGAGAGATAAGGCACTCAATATTATAAATAGGGTGTAGAAATGGCTTAACCAATGACTTCCCCACCCCTCTATATTCAATAATAAGTTGGTTTTACCAATTATATATAGGCATAATAACTTATATAGGTGTATCACTATAGACTAATTATCATCTTTATAGGTGGTGGTATCACACCCTTCACAAAGGAACCATATGTTATATTTCCATATTATGCATCGTCATCTCAAGGTATCCATATAATCCTCTTACTATTTTTTTAGGGATTAAGGCCTCTCTTTAGTTACATTTGAGAAATTCACAACTACCCTATCATTTCATAGGTCTTCTTCCTAGGTTATCCCTCTTTTCTTCTCATTGTTTCCTTAGGGATCCAAGTCTATCTATATTTGCATCTAAGTGAGTTAACCTTTTAGGGTTTTACTAATGTAAATATTAAGTTTGATTAAAGGGATGAGTGGTCTAAATTAGTGAAATAATATGCAATAAATAACCATTGATTTTTTATAGAATTTGACTTGATTTGACTTTTTAAAGTTATTAATAAATATGTGTAAATAAATACTTATCTAGAAAACACCTAATGTAGAAGATCTAACTATTAAAAACTGGGATACCAACAGGTTTGAGTTTTGTAAATATGATTTTTATGTTATATCTTCCCCTAGATAGTAGTGCCATACTTGGATAGTAGCACCATATAGCTCTGGTGTCTTAAAAATGGTGCTAGTGTCCTCTATGTAGGACTAATCCTAAATTTTGGGTACACTTATGCCTATATTTTTGGGTTCTATTCCTACATGCACAAAGTCTAAAAATCTATATTTTGTGTGTAATAACTGATTTATGATGCTAACCTTGGTCCTCCTTGCAAGGAAGGCATGATCTAAAAATGTGTGTTCATTAGTAGGATAGGCTGGATATATTCAACACCCCATTGTGAATAGAGTTGCCTATATACCAATACTTTGAGGAAGGATCAAGACCTATGCAGTTCTCCTACCTAAGTATTGGTGCAAGTTCAAGTTATGCTGGAATAATAGTGGTATTGAATGCCTTTAGTGTACTTAAGATTAGAAATCTAGAAAATCTAGGCTTAGAGTAGTTATAGATGGTAATATGTAGAAGTAGAGTAGAATAAGGATTAATAACCTTGATTTTACTCAACTTGTTTCATGTTTGAATAGGTCTTTTACATATATTTTCCATCTAGTGAATAGAGGTCTAAAAGTCATGTATTTATAGTGTTTCATAACTTGTGCAGATAATAAAAGATGCTTAGGCTGACCTTAGAAGGGTTTAACATTTGAAAATATATCCATTTTAGAGAGATAGGTCAAGGGACATTATAACCATGTTGGGGACACTATCACCATGTATATTTAGTCTCCTTAATATGGTACTAATTTCTAGCTAGTAAGCTACTAGGCACGAAGGGCTAAGATCTAGGAATGAAGGTTTGAGACTATGTTTTAGCTAACTAGGTATACATGTGGTCTGCACAAAGGCTAGAAAAGTATAATAAAAGGCTCTAGGATAGGGATAGGGATAACCTAGGAATAGGTTGTCTCATACAACACTCTTAATACTCAAATACCACTTTTAAGTGATTACATTTTCTCCTCCTTTATGATATAAAAATGAAAAAGTGAAATAACTAGTATAAAAGAGAAAAGAAGCATACCTAGACTTACCTAAGAAGTGAAGCCCATGTAGCTAAGTCTAATTATGTGAAGGTAGGCTTGTATATGTGAAACATGATCCAAATCGTGACTTATAATGAAACATGCATAATTCAATCCTTACTTAAGAGATATCAAAAGAAAAAGACTATGATGAATAAAGTGAATAAGTAAAATTGAATAAAGAGATGGAAAAGAGGAAAGGAATTATTACACCTTATTGGGTACACAAACCAATGCATGAACCTGGTGACAACCTATGTTTGTGTACATAGTGATCAAATCATTGGATAACTTGGACTGAGCTAATTGCTTGATCCATCCTTATATGTGGGTGGCTTAAGAACTCAATATAATTTTGACTACATCATTTCCCACCCCTTTTTAATAGATCATGCCTTGTGAATAACTTGTATTAGACTATAAGTGTGTCTAACCCTCTCATGTGGGTGAGTCAAGAACTCAATTAGACTATGAATCCATCATTTCACACCTATGTGTAGTATATGAATCTAAAATTGAACTACACAAAGAGATAAAAATATCTAATTATGTATGTTAGCTCCATGGCCACTTGGATACATTAAGTAGCTTTGGGCCACTGTAAAATGCCAACCAATGTCGATGGAGTAAGGCATGAAAGTAGTGAAAACTTGGAATATTATAGAAAGTGTGTTCAACATAGATAATGACATGGATTTTGACATTCCATCTAATTAACCTATGTAACTAAGCATATGGAAACTATGTGTTATGCACATGCCCCTAATCTGATATTTGAGTATATTGATTTTGGACTGAGTTATAATATTTGTATCTGAGTATCTAAAGTAAATGCGGGAATGATAATGAAACACATGATGCCCCTAATTTGAGTAATTGATATGAATTTGAGCTGAACTAGTGTGAATCTAATCAAAATTTGAGCATAACTATCAAACCTATAACTATATCCATGCAAACATGTATTGTACCTAGTGTACTATTCTAGCAAATCTAAACTACCCTAAAACTAGGTATACTAATCATCATCATCATGTCTAATATAGTAGCTCCATGTGTCTTTAGTGTCTGAATCTAGGCTCTAATGTCTATCTAATTTTCTTAAATTGAGCCTATGTGCTAAAAATGTTTTATGAATGTAATATAGGAGCCTGATCTCTATAACAAACCCCTATGAATTCCCCCTCTTTTGAGGGTAGTTATTGACCTATGCAAGAACTATCTTAAAAATAAATATCTCTACAAAATGTGTTGACCAAATCATATATGATAATTGCATGATAATCCAATACAATGTGAAAACATAACATCAAAATGTAAGAGAATGTGAGCATAAATATGGAATGTTGGATGTATGTTGTATTTGGCATTACACAAGGGTGTCAAGATAGATGTAATAAATGTGTATAGTATAAAATATGAGTAGCTACCTAGGGGGATGGGGCATGATGTCCATCATGACACCCAAGTAGGAAGGGTAGATACATGAGGTCCTTTATAGCATCAAAAATTGGTGTGTGTAACAAGCAAAGACAAGTGTCATGGCCATGATGCATACAATAAAGCATACATAAAAAACATATGAGGCACATAAAATAGGATAAGGGACCATAATACAAGGGACATGGGCACATGTCACTAAATATAAGAATATAATACATACAAAGACCTATTCAAATGTCTACATATGCAAGCAATAAACAAGTTGTCTTAGAGCCACATAGAAGGGCATGTTCAAATGTTTATATACATTATCAGGAAAACACACACAAGGGATATGGTCACATGTCCAAGGTATACATACTATGAATAGAAGTGGTATAGATCCAAATAATAATGACATATTAAAATTAAATTTAATAGAAGAAACATGGAGAATACAATCAAGTATAAACTAGGAAAGCTAGAAATGAAAGTATGCATGAATGTAGTACAAATCTATGTAATAGATAGATGTACATATGTTCAGTCTAAAGTGGTGATAGTTGGTAAAAATTTAAGGATGAGTAGTAATGATTAATATCAATATACAATAATGTGTGAACTAAAATATAAGGAATGCAAGGATAGAACATGGTAATAGAAACTATGTATGACATGCCCCCAAGTGGGTGGATGTACCAAATGGATAAAATTGGATTGGTTTATATGCCCCATGTGGGTAGATGATAGAAATTATAGATCAATTTAGTAGATATAAGTCTTGTATGCAATTTGCAATAACTTAACAAGAATAAGTGAAGCATTCATGTATGATAAAACTAACTATACTAAGATAGCTAGAGTATGTAGTGTCTGGCAAATAGAAGAAGTGTAAATATAGAAATGCATACAATCTATAAATTTTGTGTTTTTTGAGTAATATTTGAATGTTTTTGTGTTTTATCATGTTACATTATTTTTTCATTTTATTGGATATAGGCAATGTATAAGAAAATGAAAATAATCTATGTACAAGGAGCAAGAGAAAAGATAGTATGTATAATTAATTACTAGAAATGTAAATGAAACCATATATAAATAAAGTGTAATGTCTTTATAAACCCAAGAACACATCCATGGGATGTGGATAATCAAAAGGTGGATTCAGTGGAAGATTATATAGTGTTTGATATTGAAGTTATCCAAACTCAAATAAGTCATCATTGTCATGGTCATCAAACCAATCTATATATATTAATGGAGCCTTATCCATGGCATGAGTCTATATTTTGTGCCTTTGAATGGTGTGCTACTCAACTATGTAATATGCCTCTCATGTAGTCTTGGGGTAAACCATATTAGACCATAGATTATCTATGTGAAATATATGGTTTTCATCTATTTCATTATATAATATGCAAACCATGTGTCCATTGTGAGTGAATTTCAAGCATCTATCTGATTGATCAACTATGGAATCTGTCACCTGTAACTATGTACTACCAAGTGTAACCTATAAAAGAGTGTCCTTACTCAAAATAAAGAATAATGTATTAGCCACCTTGGGGATGCATGTAACATGTAGTGTAATATGTCTAATGTAATCTTGATAGTGAATAACATATTGTAGCTCACTTTTTTGATAACCAATGTGGTGTATAAATGCCAAAGTGAAAGTGTTAGGATCAAAATCCTCATCTATAACCACATGGGGAATGCATATGTCTACCATAAAAATATGTATAGTCAATGGATCATTTTAGTAATGTCTATGTCAGTGATGAATTTGTCATGGTATGCATAGATATGAAGGAGCTCATA
Source organism: Torreya grandis (assembly GCA_037957365.1). NCBI lineage: Eukaryota > Viridiplantae > Streptophyta > Pinopsida > Cupressales > Taxaceae > Torreya > Torreya grandis. The sequence continues at coordinate 1,162,636 of JARHVA010004292.1, read as the reverse complement.
TCGATGATAGTGGTCATGCTAGTAGAGGAGGGGGCTGTATGATCTAGATAGTCCTTTTAACCTTAAATTTATTTAGTTTATGTTGTAATCTAAACATGTGTTTGTATCATGTCCTATGAGTTTATGAAAGTGGAAAAAGGGTTGACCTTCTTATGCTGACAATTTACTAACTGATTTATGTTGGACTATGGGTAATATCATCAATCCTATATCAAGTAGTATCTATAAGATCTAGTGTGGTCTATCTTATAAATGCCCTGCTTGAATATGCATGACTGAATTGATATCCATGGATGTATCCATATGTACTAAATGGATCAAGGGATATGGTGTTGACTGTAACTGAGTATGATAATATATAGCTATATAATCTTGAATAAGTGGTTTTATTAGTGTAGGGTAGGGTATGAGTGCCTTTGAATTATCTCTATACTCTCCTAGGCCCACTAGTGTAATTTTTTTTTTGAAAAATGGGAAAAAAAATTATTCAATCTAAAATGAGATATAAGGTAAGAGCCACACGCTCAATAGAAAAGAGAACCGCCAACAAACCAAACAACAACACTACATAGTTATGTCCTCCAATAAAACTCTCTCCAAAATCTCCATATAATTAGAAAGTAACTCATTCCTATCACTGATATCCCAACCATCCCCTTTCTCTGAGGCCCACTTCGCTAAGCAGTTAGCCACGCTATTCCATTCTCTAGGGATGTGATAGAAAGAGACATATTCCAAGGAGCTATAAAAACTTAAAATATGTTTGACCATTGAAGCTAAATGCCAACTAACACCATCCAATCTCTAGTTTTTCAACATATCCACAACAACCTGAGAGTCAAACTCATAGATAATCCTCCTCCAGCCAAGATAGCAACCTCATTCAATAGAAATCTTAATAGTAAGGGCCTCCATCAGGTTATTAGAGTAATGCCCTTTGTAGATAGAGAAGCAAAGAACATCCCCATCTTTACTTCTACCAATACCCCTAATACCAGCATGCCTAGGATTTCCATGAGAAGATCCATCAGTATTAATCTTTAGGACCCCATCTGGAGGAGGTGCCCACTTCCCATCATGAAAAACACATTTCTTAACATGACGGGGCATAATACCAGTGATGCAACCCCTACTATTAACACCCAGGCTCAGATCCTGCACAACCTCAACATCCCCAAGATCAACACTTTTAGACATATCAAATTTAGCAGAAATAGTCTCCTAAAGTCTATTGATAATCTTCATCCATATTTGACCACTATCTAATTAGGAATCACACAAAACTCTGCAATTCCATTCCAACCAAAGGTTCCAAAGGATTAAAATAGGCCCAATGCTCTAGGCCACCTGGAGAAAAGGCATCTTCATAGGAGGCCTACCTTGGCTCTCCCAAAACTCAATAAGAGAGGAAACATGAATGCAACCATGATGCCAAGCCTCCCACCATCTGTGCCAAATCTCACGAGAAAAGGGGTAGTGAAAGAACAAGTGGGAAGAACATTCTTCACTGCACAAACAAAGAAAAGAAATGGAAGGTCCCTAAAACCCCTGTTTGTGAATATTCTCCCAAGTGAGACATTTCCTCTGGGCAACCAACCATAAAAAGAAGTTACACTTGGGCCAAGAAAAATTGTTCCAAACCTTCCTCCACCAGGGCACCTCAATAGGACCATGTAAATTCCTATCAAGCATAGCGTAACCTTGAGCAAGAGTATAATTACCTTTTGGGCTAGGACTCCAAGCCAACTTATCCCTCTCATTTAGAGAGCTGTAAAGCCTGCCCTCCAAGACCTTACACAAAGCAGCACAATCCTCATCAAAACCACCCACAAACCACTCCTATGGATCCTTCTAGCAAAACACCTCCAGTTGACCAATGCGATTAACTATTTTAAAATGCTCCACCTTAATCCAAATTGCATCAGAGAACATCTGGCAAAGAGGTAGAAGCTAAGGGAGACTAGAGAGAATGGGAGGGTAACCATCCCAAGAGTCTAGCCAAAAGAGCCCCTTCTAAACAAACTGAGCTCCCTTCTTAAGAGTATCCCAAATACAAGAACCTTTTCCCAACAAAGCAATCCATGGCACATCCTGGCTCTAAACCCTAGGAACATACTTGAAAGCAAGAATCTTGGCCCAATCTTGATCTTGGTTGTTGCACCATCTCCAGTACAGCTTAGCCACCAAAGTTGTAACCACAACAACCACAAACCTAATTCGAAGGCCCCCAGCATGCTTCAGCCTATAGACAGACTCCCACTTGACTAAACTCCACTTCAAGGAAAGGAGGTTACACAACCAAAGGAATTTCCAAGAAAGAGCATCAAAATCCCTCCCAAAGGAGGTAGGAGGAATCTAAATAATACCTATAAATAGGGAGAGACTGCACCACAAATCTTAGGAGGATCACTCTACTAGTAGAAGAGAGCCATCTGTAAGTCCAATGACTAACCTTACTCCAAAACTTATCCAAAATCCCCTACCAATAATCTCTACGTTGAGGTCCCAGAGCCAAAGAAATCCCTAGGTACATTAGGGGAAGAGTGCCAATTTAGAATCTAAGAATCCTGACAATCCTATTTTGGATGAGTCAAGGAGTATTAAAGAAATAAATGGAAGATTTATCATCATTAATACTCTGACCAAAAGCTTTCAAGTATATTTCTAAAGTTCTCCTAAAATTCACTACCTCACTAATTCTAGCCAAGCCCATCAGTCCAGTATCATCCACAAATTGAAGATGAGAACAAGGAAGGAGATCATTGTTCTAGCTCCAGCTATGAATAAGACCCTACCGCACCTAAGATTTAATAAATCTACCAAGACCCTCCACCATGATAATGAAAAGATAAGGGGACAAGGGGTCCCCTTGCCGAAGTCCCCGAGAAGCACTAAACCAATATGAAGATTCCCCATTGATGAGAATAGAGAAGGAGGATGAGGTTACACAACTGAGAACCCAGCTCACCCATTCCTCTTTAAAGCCAAAGGCCAAGAGGATATTTTGAAGGAACTCCCAGCTCACCTGATCATAAGCTTTAACCATGTCAAGCTTAAAAAACATCACCTTCTCCTTAGAGGAATCCATAGAGTGAATAATATCCATAGCAATCATGACACCATCCAAGATTTGTCTCCCTTCCATAAAACCTCCCTTCTTAGTAGAAATCAAAGCACTAAGGAGAGGTTTGAGTCTCTTAGCAATCAACTTAGAGATGATCTTGTAGACAACATTGCATAAAGCAATAGTCCTTAAATGATCCATCTAATTAACCCCCTCCTTTGTAGGTATGAGAGCTATAAAAGTAGAATTTAAAGACTTAAGCATTTGTTTGTTCCTAAGAGATTCCTGAACCACCTCAAAGAGATCAGACTTTATTATTTCCCAAAATTCTTGGAAGAACTCAATTGAAACCCCATCTGGGCCAAGATCTTTACCTTTTTTCATACTAAACACAACTTTCTCCAATTCAAGTAACAAGATTGGACGTAAAAGAGCCCCATTCATCTCATCTGAGACCAAGCAAGGAATACAATCCAAAATAGCCCTCTCCTTAGATCTAGCAGCAATATACTCCCTAGTAAAAAGATTAGAAAAATAGTTGATAGATTCCCTAGAAATTTCACCACAGGATGAGAGTTGAGTCCCATCACTCGAGACAAGAGTGGAAATAGAGTTTCGTTGCCTATGGGCCTTAACTGAGTTATGAAAAAAAGCCATGTTTCTATCCCCCTCCTGAAGCCAATCAATACAATATTTTTTCTTCCAAAAAATCTCCTCACAAAGCTCCCACTCTTCTAAGCCCCTAAGGGCAAAGGACTCAACATTAAAAAGGTCAAAGGACAACCCATGGTCCCGAATCTGATGAGTGACACTATCTAGCTTGGACTGAGTAGCAAGCTTCTGAGCATGTAGGTTCCCAAAATATTGTTTATTCCACCTCTTAAGCCTATACTTCACATGTTGAATCCATTTACTAAAAGTGTACATGTCCCTCCCATGGCCAAGAAGCCTTTCATACCACCAATGCATCATAAGATCTTGAAGAGATTTATCTCGTAACCACATCAATTGAAATTTGAAAGAAGGATTTTTAGTGACCCCATAAGAGGAGACATAGAGTTTGATAGGCCAGTGGTCAGATCCCCTCCAATCTAAGATTTTAGAACTGGTAATCCACCTGCTACTCATCCAATAATAGGAAACCAAAAATCTATCAAGCTGTTCTGAGATAGACTCATCACCATACCTCCTATTATTCCTAGTAAAGACTCCATTACTTGGCTTCGCATCAACAAGGTTAAGGAAACCAATATTATCTCTGAGCAAAAGAGAAGAAGGATCAAGCTTGGCTACCCCTCCTCATTTTTCATCCATATTAATAACAACATTAAAGTCACTAACCAAAATCCATGGGAGAAACGGGTCCAAAGAATGGAAAAAATTGATATGATCCCAGAGATGTGTCTTATCTAGAAGATTAGTAGGAGCATAAATATTGGAGAAAAGACATCTTTTGCCAGTTTCAAAATTTGAGGCAACCATAGAGATGGAAGATCGACTAGAAACCCACCATAAGGGGGAGACTTTCCTCAGGTTCCAGAAGCAAGCCACCCCCCAGAACTTCCCAATGCCCCCACCCCCTACCAATATCCTTGGGGATAGATACACAAAGCATAATTATTCAAACTATTTATTATAAGCTTGGTTTCCTACATAAAGACCACATCTAGAGCCTGAGACTTGATTATTCTATAAATAACCTTTTATTTAGGGATGCCATTCAACCCCCTTACATTCCATGATAAAACAATAATCTAAGGGGGTGGGAGAAGTGGGAATCAATGGGTCTCACAAACCTAGACTTAACTAAAGTATCACCCATAATCTTAACCTTCTCTTGATCAGTCTTCCTTCTGCTCCTTGATTATTTATCTAGAGGCCCCTTTTTAAAAGATTTTTGTTGCAAGCCTAAGGTAGGAGGAGCCTTAACACCCTTCACAGGATCCTTAGATCCCTTTGTAACTTGGGGATAAGGAGCCAACCCAACAGTACCCATCAGAATCTTTGACTCTTGGATGCCACCAATATTATGAACTTGAGAAGGCAAGTCCAAAGTTGACTGACAGACCTATTGAACCCCTAATGATAAAATTAGCTCCTCCTTCATTACTTCCACCTCCTACATTTCTACCTAACCCTTAACCCCAAAAGAAAGCTCAACTGGGATACCTTTTTCTTGGACTACGCTATCCAGAACCTCAAACCTATTAAATGTGCCATCATTCTGTCTATCACTCCAAGATCTCTTCTTGCCTTTGCCTTTATTATAGGATTAATGGGGATAAATCCCTCCTTATCAATAGGGCCATTAGACACTGGAGCTTTCCCCTTGTCCATCCTAGGATGTCCAGAGGCAGACAAGGGGGATGATTTTAGTCTGGGATAGTTGCGGTGTAGATGACTATATTCATGGCAAATTTTGCATCTGAATGGAAGGGTTTCATAATCTAGCTGTTGGATCCAGGTGGAATAACCCATGAAAATTTCCATAGAGTCAGGTAAAGGATTATTCAAGTCAAATTTGACATAAATATGAGAAAAATAAATTACCTTATGCTCTTAAGTCTGTGAAGCCAATCCAACAGGTTTCCCAAGAAGCAAAGAGATTGAGTGGAGGATATCTTCCCTCTAGAATTCCAATGGAAGCCTTGGAAAATGAACCCACACAGGCACCTACAAAGGGATCTCTTTAGTAGATTTGAAGCCCATATAACAAGGCTTGATGAAGAGCTCAACCTGGTTAAAGAAATAAGGGCCACCTTTAAAAGCCCTATTCCTGTCTGACATACTTGAAAAAATAACCAAGAAATAGTTATTAGCCACTAAAATAATCTCCATATCTCTTTTAGGGTTCTAAACCCGATGTGCCCAGGATTCCAACATAGAAAGAGAAAGACGAAGGCCCAAAAATTTGCAAATGAGAGCATGCTTGCACTAGTAATCAACATCCTCTGAAAGCTGATCAGGTTAAATAACCAAAACTGGTCTATCTTTTGATCTCTCCAAACATCCATTTAATTTTTTATTTTGAAATAACCCTTTTGATGAGGAGGTACCCTCTCCAAAAAGAGGAAACTCAGTCTAATCCTTGTTGTTGGCATGCATCAAAGAGGATGGATCTACCATCTCTAAATCTAGGGAATAAGTAAGACCCTGATTCTCTATGGCTATACAAGCTCAAGAACTAATCAAAAGAGGGACAGAGGCAAGGTAGATGGCCTAAATACCCAAGCCACCATGCACCCCTCATCCAAGTTATTATCCATGCTCCAGATAGTGAAGTGTCTAGCCACAAAAAAGAGGAGATCAGACCCCTATCCAACTCCCTCTAGACCCCTGTGAACTCAGAAACCCCCCTCCCATGTGCACAAAATAGCCACCACCACATTCAGATAAGAGGTGAGAATAGGCACCACCATGTTCAGATAGCAGGCGGAGCCAACTTCGCACGCAGGCCCTAGCACACACCCAAGCTCTGTGAAATGCCATCTCCCAACTCCACTAGTGTAAAACTTAATCCACATAAATAATCATCAATATATATAGGTGGTTGATACTCCTTTGTAGTGTCCTATGAATCTATGTTAAAATTATGAATGTAAACCTCTTATGAATTAACAAGTAGTGGTAACTTTGTTGTAAGAATCTCATCATCTACCCTGGGTGAGGATGCCTATACTATGAGAGGTTGTTCCTCTATCATTAGTGAGGGTAACTATGTTTTAGAAAGTTTTGGAGATGGTATATAAATAGTCTTTCTAGAATCCCCTACCTCATATATATGTATTTTATCAATGGGAATATTATGAGGTGGGGATTCGATGATAACATGAGGTATTCCATATGATGATGTACTCAAGTTAAAAGAATCAGTGAGCCTATAATATCTAAATGGTTGATTATTTATTAGATATGTGTATAGGTACCCACCATGTAAAAATTGTATGCATCTCTAAAGGGTGAAAGGTAAAACCTACATAACATGTATCCAAGGTCTACTGAGTAACAATTTATAATGAAAATGATTTGACATCACCCAAAAGTGTATAGGTAAGGTTTTTGGTCCCATTGTGATGTTTAATGTAATTGAACCCAATGCCTCTCCAATAATGTCATAAAACTCTCAGATATTATTATATGTCTTTTGAATAGATGTTATATTAACCCCCATGGTTTTTATAAATGTGATGTTACATATATTGAGTCTCGAGCCATTATCGATTAGAACTTGTTTAATGGCCATGTTATTGATTTGAGCTTGATTAATTACTAACTATGAAGCAATTCTTAATTGGAAAAAGATATCACATCTTCCATATATTTTATAGTGTTCATGATAGATGCAAAATAAGATGGCTCAGTATCACAAGGCATAGATGTGTGATTAAGTTTTTGAATAAGAATATCTTTGAAAATTATCACCTTTTAAAATAATTCCAATATAGATATTTTGGCCAATGTATTTCTCAACTGATCCACTATACCAAATTATCTTTATTGATCTCTAGGTCTCATTTAAGTGTGTTTGGGATGAGGGATGGTAGGGTTACACTACTACTATATAGGCTAAGGAGTCACCCTATTCCACCTAGTGACATCTAGGACTGTAGGATCTACTATTTTCCATGGGCAAGTAGTAGAGGCAGGATGGGAGCATAGATAATCAAGAGGTTTAGGTGGAGGCAAAACAAAAGTATTTCTTTGACCCCTCTATTTATTAGTAATTGGAGGTAACTCAAAGTGATCCATATAGCAATGATCTGTAGAAAAATGGGAATCATGTGATGGAGGACCAATGTGTGAAATAGCTTAGCTCTAACCAAATCCATGATAAGAGTAACATACATGTGTACCTTTCTATATATATTTGGTAATAAATATGTTAATAAAACTACAAGGCTTTGTACCATGAATTGAGAGATGGATTTTTTCATGATAATCATGGTAATAATCTATAAATTAATACTGAGTAAAAGCTAGAAATGGGAACCCTAAGGTAATCTAGGGTTAATGTTTTTGTGAATTAGGCTTGCTTTGTAAAAATTTATATTATATTGAAATAAATTAAACCCTAATACGAGACTAATTTAATAAGATAGGCTATGCCAAAAATTTATAAAAACATAAATTTGTAACCCTAATTTAGTGCACAAAAATTTAGAGAAGGCAAACTAGGGTTTTAAGTAATATTCAAAGGAAGTCAAGTTCAGCAAATGTTTTAACCTTTTAGGGTTTTATTAATGTAAATATTAAGTTTTATTAAAGTATTAATTAATCTAAATTAATGAAATAATATGAAATAAATAACCATAAATTTTATATAGAATTTTACTTACTTTATATTTCTAAAAATAGTAATAACTATGTGCAAATATAGACTTATATGGAAAATAACTAATGTATAAGATCTGAGTGCTGAAAACTAGCATACAAATAAGTCTGAGTGTCATCAACAAGATCCATATGTTATATATTACCATAAAAATTATCACCACACTTAGATAGTATCACCATGTGGCTCTAGTGTCCTAAAAATAACACCAATGTCCTCTATGCAGGATTGATCCTAAATTATGGGTGCACATGTGCTTATATTTATAGGTTTTTTCTTGCACCCATGAAGTTTGAAAATCTATATTATTCTTGTAATAGCTAATTTATGATGATAACACTAATACTCAATGAAATTAAGGCATGATCTAAAAATGTGTGTTCATTAGTAGAATAGGCTGGACATACTCAACACCCTGTTGTGAAGAGAGTTTCCTACATAAAAATACTCTAAGGAGGGATAATCCTGATGTAATTCTCTTACTTAAGTGTTGGTGTAAGTGAAAATGATGATATAATGATAGTGTTCTTGAATGATTTGAGTGTGCTTGAGATTGGAAATTTGGAAAATCTGGGCTTAGGGAAACTATAGATGGTAGTATGCAAAAGTAAGGTACAATATGGATTAATAACATTAATTTTTTTCAATGTGTTTTGTGTTTAAATAGGTATTTTACATCTATTTTCCATCTAGTGTATAGAGGTCTAAAAGTCATGTATTTATAGTGTTTCATAGATTGTACATATAATAAAATTTTCTAGGCCAACCTTAAGAGGGTTTAACATTTGAAAATGTATCTGCTTGAGAGAGTTAGGACAAGGGAAATGAGTACAATGTTGGGGACACTAGCACCATATGGCTCTAGTGCCCTTAATGTGGTGCTGATGTCCAACTAGTAGGATTTTGGGCATGAAGGGTCAAGATCTGGGAATGAAAGTCTAAGACTATGTTTTATCTGACTTGGGATTCTTGTGGTCCACACAAAGGTTGGAAAAGTGTGATAAAAGGCTCTATGATAGGTCTAGAGCTAATCTAGGAATATATTATCTCAAGTATCACTCTTAAAACTTAAATACCAATTTTAGGTGATCACACTAAGGCATTCATAGTTGTGTGAGAGAAACCCAAAGAGGTTTATTTTGACCGTTAGTGAATATACATCAAAAATATTGAATGAAGCTAACACCCTAAGCCTATTCACTATGTTTGAAAAAGACTAAATAAAAGATGAATCAAATAAAAGACAAAACACAACCATTTTATGCCTTCTTTGAAAGACTTACTTTACCTTCTATTTTAAATAGGTATGTGTTTGGATTATATAACTAGAGGTCTTTGATGATATAAAATCCACATGTGGATAATGTCTCCCATTGTCTACACTTGATTTGGCTTGAGAATTGTGAAGCTACTTAGGTATTTTAGTAGAGTAAGTTTAGTCTCAAGAAACTTGTCTATAATAGAGGGGGGACCTTTAATTTATAGACTTGTTGAATCAATTAGGACCATCCATCTTGATCTCCAAATTGAGGGATAGGAATGGGTCCTCACCTTTATCTATGTTGGAGGTTGGAAACGTAAGAGGGTCCATTGAAGTGTGGAAGAGATTTGGAAGAAAAGTGCAATCATGACCCCTTTTAGAGTTTGTAAGAGGGTGTAAGAGGGAGGAGTGTGTAATAAGGTGTAAGAGAGTGTAATATCTTACTTCCACTCCTCTCCTTTCCCACCTAATTTCCCTCTATGATGTCACCAAGATGAGGTAATATTACCTTTTTGATTTTAGATAAATATGGATATTCCAAAAGTTATGGAAAATTCCATTAGGAGTAGATTAAGTTAATTAACAAAGTTTAATTAATGTTTAACCATAAACTAGATGAGGATCATTTATTTTGGTAGATAGGGTTAATAATATAGAAATGATAACACACAAGGGTGATGATCAGATCTACAACAAGCTAATTAGGTTCTAAATTTAGATATAAACATACACTAAATTTTTTAAACTAAGATAAGCTAAAAATAGTAAGTAAAACTATGTTAGATATGGAAATGAAAAATAAGTAATGCACTTATATTATTCTAATATTAATGTAATTATGGATCTATAACAATAATAATGTAGAATGAAATAAAATTCTAGAACAATCATCAAATTCTAGATTTGATGCTTCTGGAGATGCGGACACTAATGTTAGCCCAATACGGTTGCATTGATATTACTATATGAACCTAACATAAGTGTATTTTACATTATACTTACTAAAAAAGGATGTGACAATCTATATGCTTATAGTTTTGACTTCAACTTCACTTTGATGCATTCAGATCTGGGTCATAGATTATCACTCCTCATGAATTTACAAAACCCTAGTTCTTCATTTTCATAATGAACTTGGGGAAAATGGTTTAGTGGACACATGGTGTTGAGTTAACCCTAAATACCCCTATATTATTGAGCATTACCTACATATCCAATAATTTGAAGAGAGCCTTAGACTGATGTAGTTCTCCCCTACGTGTTGTCTTGTATGTAAATCATGTAATATGTGAAAAGAAAGTACAATAATGACCTACCTTGTAACTTGGAAAATCAAGATTTTAGGTTGATCCTCAGTACTTTAGACCTATGTACATTTTTTTACTATGACTGATATGAAAATCTAATAAAATAGGAAATATTTTACTTTATTGATTTCTTGATTAAATGCTTTGATAAGTTGCCTTAGTCTATGCTAGGTTTTTATAGGTGAGGAATGAATGAAGGTGGATCTTGTATTTATACCAATCCCTTTGGATAATAAAATCACATAAAATCACTTAATTTAACAATTAGTATATGTTTCATTCATAAATTAGATGACTTTAGGGTATTAGACACTTGTGAAGCATAACACTAACATCAATGTAGGTGTATGTCCCATACATTAGTATTTAGCGAGTAAGAACATAAGTACAGAATCAAAACTTATAGAGGTGAAATATCAGTAGGTTTTAAGCATAATGATAAAGATATAAGGTTTGGGTCATCAACATAAAATGGGTCAAACTAAGAGATAGGCCAAGGGGCACAAGATAAAGTAAATGCAAGACTTCAAAAATTGGGAAAGGTCTAGAATTTAGAACATCCAAGGTCTGAGTTTTCCAAGTGTACAAGATTAAGGTGATATATAATCCATAAAATAGTGTCTATAATTCCCCTTAGATTCAATCTAGTAATGAAATTTCTAATTTAAAGGAAAAGAATGTTTACTTGGGTGTGTATAACACATCTTGTCTTTTCTTGAGTCTAACTTGAGTGTTTTGCAGGTGAATGATCTATAACCAAGAGCATGATACAATATATAATCAATGCATATAATATAGAATTTGAAAGTATTGAAAATATTTAAATGGAAAGAGTAAGTTTTATGTGTATACTTGTGTATCAATGAAACCACCTTGCTTATTGGCAAGTTGATTTGAAAGATGTATCATTATAAAGATCCAAAACTGAGATTAGGACAAATATATATAAATTTAGAAAGTGCATATATCTAAGGAGATATATATATATATATAGATAGAGAGAGATTTTAAAATGCACATGCACCTTACCTTTAAGAAAATGTGAGTTATCACTCATTAGTTAATATTATCTCAACTGTACAACCCGATCATACTTATAACTTGGTGAGTATGAGTGAAAAAATTCAACTCATATTGTTAAATTGGTAAGTTTTTATGAGATAATCAAATCCAACCTTTAAAAATGGCAATATTGAGTGATTTAATCACTTCAACCATACAAAATTGAATGAACTACTACAGTAAATTGGCTCAATACAGTCTATAAAAGTACATCTTGGGTATCAATGTGTAAAAGTACATCCTAGTGGGTGATGATAGTACCTGAGAGTTTTTTGAAATCTAAAAATAATTAGGATTTTATAATATTAGGTTCACATTACATATTATATGCACCTTATATATGTCTCATGTTAAAATTGTGTATAACAATGGTACCGGTGTATAGAATTCTACTGTAAATATGAATCTAAATTATGTAACTATTTGCTTTTACCAATTTGGAAATTATGTAAGTGTGAATAAATTTCTTCCAAAGCATTTCCCCACTATATATGAACTTAAAATTTAAATAAGTACCAATGTGGAGGACATGTTTCCAAAAAACTTCCCCACTATAATATGGAGATTCTGAACACTAAATAAGTGTGGAAAACATGTTTCCAAATCATACCCCCACTAAATTTAAAAATTGTGAATGTGTGGAAGCCATGCCTATATGACATGATCTGAAGGATCTAGTAGAAGGATGAAAATCACAATGATTATAAACTAATTGTATAAGTAATGTCATGGTGTAAATATTATTGCTTTCACTATTATCAATCACAACACTGCATATAGGGTGTTTATCAAGGTATGCTCAAATGAACAAAGAATGGATTTCAGATTCATAATCCTTAATATCATTGTCATCGAAATAAATAGAAAGTTTTTAAACCATAGGAGGTTTATGTTGTGTGTGAGTACTAATAATCCCATCTAGTGGGTGCCCATAATATGATGGAGAAGGATGTGCATTATATGCCATTTGCACTTTTGGTTCCTTATTAGAATGGTCTTGTAAAGGATTATTAAAAATATTTTTTGTTTATGGTAATCATTAGGTTGTGAATATGATTCCTTTAAAGGATCATCGAATGTAATATTTCGACAATCAATGAGGTCTTGGATATTATGCTTCAAGTTAAAGCATATATTAGTAGAATGTCTTGGTCCTTGGTGATAATCACAATGAGCATTCACATCATATCCTTTGGGTAGATGTCTATTTATATCAAAATATAGAGGAGGAAGGAGATATATAAGCTGACAAATCACTAACTATGGGAGTAATAAGGACTCAGGTAAAAGTGTAAATTTAATCTTTGTTGCATTAGATAAGACAAGTTAATTAGGCTATTATGAAACTATGTTAACCATGTTGGTTATTTCCTTTTTAGGCTTAGGTGGATTTACCTTATAACTTGGTTTGATCTTAAATTTGGTACTAGATGTAGATGCAGTTGGTGTGTTTTCTACATACTTGTGCTTATTCATTGAAATAATCTTTATTTCATGGTCCTATACAACATGGAATATTTCATCAAAAGGTTTGAACTTATTGAAAATAATGTACTCATGTAAAGGAAAAATCAAACTTTGCTTAAATACGTCTTTCAAATCTTTATATGCCATAGGATTGTTCATTTTATCTAACATTGTATTATACTTTAAGACATATTCATTGTTTGGTTCATTTATTCCTTGTTTCATTTTGGCAATTTGAGAATAGGAAACATTTTTGGAAATATTAATGGAAAAGTGTACTAAACCCTAATCTACAAGAGGTTTGAATACTTTCATAGATTCAAGAGGTAAAGCATAGAACCAACTCAAAGCTTAGTCCTTGAGGCTTCTTGGAAATAATTTGGTAAAAATTTTATCATTGGAGGCATAGTTAATCATGCCACATAAAAGGTTCAAATATGTTATTCAGGATCACCCTTAGCATCATAAAATGTGAACTTAGGTATAAAAAAACTAATTGGCAAAGGGTGCAAAGATATCTCAAGTGCAAGAGTGTTATGCAACACATATTAATAATCAATAGCATGAGGAGACTTTAAATCATTCTATTCAATGTTTTTGACCTTATCCTCCAAGGTCTTTATAACTTGAAGGAGTGTTTGAACTATAGACCCATTGGGTTTTAGATTAGAAAGTTGTGTAGTCACCAAATGGGATGTAATCATGGTTTGAGTAGTAATAGTCATTAAATAGATATTTGAGTTGAAATAATTGGTAATTTAATGGTATATGTAGAAATAGTAGTTTTAGGAAACAAAGGTTGCAATATATATCTCATTCCCCAATTATAAGTATTAAGTGGTAATGTGTTCAAGGGAAGGGATGATTAAACTATACCTTTTGAATTTTTTGTTTCAAATATAGCTTTGAGGATCTCATCAAGATATTTACAATTTGAACAAAAATGGTTACAAAAAAATTCAAGTAATTACACTTGTGATTGCTCATGATCTATTTTCTCATCTTCATTAGTTTCATTAGACTCATGGTTTCTATTAACAAAATCTTCTTCTATGATAATCTCATTAGTATGTTTTTCATTCTCAACATTGGTATCATCATGATCTATGGGATTATGTCCCTCATTAGTTTGAGACATCTTAGGTGGTGGGAGGGGAATATAAATGTGTTCAATAGACACACCTCCCAATATAGGGCTACACCTAGGTTACATGCAAAATAATATAAGGAAGAAATGAAAAGTACAACAATCTAAAACCCTAGCCAACTAAAAATCCTAGGAATTACAAATATTTGTATGCATACAAATCGGGTTCACCAAATGTTTAACCCTAAATTAGATGAGGATCCTTTAATTGGGTAGATAAGGTTAATAATATATAAATGACAATGCAAAAGGGTGATGATCATATATATAGTAGGCCAATTGGGTGCTAAACTTAGATATAAACATATACTAAATTTATTAAACTAAGATAAGCTAAAAATAGTAATTAAAACTATGATAGATATAGAAACAATAAATAAATAATATAATTAGCCTATTATGATGATAATGTGGTTTTAGATCTAGAATAGGTAGAAAGTATACTAGAATAATATTCTATAACATTCATCAGATTCTAGATTTGATGGTTCTAAAGCCATAGACACTAATGTTAGCTTGAGATAGTTGTGGTGATGCTACTATCTAAACTTGATAGAAGTGTCCTATACATAATACTTATTATAAAAGGATGTGACCACATGGATGTTTGTGTGTTTTAATTCCCCTTTACTTTGGTGCATTCAGATTTAGGTCATGGATTGTCACTCGTCATGAATTTGTAAAACTATATTCTTCATCTTCATAATGACCCTATGGAAAAATGGGTTATTGGGTACACAGTGTCAAGCTGACCCCAAATACCCCTATTATAGTGAGTGATAATTACATAACCAATACTCTTAGGAGGGCCTCAGGCTGATTTTTTTCTCCCATGCATGTTGGCTTGTATGTGAATCATGTAATATGTGGAAAGCAAGTACAATAGTGACCTAGACTATAACTTGGTAAACTAGGCTCTTAGGATACTCCTTAAGTAATTCATACCTATGCATGTGTTATTCCTATGATTTATATTATAATAATAGAAAATAAGAAAGATTTTGATTTATTGAGTGCTTAATTAAATGCTTTGACAAGTTGCCTTAGTATGTGCAGATTTTTGTAGGTGAGGAATGAATGACGATTGATATTAAATTTATATCAATCCCTTTGGAGAATTAATTTTAATTAAATTAATTAAGATAACTATTAGGATATGGTTAATTCATAAATTATATGAATTTATGGTATTGTACACTATATCAAAGTAAGACACTAATGTCGATGCAGGTGTCTATCCTAGATGTTAGTGTTTAGGGAGTAGGAAAGTAAGTACAAACTCAAAACTTACAAAGGTGGAAGATAAGTAGGTTTTAAGCATTTTGGGTAAGATATAAGGTTTGGGTCATCAACATAAGATTCATTAGACTAATACATATGCCAAGGGGCAAAAGATAGAGTAGATGCAGGACTTTAAAAAATAGAAAAGGTTTAGAATTGAGAGGAACAAAAATTATTACCAATCAACTGCATTGGTAATAAAATAGATTACTCTTTTTATTTATAGTATGAAGCTTTAGGTTAATTGTCAATCTACTTTGGTTGATGCTACCTCATATCAACAACTTGTTGGTAGTATAATCTACCTTACACACACTAGACCTAATATTTCATATGTAGTGGGTATGGTCTCCAAAATTTATGTATAAATCATAATGAGCTGCACTAGAAAATAGCTAAGTAAGATTCTCCACTAAATTCAAGGTACTCATAGTTTTAGGGTTCACTATGGAGTAGGCATTGATGCTGACTTAATTGGTTATAAAGATTTAGATTAGGTTGGAAATATTTAGAATCATAAGTCTACTTTAGGTTAAAATTTATCACTTTATTTAGGTCTAATTATTTGGTCAAGCAATAAGAAGAATGCTATTACTTTATCTTCTACAAAGGAAGAATATAGAAGAGCTGTTAATCCTACCACTAAGAACATTTGGCTTTAAGGGATTCTCACTAAGTTTACCAAGTGTATAAGAATTAAGTGCTATATAATCCATAAAAAATATCTATAATTAACAATTAGAATAAAATTAATTTTATTGGGATTGAAAGTGTTAATAAAAGATATAATTAATTGATTGGTAGGGTTAGATAGTAAATATAAAACTAATTAGAATTAACATAAAGTGTCTAATTTTGAGTGTCTATATTTTATCCCTATTTGATAAGGCATTGCAAGACACAAGGGAAAGTAATGAATTTTTAAATAATGAAAAATGTATTAAGAATAAATGAAAAATTTGATGACTAAATAATTAGTGACCCATGATGCCCCTTAAGATGGCATGAAGGGATGAAAGACATAGATGGGATCTTGAAAAAAAGAGTAAGAAATAAGAATAAGAGTGAGATTAACCCATGGATGAGAAAAACCAAGGTGAGCTAATGCTTTCATGCTTTGGTATATGATAACGATAGAGTAGAAAATGAATTGATACAAAGAGGGGGGAATTAGGAAGGATGAACCCTAAGATAAGAGGCACACTTTGACTTACCCCTAATAGGGTGAAAGTTGTGGGCTTAAGGAAGAATCAATCCGAAAACAAGTTACACATTTTGATTTATCCTAAATAGGGTGAAAGCTATAATATTGGAATTAGAAGAAAGGTTGAATGATGTAATTTCCCCAAAGAGGTGAGATGACCATTGATTAAATTGATTTCCCTAGTAAGGTGTATGTGATCATTGAATAATAGGGTGGATTTTATCATTAATTTATCTAATTGACTTGATTGATTGATTGTAAAGCATAGCCTAAGGATAGACCCTATTACACAGATTAAAGATGAGATGAATGGTGCATTTATAGGTGCGATGGTATAGTAAATTTTCAAAGAATGAATAAGACAAAAAAAATTAGAACATGAGAATTCTCAAAGGTAATGAAAGATATGATTGGAAGAACACAATAATAGTTTAATAATGATGGATAATGGTGTTTGAGTTGACACCAAAAATTAAACATAACTGAGCACTACCTAAATAGTCATAATGGATCAAGATAATGTAGTTCTCCCAAGATGGGATAAAACATATGAGGAATAATATAATAGATAATTAGAATTATAATAATGATGGACCAATATACATGACTCTTTTTGACATGCTTAGTGTAATCACCTAAAAGTGGTATTTAGATGCTAAGAGTGTTGCTTGAGTTAGCCTATTCCTAGATTATCCCTAACCTATCCTAAAGCCTTTACCATACTTTTATAGTCATTTTGTAGACCATAGATATCTAAAATCAACTCAAACATAGTCTTAGGACAATTTTCCTAGATCCCAAACTAGTGTGCTCAAAAGTTTTCTAGGTGGACATTAGCTCCACATTAAGAACACTACATCCACATGGCACTAGTGTTCCCAAATGGGCACTATTGTTTGTTGTCCTAACTCTCTCAAATAGATAATTTTCCAAATGTGTTCCCATCCTAAGGTTGGCCTAAGTATATTTTATTATCTGTACAAGATATAGATCTCTATAAATATAAGAGTATTTGACCTCTATTCACTAGATGGAAAATATATACAAAAACACATCTAAATAAGAAACAAGTTGAAAAAAATTAAGGTATTTGATCCCTAATCATCCTTAATTTTGCATACTACCATCTACATTAGACCTAATCCTAGATTTCAAATATTTCAAAGCTAAAGCACACTCAAGGCATTCAAGACCACTCTATTTTTAACATTCACTTGCACTTGCATCAAGTATTAGGTGGGAGAACCACATCATGCTTGATCGCTCCTCAGAGTATTGGTATGTAGGCAATTCTCTTCACATTTGGATGTTAAGGATGTCCAAACTATCCTACTCACAAACACACATTTATTGTTCATGCCATACTTTTAAGGAGGATTAGGGTTTGTAAACTAAATTTAGTTTTCCAAGCACAACATAGAATTCTAAATTTCATGCATGTAAGAATAGGACCCAAAAACATAGGCATAAGTGTTCCCAAAAAATAGGAACAATCTTACAAAGAGGACATTAGCACCACTTTGAGGACACTAGAGTATTATGGTGCTATTGTCCATGTGAGATGATACTGTCTAGTGAGCAAATAGATCTTAAGACCCTATTGATGACATTTAGACCTATCTAGAACCTAGTTTTAAGAACCTAGATCATCCATGACATTCACTTTTTAGATAAGTATATATTTATGCATATTTATTACTATTTTTAGAAAGACAAAATATGTAAAAATATATAACAAACTAGTGCTTAATTATTGCATAGTATTTGACTAATTTACATATATCAGCTCTTTAATCTAACTTAAGTATTACACTTGTAAAACCCTAAAAGGTTAAATCATTTGGTGAACCTAAATTACTTCAAATATTGTTTCAATCCCTAGTTTGAATTAATCCAAAATTTTGTACAATAAATTAAAGCTACATACTTCTAATTTTTTGATTTTTTTTGGATAACCTAGATAAATTAAATTAAATTACATGTTAGGGTTTCAATTTATTTGGATATAATTTTATTTATTAGAAAGAAAACTCAGATTCAAAAAACCCTAACCCTCGATATACTTAGGGTTTATATCCTTTTTACATATATACTTAGATTTTAATTCCAAAATATCATATTTGATGACATATTTAAAAACTTACACTATTTATTAGAATAATATTATTAAAAGGTTCAAAGTATATAAAACATGTTGTCCTACTTTCCACACTACAATGGCATAATTTAACAATAGATTTGATGAAACTGATAAGCAATAGTTACAATTTTTTGTCTCCAAACACCCAGATATACAAGATGACTTCATAAACATTCTTCAAGAAGAACTACAAAAAATATATAATGGTCAATCTTAAACCCCCCAATAAATATTATTGTTACAGTTCTAATGGGGCCAACTCAACTAACTTAGATAACATAACCTAAGATTGTTATTCAACCATCAATGATAACTACACCACTTGTATCTAGTTTTTCCACTCTATATGTATAATCCCTTATGCATGAGATTCATACTCTATAGTCTAAGGTGTTACATCTTGAGAAGGGAACCACTAGGCCATCACATGCCTTAGATTCTTACATTCTCTTACATACACTTTTGGAAAATCACATAGCAGAAACTCCTTTTACATATAGTTTTGTGGCACCCAAGCTCACATTATATGATGGCAAGGGTGACCTAGATCACCACCTAAAATATTTTTACATAGCATGCTTGGACTATGTATCTAATGATTGGCTTCTTATGAATTTATTTCCATACAATCTAAAAGATTATGCCTTACAATGGTTCTATGATTTACAAAATAAATCTATCACATCATTCAATCATTTAGCCTACTTGTTCCTAAAACACTTCTCTATCAACATCAGTAATAATATATCATTTTCACAAGTGGCATAGTTAAATCAAAAGTTGAATGAACCCATTGCAAATTATGTCTTACGATACAAGACAATTTTGGCCAAATTGACTAGCCCCATGGCAGAATAAAGAGCTTCAAGATATATTTAAACAAAGTCTATTACCATCACTATACAAATTTATCTCATTCAAGAAGTTTCCTACATTTATTGATTTGTGGCACATAGTCAAGGAAAGGATGGTTTAAGCTCTTATCAATGGGAAAAACTCAAATACACAAATCGACCAAAATAAACTATTAAGAGTTAAAACAAACCTCCATACAAGGTAAGGGCCATAGAAAATAAAAGTGATCAAAAGGCCACAATCAACATAACTTTTGATCCATCTCCCATATTGGTTTTATCCATTCTTTAGAGCAAATTCTTCACTAATCTTCCAGAGTCACCAGTAAGGGTTCTACAAAAACTATTAGAATGCAATGTCATATATCTCCATCTCATTAGATATGTTGATACAACATGACCTCTTCTAAAGAGTTATGATTAAAATGTATTATATGATTATCACAGGTCACCATGCCACATGACAAACATATGCATTAGCCTAAATCACAATATACAAGATCTCATTGAGGATAATATCATTGATGTGGGCACACCCATAAAGGCAATGAAACAAAAAAAATAGAGACTAAGGCACTAAATATATTTTCAAATCCTTTCTCAAAACATATAATGAATGAGGCAGTGGGCACATTATGTGTTCACTATACATACCAAGTGAAACCACCATCAGATTCCTATCACATAATTATAGAGAAGACACATCCACTGCATAACATTATTGGAATGTATCACACTACAATGCTACCTATACCACTTATCACATTTTTAGAGTAGGAGATTGTGGATGATGACACAAATTTACATACGATCTTAATAAGAGTATACATAAGCCACCATCCTATTTAGAATGTTATGGTTGAAAATGGGTCAAATATAAGCATGTGTACTATGACACTCTTAAAACACTTGGATTACATAGAGTGAGATATAATACTCACAAATACAATCATTAGTGATTTTAGTGACCATGCTTAGAGCTCCATTAGGGAGATTGCTCTTCTATTATAGGTTAGACCAACACACATTACCACTTGGTTCTTCTATTTGATATATTATTGGGTAGGACATAATTACAACAAATTCAAACCATACCATCTATAGTAAACCAATGCTTGAAGTATATACATGCCAATCAGGTGGTTAATGTTGAGGATGTCCCATATTAGTATCCTCTACCCATCCCATAGGAAATTCTAACACATTTTCTAGTTATAGGTCCAACATAGACCCCAGTTACAATTCCATCACCATCACCAGATATTGCATGGTTATCAATTATATATGATAGTAAAAATCCTATGCATACATTAGAGAGTCTAACAAAGTTGTTAGTACAATCCATGTCTACTCCTATGGTATCTACACATACGTATACTCTCCCATGGAGACCATTACTAGAAAGACCACTGCATCAGAGATACATCAAAAAATTTAGGAGATATTAATCTAGTTAGTTTATGCTAAGATAAATATTATTAGGTTTTATGTGTTCTTAGGCTAGGGAACCTACATGACCTATAAATTATTCTTCCACTAGATGGGTTCTTAAGACCCCTACAGTTCATTGGGCATCACAGTCAGTGTTGTAACTTTATAGCATCACTACATAAGTAGCTTCAGATATAGATTATACATCACAATAGATTATGGGATCATAGTTTCCCTTTCACACCACACACATTATTATAATTCCCTTATTTGACATAGGCCATGGTGATAGTGAGTCTCCCATAAGACTCATTGGTTAGTATGGTTCTTACTCTTGTACATACTTCCTTCTCTCTCTTGCTCTTTGTACATAGTTTATTTTCATTTTCTTGTACATAAATTATACTCTAAAAAAAAATATAATATGTGAAAATAAAAAAATATTCAAATATTACTCAGAAAAACACATAATTTATAGATTATATGCATTGCTATGTTTAAATTTATACTACTTTCTAGATATTGCATATTGTTAGCTATACTTGCTAACAATATAGTCAATTTTATCATACACATATACTTCACTTGTTCTTGTTAAGTGATTAAAAATTACATATAGGACTACAGTCCACTACATTAATCTATACTTTCTATCATCTACCCATTGAGGGCATATACACTGATCCAAGTTTACTGATTTGATACATTTGCCCACTCGGGGGCATCTCATACATAGTTGCTCCTACCAGGTTCTATCCTTACATACTATAGATTATAGTTTATGAATTAATATAACTTAATATTGATCATTGCTTCTCTTAGCTCAAATTTTTTGATAAGTATCACTAATTATATTCAACATATGTACATCTTGGCATCTACATAGATTTATACTACATAGTTATACATACTTTCATTTCTAGCATTCCTTGTTTAAACTTGATTATGTTTCCTATGCTTCTTCCATTTTGAGGGCATTGGAATATGCCATTGTTCTTTGGATCTATGACACTTCTATGTTTGTATGCCTTGGACATGTTCCCATATCCCTTGTGTGTGCTTTCTTACTTATATATGTGGACATTTGAACATGTCTTTCCATGTGGCTCTAAGCTAAATTGATTATTGCTTGCATGTGTGGACATTTGAACATGTCCTTATATGTCTTCATTCTTAGATTTAGTGACATGTGCCCACATCCATTGTATTATGGCCCCTTGGCCTACTTTTGTGTGTTTTATGTGTTTGTATGTATGCTTCCTTATATGTTTCTTCACCATGACACTTATATTTGCTTGTTTTATACACACACCAATTTTTTATGCCATGAGGGACTTGATGCATCTACCCTTCCTACTTGGGTGCCATGATGGACATCATACCCCACCCCCCTGGGTAATTACTCATATTTGATACTATACACAATGAGTACATATACTTGACACCTTTATGCAATGATATACTACAACATACATATTATATTTCTTATTTATGCTCATATACTTTTACATTATGATGTTATGTTTTTACGTTGTATTAGATTATCATTCATATGCTCTAGCTAACATATTTTTAGAGCTACATCTTTTGAGGACAATTCTTACACAGGTTTCACAACTACGATCAAAAGAGGGGGAATTCATAGGGATTTATCACAAAGATTAGGCCCCTACTTTGTTATTTATAGATAAATTTCAGTATATAGGCTCATTTTTATAAATCAAACATAGGGCAGACAAAAAAAAAAGAGACTAATAAAGAAATTTGGATCACCTAAATTTGAGACCAAGCATACATTAATACCCAAATTGGGATAATAGTGCCACAAGGCACTACTGTTCATTAGTGTTACAAGGCACTACTGTTCATTAGTGTTACATCATGATTTCAACCCTATAATTTATAACCTTTAAATATGTGGATTAATATGGTTATTAGCTGATTATTATTGCTTTGATTTGAGCTTTAAGACATATACTATTATGGGATAGTGATATTGTTTATTAGTATTCATGATGTGATAATAGTACATTATTATTTTGTACATTATGGATGTGTATTTGCTAGTTTGTCATCATTGGTTGATATATATGATGGATCAAACTAAATACCTACTTGGTGTGATGTGGATGTAGGATTGATCATACCCTTAGATTTTGATGAGGGAGAGCATCATCAGAGAGGATGAAGTAGATGGGACAATTGGGGGATGTCAAAAGAATTGCTAGTGACCCTACATACACAGTAGATTTAAAATCTTATATGCTAAAAAAGTTTTAAATATTAGTACGTGATTAAGTTAATCTTATTTATGATTATATTTGCATGTATATTTAGACTTAGATATGCATAATAATACATAAGATTCCTTTACTTATAATTGTCTAGATTTTTGAGAATAAATCAAGAAAATAGATATTTAATTTCTATTATATGTATAACTAGTATAATGTCTTTTAATGTTTAGTTCATTTATTTATTGATATTCAAGATATCAATATAAGTAAGACATATATATATATATATATATATATATATATATATATATATATATATATATGAGTTATCTTGAAATTAGAAGTAATTATTGACTTAATATCTATTAGTTAAATAAATAATTATCTTTTTCTTAATTGATTTCATGGAATTTGAATTATCTTAAAGTACTAACCTTGAGTTAAAACAATCTAAATTTAGTCTTGAAAATACATGCATGAAATTCATTGAAAAATATAATTTGTATATTATTATTTTATTTGTCAACTAAACTTATGTTTAAGCTAACTTGAGATAAATATGGTGTGATGATATTTAATACATAAATTATATGATTTAATATTTATTAAGATAGTTAAAGGTGAGTTCATTATGAACTGGAAATAAGATAAACATGCAAATTTGGATAGAAAAGAGCATGCAAATAAGGGGCATGACAGAAGTAGAGGATATGAATTTTATAAATTAAATCTTATGAGATTAAGGTAGGGGAAAAAAGAGAGAAGATAGGATAAAAAGATAGAGGGAAGCATGAGATATGGGAAGAGAAAAGGTAGCTAGAATTAAGAGATAATTGAAGAAATCTAGAAAGGAGGTGAACCAATACAAGGTCGGTTCTATATTTATTTTTTTGTGTGTGTTGTTTAAAAAAAAATATTGAACACAGCCAAAACCTTAAATGATTTACATAGTGAATTATAGATCATGATTTTGATAACATCTTATAAATTATATCAAAAAATAATGTATTAATAGCATCATAATTAAATATGTTAGGTAACATCCAGATTAGGTATATATTATAGATGCAATCTATGTGTATATTCAATATAATTACATAGTATATGTTAGCCAACATCTATATTTCCATATATATTTGTAGATATCTTACTTCCAAAGGGTTTTGATTTATTTATGAAACAAATTTAGAAGTTTATAGAAGTGTGTTGTGTAAAGATGGCAGAGAATTTAAAAACATCCAAGGACATTTAGTATATCTTTAATTGTGTATGATATTTATATACCTATTTTAACTACATATTTCCTCTATACCAAATTTTGATTACGATATTGGATTTAATTATTAATATTAATATTAAACTCTATTTTACAATAAAAATAACATGAAAAAATTAGGTGTAGTATATATTTGGTTAGTGCCTTATTTATCTTTGCAAGGTAACAACATTTTTACTTATCAGAAGAATTACTAACTATGTCCTACCCATTTGTATCAAAAATGCATTGGGAAGTGTCAAATTGAAATAGGTAGAATGAGATTGAACATAGCCATAAAGTGAAATTCTATGCATAGTGAACTTAGATTATACTAAGGAAATCATCTTATCTTATTATACCATTGGTCTAAGTCTTTAAATGAAATGTTGAGTCCTTATTATAACTAAAATGATGTATCCTAAATAAGGAGTGTAACTTTATTAAAATAATTATTATTATAAGTGGAATGCATCATGTATATTATGGAGAAGAAATAAATTTGCAAAGGAAACTATGTTTCTTCTTTAATGCAAGATTAAATGTTCAGTGGAACTTTAATTTTGCCTTGGATGTCCATATTACGTTTCCAACTTGAGTTGCATTTTAATTAATAAGAATGATTATCATAGGATCCTTATGAGGATAATAACATGAGTAAAATATTAAATTAGTTTATTATTAGCTCATACCTTGATAAAATATCAATGTTGGAATGCTTTGTATACTCGGTTAGGTAAGAAATAGTAAATGTACAAAGAAAAATATGTTTTTTAGCACAAGATCAAATGTTGAGTGGGTATACATTATACCATACATTATTTTAAAAGAACATAGGCCACATTAATTAAAATAATTATTTGTTTTTATAAATTAGTTATGACTAAGTATCATTTTACTATAATTATTTGAATATATAGATCCTAAGATAAGAGTTATTATATTAAGTCTTAAGACTTAAGAAGGCCAATGATTAGCTTGTGAATTTTTTGATATTGGCATAGTAAAATGATAGATGTGGGTATCAGATATCATGCAACATAAACATATTTATGAATTAGATTAATTGAATCTTAATAACTTGTCAATTTAATCTAGTCATGAGGGAGATACCTTGTAAATTAGGATAATTACATCCTTATGATCAAATGTTTTTATAGAGGATCTTATGCAATTTTGACACATTGTTAATAAATATTATGATCATGTGACATAAAACTAAGATTATGAGATGATTATTTCTCAACCTTATTTTGATCCTCAATCTATGTCAGATTAATGTTAGGTTGTGGACCTAAAAGCTTCACTGATGCAGACATGGAGGAGGTTGCTAAGTTACAGAGAAACTGGCATCGACATCACAACTGACATCAGTCATCTTCAGTGCAAAGGGAAACCAAAATTGGTAGGAGTCAATCACCTCTAGTCAGACAACAATCGACGTCAGTCGCCTATGCGATTCCAAAACTGTTAGTTTCACGAATAGTTTGTTTAACAAACTGACTGTTTACATGTAAAGACTATTTCGAGTCTTGAGCTGCATGTCTAGTTATTGTAAATTATAAGTATAAGTTATTGTTTAGTATGGGATCTATTATAGACTCATTGGCATGTATTGTAATTAAGGATTAAGGCAAGGAAGAGATCCTTCCAATTGTAAGAACAGGGTGATCTGCAGGTTGTTGCAAGATCAGGAAGAAGTTTTACATGGTAAGTAAGATCATTTGAGTTACAAGTTGTTGCAAGTTAATGGGATATCTACTTGAAGTACTTTGAGTACTTGTGTACTGGCAGTAGTGATACTGACTGGTTGGAGGTGAACAACAACTCTGTGTTTGAGTTGATTATTGTGACCATTTTTGGTAGGAGAGAGAACTCTTGATTGAGAATTAATGGGAGCCCTTGAGGTGTGGGAAGCCTTATAGAGGTGTGAGAAGAGTGTGGCATCTTATTTATTGTATTTTATTTCTAGATGAGTTGAATACAAGATTGTGTATTGTCTCTCATATTCTGTGTCATTTGTGAATTCTAGTTACTTGTTAATTATGGTATAATTTTGTGTTTAGTTGCTTATACAAGGTAATCATATTGTACTC
The DNA here is from genome assembly GCA_037957365.1 of Torreya grandis. Lineage (NCBI taxonomy): Eukaryota > Viridiplantae > Streptophyta > Pinopsida > Cupressales > Taxaceae > Torreya > Torreya grandis. The sequence goes on along the minus strand of JARHVA010004292.1, from coordinate 1,135,498 downwards.
TTATTAAGGATTTGGATCCTAACAAGTGGTATCAAAGCTTTTGGTTGGGTTACTAATAGGTTATATCAGATCTGGTTAGTGTTTGTTGATTACAAGTCACTCACAGGGGTTTCTATTTGAGTGGGAGTATAGCAATGGCAGAAGAAAGTAAGCTATAAATGGAAAAGTTTAATGGCAAGAATTATCAAATATGGAGGATGCAGATAGAAGATTATCTATATCATAAAGATTTATACTTAACATTGGGTGGGGTTGCATGCAAGCCCATGGATATGAAGGATGAAGAATGGAAGGTTCTTGATCGGAAGGCTCTGGGATCTATAAGGTTGAGCCTTGCATCATCTGTGATTTTCAACTTATCACAGGATAAGACAATGGTAGAGTTGATGGAATCTTTGGCAAATTTATATGAAAAACCCTCAGCTTTGAATAAGGTATTTCTTATGAAGCAATTATTTAATTTGCAAATGTTGGAAGGTGGATCTGTTCATAGTCATCTTAGTGATTTCCATGGTTTAGTAAACTAGTTAAATATAGTCAATATTATTTTTGATGATGAAATTAAGGCTCTCTTAATCTTATGCTCATTACCTGAAAGTTGGGAGAGTTTGGTAATGGTAGTTAGTAATACTGTGTCTGCTTCAAAAATCTTAAAAGTGGATGATGTTGTGAGTGTAATCTTGAATGAAGAAATTCATAGGAAAAGCACAGGTGAATCATCAAGGAATGATTTGAGTGTTGAAAGTAGGGAAAGGAAAAAAGAGAAGATAGAGCATGGGAGATCAAGGTCAAAGATAGGTAGGAGATCCAAATCTAGGTATGATAGAATAACCTGCTGGAATTATGGAAAGCAAGGGCATGTAAAGAAAGATTGTTGGTTGGTTGAAGATCAGCAAGAAGGAAATAAAGAAGTAGATGTTGCAGATATTGTTGCACAAGATGCTCTGGTATATTCCTTGGATAAAGTAGAATCTTGGGTTCTAGATTCTAGTGCCTCTTTCCATACATCCCCAAATAGGGAATTTTTTTATGAATATGTCTAGGGAGACTTTGGAAAAATTTATTTAGGGGATGGTAAGCCTTGTCAAATGGTTGGCAAAGGAAAAGTGAAGCTGAAATTGCAGATGGGAAACACATGGGTGTTGAAGGAGGTCATGCATGTCCCAATCCTGAAGCACAATTTGATTTTTGTTGGAAATTTGGGTGATGAGGGTTGCACAGTAACTCTCATAGCAGACTCTTGGAAAGTTTCCAAGGGTGCACTTGTTTTAGCAAGAGGTAAGAAAGTAGGTACTCTTTATCTATCTACTTGTATTACTAATTCTCCTTCTGGTTTATCTACTTCAGCTATAGATTCAAAGATGTGGCTTAATAGGCTTGGTCACATGAATAAGAAGGAGATGCATGTTCTTCAGTCAAAAGGTATGCTTTCAGATTTGAAAAGCATGGATCGAGATTTCTATAAGCAAAAGAAGAAAGTGACGTTTCTTGACACTAGGTCAACAAAGAAGGTGGTAGCTTCTATTGGAGGATCACAGTATTGCAGAAGGAAGAAATCTAATGTTCATGACAAGAACAAGAAAGCCTTAGTTTTCAAGGAGAAGATGATGGATAGAGATCAGCGGAAGGGGCTAAAGAATTCTGAGCAGAGCAAGGTTGATTTGGATAAGGTTTTGATCCAAAAGGAGCTCACGTGTAAAATTCATCGCTCACAAGTAAAATATAGAGACTAACGTCGATTAGAAAACTAACATCAGCATCCAAATAGGGACTAACATTGGCTATGTACAGACTGATTTCGGTGACTCTAGACAAGTAAACACTGGTGTCAGTCAGGGGGGAACCAATGTCGGTGATGAGGCAATCGCATGGAACCAATGTCGGTCAAGTGCAAATTGAGATGTGATCAACATCAGTCATTGAGATGGATTTTGGGTAGATAGCAAGATGTCAAGGAGTCTAAAATGCCCATATGGAGGACTAAAAGGGTAAGTAAGCCTCAAATTCATCATTTCCCTTCTTTACACTACTTGTTGCTCACTGATGGTCAAGAACCAGGAAGTTATTAAAGAAGCAGAGCAGGTAGAATCCAGGAAATAGTGGGAACTTGGCATGGATGAGGAATGTGATTCCTTGGAGTAGAACCAAATGGGAGTTTTTTTGGTAGAGTTGCTAGTTGGAAGAAAGCACTGAAAGATGAATGGATTTTTAAGATAAAGAAGAGAGGGAATGGACACGTGAGATGGAAGGCCAGGGTATATGGTCTTGTGTAAGTTGTAAGACAATGGAGGTTTAACCATTGTGTTTTCTTTACCAAGTTGTATAATATTAGTTACATTATCCTATTATTGTATGTTGTGCTTGTTGTAGGGTCACATATGTAGGGAGTTGTTGAACTAAAGATAAAGTTAGTTTAGAGGTGTGTCATGAGGAAGCTGGGAGCATCAAGATTCTTTGGCATGAGTGTGTTCTAGAGACATGGAAGGTCACAGGTTGATTTTGTCTCCAGATAATTATGTGAAACCGGTTAGCACACCGATGGTTGGACATTTCTATGAACAGTGTCCTGATTCACATGATGAGGTTGAGTACATGTGTACTAAACCTAAGTTTTCCCAAGCAGTGGGAGCTATCAGCAAGTTTGGAGCCAATCTAGGAAAGAAGCACTAGAGGGCAGTTCAGTGGATTCTCAGATATCTGAGAGGGACCAACAGCAGGTACACATGCTATGTAGGGTCAAGTTCTTTTCTACATGGGTTTGTAGATGCAGATGTGGCAAGTGGTTTGGATGACAGGAGGTGCACCATAGGATTTGTGGTGGTTGGTCTTCAAGATTGATCTTGAAGAGGGATACAAAGCTAGGAAACAAACTAGATGATGTATAGGTATAGGTACAATTTCAGCTATTTATCTCCAAGTGGGAGATTGTTAGGTTGTGGAGCTAAAAGCTTCACTGGTGCAAACATGGAGGAGGTTGCTGAGTTACAAAGAAACTAGCATTGGCAGTGCAACCAACGTCGGTCATCTTCAGTGCAAAGGGAAACTGACATTGGAAGGAGTCAGCTGACGTTGGTCACCTGTAGTCAAACAGTGACCAATGTCAGTCACCTGTGTAGTTCCAGAACTGTTAGTTTCACGAACAATTTGTTTAACGAACTAACTGTTTGCATGTAAAGACTATTTTGAGTCTTGAGCTGCGTGTCTAATTATTGTAAATTAGAAGTCTAAGTTATTGTTTAGTATGGGATCTATTTATAGACTCATTGGCATGTATTATAATTAAGGATTAAGGCAAGGAAGAGATCCTTCCAATTGTAAAAATAGGGTGATCTGTAGGTTGTTGCAAGATCAGGAAGTTCTACATGGTAAGTAAGATCATTTGAGTTGTAGGTTGTTGCAAGTTCATGGGAGATCTACTTGAAGTACTTTGAGTACTTGTGTACTGGCAGTAGTGATACTAACTGGTTGGAGGTGAACAACAACTCTATGTTTGAGTTGATTGTTGTGACCATTTTTGGTAGGATAGAGAACTCTTGATTGAGAATTATTGGGAGCCCTTGAGGTGTGGGAAGCCTTATAGAGGTGTGAGAAGAGTGTGGCATCTTATTTATTATATTTTCTTTCTAGATGAGTTAAATACAAGATTGTGTATTATCTCTCATATTTTATGTCATTTGTGAATTCTAGTTACTTGTTAATTCTGGTATAATTCCGTGTTTAGTTGCTTATACAAGGTAATCATTTTGTACTCTTATTGAGGAGTTGGATCCTGACAATTAATTGATGAGCCTTAATCAATCAATGAATAGAGATGTGACTACTTATCTTTGTAAGCCATTGGCATATGATGATCATGCTTGAAAATGGATGTACATGATTTTAGAGATATGAATATAGTTTTATAGTTTTTGGAATATCGCTTTGTATTTGAATAAATAATAGAAAAGATAGATATTTATGTAGAATGTTACTATACTCCTACTTGATTAATACTTTATCTTGGATTGATATAATTATATGATCTAAATCTCTACTATGGATTTGATTAGAATGCTCGTAGAGGCCAAGTAGTATATATGTAATCATATTAGTTTTATGTAAATATGTTGACAAGGTCAAATTTGTAGTCTTGTAAAGATGAAACCTTGTGTGTAATATATATTATGAGAGTATAAATAGGATTAAGTGATTATAATTTTATATAATAAATTAGTGCATTGTGATGTGTTCTTAAATATTATGTTTTCTCCTGATTATTATTTTAAGGAATAATTTAGGGTATACTTGGGTAGTATAATCCTGTACTTACTAGATTAATATTTATAATTGTTAGATTGATTATTTGTGTTTGAGTGGGTACTCATGCACAAAGATCTATGATATTATGGGATGTCATAGAGTTCTAAAATATTAATGTATGTTATATATGGATAGTACATACTAATTTTTCTATGTCTAGACTCACACCTACATAAATATATGTGTCTTAGTTATTCTTAAGCAATGTGTTTTGTGGTAATTAATAGGACATTATGTATGCATGCATACAACCTTGAGAGTGTAATAAATTATAAGTTATAATTTTATGTGATTGTATGACTTACTTTTTTATATGTAATTATTTAAATAAAAGCTTATGGTTCCATGTATTTAAGATTTTCTTGTTTGGTTGATTATGGAAAACTAGTAGTTATACCTTAAAAGACTAGACTATGATATTATGGGTTATCATGGGGTGTAGTTGGTATGGAACTTATTATGGTAGTTGGAATCTTTAGCTAACTATGTATTTTATCCAAGTGGTATAAAGAATAGTCATTATTTACTATACAAGTTAAATAATAATATATGATTCATTCATACGTTTGATAGAATTAAATGTATACTTTTCTTAGACTATGTTTAGAAAGTATTGTGATATGATTGCTAGTAGGATGTAAAATGTATGAATCTAGATGATAAATTAAGTATAGTGAGATATTATCCTTTTGTGTGTATGATTTACGTGTTGGTATGATATCTTACAATAAAATAGGTTTTCTATGATACAATGCATGTTTAGTTTTAAAAATCATACAACAATTGGGTACTTGCTTATTACTTTGGTTTCCCACACCTTCACTATCTACTCATCCATGAAGGGAGAGCCATTCCCTGATGGGATTAGTGTGGGGGATTTTTGGTCCATGGTTGATGTGTAAAAGCACTCAGATGATGCTCTTCCTCCCCACTATAGTACTTACCAAGAGACTGCACTAGAGATTATTAGAGATACATGAGCTTGTTCAACTCGAGCTCTGGAGAGCTTGGTATCTATTTTTAGTATTAAAGTCAAATGCCTAAAGGAAAAGTAGTTATATATATATATATATATATATATATATATATATATATATATATATATATATATATATATATATATATATATATATTGGTTTACTTGAACAATAGGTGTTGTAATATTGGACTAGTTGTGGATAAGTCCTAATGTAATTGATTTTCCTTACAATTGTAATATATTATATTGAATTTAGTATTAGAATTTGGAACTATTATTATTCTGAGTTGTTGAATATATGTTTGGCTAAGTTATTTAGTGTAACTATGGTTTGAGTGAATAAATGTTAAGTAATTAGTTTTTATTTTATTTTTTTACATTATTCTAAGTACAACTTGAGAGGTTATAATAATTAGCCCCAACTTTAGGGAAGTCGAGATTAGCCAAAATAGTACACCAGATATAATACAAATTTGCACAAATACAATCATATGTTTAATAATTGTGTTTATATTTTGCTTAGATACACTCATTTTAGCTCAAATTCATACAAATTTCTCAAATTTTGGGGGCATAATGCATGGAATACTCACTCTCACATTCAATTTAGTTATATATATATATATATATATATATATATATATGTGTGTGTGTGTGTATATATATATACATATATATATACATATATATATATATATATATATATATATATATATATATATAATTATGACATACTCAATTCAAAATCAATATACTCAGATATCAAATTTAGGGCATATACATGACACATAGTTTTCATATATTGAGGTATACAAAGGTTGACTAAATGGAATGGAAAACTCCATGTCATTATATAAACTATATACACTTGATATCACATTCCAGGTTGTCACTAGACTCATGCATTATTCCATCTACAATGGTTGGCATTCCCAAGTGGCCTAGAGCTACCTACTATACTTGAGTGGCCATGAAGCTAACATACATAGATACTTTTAGCACTTTATGTAGTTTATTTATAAATCCATATACTTCACATGAGTGGGAAATGATGGATTCATGGCCTAATTGAGTTATTGAGCCACCCACATGAGAGGTTTAAACACACTTATAGTCTTATCTAAGCTATTCATATATCATAATCCATTGAGCAAGGGTGTACAATGATGGATTCAAAACCAGATTGAGTTCTTAAGTCACCCATGTGAGGATTAAGTAACTTATCAACTTAGTCTAAGATATTCAATGATATGATCACTATGTACACTCACACACCTAGGTTGTCACCAGGTTCATACATTGGTTGACATACCCAATAAGGTGTATTCATTTATTTCCTCTCTCTTTATTTATCTTTACTTAGTTAATTTATTTAGCATAGTCTTTTACTTTTGATCATCTCTTAATTAAGGACTATTTTTTTCATGTTCCATTGTAGGTCATTACTTTGGATTATGTTTCACATACATAAACCCAAATTTGCATACTCAAACTTAGTTACATAGGCTTCACTTCCAAGGTAAGTACATGTATGCTTATTTTTCCTTTACACTAGTCATTTCACTTTGCTACATTTTTAGCATAAAGGGTGGGGAGAAAATGTAATCACCTAAAAGTGGTATTTATATGCTAATAGTGTTTCTTGAGTTAGCCTATTCCTAGCTTAACCATAGACCTATCCCACAGAATTTACCACACATTTCATGCTATTATGCAGACCATAAACATCTATAATCATCTCAAACATAGTCCAAAAGATAGATTTTTGAGATCCCAACCTAATGTACCCAATAGTTTGCTAGGTGGACATTGGTGTCACATAAAGGACACAATAACCACATGACACTAGTGTCCCCAATTGGATGCTATTGTCCTTTGCCCTAAATCTATCAAATAGATACTTTTCTAGATGTGTGCCCCTTATAAAGTCAGCCTTAGTACATTTTCTTATTTTAACAAGCCATAGATCTCTATAAATACAATACTATTTGACCCCTATTCACTAGATGGAAAATAGATGCAAAAGCCTATCCAAATAAGAAACAAGTTGAGTAAAATTAAGGTATTTGATCCCTATTCTACCATAATTCTACATACTACCATCTAAAATAGACCTAAGTCTAGATTTAAAAGCTCAATCACACTCGAGTCATCATTCTAGCATTCACTTACACTTGCACTAAACACTAGGTGGGAGAATTACATCGAGCTTGATCCCTCCTCAGAGTATTGGTATGTATAAAACTCTCTTAAAAATAGGGTATTGAGAATGTCCATCCTATCCTAATAATGAACACACATGTATTTCTCATGCCATACTTGTAATGAGGATTAGGTTTTTCACACTAATTTAGGTTTTTCAGGCACAACATAGAGTTATAGATTTCATGTGCATAGGGACAAGAACTAGAAACACAAGCAAAAATGCTCCCAAAAAATAGGAATAATCATACAAAGATGACACTTGTGTTACTTTAAGGTCACTACAGTAGTATGGTACTACTATCAAGGTGGGGTGATACTATCCAGTGAGCAAACAGATCTTGAGAATCTATTAATGACACTCAAACATGTTCATAAACTATTTTTTAGAACCCAGATCATCCATGATAGTCAGTTTATAGATAATTATATATTAATGCATATTTATCACTATTTTTAGAAAGGAAAAATATTTCAAAAAACATAAAAAATTAGTGCTTAATTATTGAATATTATTTGATTGATTTAGACATCTCATCCCTTAAATATAACTTAGGTATTACATTTGCAAAACCCTACAAAGTTAAATCACTTAGTCATAGATGCACATCCTTATTAGCATATATATGGCTATAATGTTTAGTTTTTTTGATTTGATCATGGAAAATGTGATGATGGGATGTAGTCAAAGATGATCAAGATGATGAGATTAGATAGTAGATGATTTCAAAAGTGGATAAAATATTGATGCAACATTACCATATAATATCTTAGTACTTTATTTTTTGATATAGCCAAAAATGGTATGCATCATGATATAAAACACCATGATGGCTTGGCCATAGTGTGTGTATGGACTAACCCCCAATCTAATGAAAAAATGACAAAAACACACCAATGATATGAAAAAGCATGATGATAGTGTTGATGTATGCCGATGGATGGAATCGAGTACAAGTGCATGATAAGGAACACCATGATGATGACCTTGTTATCATAGTAGACTGAGTTAAGGAAATAATATAAAAATAAATAAACAAGAAAACATTCAAGAAAAAAAACACAAATTGAATAGATAAAAAACAAACAACATCTTGTCATTTAACTAGCTCAAATAATCCACTTGATAATCTTAATGATATTGATAATTGGATGGTTCCCCCAAGCAAGGAAATATGTAAGAGGAGACAAAGTGGGAAGGAATCATCCTAAAATAAGATGTGGACTTGACTTGACCCAAATAGGGTGAAATTTGTGAGCTTGAATTGGATTGATCTGATTTGCCCCAACAAGGGAGATTTAGGAAGGATACATCCCAACAATGTTTTAGGACTTGAATGGATTTAAGGATTATTAACTAACTTTAGGATAAGATAAATGTTTTTGATTTTTGGTTTTGTATCTCTCCTAGAGTTTTGAGGCTTTTTCAAATGTTTATTATTTTTTGTCTTTATATCTCTCATGGAGATTTTAAGCCTTTTTTATTTTTAGAACTTTTTTGGTAATTTGAATGTTTTGATTATTTTTTAGAGTTTTTGACATCTCAACACAATGGAGGATTATGAGATACAAAATGTTTCAACTCAAAAAATGGTGAGAGCATGCGAGTGGTAACTCAAAAAATGGTGATAGTGAAATATTAACTCACAAAATGGTGATAGAGAGCATGAAATAAGGGTGATCAAGATGACCTCAAAAATTGAGTGCTATCTACATAATCTAAATGAACCTTAAGCCACTATAGTTCCTCCAAAATGGGAGAAAATAATGAATAAAGGATAAATGGATAATGTTGGATGATAACATATGATAATGAGGAAGGGACTAGGATTCTCCAAGCACTATGTCACATGAGAAAAAAATGCATCCAGTCGTCAAAGTGTCATGTAGGTAGTATGCCAAAATATTTCCCAAAAATGTCTCTATATACCTTCTACTTCCATAATAAGGTTAAGATGGGAAGACTGATGAACACAATAATATGGGATAGGTTAAATAGGATTTAATGGCCAAAATAACATGAATGGCATGGTTGTTAATGTGAGTAGGGTTTCCTCAAAGTGTCAATGTACTTGCAAACAACAAATTATTTACACATGATGCCATTAACCTAGATTTCATCATGGTACTTTACCAAGGTGCCACAAGCATGATTTTCACCATTGGATGAATTAATTCTCTTTCTTTTTTTTTCTTTTTTTATTTGTAGCATCTCAACTCAATAGAAGATGCATAATGTGGACCCTTTGTTGTCTAACTAATACCCCCTCAGAATAACTACTCTACTAGGATACTATTGTGGATGTGAATTACACTATTTTTGTGATCATCACTGGTTGTTGATTCTGCTTCCTCTAAACCTCTAAAAAAGATGTCTTTGTAGCCTCTAGAAAAAAGAGTACCACCAAGACTGGTAAAAATGGATAGGAAATGGATAAGTGATCTGATTTAGTAATGAAATATAGGAGTTGAATGAATAATAGGATCATAATGGAATGTATAATTATTTCAGGACAAATGAAGATTGGTATTTTTAGTCACACACATTGTTCTTGATTTTAGATTTGACATGATTTTGGTTGTAGTGGGGCCAAAGATCTCTTAAAATTATCTCAATAAGGCCACAAGTGTTTTTAGTTATTTAGGCCTGAGAGATGTTGCAATTTAAATATGCTATGGATTATTGGTTATGCCAATATTTAATTCAATAATATCTTCATCAAGAAATGAGGAACTAATTGGCTCAGCTATTAGCATCTCAAAAATGTTTTCAATAATAAAATATTATTTATTTTGAATATCCCATATCACCTCAAACAATGTTTCACTAAGGGACATTGAATTTTGATCTTGATTGTCTTTTAGCACCTCTAACAAGGTTTCAATAGAAGATGTTGAGTTTAGACTTTGATTGTGCCCTAGCACCTCAAATAAGGTTTCACTAAGATATTATTCTTTTGCTTAAATGTTATCTTGCTTCCCCAAAAAACATTTTCACTAAAAAGTCACCATGGAAGAAGTTTAAAAATGTGTGATTTTTTTGGTCCCAATCAATTGTTGGTAGAGGTGATACACCAATATAATGGCTAAAATTGTCAATGTTAAAAAGATGTGTAATATCAATGGATGAGTAAAAGGAACCATAATCCTTGTGTTGACTAAATTTGACTTTTAAGTTAAATTAGAGCACCACTAGTAAAAAACATGACTTTCTAGGTCTATAAGAGGGTATAATATATTTTAATGAGGTGTTTTATAGGTTAATTTATGAAAAATAATGTTATATTATCTTTGGTCAATTATTTTTATGTCTTTATATCCTTTTTGGGTTATTTGAGGGGTCAAAATAGTACATTTAATTCTTTGTACAAGTTTCTTGGTAAATTTGCAAGTGTCAAAACATATTTTCATACCCCATGTGTCATTAAAAGTCTTAGATATCTGACATTACTAAAAATATGGTAGGTTGTTGAGAGGGAAGACAATTTTCTTGATAAAAAGCAAGAAAATGGTACTTGTACAGCCTCTTTTAGAAGTATGCCACTTGGAAAATGTTTAAATATGACTATTAATCTTCCCCAAATTCATGTCCATGTTTTAATTGATCTATAATTTCAATTTTATACCCAAAACTATTCTACTCTATCTTTGTCCTTCTTGGCATACTAAAGTGGCTAGTAGGTTTTTTCTTGGTACAATCATCACAAGCAAGTTTAGGAAAACTGATCTTTGGGGTGTATTCTACACTCAAATAACTTAATTTTCATAGCAATAATTTTCATAATATCAATTGTGCTTTATGAATCCTCTAGTTGAAGTCGACTATTCAAATCTGCCTATCAATCTATGTACCCTTCAAGTTTTGGTCTTGTTTGGGAAAGTCCATATAATCTAGCTACTAAAATTTCTTCCAGATCATGTTTAATTAATTATGAAATGATAAAAACACTTGGTTTAATTTTTCATGAGGTTTTTATATGCTAATCATCTTAATTTTTAAGAAGATACAATTTTCTGAGTTGTGGCCAATTTTCACCATTTTTTGGAGTTTTGTGCTTTATCAATGGATTCAGAGGGTTATGTTAGATTAATATACATGTTTTAGAGTTATAATTGACTCCAATTTTCATATTTCATCTAATTATACTTGATTCTCATAGTTTCAAGCTCATTCTCTATGCCACTCAAGCATTCTAGGAGACTCATGCTTACTTTGATCAACATGTTTGCAAGGAGTTGTCACATTGGGGTAGAGGTTATTCATCTCAATTTAATACCTCCTTGATGTAAATCATGTATTTTAAATGTTTTACCTTGATTTTAGTTGTTTTTATGCCATTCATCAACCCTTTTTATTCTTTTCCACACTCATTGTCCACTCACAACTCATACACACATACAAGAGCCTGAGATGATGTCATCAGAGACATGATATTGGTTTCATTTATTTTTAGATTTAAAAATTTCATGTGAAGGTATTGAGGGAAGATTTGGACCCTTGAAATCAAATGAAGATGCAGACTACCCATTCTATGGCAACTTCCTAAACTCACTACCTGTGTGTAGGAATGCTCATATATAAAGTGTATCGATAAAGCTATGAAAAGTCTTGTCTAGAGGTTTGAAACATGGAAGAAAGCCTCTTTTTTAGTTTCCAATATGCATCCTGATCATTATATACTTATTTAAAGTGTCAAGGAGACAAAAAGATGATGTAGACCAATATGATGAAGAAAGCACTGAGTTCTAGGAATCTTGTCCCCAAAAGCACCAAACATAGGTCTAGGGTCTTTTTGATGGTTTTATACAACAAGGTGTAATAATTTTTGAAGCCCTTAGGTATGTTGGTCTTGAGGTCTCCATGAAAGATAATCACCTTACAAAAAGTGGAGAAAATAAATTTAGTGAAAGGTATAAGTTTGAGGGTCCCAAGTTGTGTTTTATTACACTAAACTCAGTTAGTGTTATCTATAGGTCTGAACCATAATAGGACTTTTTCATCCAAATTGGTAGTATAACATCATGTTTCATGATGGGTAGTTTTTTATGTTTAATATAACATTAATAATGTGATATGAAACTACAAGGAATGATGCATTGGGTTTCTTACTTCCACTCATACCTCAGTCCGTATATTGAGGAAAAGGCAACCTACAATAGGGTATAGTGAATGGTGATCTAATCATGATGTTTTGATGATGTTTGAATGCATCCAAAGTAATATAAATATAAAAAACTGATTTTTTTCCTTTAAGGATAAAATAAGGGTATCTAATCACCATGACCAAGCCTAGTAGGAGCTAAGTAACCTATAGGAAGGCCTAAAGGTAGGGAGGAGTTCACAGTCATGAAAAGAGGAGCCCAGTTTGGGGACTCAAGTACATAGAAAGGATGTAGCTAAAGTTAACATGATGAATAAAATATGAACACATTCATAATTTTTGTTATAACCTATGTGAACCCTTAGTAATTCATTTTAAGCCCACATATACCTCTTATGGCCTTAACACATATTTACAGTCCTATGTATGACTATGTTAGCAGTATGCATAAAGGAATAAGGTCTAGGTGATGGAAAAATATGAGAATGAAGAAACTGACTTAGAAAAAGTAATAAAATAAATATAGGAGGTTATAAATATTTTGGGAACATTTTTTTCAATCTTAAATCATGCATATCCACCTACATGTAGGGTAAAAGGGAGATGTCTTAGTCAACAGTTAGGCAAGTTGACTCATCCTTGTAGATTCAAGAGTATGAATAATACTTAAAGGGTTAGATGGTTATAATTAATTTTGGATTAAATATAGAATTTCCATGAAAATGAACATGGGAATTTTACAATGAATATGGAATAAAGGAGAGGGCTCAGAACATGCAAAACATAGTCATAATCAACAAGCCTACACACAGTCTCTTTTGCAAGCATGTATTGGGGATTTATTGAGGTTGGGGGGTATATACATAAGATAAAATGCTGAAATTTGGTATATATAACAATTATAACATTATTAATTCCATAAAATATTAATATTTGTCTGAGGGAATAGGGGAGTGCCCTTTATTTTGTCTTAGATAGAGGGCACTCCTTTAGCACATGAAACTGGCAGGCCAAAAGAAGATGGGTAAGAGGATAGATCAAGAGTTTTTTTAAGATTGAAAGGAGGTGTATTAAGTTGGAAAAAATATAGGTTAAAATTATTAAAAATCGTATAAGAAATAAATCAAACAACATAGCCTAAACTTTGAAGGATACAGTCAGACCTAAAAGTAAGGTTTAAGGCCTAGAAACCAAATGAGATACCAATGCCATTTCTTTCTATAAGTGAAAATTATAATGTATTGGATAATGTATATATGGATATGTTATATTTTTATATACTCATTTTATGTAGATAATCTATCAAAAAGGTTACTCTTGGGCTCAAATTGCAAGCAGACCTATCAAGTAATTGAAGCTTAATGCCCAATTGAAGAGTCACTTACACTTTTAGAACTAAGAATGTTTTATACTTTGTTGTATCTTGTTTTATAGGTAAAAATTAAGGTTTATATACTATTGAGATGCAATGAAATAAAATAGGATGACCTAAAACATATAAGTTTCAAGAAAACGTATGGAATGACGCTTAGGCTAGGATGAAATGGAGCAGTCACTTGCAATCCTAGCATGATACGAACATTAATATGAGTTGGAACATGTTATTAATGTTTTTATAGAGGTTTAAAAGCTATTTTTGTGTAGATAAAACCAATAAAAGTCATTTTGAACCTCAAAACCACTCAAACTTGTGAAAAATGGTGAAAACAAGCTTGAATTGGCAAGTTTGATCACTCATATCTCACCTGAGATTTTGCATGTTTGTCCAAAGAAATTATAGATGTATAAGAGTCCCTAAACACCATTTTTGTGAATTTTTTTTGGATTTTGGATGTCTAAACTTTATTAACCAACCTTAAGACCAAAAATAGGCCTAAAACCCTACTAAACACTTGCTAAGGACTAGTTTTGGGAAATAGAGTTAGATAGCTACAAAAATGAAATAATTTGTATAGAATGATGATTTTAGGTTGTACAATAATTCCTCAGTCTAATTCAAACCAAGATTATTTGTATGGATTTGTACAAATGGGGGCATAAATAGAGTTTTTCTCACTATTTTGTGTGTTGTGTAGGATACAAGAAGCGTTAAGAGATGATAAAATGTTTGGATGGAATATTAAGACTTAAAATAATTTAAAATATTCATTTAATTCCCTGAAATAACTTATAATTTCCCCAACTAGGTGATTCAACTTAGCTAGTCAAATCTAGCATATTGGACAAGCTAGTGAAGTAGATGGAAAACTTCAAGTGAAAGGAATTTAAGGTGTCCCTAATGATTATAAGGCCATTTATGGCCTTGAAATTTTTAATTAAATCCACCCCTATATTTTAATGTAAAATTAATGCCAATTTTGAGGCCAAGTGTACAGGGTGTATAAAAGGGCAATTTTTTTGACATCAGACGATGATGGCTCAATTTTAAAGGTTTTAAAAGGACCAAAAATGAAACCAATGAATTTAGAAGAATGTATGAGATCCTCCCATTAAATTTAAATAATTTTTTCTACTCATAATTTATAGGACCTTCAGATAACTCCAATCATGAAGGCATTTTTTTTGTCCAAAATGGAGAGTTTTATGCCACTTTTCATGAAGTTTATGACTTGGATTGACACTTGTATCTCTTAACCTTACATGTTTCATAACATATCCTATAAAAATTCAAAATTAACTCCTTATATAATACTTAAAAGTGTCTTTGTGACCCTTGGACTTCTCTTCTTCTCTCTCTCTTATAAGTTCTATAAGAACTAGCCATTTTGGCATTGTATGAGATGCTCCAACTGAGTATGGTAGATCCCCAATCATTTGTATAAATTTTTATCAATAAAATGACTAATTTTTACCTATTACATGAATATTCATAGTTTTATTTACTTTAATGTTGAAGTTTCTTAGTGAAGACTATGTATTCCTTAGCAAGTTGTCACATTCTCTCACCTATTTGTAGCTTCTTATAGGGCATGTGAACTGTTCAAGGAGATGTCCAAGTTTAAGTGAGTTTTTATTTTCATTAGTGCCATTCAAGGCATATTTTATATTCCTCCTATCCTAAGACATTCTTCCATAACCTCATAATGTAACATTGATGCAAGAAGATTTAGATTGGAAAAGTGTATGTTTTGGTTAGTTTCTTGGTCTCAAGTGTAACATACACATGGTTGGAAGTCATCAATAAATTTAGTGTATCAACTCATTTAGATTATTATTTTTTTATTTATCTTTCTCCATTTTTACCCACCTAAGTTTATTTTTAGGTTAAATCCTAAGTGTTACATCAAGGGAGCTAGCCCTATCTAAAGACTCACCTCATTCCTTAGGCTGCCCACAAGCTTAGATGTGATTCTATTGTGCCACTTAGATGAGGGGAGATTTTAATCTCCTCAAAGGGTGAAAATCCAAGTGATAATAGTTTTGGCATGCCTAGTGGGACTCTTGTTCCAAGAGATTGTGGGATTTTTGGTGTTGTCTCTCAATAATCAGCCTTTGAAGGCATTTATTCAAGCATCAATGGTGATTCCAAAGCTATATTAATTGGTCAAGTTACCCAAGTGATCCTTTGAAGATTTTTGGTAAAATTTTATTTTTTGTTCTTGTTTCCTAATGAAATTTAATTGATAACCTTGGTGTTGAGTATAATTTCACACAAGTTTGTGAGACCTTCCAAGGTTATGGCATTCCCTATCAATATGAGCAAAAACTTAACCAACCCTATCACAAAGTGTATCAGCCCTAATATAGTTATTTTTAGCATCAATATGATTATATCCAGCCCATACATGATTATTAATATTCATATATCCATCCTTATCCATGTCTTACTCCTAGTCAACCTAGCCACTCCTCAAGCCAACCCATTTACATCTTCAAAAAGACACTCCTGGACTGTGAGAGATATATTTTGGAGCTTGATACTCTTAGTGTATGTGGCCAAGATATTCCTAATAATTTCATCCATCAAGTTATAAATGAATTATATTTAGTCAAGAGAGAGTGGGAACCTATTGAGGGAGCCAATTGGCAAAGGCTCATAAGTGAGATGCTAGATGTGAATGGTTTAGTCTATTCCTTAGAGGATAAACTAGAAGTTCATGAAAGGCAACCTCACCAAACCTATCAGCCTTATTTTCCACATATAAAAATTTGATATCAATCTTACATGGTTCCCACTTATGAACCTAATCAACCTTATCAAGGCCATCCTTTTCCAAATCAAGTGGATGGAAGATTTGAGAAGAATAACCTTGTGTTTAAATAAAACCTTGATAGGCAAATTGAGTTGGCAAATATGCATATGCAACAATCCATGTTAGTATCAAAAAAATTGGATTTCAAACCCTCATTTCCCTCTCATATTGTATCCCCACCACCTCAAAAAAAGACCTCTAATCCTAATATTTGAAGTTAGAATAATATAGTGGAGTCATGGGGAAAGAACAAGGAGAAAATTCTCGACAAAGAATGTGAAATTAAAGAAAATATTGATCTTATATAAACACCTCCCACCCTTCCTCAAGAAGAAAATTCAAATCCTAAGATCCTAAGCTAGAGTAAGATAGTAGACTCATAGGGAAAGAAGGAAGATAAAAACATTGTCAAAGAGTGTGAAGTGGAAAATGGAGTTGATCCTTTGAAAGTCCCTCCCACCCTTTCTTAAGAAGCTTCTTGTGTACCATGACAGCCCTTATGCACTCCATGTGCTCATGATGATTCCCATGACCTTCATGAAAATATTTTACAAGAAAACCTAGCCAAGAAAATAGAGGAGTTAAACTCAAATTTGAAATTATTAAGTGAAGGTGTGATGGAAGGTTTAGACCCAAAAGAAGATCCTATGTCTAAACACATCCCATCTCCCCTTCCTAAAGATCTTCCCAAAGCACCTTTTACTTTGCATTCTCAATCTGATTTTGAGCCATATAACCCACCTCCACCAACTAGTTCCTTTTTTCCTCATCCTATCACCCTTTACCTTCATGGACCTATGGTGTGGGAACCTAAATAAGAGTATATGGTTGAATAAAATGCAACTCCTTGGAAGCCTCATTGGGCTAGGCCCCCAAATTTCAAGATGCCTAGTCTTGGTACCACTAGAAAGGAGATGGAAGATATTTTAGCCCTTGAGAATGAAATTCATGATATGGTAGTTGAGATGAAAATTGAGAGCCTTAAAGAGTTCATAAGTGATGAAGACAAGGTGAGTTCTTGTGTTGAATCTCCTTGTTTTGTTGATGATGAAGAATACTTTCCTTGTGTTGAAGAGCCTATCTTGAGACAAGAAAACAAAGAAGAGCAAGCCCAATTCATGGCTGATCAAGAAGACCTAATGAGTTATTATGAGGAATATATTAATATAGGTACTCCCTTTGATGAACAAAAAGACAATATGCAAGCTCTTATCTCCATATTTGAGGTTATGTGTATTCATGAAGTTAACTATAATGCATCCATTCTTGAGGAAGATTGCATCCATGAGGAAGGTGGAAAAGACTTGAAGAAAGAACTACATGAGGAATACTCCCTGATTGATCATGAAGTTTTGGATGAAATTTTAAAGCATGAAGAGGTAATGGTATTAGATTAAAAAGAAGACAAGCATGATTGGTAGCTGCAAATGGAACTTTTTTAAGAGCTTAAAGAGCTTTGCCAAGTTGAAGGAAAAGTATATGACAAGGAAAAGAAATAATATTCCTTGTAGGAAAATAATCAAGATTGGGAATAATTTTAGAAACTCCTTGATGAGCTAGAAGAACTTTCAGTTGAGAGGAAGCCTAATCTTATTAAGAACACTATAGCAGACAAGAAGGTATGCCTCATTGAATCACCATTAGATGTCATAGTTAAAGGATCACATGAAAAAGATGAGGATGTTTGGATGAAAGAGGATTTCATTTACTTGGTCAATTTGTTTTGATCTACTTGTTTTTCATTGAATAACATGCCAATGAAGTTGACAAATGTTGTCAAAGAGATGGAGGCATCAATGGTAGAGTTCAAAAGGGTACATGCCTCATTAAATCCTCCATGTCATGAAGTAAGAAGAGTCTCAATATTTCCATTTGATCTAAGGGGAGATATGATAATTGTTAGTTTTACATATTATTTTGTTCTTTGCTTCCCCTAAGTGCCTTGAGCACATGTGTGTGTCTTGTGTTTTTTTTTCTTTACTATGTGTGTCCTTTGATTTATGTGGTTGAGGTAGTCTTAGTGTCTTATCTTGAGCAAAGGTTTGTGGTCAAAGGTTTTATTATTTTTCTCAGTTAGATGAATCCTAAACTCAATAGACTAATAAGGCTATTGGTCTAGTTAGTATAGCAGGCATACTACACCTATGAGTCACCAATTTGATTTTTAAGTCAAATTGGGGCACCCCTAGTAAAAACCTTGAATTTTTAGGTCTATAAGAGGGTATAATATATGTTTATGAGGTTTTTAATATGTTAATTTATGTCAACTAATGTTATATTATCTATTTTCAATTAGTTTTTATGTCCTTATAGCCTTTTTAGGTCATTTAAGGGGTTAAAATAGTGGATTTAATGCTTTGTACAAGTTTATTGGGAAATGTACAAGTGTAAAAACATTATTTCATGCCCCATGTGTCATTATAAGTCTTAGATAACTTAAAATACTAAAAATATGGTAGGTTGTTCAAAGAAAAGGTAATTTTCCTGGCAAAAAGGGAGAAAATGGCACTTGTACAACCTCCTTGGGAATTTTGCCACTTAAAAATATTCAAATATGTATAATAATCTTCCCAAAATTAATCTCAAAATTTTAATTGATCTTAAAGTTTCATTTTTTTCCTAAAACCATTCTAATCCATCTTTGTCATTCTTGGCATACTAAAGTGACTGGTAGGCTTTTGCTTGGTATGGTTAGCACAAGTAGTTTCAGGAAAAATGCTCATGGGGGTATATTCTAAACTCATATGCATTAATTTTAATATAAATAATTTTTAAAATTAACAATTATGGTTTATGAAACATCTATTTGAAGTTGACTATTCAAATATGCCTATCAATTTATGCACCCTTTAGGTTTTGGTCTTGTTTGGGAAATTTCACATAATATAGCTACTATTATTGATTATAGAGAATTATAAATTAATTATAAAATGATCCAAAAAATAAAATTCATGTTTAATTAGGTTTTGATATGCTCACTATCTCAATTTTTAGGAAGATATAATTTTCTAAATTGTGGGTAGTTTTCACCATTTTTAGGAATTTTGTGCTTTGTCAATACATTAAAAGGGTTGTTTTAGATTAATATACATGTTTTAAAGGTATCCTTGACTCCAATTTTCACCTTTCATCTAATTATACTTAATTCTCATAGTTTCAAGCTCATTCTCCATGCTAATCAGTCATTCTAGGAGACTCATGCTTACTTTGTTCAGCATGTTTCCAAGGAGTTGTCACATTGGCGTAGAGGCTATTCATCTATGTTTCATACCTCCTTTATTTAAATAATGTATTGGTAAGGTTTTACCTTTATTTTATCTATTTTTATGCAATTCATCAACCCTCATTATTCTTTTCCACACTCACTATCCACTCACAATGCATACACACATATATGAGCCTGAGATGATGTCATCTGAGCCTTGATATTGGTTTCATTTATTTTGAGATTTAAAAATTTCATGTGAAGGTATTAAATTAATATTTGGACCCTTGAAATCAAAGGATGATTTATATTTCCAATTCTATGACAACTTCCTAAACTCATTGCATGTGTGTAGGAATGCTCATACATAAAGTGTATCAACAAAGCTTTGAAAAGTCTTGTGTAGATGTTTGAAACATGTAAGAAAGCCTCTTTATTGGTTTAAAATATGTATCTTGATAATTTTAGACTTGTTAAAAGTTTAAAGGAGACAAAAAGAGGATTTAGACCAATATGATGAAGCAAGGACTGAGTTCTAGGAATCTTGTCCCCGAAAGCACCATAGGTCTAGGGCCTTTTTGATGGTTCATACAATAGGGTGTAAGAAGTTTTGAAGCCTCTAAGTGTTTTGGTTTTTAGTTTTCCATGAAAGGTAAGTACATTTAAAAAATTATATCAAAGATATTTAGTGAAAGGTAGAATTTTGAGGGTCCTAAGTTGTGTTTTATTACACTAAACTCAGTTAGTGTTATCTACAGGTCTGAACCATAATAAGCCTTTTTCATCCAAATTGGTACTATAAGATCATGTTTCATGATGGTTAGTTTTGTATTTTTAAGATATAATTCATAATGTGATAGGACACTCAAGGTAATGATGGATTGGGTTTCTTGCTTCCACTCATACCTCAGTCTGTATACTGAGGAAAAGGGAACCTACAATAGGGTATAGTGAATGGTGATCTAATCATGATGTTTTGATGATGTTTGAATGCATCCAAGGTAAATATGAATATAAATAAGTGGTTTTTTTTCCCTTAAAGGATAAAATAATTGTATCTAAGCACCATGACCAAGCATAGTAGGAGCTAAATAACCTACAAGTAGGCCTAAAGGTAGTGGTTCATAGTCATGGAAGGAGGAACCACATTTGGCGACTCAAGTGTATAGAAAGGTTGTAAATAAAGTTAAAATGATAAATATAATATGAAAAAATTCCTAAAAAATTTGATAACCTATGTGAACCCTTAAAAATTCATTTAAAGCTCACATATACCTCTTATGGCCTTAACACACATTTATAGTCCTGTGTATGACTGTGTTAACAGTAGGCATAAAGGAATAAGGTATAGGTGATGGTAAAATATGAGAATGAAGAAAATGAATTGAAAAAAGTAATAAAATGAATATATGAGGTTATAATTAGTTTGGTCATATTTATTTCAAGCTTAAATCATGTATATCCACCTACAGGCAGGGTAAAAGGGAGATGTCTCTGTCAATAGTTAGGCAAGCTAACTCATCTTTATAGATTCAAGAATATGAATAGTGATTAAAGGGTCATATGGTTAGAATTAAGTTTTTATTAAATATATAATGGCCATTATAATTAACATGGGACTTTTACAATGAATATGGAATAGAGGAGAGGGGTCAAAACATGGAAAACATAGTCACAATCAACAAGCCTGCACACAGTCTCTTTTGCAAGCATGTCTTGGGGTTTTGTTGAGGTTGGGGGATATATAAATAAGATAAAAGTTTTTAATTTTTTAGATATAACCCTTATGATATTATTAATCCCATAAAATATTAATCTTGGTCTTAGTTAATAGGGGAGTGCCCTTTATTTTGTCTTAGATGGAGGGTACTCCCTTTGCACATGAAACTGGCAGTCCAAAATAAGATGGGTAAGAGGATGGATCAAGAGTTATTTTAAATTTTACATGAGGTGTATTAAGTTGTAAAAAATACAAGGGAACATTATGAAAATTTCATATATGAAAGAAATCAAACAACATAGCCTAGACTTTGAAGGATACAGTTAGGCCTAAAAGCAAGGTTTAAGGCCTAAAAACCAAATGAGACACCAATGACATTTATAGATTTAAGTGAAAATTATAATGGGTTGGATAATTTATATATGGATATTTTATATTTTTAGAGACTCATGGTATGAAGAGAAGCTATCAAAAAGGTCACTCTTGGGCTCAAATTATAGGTAGACCTATCAGGCAATTAAAGCTTAGTGCCCAAATGAAGAGTCACTTACACTTCTAGACATAATCATGGTTTCTAATTGTTGTATCTTATTTTTTAGGTTAAAATTAAGGTTTATAAACTATTAATATGAAAGGAAATCAAATAGTATGACCTAAAGCATAGAATTTATAGGTAGGCCTATGGAATGAGGCTTAGGCCACGACCAAATGGAGGAGTCACTCATAATCCTAGCATGATACAAAAATTAATATGAAAAATAACATGTTATTTGGGTTGATATAGAGGTTTCCAAGATATTTTTGTGTAGATAAAACCAAAAAAAGTCATCTTGGACCTCAAAACCACTCAAACTTGTGTAGAATGGTGAAAACAAGCTTGAATTGGCAAGTTTGATCACTCATATCTCTCTTAATGTTGTGTATGGGAGTATAACACATTTGGAGATTTTTTCAGGGTCCCTAAACACTAATTTTGTGATTTTTTTAAAATATTGGATGTCTAAACTTTATGAACAAACCTTAAGACCAAAAACAAGCCTAAAACCTTACTAAACCCTTGCTAAGGACTAGTTTTGGGAAATGGATTAGATAGATAATAAAATGAAATATTTTTCCCATAATGATGATTGGAGGTTTTATATGACTTTACAAGGCTACTTCACACAAATATGAGTTGTACGGGCTTGTACGTATGGGGGTAGAAACATAATTTTTCTTACTATTTTACTTGTTATGTAGGCTAAAAAAAGAGTTAAGTGATGAATAAAAAATTGGATGGAATATTAAGACTTAAGATAACTCAAAATATTCATTTAATGCTCTGAATAAATTCTAAAAGCCCCAACTAGTTGATTCAACTCAGCTAGTCAAATTTGACATATTGGACAAGCTAGTGAAGAAGATGGAAAACTTTAAGTGAGATAAATTTAAGGTGTCCCTAATGATTATAAGGAAATTGAGGGACTTTAAAATTTTCATTCACTCCCTCCCACATATTTTCATGGATAACTGATTCCAATTTTGAGGCCAAGTGTATAGGTTGCATAGAAGGGCAATTTTCTGGACATCAGATGATGATGGCTCACTTTTAGATGTTTCTAAAGGACCAATCATGAAACCAATGCATGTATAGGAATTTATGATATACTCACCTTCCATCAAAATATTTTTTAATTCTCCTCATTAGTTATATGATGTTAAAATAACTCCAAACATGAAGGCATTTTTTTGTGCAAAATAAAGAGTTTTATGCCACTTTTCATAAAGTTTGTGACTTGGATTAACACTTGTATATCTTGAAATTACATGGTTTGTCCCATAACCTATCCACATTCAAAATTAAATCCTAAATCATCTTTAAAATCGTGTGTGTGACCCTTGGCCTTCTCTTCTTCTCTCTCACACACAATTTCTATTAGAACTAGCCATTTTGGCATTGTATGGGATGCTCCACTTGAGTATGGAAAATCCCTACTCATTTGTATAAATTTTGATAAATAAAATGACTAAGTATTACCTGTTATATGACTATTCATAATGTTATTTACTTGAATGTTGAAATTACTTAGTGAAGACTATGGATTCCTTAGCAAGTCACATTCTCTCACCTATTTGTAGCTTCTTCTTGTAGGGCATGTGAAGTGTTCTAGGAGATGTCCATGTTTAAGTGAGTTTGTATTTTCATTAGTGAAATTAAATGCCTCTCGTATATTCCTCTTATCCTGACACATTCTTCCATAAACTCATAATGTAACATTGATGCAAGAAGATTTAGATTGGAAAAGGGTATGTTTTGGTTAGTTTCTTGGTCTCAAGTGTAGCATACATATGGTTGGAAGTCATCAGTCAATTTGGTGTATCACCTCCTTTAGATTAGTTTGTTTTAAATTATATTTCTACCTTTCCACTCCCAAATTTTATTTTTAAGTTCAATCCTAATTGGTACATCAAGGGAACTATCCCTATCTAGAGACTCAAATCATTCCTTAGGCTACCCACAAGCTTAGATGTGATTCCATTGTGCCATTTGGATGAGAGGATATTTGCATCTCCTCAAGGGATGAAAATCTAAGTGAAAACACCTTGTAGACACTATTAGGATAAATTATGTCTATGCTAAATAAAATGTCCTCAAAAAATGTAAAAGGATAAAAAATGTTTTAACGTACATATGCCAAAAGTATATAGTGGATGCCAAAATAACTATTAATGTATGTTGATTCTAAAGTTGATTCTGACTCAAGTGGATTCGATAGAAGTGTATAACCAATTCCATAATATCCAATAATATATTTTTATTCTAAATCAAGGGGATCTAAATCCAATGTTGAGACTAGTTTTGATTATGCTTCTGATGCTAAATCTAATATTAGTTCTAGAATGGAATCTGATTTTGATATAAAGATAACCACAAAGAGGGCATGTTAAATTATGTTATCCACAAGTACCTTATTAATATTTTAATTATAAATTAAGGATTTGGGATGAATGATTTTTTTTAAATTGGGAATGTTTGGAAATAGATGAATAATAGGTTGCTCATTAACAATGGGATTTTCAAACACGATCTCATCAAAGATGGGTCATGTGTCAAATGGAGATCCTTAATCAAATAAAGGTGGACCAAAAATGGTTTGGGTTTGGTCAAATATGGGTGATTCAATAAAAATGTTGACAATGGGTTGACTGTCTTGATCTTAATTTAGAAGTGGACTTATCTGATCATGCTTGGGAAGTGGATCATGACATATCCTAATCGAGTAGTTATCAGACTTGGACACACTTGGGTTTTAAATAGATAATGGCCCTTGGAGAGGCAATTACATAATAGGTTTAGACTATTGGATTTGTTTTGAATTTAAGGCTAGATTATATTTTGGAAGAAATGATGAAATGTCAAGAGTAGATTCCAAATAGAGTAGCTATTGGTTAAATTGAGAGAGTTTCTCCATCACTTTTTACTAAAAACCAATGATGTTAGAATAAAATTCACATTCTAGGATGCCATGGCTTGGATTAACCTTGGAATAATGCCCCTAATCAAGGATACATGCAAGGGGATATGATTAGAATAAATTGACCCCAAAGAGGGTGGACTTGGTCTTTGATTTGAAATAGGCCCAAAGAGGGTGGTCTTGGTCCAATGTAATTAGATTAGCTTGGCTTGGCCCCAAAGAGGGAAGTCTTGGTCTTTGATTGAAATGGGGTCCAAAATAGAGTGATCTTTATCTTAATTGAAATGGGGCCAAAAATAAGGTAGTCTTGGTCTTAATTTAAATGGGACCAAAGAGGGTGGATTTTATTCAATGTAATTGGCTTGGCTTGGCCTTAAAGAGGGTAGAATGGATTTATATGTTTCAAATGAAATAAATGATGGATGACATGACTTCTTGTTTCTAACTGACAAGTATAAGAGATTGAATAAAAAGACAAAAAATGGTTTGAATTGGTATGTGATTAGTTTGGGATAATTGGATTTGGTCAAAATAGACTTGATTTGACATTATTCCAATATGTGGCTTTGAAGTTGACTTTGGTCAAAGTTGACTTGATTTTAAATGTTGACTTATTTTGACTTCAAATGGTTAACTTTGGTTGACTTTTCAAAAGTTGATGAATTTAGAATTAGAATTAGAATTAGAATGTGGTTCAAGATGACCTTGATTGGGCTTAGAATGGATTAGTACATGGTTCATGATGAACCTGATTTGGCTTGGATTGGCTTGGTATGTGATTCAAGGTGAACCTAATTTAGCTTGGATTGGCTTGGTATGTAGTTTAAGACAAACCTAATATGGTTTGGATTGGCTAGTATATGGTTTAAGATAAAACTGATTTGTATTTGATTGGCTTGCTATGTGGTTCAAGCCTAACCTAATTTTTCTTGGATTGGCTTAGTACATGGTTCAAGACAAACCTAATTTATCTTAGATTGTGGAATTGGTTTTGGTTCGAGATGAACCTAAGTTGGTTTGGATACATGGTTCAAGATGAACTTGATTTGGCTTTGATTGGCTTGGTATGTGGTTCAAAATGAATTTGATTTGTCTTGGACATATACCTTGGTCAAATTTGACCTAATTTGCATTTTGAAGTTGAATTTTACTTTGGTAGATGTTAAATGTTTAATTGGGTCTATAAATGCAAATGTCAAAGTGGAATAGTTCAATCAAAGTTTGTCAATACAAATATCTAAATAGGAAAGGTGTGTGAATCAAACTTATTTCCAAAAGGGGGAACAAATCTTGGTATATCAATGCTTTCAATTATTTATGTCTCACAAAGGATGTAAGTGTTTAATGTTTGGATCTTGAAAGTCTTTGAGTTTAGACTTGACTTTGAATTATTTATCTTGGAAACATGACTTGTGAATGTAGATAATGAATTTGATTGTTTAAGATTTTTGAACTTAGAATGCTTGTCCTAAGTTATTTGATTTTATCATAAAATTTAACTTAGGCTTTGAACCAGTTAATTTTACAAAG
This sequence comes from Torreya grandis, assembly GCA_037957365.1. Taxonomy (NCBI): domain Eukaryota; kingdom Viridiplantae; phylum Streptophyta; class Pinopsida; order Cupressales; family Taxaceae; genus Torreya; species Torreya grandis. The sequence goes on along the minus strand of JARHVA010004292.1, from coordinate 1,108,813 downwards.
TTGGTTTGATTTGAAGTTGTGTTAACTTTTGTTTTGATATTGTGTTTTAGGCAATGTTGGACTTGTATTTAACTCAAATTAGACATTAGAATTGGATTAGAATTTGAATGTGGTTTTGGATTGGTTTGAAATTAGATTTGGAATTTGATTAGAATTAGGTTTGATTCAAAATGGGTAACATAATGACATGGTTTAGACAAGAGGGTTGTGTATTTGGATAAATTTTTACATGACATCTAGAAGGAATTTGATATGGATAAATTTTGACATGATGACATATAGAAGGGCATGATTTTTGACCCAAAATTGGGTAGAGTAATCCATCTTTGTGTATGTGAAATAAGTTTGAGTCTTGGTTTAGTTTTGAATTAGTTTTGTATATAAAATGAATTTTGACACAATATTCAAGTACATGATTCTATCTTAAAGGTAAATCAAGATTGCATCACAATCATTGAGACTTCAATATATTCACTTTGAGAGGAGAATTTTAAGGATTAATTTAATAAAATTTAAAATGTAGGTGAAAGACCCAACCTATCTCAAATTTCATTTACAATAGGCAATCTTTAGGCGATGTTACATTTTCCCCTAACATCAATGAAGGTTTTGCAGCCAATAGGTCTTATTGACCAAATTTGAATTTTAAGTCAAATTAAGGAACCTATAGGTAAAAACTTGACTTTATATGTCTATATGGGGTGTAATATGTTTTTTATTGGGTATATTATATGTTAATTAATGTTAATTAGTGTTATACTATCCTTGGTCATTAGTTTTCTTAGTCCCTTTAGTTATTTTGAGTCAATTTAAGGGTCAAAAGGGTACATTTAATTATTTATATGGGTTTTTGGGTAAATATGAAGGCTAAAAAATATGATTTCGTACCCTATGTGTCTACTTAAGTCTTAATATACTAACATAACTAAAATATAATAGGTTATGCAGAAGAAAGGGTAGTTTTATTAAAGGAAAAGAGGAGTTTGGAACTTGTACAACCTCCTTGGGAAGTGTGCCATGGGTAAAATGGTCAATAAATGAATATTTAACTTCCCAGATCTCAGTTAAACATTTTATTTGATTTTAAAATTACATTTATTTCTCAAAACCATTCTACTCCTTTTCAGACCTTCTTGGGAAGCAAAAGTGACTTGTAGGTTTGTACTTGGTACAGTCAGCACAAGGGAATTTAGGAAAAATTATCTTAGGGGTATATTATAAAATCATTCATATTAAATTTATTTTATTTTTTTTAGAGGAATGGTAGCCTGAGATTTATGAACCATCCCTAAGAAGTTGACCTTTTAAATCTACTTGCTAATCTGTGCACCCCATGGGTTTCACCTTAGTTTGGGTAATTCATTATGAAAAAATTATTTAGGTTAATTACATATGATTTTTGTTTAATTATATAATATTAAAAATTCTTTTTTTCAATTTTGGATTTGATTTTATAGTCCAATCACTTCAGGTTTGCAAATTGGTCTCATATGGGATGACAGATAGGTTTCCACCATTTCCTAGATTTTCATGCTTTGAAAATGGACCAATTGGGTTCTGATAAGTCAAATATAATTTTTTAAATGTTATTTTTTACCTCATGTCATTTCAATTTCTCTCTCTAAATAAATCTCCATAAAAATTTAGTTTTGAGTGTGATACAATCATGTGACAAGAAAGTACACTTTCAAGTTCCTTAATGGAAAGTTTTAAAGTTGAAATGGAAGTATAATAGATAGTTTTAAGTTTTAAAATACTTATAATCCAATTAAAAATATATTTAGGAGAAATAAATTGATTGAGAAGGCAAACTCTTTTAATACATTGATAAATTCATCATCACTGCCCATATACAACCACAATACACCTATAGCCTTATGATGTCATCAGAGCCTTGGCATTAGATTCAATCCTTTAGAACTATGAAAATTTAATTTGAAGGTGTTAAGTGAGGATTTGGACTCTTGAAATTAGATGATAATGTAGACTTTTCATTCCATGACAACTTCTTAAGCTTACTACCTATGTTTGAGAATACACACCTATAAGTGCCATCGATAGAGATATGAGGATCTTGGAATGAAGATTATTTGAAAGGATTGAACATTATTGAGGTAATTATATGGTTATAACATCATGGTATACTTTTTTGAAATCAATAATTTGATAAACAAGTTGATAATCCCTTCCAAGCAACACTAACTATGTTCAAGCCTCAAGTCTCTAAAGGGGCAAAACAAAGATCTTGGAGGTTTTGTTGAAATCATATAATAATGTTGCCTTTTCCTTTATATATGTGTGTGTGTTTGTGTGTGTCTATATATATATATATATATATATATATATATATATATATATATATATATATATATATGTATGTATGTATGTATGTATGTATGTATGTATGTATGTATGTATGTATGTATGTATGTATGTGTATGTCTGTGTGTACACACACACACATATTTATGTATGTATACATATATATATATACACACATATATATATACATATATATATACATATATATATATATATATACATATATACATATATATATACATATATGTATGTATATATATATATATATGTATGTATATATACATATATATATATATATACATATATGTATACATATACATACACACACACACACACACACACACACACACACACACACACACACACACACACATATATGTGTGTGTGTGTGTGTGTGTGTGTGTGTGTGTATGTATATGTGTATATATGTATATGTATATGTGTGTATACATATATATAAATATACATATATACACATATACATATATATATACACATATATATACATACATATATATACATATATATATGTGTACATATATACATATGTATATATACACACACACACACACACACACATATATATATATACACATATGTATATATAGACACACACACAGATATATATATACATATATATATATATATACATATATATAGATATATATATATACATATATATACATATATATATATATATATATATATACATATATATATATACATATATATATATATACATACATATATATATATATATATATATATATATATATATATATACATATATATATATATACACATACATATAATGAGCATAATTTTTAACACCTAGAACATAAAGGAAACATGCCAAAGATGAGGGTCTAAAGGTAGGGAGAGGATGGAGTTTTAGAGTCTCAAACTTTCCAATTCATGACTAATTTCTTTTAGTGATATCTACAGGGTTGAGTCCTAAATGGCCTTTATCCATCCAAGAGATGTAAAATTAGACCATGCCAACCATGAAGATGTTTCCAAGGATTAAATTGAACATTTATAGCATCAATATCATAAAATGAGAGGGATAGATTATTTTTTTGCTTCCCATGGTCAAGTTCTAGTCTGTACAATGTGAAAATGTTAACCTACAATAGGACTCTCAGACAGTGACCCAGGCATAGGTATTTTTGATGGTGTTTATCCCATCCAAGGTGACAATAGGTATGAGAGATAATTTTTGAAATTAAATATCCAAAACTAACCTTTAAAAAATCATAACCAAGCTCATTTGAAGCTCATGTATACCTACAATAAGGTCAAAATTAGAGCATCTCAGTCAACAAGCTGATAGTGGGTAGTTTGAAGATGTTGAGGTGTCGGTAGTGATTAAGAATAAAATCGATGAGATAAAAAATGAATGAGATGATTAAATGAGACTCTAGGGGGGATTTAAAACATATTTATCAAGATAAATATTTGAATCAACCTATAGGCATCACTCTAAAAGGCAAAACATAGTCAAGGCTATATTATGCTCAGTTTAGTTTAGACAAGGTGTCTAAGTGAGATTTTAGGCCAATTAGGGTAATCGAATGAGTAAAAACATAGAGAAGTGATTTAAAAGGATTAAGGGAGGTTAATTAAAATTCTTTTCCAAACCCAAATATACATGATGACCTACAAGTCAATGTTGGAAAAAGGAGATACAGTTAGGAAAGGCACACTAGTCTTCAAAATGTAAGGTGTACAAAGGATAATGAAGGTCTAGTGTGATGAGTGGATGATAGATACATTTATCATGATCATATAATACAAATATAATATTTCACATGAGAAACTAATAAGGGAAGGAAACCTCAATCATACAACACTTAGTCCACATGTGAAATCTTGCACATAATTTGTCTCAACAGGGTATTGTTTTGGGTTTTTAGGGAAATGAAGGGTCAAATGAGGTCACCAAGGGTTGAATTTTTGTGTGAGATTTACTCAAAAAATTATAAAGGCTATCCAATATCCATTTTTTATAAGAGAATAGGGGAAGTACCCTTTATTTTGTCTCAGATAGAGGGTACTTCCCTAGGTTGCAAACCTTGCAGTTTTGGAGATTGGGGATAAAAGGATGAGACATGAGTTTATTATATATTTAATATAAGTGTAATTATTTTAAAATAATATATTGTAGCATGATAAATATTCCACATAAGTAATAATACCATCTTTTAGGTCTAAACTCTTATAGTTACAGTCAAGCATGCTAGACAAGTTTTGGCCTAGTACTTATTTGAGAGGTAAAAACAATTTATAGCATGAGGTAAGTATTATAATATATTTATGAATGATTATAGGGATATAATAGATATTTTCAAGATATTTTAATGTAGATAATATATAAAAAGGGCCATTTTAGGCTTACGCTTGAAACATACCTATTAGACAAGGATTAGGCTTATGTCCAAATTGAGGGTCTTTCACACTTGGAGCATGAGATGAGCTTGGTGACATGTTGAGACATATTTTTTGGGAAAATAAAAATGTGTAAAAACCATTGATATTCAAATAGAACCCTGAGAGAGCCAATTTCTGCTTGAGGGTAACTTTAGGCCTGTTAGAATGAGAAAAAGAGCTCAATAAGGTGATTTCAAGAGCTCAAATTTTTCATGATGATTTTTATTGGGGAAAGAGGAGTTTAGGTGATTTGATAAGGATCTTGAAAAATTATTTTGTGTATTTTTTTTAGATTGGATGTTCCATATTTATTATCAAAGCTTAAGAGGGCAAACATACCTAAAACCCTTGTTAAAATCTTGCAGAGACCCGATGATGGAAATGGCACTATAAATCTGATATAATGGAATATTTTTCTCATAAAATATATTATAAATTGTATAGGAATCACTCAATCTCCCTCACATGCCAATTATCTATATGGACTTGTACAGATGGGGTGAGAAATAAGCTATTTTTTACCATTTTTATGTTATTCAGGATAAAGGAGAAGTTTAAAGATTAAATAAATTTTGGGAGGAATAATTATACTTTTTATAACTCAATATGGTCATTTAATTTCTTTAATAAACTTCTAAGTATCCAAACTAGGTGTTTCAACTCAGCCAATCAAAATTGGCCTAATGGATAAGCTAGTGAGAAGGGTGAAAAGCTTTATGTGAGCTGATTTTAAAGCATGCCTGATGCCTCTAAGGACATGGAAGGTATTTAAACTTTTTATCCACTCCCTCCCATGGATTTTAATGAGAAACTAATGTCAATGTTTTGGCCAAGTGTGCAAGGTGCATGGAAGAGCAATTTTCTTAATAGTAAATGATGATTAATCCTTTCTAGGTGATTTTAGATGACCAAGTCTACAAATAATGAATGTAAATGCATGTATTATGTACTTAAAATTCATTCTAATCATATTACATATTCCTAATCAGTTATAAGGAATATAAACAAAGTTAATCATGTAGATAGGTTTTTTGAGCTAGAATGAAGAGTGTCTTGCTAGTTTTCATGAAGTTTATGACTTAGATTGACAATTGTAGCTCCTAAAATTACATGGTTCATTAAAAATCCTCTTCTCATACAAAATAAATAATTTAATAATCTTTAAAAGTGTCCTTGTGACCCTTAGACTTCTCTCTTCTTCTCTCTTTCTTAAGTTTTATAAGAACTAGCCATTTTGGCCATTGTATTCTATGATCCACCTGAGTATGGTGAATCCCTACTCATTTGTATACCTTTTTATCAATAATAATATTTATTTTTACCTCCTCCATGATTTTTATTGGTGTGTTCATTTGGAATTTTTTATTTTGCATAAGTGAAGACTATGGATTCCTTAGCATGTGATTTCATTCCACCATCTATTTATAGTTAGAAAGATTATTTTTGTAGGAAATGTGAAGTGTTATAGGAAATTTCAAGGATTGAGTGAATAAGTATATTAATTATTTCCCTCATTTTCATCTTGTCTATTTCTCCTAGCTTTGTACATTCATTCATAACCTCACAATGTAACATTGATGTGAGAAGATGAAGATTGGATAAGTGTATGCTCAGTTTGTCTTTTGATTTTAAGTGTAATATGCATATGGTTATATGTCATCATGTTATTTTGTGTATCACTTCCCTTAGGTTATTTTTATTTCAGTTATCCTTCTCCCTCACCTTCCAAGTTTAGTTTTAGTTGCAATTCAAAGTGGTACATCAAGGGAGCTATCCCTATCTAGATATTCACCTCATTCCTTAGGCTATCCACAAGCCTAGAGGTGATTCCATTATTCCACTTGGATGAGGAGATATTTTAAAACTCCTAAAAGGGTGAAAATACAAGTGAAAACAATTTTTGGCATGCCTAGTGTGATTTTTGTTCCAAGAAGTTGAGAGATTTTTGGTGTTGTCTCTCAACAATTAACCTTTTAAAGTCATCTATCAAAGCATCAATGATGATTCTAAAGATACATCATCTAGTAAAATAACCCAAGTTATATTTTTAATATTATTTGTAACATGTTTTCCTTGTGTTCTTTCTTTCAATGAAGTTTTAATGGCTGACTTTAGTGTTGAGTTTTGCTCTATACAAGTTGCTGAGACATTTCAAGCTTGTGCCATTCCCTATCAATATGAACAAGTCCTTGTTTAATATTATCATGATCCTTACCAACCTTAATATGAATTTTATCATATATAATATGGTCCTTTTCATCCCATGTATAAATTATATCATTCCTATAACTATCCTTCTTAATGTCTTGCTCTTCCTAGTCAACCTAGGCCTTCCCCAAGTCCATCCATTTCCACTTTTAAGAAAACACCCTTGGGATATGAGAAGTACATATTGGAGCTTGATAATATAAGGGGATGTGGTCAAGGGGTTATTAATAATTCCATCCATCAAGTGATAAATTCGTTATAGTTGGTCAAGAGATAGTGGGCACCTATTGAGAGAGCAAATTAGTAAAGGCTCACAAGTGAAATACTTGATGTGAGTGGCCTAGTTTTTTCCTTAGAGGATAGGCTAAGGGTTCATTAAAGGTAACCTTAAAAAATATACCAGACTTTATATACACTTACCCAAGTTTCATGTCATCCATATTTGACCCCTTCTCATGATCCCAATCAAGGATACCAAAATCATCTTTTTCCCAATCTGTTGGAGGAGAGAGTTGGAAGGAAAAACCTTATTTTTGAAGCTAATCTTGATATACAAATTTATTTGGATAATATGAATATACAATAGTCCATGTTGGTAGTAAAGGAAGTGGAGTTAAAACCCTAATTCCCCTCTCATAATTCATCCACACCACCTCAAAAATAGACTTCTAATCCTAACATCCTAAAATGGAATAAGATATTAGAGTCATGGGGAAATAAAGAGGAGAAAATTCTTTCCAAAGAGTGTGAAGTTGAGAAGGATCTTGAGCCTATACAAACCCCTCCCATCCTTCCTCAAGAAAATTATTCTAACCCAAACATCCTAAGCTAGAATAAGATGTTGGAGTCATGGGCAAAGAAAGAGGAGAAAATCATTGTTAAGTAGTGTGAGGTTGAAAAAAAAGTTGACCATTTTCAAGTCCCTCCCACCTTTCCTTAAGAAGCTTCTTGTGTCTTATGTCAGCCCTCATGTATTCCTTATGATCATGATGATTCCTATGAACTTCAAGAGAAACTTTTCCAAGAAAACCTAGCCAAGTAAATTGAAGAGTTAGAGGCAAAAATGAAGTTGTTAAGTCAAGGTGTAATTGAAGGTTTAGATCCAAAATAAGATCTTATGCCTAAACATACCCCATCTAACCTCCTTCAAGAGAGTTTCCATTCTGATTTTGAGCCCTATGTTTCACATATATAAAATACTTCATCTTATCATCATCCCATCATCCTTTTCCTTGATGGACCTATGGTGTCGAACCAAAAGAAGAGCAACTGGTTGAGGAAAATTCATCTCTTTCTTGAAGAAAATGTAACTCCTTGGCAACCTTATTGGGCTAGGTCACCAAATTTCAAGATGCCTAGTCTTGGCATCACTGTGAAGGAGATGGAAGAACTTGTATCCCTTGATAAAAAAGATTAGATTATGAAATTAGAGGTACAATTTGAAATCCCTCAAGAGGTCATAAGTGTTGAAGAAGAGGTGAGTTCTTGTGTTGAATCTCCTTGTTTGGTTGATAATGAAAAATGCCTTCCTTGTGGTAAAGAAGAAATCTTGGAAGAAGAGATTATCTTGATAGAATTGAAGAAGATAAAACTCAATTAATGGATGATCAATAATACCTCATCAATGATTATGAGGAAGAGATTACCATAGGGACTCCCCTTGGTGAACATAAGGATAATTCACAAGCTTTTGCCTCCATATTTGAAAAATTGGAGGCATTAATGCTAAAGGATATATGCCTCATTCAATCCTTCATGTCATGAAGTAATAAGAGTATCAATATTTCACTTTGATCCAGGAGGGAGGTATGTTTAGTTACTATTTGTACATAATAGTTGTTTTTTGATTCCCCTAAGTGCTTGGAGCATATGTGTGTCTTTTGCTTTGTTTCGTTAAGGTAGTCAAGTGGTATTGTCTTGATCAAAATAAATGGTCAAAGGTTATCATTTTTTATCTTATAATTTATATGACTCTTAATTCCAATGGATTGATAAGGCTAATGGTCTAATTAGTATAGCAGGTATACTACCCCTATGAGTCACTAATTTATTGACCAAAATTGACTTTTAAGTCAATTAGGGCATTTATAAGTAAAAAAATGAATTTTTATGTCTATAGGGGGTGTAACATGAGTGTCATGGGGTATAATATATGTTAATTGATGTCAATTGGTGTTATAATAGCCTTGGTCATTAGTTTTCTTAGTCCCTTTAGTCATTTTAGGGGTCAAAAAGGTGCATTTAATGAGTTGTATAGGTTTATTGGGAAATGTGAAGGTGAAAATATGATATAATTACCTAAGTGTTCACTTAAGTCTTAATCAACTGACATAACTGAAATATGGTAGGTTATTAGAAGAAAGGGCAATTTTCTTGAAGGAAAAGAGGAGTTTGCCATTTGTATGACCTCCTTGGGAAGTGTGCCATATTAAAAATAGTCATTAAATGAATTTTTATCTTCCAAAAGATAATTTACATGTTTTTTTGATTTAAAATTTCCATTTATTACTTAAAACCATTTAACTCTTTTTTAGCCATTCTTGGCAAGCAAAAGTGACTTGTAGGTTTGTACTTGGTACAGTCAACACAAGGGGTTTCAGGAAAAATGATATTATGGGTATATTATAAAATTATTAATATTCAATTTTATGTTTATTTTTATAGGAATGGTGGCCTGAGATTTATGAACCATCCCTAAGAAGTTGACCTTCCAAATTTGCCTACTAATCTATGCACCCCATGGGTTTTGCCTTAGTTTGGAGAATTCCATATGAACCAATTGCCTAGATTGGTTATAGATTATTTTTTCTTCATTATATAATTTTACCCATGTTTTTTTTAATTTTGGAGTTGATTTGAGAGTCGAATCACTTCAGGTTTACAAATGGGTCTCATATGGGATGACAGACATGTTTTCACCATTTCCTAGGTTTTCATTCTTTCAAAATGGATCCAGGGGGTTATGATAAGTCCAATATCATGTTTAAAATTTAATTTTTTACCTCATGTCATCTCAATTTATCTCTCCAAATTAATATCCATGAAAATGTAGTTTTGAGTGCCATACAATCATGTGACAAGAAAGTTCACTTTCAGGTGCTTTCATGAAAAGTTTTATAGTTGAAAGGGAAGTATAATATATATTTTTAATTTTAAACATAATTATAATCCAATCCAACATACATTGAAGATATATTAGTTGATTGAGAAGGCAAACTCTTTTAATACATTGATAAATTCATCTTCACTGCCCATATACAACCACCATACACCTATAGCCTTCATTATGATATCATTAGAACCTTGGTATTATATTAAATCATTTTTAAATATGAAAATTTAATTTTAATGTTTTAATGTAAAACTTATACACTTTAAATTAGATTATAATTTAGACTATTCATTTCATGACAACTTCTTAAGCGTACTGTGTATGTTTGAGAATACACACCTACAGGGACCATTAGCAGAGATATGAGGATATTGGAATGGAGAGTATTTTAAAGGATTTAAACTTATTGAGGTAATTATATGTTTATAACATCATGTAATAATTATTTTAAATGAAAAATTTGATAGACAAGTTGATAATCCCTTTCAAGTAACACTAACTGTGTTTAGGCCTTAAGTCTCTAAAGGGGTAAAACAAAGATCTTGGAGGTTTTGTTTAAATCATATAATAATGTTGTATTTTATTTTTTATAAATATAATGAGAATAATTTATAACCCCTATCATATATAGGAACCATGAAAAATATGAGGGTCTAAAGGTAGGGAGAGGATGGAGTTTTGGAGTCTCAAACTTACTAATTCATGACTAAATTCCTTTAGTGATATCTACAATACTGAGTCTTAAATGGCCTTTATCCATCGAAGAGTTAAAAAATTAGACCATTAAAACCATGAATATGTTTCTAAGGATTAAATTGAACATTAATGTCACTAATATCATCAAAGGAGAGGAATAGACTATTGTTTTTCCTCCCATGGTCACCTTCTAGTCCGTATAATGTGAAAATATTGACCTACAACAGAACTATCAAATAGTGACCTAGGCATAGATTTTTTTGATGGTGTCTATCCCATAAAAAATGATAATATGTATTATAAATAATTTTTTGACCTTAAATATCCTAACATAACCTCTAAAACATCATAACCAAGCTCATTTGAAGCTCGTGTATACCTACAATAGGGTCAAAAGTAGAGTATCTCAATCAACAGGTAGACAATGGGTAGTTTAAAGATGTTGAGGTATTGGTAGTGCTTAAGAATAAAATGGATGATCTCAAATAGGTTTTGTATTATTAAATGAGACTCTATGGGGTATTTAAAACATCTTTATCAAGATAAACATTTGAAGTGACCTATAAGCATCACTCTAAAAGGTAAAACATAGTTAGGGTTATATTATGCTCAGTTTGGTTTAGACAGGGTGTCTAAGTTAGATTTTGGGTAAGCTAGGGTAATAAAATGTGTCTAAAACTAGATAATTTGATTCAAAATATTAAGGGAGGTTTATTAAAATGCTTTTCCAAACCCAAATATGTATGATGACCTACAGGTCACTATTGGAAAAAGGAGATAAAGTCAGGAAAGGTGCACCAGTCTTCAAAATGTAAGGTGTATGAAGGATAATTAGGGTATAGTGTAATGAGTGGATGATATTTAAATATATAATGATAATAAAATATCAATATACTCTTTCACATGATAAACCAAGTAGGGAAGTAACCCTCAATCACATAACACTCAATCCACATGTGAAACCCTACACATAGTTTGTTTCAATAGCGTGTTATTTTGGGTTTTTAGGGAAATTAAGGTCCAAATGAGGTCACAAATGGTTTAATTTTTTTGTGTTATGTCATAAAAAAATTATGAAGGCTATGAAATATCCATTTTTCTAATATAATATGGAAAGTACCTTATGTTTTATCTCAAACAGAGGGTACTTCCGTAGGTTACAAACCCTATAGTTTTGGAGATTGGGGATAAAAGGATGAGAAAAAAGTTGATTAGAGATTGAATAGATATGTATGGATTTGAAAAAAATCTATGTAAATATGATAAATATTCCAAGGAATGAATAATCCCATCTTTGATTTCTAGACTCTTATAGTTGTAGTCAAACATGCTAGACAAGTTTTGGCCTAGTACTCATTTGAGAGGTCAAAACCTCTTCTAGAATGAGGTAAGTCCTTTAATCAGTTTAAGAATGTTTATATGGTCATAATGGATATTTTTAATGTATTTTAATTTAGTTAATACATAAAAAGGGTCATTTTAAGCTTAAGCTTGAAATAGGCCTACTAGGCAAGGATTAGGCCTATGTCCAAATTAAGGGTCTTTCACACTTAGAGCATGAGATGAGCTTGGTGAAATGTTGAGACATGTTTTTTGGGACAATAAATATGTGTAAAAACCATTTATATTTAAAGGAAACCATGAGAGAGACAATTTTGGCTTGAGGGAAACTTTAGGCTTGTTAAAATGAGAAAAAGAGCTCGATAAGGTAATTTCAAGAGCTCATATCTTTCATGATGATTTGAATGGGGAATAGAGGATTTTAGGAGAGTTGAAAGGGGTATTTAATATTTATTTTATGTAATATTTTTTGACATTTGATGTTTCATTTTTATGAATGAATCTTAAGAGGGAAAATAGGCCTAAAACCCTTGTTAAACCCTTGCAGAGACCCGATGATGGAAATAGAACTAGAAATATGATATAATGGAATTTTTTTATCATTAAATATATTTTTAATTTTATATAACTCACTAAACCTCCCTCACATGTTACTTATCTATATGGACTTATATGGATGGGGTGAGAAACAAGCTATTTTTTACCATTTTTTATGTTATGTAGGCTATAGGAAGAGTTTGAAGATGTAATAAAGTTTGGGAGTAATATTTATAATTTTTATAACTCTATATTTTCATTTCATGCCTTGAATAAACTTATAAGTTTCCAAACTAGGTGCTTCAACTCAGCCAGTCAAAACTAGCCTAATGGACAAACTAGTGAGAAGGGTGCAAAGCTCCATGTGAGCTAGTTTTAAAGAGTTCATGATGCCTCTAAGTTAATTTAGGGTATTAAAAATTTTAATACACACCCTCATACATATTTTCCTGAGTAAATGATGCCAATTTTTAGGCCAAGTGTGCAAGGTGCATGGAAGAGTAATTTTATTTACAATAGATGACGGTTGCTCCTTTTTAGGTGATTCTAGATGACCAAGCCTATAAAAAATGAATGGAGAGGAATTTATGATGTCATTAAACTTAATTAAAATCATCATACCTTGTACCAATAACTTATAAGTCATTTAAATAAAGCTAATCATGAAGACAAGGTTTTTGAGCTAGAATGAGGAGTTTCTTGCCACTTTTCATGAAATTTATGACTTAGATTGACACTTGTAGCTCCTAACCTTGAATTGTTCATTAAAAATCCTATTATAATACATAAATAAATAATTTTATTATCTTGAAAATTTTCCTTGTGACCCTTGGCTTCTTTGTTCTTCTCTCTCTCTCTCAAGTTCTATAAAAATTAGCCATTTTGGTCATTGTATTCTTTGTTCCACTTAAGTATGGCGAAGCCTTGCTCATTTTTATAACTTTTTTTAAATAATACTATTTTTTTTTTAATCTCAAATATGAATTTTCTTATTTTTTTCATTTGGAATGTTTGATTTTTCATAAGTGAAGACTATGGATTCCTTAACATGTGATTTCATTCCACCATCTATTTGCAGTTGGAAAACTTATTCTTGTAGGGCATGTGAAGTGTTATATGAAATGTCAAGGATTTATTAAGTTATTATATTCATTATTTACCTCATAGGACTCTTATTTATTCTTCTTATATTTCCACATTTATCCATAACCTCACAATGTAACATTGATATGAGAAGATGAAGATTGGAGAAGTGTATGTTCAGTTTGTCCTTTGATTTCAAGTGTAACATGCATATGGTTGGATGCTATCATTTTATTTGGTGTATAACCTCCCTTAGGTTAGTTTTATTTAAGTTATACTTCTTCCTTTTCACCCCCCAAGTTTAGTTGTAGTTGCAATCCAAAATGGTATATCAAGAGAGCTAGCCCTATCTAGAGATTCACCTCATTCCTTAGGCTACCCACAAGCCTAGAGGTGATTCCATTGTACCACTTGGATGAGGAGATATTGTCCATCTCCTTAAAGGGTGAAAATCCAAGTGATAATAGGTCTTAATCTAAAAAATTTATTGGCTTATTATATGGTCCAAATATGGGTACAAAATTTGATTTAAGAAGAGATCTAGGTGTTAGGCTATTCACATGAGGATACACATCCTACCGAAGAGGCCTTGTATTCCTCAATGGTGATGTCTAATGGTTTATCATTGTGAGTTAGCATATTTATTTAATGAAAACCTTTATATATAATTTCTTTGGGCCCTAATGACACCTGCCAACTATTCATATCCCATGTAAGATGTGTAAGGTTGGTATGGATGATGGGATATAAACCCTTAATCACCATGCCCTAAATACCCATGAGAATGAAATGAATCCCCAATCACATAACCTAAAATAAGAAAAGGAATTTTTTATTTTTAAGAATCCCACTAGGGGCAAGCAAAGAACATACTTTAGTTAATCTCTTGGGAAAAATACACATGGTTATCTTCATATTTTTCATCACTTAAACAAGGGGAGAACATACACATGAAGGAACCATATAAAATCACACTTCAAAAATAAAATAAAAAACTAAAAAATAGTGATAAATGAAATGACTTAGAAATGAACAAGTTTTAAACCCAAATTGAAATGTTTGAAAAAATAAAAAATGCTTTGTTTTAAATTTTGAATCCACTTCTTTGACTAATGACCTGTAATAAAGTGGTTATAAGTTTACAATGTGGTCTTAGGCTAATGTGGGAATTAAAAATATTTGTATAAGACTAAAATTTATGACATAGGGCATTTCCACCAATTCCTACAAACAAATAGAAAACATAACAATTTTGGTGAGACCACTGATTAGTAGGGAATTTCCATTGATTATTACATTTTCACTGATATGATGGATGTTTCCATTGAAAATAGAAAAAACAAAAAATATACCATAGAATGTTTTTACTAATTTGTGCATTTTTGTCGATATGAAGGATGTTTTTATCGATTCCATAGAGCATTTTCAATGATATAAACTATGTTTATACCAATTACAACTTAAAAAATCATAGTCAAATAATAAATAGAGTATTTCTACCTTTTTTTGGGATGAAACTGCTGAAACTTAAGGTGTTTTCACCAATTTGACTTGGAATGGAATTTGACAAGTTTTTCAAGAAAAATAGGTGAATTAAGATAATAATTAGGTTAATTCTTGTAATTATAATAATTATAAATGTCTAAAAGAGTTTTTGGGGTGTGTCGAGTCCCACTAGGTGTGCCATTATGTGAGAGAGGAATTCTAATAAGACTAACACCCTAAGCCTATTCACTATGTTTGAAAAATATTAAACAAAATATGGATCAAATAGAATACAAATTAAAAACATTATATACATTAATTTAAATAATTCCTTTGCTTGTTGATTTGAAGAGGTATGTGCTTTGCTTATAAAACTAGATGTTTTTTACGATGTTGAATCCACATATGGTAAGCATCTCCCCTTGTATGTACTTGATTTAACTTGAGAATTAGCTTGAAAATTATGAAACTCCTTAGGTTTTTTTTAGAGTAAGTTTATATTCAATAATCTTGTCTATAATGGAGGGGGACCTTCATCTTGATCTCCAACTAGAGGGCTAGGAATGAGTATTTGACTTTATCAATGTTGGAGGTTGGAAATGTAGATGGTCCATTGGAGTGTGGAAGAGATTTGGAATAAAAGTGAAATCATGACCCCTTTGGGAGTGTGTGAGAGGGAAGAGAGTGTAACAAGGTGTAATAAAGTGTAAGATCTTGCTTCTACTCATCTCATTTCCCATTGACTTTACCATGTGATGTCACCATGATGAGGTAATATTACCTTTTTGATTTTAAATAACTATGGATATTCTAATAGTTATGAAAAATTCCATTAGGGATAGATTAATTTAATTAATAATTAGAATAAAATTGATTTTAGTGGGGTTGAAAGTATTAATAGAAGACATAATTAATTGATTGTAGAGGGGTTGAATAATGAATAGAAGAATGATTAGAATCTATATGAATTTTCAATTTTAAGTGTCTACAGTAGTTACCCTCTCATGTAATATGGATTTGTCTAAAGGTATTCTTCTCTTTGATGTCATCTTAAGAATTTACATCCACCCATCACATCATACAACTCTGACTCATGAATATTCCTCTAATCCTCTCATTATTACCTTAGGGATCAAAGTCTTTCTAAAGACATATCTAAATTTAAAGCTATCCACCTAATTTAGGATAAATTTTTGGCCATGTTGGGTGTCTTTATCCTCCTCTAATAAATTAAATGAATTGATTTTAATCATATCCATGAGACCAAACAATATATGGGATCACTAATTACATCGAATGTTTCAACTACTCAAATACTCATAGGTCTAGTGGTATCCTTTATAATGCTTCTCCTTCTCTTGCTTATTTGAGTTGAGAGTTTACCAAACCCTTTTATTTTATTTCCTTAAAATATCACCCCAATGTATCCAAATTTTAATTTTTCTTTATATTTTGTCCTGGATGTCCATGTACTTTAGACTTTCAAGGATAAAATTCTACTCTAATGACGTATAAAAAATAAACCCTCTCTTACCACTATTTCTCAGGTGTTATCCATTTATGTGTCTCACACTTTAAGCCTGTGGAAATTAGTCCTTACTTGATAAATGAGGATCTTTTCCCTTGACCTATAAACTTTTTACAATGTTATTCTATAATATGATGTTGTCTTTTATTACTTGTTTTCTTCTTCCACATCAATATTTTAATTTTTTCATTCACATAATTCTTTATTTTTTTTGTTAATGTTTAGGGATTCATTTACATTTATGGTTATTAATTCAATATAATGTAATAAACATGACTACTACCTAACTAAAAATAATACACACATATTGCACATCATCTCAAGTTTCCACAACAATGTCTTGTAATATACATGTTATCACTTGAAATTGCACCCATTAAGGAGATGTTTCAACTCTTCTTGTTCAAGTGGCACAATGTAAACACCTTAGGGCTATGGTTACCCAGATTTGACGTGAGTCTCTAGATTATGGCTAGTTCCCTTGATGTACCACTTAGAATATAACTTACTACTAACTTTGGGGGGTGAAAAGCGAGAGAGATAAATGAAAACAAATCTAATATATGGGAGGTAATACACCAAATAGATGGTCTACTCACACCACTTAAAATGCACTTGGAGCCAAAGATAATCCCATACATATACTTTATCCAATTTAAAACTCCTCTTCTACATCAATGTTTCAAGTATGGGGTCTTAAAGAGAGCTTAGGCTAGGAGGACTTAGACAATAGGTATTATAAAAACACTAATGAATAATATAATAACTATACCTAAAATCTACATTAGACACTTATTGCTGACCTATAAAAGATATTTTCAAAATACATAAAGCACTAGGAAGGATAACATGTTAAGGTAAGAAAAACAAACTTGCACAAGACCAAAAACCATAACATGCACCTAGTGAAATCATGAATGAGGTTAAAATAACATTTTTTATTACTTTAAGGCAAAATTTGAGTAGGGCTTTACCATACTCAGGTGGATAGATGGCTACAATAGCAAAAAAGGATAGTATATATATAAAATGTGAGGGAAGAGAGAGAAGGTGAAGCTCAAGAGTCACTAAGACACTTTTCAAGAAATAAGGAGTTAAAATAGCATGGAATAAATAATGAGATAGGTCCTACAAGGTAAAAAAGAATAAATGTCTCTCAAACTTGTCTAACTCCTCCATATGTGGCATAGATGCTCTTTTGCTTACATAAGAAACTATATTCATGATTTTACCTCATTAGACTACATCATTACTAAGTATGGTTAGGTATAATGGTTGATCTGATGGGGAGGGATTACTGAAAAACCTCCACATGCATTGGAGTGGTCTCTAATCATTCACATTCCCCTAGCCATGAGCAATCATCTCAAATATTTACAAATAACTCCTCATGTACCTCTCACACTTGGCACAAAAAATGCTTCCAATTTCTCAATATAATCCATGCACAAGGATGAATGACACATGTTAAGAGTGTCCATGTCATTAGGTCCATTAATTAAACCTTAAAAGGCTTCCCAATTAGAGTTTCATCATTTTCACTAAGTGTTCACTACTTGTTCACTGTGACTAGTTGAGATGAAGGAGATGATAGGCATACAAATGAGATTATATATATTAATATATGGACATGAGGACTTATATCAAGTCCCACTATCTCTCTTAAAAGTGGTTACATCCTTTGAAACTTATCCATTCCTAAAAAACACAAAAATATATCAATAAAAATCCTATTGTACACTATTCATATAAGCATGGAACACCTAAATCATATTTATCAGGGTCATAGTGCATCTTATGAAACTCTAAATCATCTCCCTAGTGTTTACTCCCCATATGGATACTCCATTTGCCTTATCTTCCCAATCGAATCCTAGTTAGGTTTTATGAGTGTTTTTAGTCATTTTGGGTATTAGCATTTGTTCATAAAGGATAAACATTAAAATTATTTCATAATTACACTAATTTATTCTTATTGAACCTCTCAAAAATCCCTTAATACCTTTATTCTCTATTCAAAGATTCATGGAAGTTCTGAGTCTTTCAATCTGGCCACTCGTGTACTTTTAGTAGTCTGCATAAGCTTGTATGAACTTCAAGCCAATAATGGATTATTAATGGATTATCTACATATTTATGGTTATAAAACCTATATTAACATACAATAAACATATTTAAACAATTTTTATTTTTCATCTCACCCTAAAAGTGATAGGACTCCTCTCTAGGTACTAGGCTTAGATTAGGCCTGCTTGCAAACTTTGTAGTTCAAACCCATTTTTTGACCTTAAATAACTTTAATATTTATTTAAAATAATAATTTTACCTCAATTAACATTATTTAAATAATTATATTTCTTTTCAAAGGCTAAAATTGAAGGTGATCTCTCATTTGGGGCTAGGCTTATTTCTTGCTCACTAGGTCTGCCCACAAACCTTGTTGCTCAAATCATCCTACTTAGTTTCCTTCATATATAAAATATTACTCATGTTTTTTCAGATTTATTTAAACTTATCCAACCTTATTTAATTTTATATACACCTTATGGCCCATCCTCCATCTTTAATTCCAAAACTTGCAGGGTTTTATACAAGGGGAAAGTGTTATGCATCTAAGACAAAACAGAGGCATGTTTCCCTATCCTATTATCAAAAACAATACTTGGAGGGGGTTATTAAATTTTTTATGATGATACATACCAAAATTTATCCTCTTAATCCAATAATAATACGTTTAACTCTCTCCATCTTCAAGACATGCCCTTTATAATATAGACTATGTAGGGGTGCTTTGAGAGTAGACTATATACATCAATGTTGGAGTTTTTTCCATGTTTGATATCCAATATGAGAGGTATATATGTCATATAATATTCAAAAAATATATTTTTAATTCAATATTTTAACCCCTTTACCCTTTTATTTCCTTTCATTCTCTTGAATTCATAAGATGATGGTTCTGCTGACTGTGTTTTTTACTGTAGGTGTAAACTAGGGTTCTAAAAAGGTATATAGGCCCATATTTACTTGGTCATGATATGGAGAGACTATAAATTTAAAAATGAGAACAATTTTTAACATAAAACACTATCCTCAACTTATATGCACTTCTCACACTTGAATCATTAAATCACTCACTGTTTGACTGAGGCACCCTTCATTGGACTGAGCCTGTAGGTCAAGATAGGTTGCTTATGACTTATTCGTGATACTCATTAAGTTATTTTAAACTTACATAAGATTATAAATGTTTATCTCATAATTAATTCACCTATATGCTCCATTTGGTTTTAAAATACACCTTTCACTCTTGATTGGGACCCTTTCTCTTTGAGACCCTGTTATATGTCACTATTAAGCTTTATGTTAGGTATGTTAAGGCCTTTATTAACTCCTATAGAGTTCCTTAGTGTCACAAGGCACTCACTTATCCTATTATATCCTATCTTATCCCTTTTAAATAAATTTAATCTTCATTAATGGGGTCTATCTTGAATGACTAAGTAACTTTGTAACTGACCTACCTGTAGGTAGGTGTTTCATGCCTTTGTATAGACTGAGGGTGAGCATGGGAAGTCACAACCACAAATTGACATTTATTTCTATGATATATTAGTCCATGGATACCAATTGAAAATTTATAACCATTCTTATATGAAAATAAGCCTAATTTTCAACTTTGGTGGAGAAAAGCCACTTTTTTTATCTTAGACCTGCAGATGTTATTGAGACATTTTAGTATGTAATAGCATGACTTCAGAGTCCCCAAACTCATGTTCCTTGTGCTTTATAATTGCATTAACTTGAAAGAATATAACCTCGTTAAAGGGACTATAGATGGATATATTAATGTATATCAAGAAATCATCTTTCAAACCTATCCAATTTTGTTAAAAACCATAGAGCTCTTTGTTCTGCCATCTTAGGGACAAGTTACCAAAACTCAAATTATTTTCTTGGAATGGTTTATCAATGACTAGTGGGCTGCCAAATGGATTATTCATGTTCATCAAGATAACATACAACTTCATAACCTCATGAGGCTCAAATCTGACCATTTCCTACCATACAACACCCTATAGCTCTGTCAGACACCTGCAGATGCAAAGTGAACTAGTCTACAAGCATAAAAAAGCCTAGAAGAGGCTTCTTGGGTTATTATAACTCAAAACCAAAAATATAGTGAAAAAACCTATGGAGAGGCCCTGATAAACACATGAAATAATTAAGTCTATCAAATTAGAGCAAAAGATTCTGAAACAAGCTCAAACAATGACCCGTCATAGATGTGAGAACATAAAAATATGCCTAGCTTCTTAGAAATGGTTCATAAAGGAGGATTTATAAAAATAAAAAATCTTGCCATTGAATTGAATTTGACTCAGATCCCTTTCAACTCCCAAGAGCACTCCCTCCAACTCTAATTGTATGGACTATACTGAGCATTCAAATTTGACCCTTCTTGGTTTGGAAAGGTAAGAAAGAAGGAGTAGAAGAATTTTTTTATTTATCAAACCTTTTATATACATACCAAGCATGGTAAAGATCTTATGAAGTTAAAGAGACACTTTTCCCATGTTTTTAGCTAAAGGTGAGCTCACCAAGTCTGTACAAGTGCCATTAATGGCCTATTTTCAAGGAGATCTCCCTATTTTCATGCATGAAACTACCTCTAACTGATCATTGACATTTTATAACCCTAATCATGTTGAAATATTCCTTGGTGACACTTTTATTCCTTAACTCATATGTACAAGTCATTTAATGAGCCAAAAATATGACTAAAAGGCATTTTTGCATATAAAACATGGTAAAGGACAAATTTATGACTTAGGAACACCTTAAAACATTTAAATGACAAAATTAGGAAATTTATATAATAATTTTAACCTTTGACCATGTTTGAATAGAGTTGACTTGGGTTGACTAGGCAAGTACAAGGAAGCTAGGCATAAGGTAAGGCTAAATCAATGATAGGTGAGATATATAGAACAACATGAGACCCCATAAGACATATAGAAACATTATAAAAAGTTTTAAAATGTAGGGGCTGACCTAATTTTACTAAAAGTCAAATTTGGTCAATAATACATAGGGAGGGTAATATAATGTATATTGGGGGTGGAATAGTGAAATGTAATAGTAGTATGAATAGTAATGCCATAGATAAATAATCCCACATGCATAGAAAGGAAGAATGATATAGATTAAAAAAGGATAAATAAAAGGATATAGGCTAGTGTTAAATAACCATGAAGTATTAATAATTAAGCTTTTCTCTCAAGGAGGTACCCCCTCTAAGTGGCATATGAGTAGGTGTGTTCCTTTCCTAAAAGGAACTGTGCGTGTTTATTATCATTTAGTCAGTGTGTGAGAGAGTGAGATTCCTAACATTTGGTATTAGATATCTTTCTAAGTCCATCTTTATTTTTTCATTGCAACAAAATTTAAGGTTAGAGCAATATTTTGCCTTATCTTATGGTTTGAGTCACTTTTAGTTTTATGGTGCTCACCAAAACTACACACTCATTGTCTATTGTTGTTTAGTTAAGGTATGAGTTGTTCAATTATCTCACCTATAGTACTTTATCTTATGGTCTACCTTATCTTACATCAGATCTAGTCTTCATTACATCATCCACATAAGCTTTGTTATAATTAATTATTATGCATATTCTCATTTACATTCAATAGTTAGTTAATATTCATGTTAAAAAATGAAAAATAATATTACCTTGAATCTATTTTGTAGATTTCCACTTGGGGAGATAGTTTATATTAATTTTATTTATTGTGTGTAAATACAATCATGTAATAAGGATTTACCAAAATTTGATCTCTTTAGACCTAAGTTTTTAGGTTTAAAATCTAATTAGTTTTAGATTGTGAGGTTTTTAGTTTGGATCTCTACTTCTATATTGGCTAGATCTACAATCCATACTGTAGATAATATTTATAAATTATATAACACCTCAATATTATACACTTGGAAAAAACATATCATGGATGTACCTTTAGCTTCTAGACCTTTTCCATTGCCAAAAGGCTCACATACACTATCTCTATGTGCTTAAATTATTTATCTCTTAGTCTGACCAATGTCATTCTGATGACCAAGCCTTCTATCATCCATAAAATTTTATAAACTTTTTTATATTCCATATCTACAAGTTTTGGACCTACACCTATTTTCTAACTGCTCAGACACTTGTGTCCCAGTCAGATGCATACATCAATATAAGTGTCCTATCCTGATGCAAGTATTCAGTGCCCTAATGGGATCCAATTTATAAATGATGAAATGTATCCTAAAGTCCAACCTAAGTGATTTAATGTGAGATATTCTCCAAAGGATTGGTATAAATATAAGGTCAACCATCATTTATTCCTCACCTAGAACAAATCTAGAAAAGACCAAGGCAAGTTACCAAAAGAACTCAATCAAGCACTCAAATGAGAAAAACTTCCTTATTTTATCCTATTTTCATATCATTAATAGGGACAACACATATATAAGTATAAACTACTAAATAATCATTCCATGAGCCACACTTTCTAAGTTACAATTTAGACCATTATTATACTTATTTATCACACATTACATGATTCACACACAATCCAACATCTAGGGGAGAGCTATATAAGTATGAGGCTCTCTTCAGAATATTAGCTATGTAGGTATCGATAATTTATAAAGGGGTCTTTGAGGCAACTCAACATCATGTGCCTACTAACCCATTTTCCACATAACCACTATGAATATGAAGAAATTTTTTTTTTCTATTTGATAAGGAGTGATAGTCCATGACCCAAATTTGAATGCACCAGAGTGAAGGTGACATAGAACCCAAAAACATTAGGTGGTCACATCTAGTTTTAATAGGCATTTCATACTCAACACCTCCATGCAAGTTAGATAGTAGTGTTGATATAATTATTCTAGGTTGATGCAAGTGTCTATGGATATAGAGGTATAATTTATAAAATTAGGTGACAGATCCAAAATCCATATCTAGTCTACTTTCTACCTATTCTAAATCCATATCTATATTATCATCATAACTAGCTAAGTGTTTTGTTTTCATTATCATTACACTATTTAGCATATCTATACTTTCTATCTTTATCATCTTAGCATAATAAAATCAGTACATGTTATATCTAAGTTTCATAAACAATTGTCCTTATTTAAAGATAATCTACCATCCTTGTGCCTTAGGATGTCTCTTCCCCTTTTAATCCTAGATTCCCCATATCTACATTTTAGGGTTAAACATTTGGTGAATGTAAAATGAGATTAGGGATACACCTCCCATGGTTAAGACACCTTCCATTACTTTATATGATAGTGAGAATAGGGATGATGACTCAAATATTCATTCCTTATTCATTCAAGCATACCTTGACTACCAACCTATACGCAATGCTATGACTGACAATGGTGAAAGTGAGAAGCTTTGTACTATGACATTAATTACACATTTGGGTTATACAAATCATGATTTACATATTTTGAACATGTTAACATGCATAAATGGAAATTTATTTATTTATAAAATGTCAATTATGTAAAAAGGAGTGAAAAATAATGTGAGACAAAAGGAAGAAGAAAAGAAAAAATAAAGCCAAAGATACATGTGGGGAAAAGAAGAATTATGAGAGAAGTTGAAATTATTATATAATCAAATGTATGGAAAAAGAGAAATTAGGCCATTTTTTTAATTAAATACATCTTTTATTGTCTCATTTTGAGTTTGTTTATTCTTCTTCTCCATTGATCATTTATTTTTATCATATATTAGTGATAGCTTGTCAATCTATTATTTATTTATTTGCATGTAAACCTAGTTTATTACTTTATTATTACCACTAAGTTTTAAGCCAATAATGGTGTGGCTTATTGATTGACTCAACCTAGGTACATGAGGAGGATTCTCCTACTGCTTTGAAGGATTTATGGTGAGTGGTATCATCAACACAACCTTGTTGTTAAGGCGAAAAGCCTATTAGTTTTTAGATATAAAAATAACATGGGGCTATCTTAGATAGAAGAAGAGTGATTTTGTATATGTTATGGTGGAGAAAAATCATGTTATGTAAAGGGAGATACACATAAACTAATATCACTAGAGATAATATTTCAAGTGAGGAATTAATTAGAATTAGTGAATAATATCTAGTTGGACATGAAGTTAGAATTTTAATAAAGGAATGCAGTAATTTAGTTTTAGAATAAGTGAGCAAGGTGGAAGACACAATATCTTAAACAAAACTATGAGAAATGAAATTATGTATGAAACCAAGATAAGTGGGATGATAGAGACACTGACCATGTGAATTTTGAATACCTAGAGTAACTAGAGGTATTTGGTCTAGTATAAATTGATGAAGACTATAATATAATTTTTTTTGTTCATTTTATCTTTGTAGATGATGTGTATAAAATAAATATAGATACAATAATTTCCTAGTAAGATACTAAATTTTTTAAAAATCTTAGTTATCAATAGGTGATGGGTTGTGTAGATGATATTTTATGATTATATAGCACCTCAATCTTGTACATTTGACAAACTCAGACCTTGGTTGTTCCTTTCAATTCTCTACCTTTTCTACTTCCATAAATCTCACATCTGATATATCCTTCTACCTCTTGGCCTATATATCTTAGTCTAACTAGTCTTATATTGATGACCCAATTCTTTTATTTTGACCAACATGCTTAAAATGTACTTATCTTCCATTTCTATAAGTTCTAAACTTATACTTATTCTCCTACTCCTTAGACACTAACATCTAGGTTAAATAACAACATTGACTTTATTGTCCTATCCTAATGCAAGTGTTCAGTGACCTAAGGTCATTCAATTTGAAAATAAAATGTATCATAATGATTGGCCTAAGGGATTTAATGTGAGTTATTACTATAAAGGGATTAATATAAATACAAGATCAACCCTCATTCATTATTTAATTAGCAACATATAGTAATCATAAAAAAGAGCATTTAACTGAGTAAAGATTTCCTATTTATTATTATTTCCATACCAGTCATAGGGATTGCACATCTATAGGTTTGAAGTAATAAAAGAGTATCCCAAGAGCTTGATTTACCAAGTTACAAGCTAGGTCATCATTGTACTTAATTAACACACATTATATGATTCACAGATAATCCAACACGTAGGGGAGACTACATCAATTTGAGGCACTCTTTAGAGTATTGGTTATGTAGGTAGTGTCCTTTAATGAAGGCATCATTGGGGTCAACTCAACATCATGTGCCCACTAACCCATTTTTTACCAAGGTCACATTGAAGATAGAAAGCTAGGGTTTTTCCATTTCATAATAAAAAACTATCTATGACCCAGATCTGAATGAACCAAAGTGAAGGTGGAGAAAAACCTAGAAGCATCTAGGTGATCACATCTTGTTTTAACAAATGTTCCATATAGGACACTAGCATCAAACCTAGATAGTAGTATTGATGCAACCATCCTAAGATGATGTTATTGTCTAGAGAGCTAGAGGCATCACAACTAAAATCTAGTGATTATTCCAAAATCTCCTTCCCACTTCCTTTTAGCATGTTCCAAATCTAAAATTGCATTAGAATCAAAACTAGCTAAGTACTTCACTTCTTTATCATTTCTATATCTAACACAGTTGTACTTTTCATATTTAGACTATCTCAACATAATAAATTTAGTGTATGTTTATAACTAAGTTTAGCATCTAATTGGCTTGATATAGACTAATTATCACCCCTGTGCCATTTCATTTCTATATAACCATTTAACGCAATCTAGATAACACCAATCTAGATAATCCATTTTATGGTTAAACATTTGGTGAACTCGAGATTTGAACATCAAAAACCCTAAGCATACCATTTGGGATGATTACAAACTAATTTGTGATAATATTTATATAATTTATATCTCTTATCAAAATCATCCAATTCACCCTCAAGGAAAGAATTAAAATTTGCCTCTTGATGTCTTCCAAGTGATAAAACATGTAATGTAAAAGCCTAGAATGGTGGTAGTTGTTATCCCTATAATAAATTCCATGATCAACCACTTCAAGAGATTATTTCAATCTTAAATAAGATACAAATACTTTACCCATAATTCCTATACCACCATTATATGACTTTATCATTCAATACTTTCAAAAGTATGGATAACAAGGCCAAGGATTAGGCAAGCATGGGTAAGGTATAACCCACCCTATATCCCTTAAACATAGAAATAAAAATAGGTAAGGGTTAGGAATTCACAAACATCCTTGACTCAACAACCATTCAAACCAACTAAACATGTGCATTTTACCAAAATAGTGGGTACATATGACCAATAAGTTCCTTCATCTGATCATAAGAAATTCCAACAACTACATAAAAAGATTAAGACTGATGTGCAAAAAAATAATAAAGGGGTATTGTCTTGAGGAAAATTAATTTAATCCCCAAACATTCCTAAATTTCCAAATAATATCCATTTATTCAAGGGTGATGGTTTTTTCTACCTTCATTTAAAGTAAATTCTATATCAAAAAAGGTGTCCTTACCAAACTTTTCCAAAGCTAAAATTCTTACACCCTTACCAAAGGAAAATGAAATAAATTATTAAAAAGGCACAATCTATTAAAATTATATACCAAATGTACCAAAGTTTAAATATTCCATACCTTTACCAAAATATCCTAAATTAGTGATCATGAACTTGCACTTGTTATACATAAGGATGATGATACTCATATGCCTAGTTCAAAAGAGGCAGTTGGTTGAAACCAATGATAACACCTATGAAAAACACCTCTATCCCCATATAATATCTAATGTATATGATGACCACTATTGGGGAACTTCAAAATCAAGTTTCTATACTCCAAATGTAAATGGATTTCCATAATGATAATGCACATATTACCCCATTCAATAATCAAAATAATGCATAATGTATACTTGAATATCCTTAACCCCAATATTTGAGTTAACACAATTAAATCTATTTTTAAGACACAAGGAGCCATGAAAACACATTATTAGTTATTTACATTCTTTTGGTCAATGGGCACAAGATGACAAACTATTTCTAAAATTTTTCCATATGAGTATTTTTGATGAGGCTCAAAATTGGTTCCATAGTTTAACAAAGGATTCCTTACTAATTTTATTACAATTGGAAGATGATTTATTATTGGAATTAAATATCCACAAGGTTCCAAAACTTACATTATAACATTTTCATAATTTCAAGCAACGTGATGATGAGTCCCTTCAAGATTATAGTATTCGATTCAAAAACATGTCATATGAGCTAACATGTAGACCCTCAGACTTGGAATTTCAATTAATCTCTAGTAGAGGCCTTATTTACCAATTAAAGGAAACAAAATTTCATTAAAACTTGAATCATTTACCCATCTAAATAAAAAATTTCATATATATGCTTCCTTCATAATTACTCATTCAAAAAAACTTAACATATCTCCTTTATCCCTCACACAAAGGATGGAGATGTCTTACCTAAGGAACATTATAAGCAAAAATGTAGTACCCATAAGATATATATATACAATTTAAAATGTTACTAAACATGGGGCTAATCCAAGTTCAACATCTTATGCAATATTCTCAAAGTAAACAACATAAAAAGTATCCATGCCAACAAGATTTAACAATTACCTTATGCATGGGTGGCATTTATTTTTGGTGGCATAACCATATTGATCCTACACAAGAAAAAAATATTTTCAATAAAATCATATTATAACAAATGGGGTTCAAACTAAAAAAATTAAAAAATAAATGAGTATGGAAAGACTCCTTAGGCAACATAACAATACCAATTGCTTATGATCCTGAAGTAATTCAAACATAGGTTTGGGTTATGATGACCACATATCCATATGAATTTGCACTAGTAACTCTTTATCTATTACAAATGTAATAAAATATTTACACAAATAAAAAATGTATTTCCTTTCTTCATGAAGGCACATTGATACATATTTCAAATGATAGCATTACATCTTATACTACACATGCATAACATGAGGAGGAACATGCTATGTAAATTTTCAACCTATCCAATCATGATGAAAATAATGTAGAAGGTCCAAATTAAGGTTTTAAGGTTTATATTATGGGATATAGCTATAGCCATACATTGTATGGAATCATATGATGATCTTTCCTATTTAAAAATTCAAAAAATACCAAAAAAATCATCAAAAACATACAAAAATATAAACAAAAATTTGGTACTTACATGTTCTAATTGATCCTTGGAATCCATGTATTACTTTAATATTAATGAATGACATACTAAATTAATTCTATATACACATATGTTTCACACTTTACTTTAGTGTGATTCAGGCATACACAGACACATTATACATTCATATTTAGGATGTTGGGCCTTTCTTCTACTCATGTCATATGGACATTGGGGGCATCTACTTCTTTGATCTTGATACACATAGGTTATATGGTTCGATGATCACTCTAAATTATCATGTTTGAGATTACATATGTAATTACATGCATATTATCCATGATTATATCTTACATAGGGTACTTGATATGCTATACACTTGACATACTTTTCCTAACACATTAGATCTATGGGATCCTATGACATGTTTATGCTAGTTTCTTATGTTTTACTTTATGCACTTCCATATGTGTCTTCTATTCCTTTTTAGATCATTTGAATATAATCCTTTGCTTACAACCCCCATGCCTATGTATGATTTCATTGACATATTTATATGTCATTATTTGTTGTATAGACATTTGAATATGTCATTATTGATTTTATGTACATTTGACTAAGTCATGTACCTTCAATTGTGTGACATTTGAACTTGCCCCTTGTTTAAAATATCCTTGGAACATTACCTTTTTAATTTATTTTTATTTCTCTTATGTGTGTGTTTGTTTTCTTTTTGATCTTGTACTATTACTATCTAGGTGTTACCATGATATTTATCATGCATATTAGGCTTACATGTGATCACATTGGTTCTATGCCCTTTAATGCTATATCTACCTAGACATGTTCATTTTATATTCTACATGGTTACAATCACAAAGTATACATTTGTCTTATCCTTTTAAGGTGAGGTAACTACCAGTTCCTATCTTTCCCTCACCTTAAAGGGGGGTATATTAGTGGGGGCATGTCATAGAGACATGTTCTCCACACTTGGCACAATTTATAGATTAATTGGGGGCATGCTTTGAAATCATGTTATCTATTCTCATTCAACACATCGGTACTTACATCATTTTTTAGACACAATGGGGGCATGTTATATAGGTATGGATTTCACACATTCATATTCTCAAATTTAGTGGGGGCATGTTTTGGAAACATGTTCTCTATACCTATTTAGTATTCAACATCTGTAGTTTATAGTGGGGGAATGTTTTGGAAACATGTCCTCCACATTGGTACTTATATTAGTTTTTAAAATTATCCATATATAGTGGGGTCTTGCTTTAAAATCATGTCCTCCACACTTACAGAGTTATCTGAATTGGTCAAAGCACATAGTTATATGATTTAGATTCATAATTGTGTTATAATTATATACATTGGTATTATTGTTATACATAGTTTCAAAATGGGACATATCTAAGGTGTGTATACTATAAAACATGTGCCTAACATTATATAAATCTAAATCAGTTTCAAATTCCATAACTCTTTTATATATTTTTACCATATCATAGACTTTTTTTGTACTAATACCCTGTGGACTTTTATGAAATTTTATTAAACTAATCTACTGCAGGAGTTGGTTCACCTTTTGGTATGGTTGAGGTGATAAAATCACTTAATATTACCAAGTTTTTAGGCTAGAATTGATCATCTAGACTCACCAAGTTATAAGTATCATTGGGTTCCATAGTTGATCTAATCTTAATTACCAAGTGGTAACTCACTTTTGATACAAATTTGGGGGCATGTGCCTTCTAATCTCTTTATCTCCCTTTGTATTTATCTATCTCCCTAGATATATGCACTTTAAATATTAATCTATATTTATCTACATGATAAATATTTTTAAAATCAGCTTGGAAATAGGCAAGGTGGTTACATCGACACACATGTGTACTCCTATACCTTGTTCTTTCAATTTCAATCAATTTCATGTAATTTTAACATATATTATATACATTAATTTTATACTATAACATGTTCTTGGTTTTAGGTTAGTCACTAAGAAAGCACTCAAATTGGGCACACATAAATATAAGGTGTGCATACACACCCAGGTATACATTCCTTTCCTCTAAAATATCAATTTTATTATTATATTAAAGGGGGAAAATGTAGATGATATTTTGTGATTATATATCACCTTAGTTTTGTACACTTGGGAAACTTAGACCTTGGTTATTCCTCTTAGTTCTCTACCTTTCCTACTTCTGTAAGTCTTGCATTTACTCTATACTTATGCTTTTTTGTCTATATCTCTTAGTCTGATAGTCTTATATTGATGACCCAAGTTTTCTATCTTACATATAATGCTTAAAATGTATTTGTCTTCCATATCTACAAGATATGAACCTATACCTACTCTTCTACTCCCTTGACACTAATTTCTAGGTCAAATAGTAATATTGACATTACTATCCTATCCTGATGCAAGTGTTCAATGTCCTAAAGTCATCCAATTTACAAATGAAACATATACTAATTGTCAACCTAAGTGATTTAATGTGAGTTATTACTACAAAGGGATTGATATAGATACAAGATCAACTCTCATTCATTCTCTACCTAACAACACCTAATAATTAGACAAAACATAATTCTTTTGAGCCAAACTTTCTTGTTTATTCCTATTTTCATACCAATCATGGGGATTGCACATATACAAGTATAAAGTACTAAATGAGCAACCCAAGAGCCCAATTTGCCAAGTTACAAGCTAGGTCATCATTGTACTTGATTTACACACATTGTATGATTCACACACAAGCCAACACTTAGGGGAGAACTACATTAGTATGAGGCCCTCTTTAGAATATTAACTATGTAGGTAAGGTCCTTTAATAGAGGGTTCATTGGGGCAAACACAACACCATGTGCCCACTAACCCATTTTTCCCTAAGGTCACATTGAAGATGGAAAGCTAGGGTTTTTACATTTCACAATGATTATCCATGACCTAGATCTAGATGCACCATAATGAATACAAAGAAAAACCCAAAAACTTATAGGATGTCACATCCTATTTAATCATATATTTTGTACAAGACACTAGCATCTAACATATATATTAGTATTGATGTAACCATCCCAAGCTGACATTACTCTCCAAAGTGCTAGAGGCATCAAAACCAAAATCTGATGACTACTCCAAAATCTTCTTCCCACTTACTTTAGCCTATTCTATATCCAAAACTAAATTAGAATCAAAAATATAATTACTTCACTTCTTTTTTATTTCTATCTCTAGCATAGTTTTACTTTCCATATTTAGACTATATTAGCATAATAAATTCAATGTATGTTTATTTCTAGGTTTAGTATCTGATTGGCCTGCTTTAGATCTGATTATCACACTTGTACCATTTCATTTATATATACCTATTTAATGTAATCTAGATAACACCAACCTAGACAATCCATTTTAGGGTTAAATAAGTTACTTGGAATTTGTCATAGTCATTAGTGTAGCTGTATACATGCATTAGGCAAAGGTTTCGTATGCAGGTTATTTACTTAGTAGAAGGAAACATTAATATCATAAAATATACATTGCATTCAACAAAATGGGAATAATAAACTTTATATTCACATTTTTCCATGGAAGTGATGGTAAACATAATTGACTTGCATATACACATAAAATTAGATGGTCTATATGGAAGAGATGAGTGTGTTGCATGATGTTAAATTTTGTGTGGTAAATTCTGATTATAGTATGGTGGGATGAAATATAGATTCTTGTTTCAGGTAAAAACATGATATCCAAAACTTATTTTCTCTTTAAAGGGAAAGGCTGGTGCTAGCATGGATCAAGAACCAATAATTAGAATATGATGTTGTTCTCCTCCTACACTAAGGTCTGAAGCTCTAATTCTTGGATGATTAATCTGATGAGGGTGAGGAACATGATCAAGCTATGAATAAAGAGGTGATTGGTATTTTCAATAATAAATACTCAAAAAAATATAGGCTATGGTGGTGATTGGTTAATATGGAAAGATCTATAGCAAATAACATGTAGTAAATTCTAGAGGCATTAGTAGCACATAAAAAAGTAGTTTCAAGATTCGGTGGAGGTGAGGGAGGAAAAATAATGGGAAAAAGAAATGGATTCATAAGAGATGATGTAGAGGATTGCATGGTGATTAGAGAAATAGGTGACCATAATATCCCGGTTCATGTTAATGTGAATGAGTAGAAAAATAAGTTGAGTACATATTCTCACCAATAGGCATGATTAAGTATCGAACAACGTTTTATGATCCAAAATAGATTTGATTTGTTCATCCACCTCAAATGTCTCTTCATCTGATAGTAGATGGCCATTAGCGAGATTAGAGAGCAAATAACACATTGCACATGTACATAACACAAACTCAAGTGAAAAAGAGATTCAACATCTGTATAGCCACTGCCTGAGTCATACATAAAAATATAAAGGCATTACCTATGAAGCAAGAATAATATTAAAAAGTTTAAAATGCATAGGTATAAGCTTCAACATCCTATTAGTGTTTCAATTTCCTTTTAATAGAGTGCAAGCTTTTTTGGAAGGTCTAAAAAATAATCTTTTATTTTATTTTTGAAAAATTTTAATCTGAATAAATACTAACCAAAATAAAGGTTAATACAACTTTTTAAAATTCAAATGTATTTGGGATTGATTAGAGTAGGTAGAGTATAAGAGCGGGGAGTATGTCATGAGGCTATGGATATTAGATAGTAGTTAGAGTAGAGGATATGGAAAATGAGGAAGAGAAAATAGAAAATGAGAGGGCCCAGTAGTAAAGAGAAGTGAGATTAGTTAGGAGTAGATAATATGAAAAAGAGAGGGGAGATCAAGGAGAGGAAACCCCTAACATGTAGGTAGTTATCTCAAATGCATTTTTAATGGCACAAAATTATAAAAACTTAAATTTTTAGGGCCTTTGAGTGTCTTAGGATGATACACCTGTTTAAGTCTAGATGAGTGTTAGCATGGGTATAGGGAAATTTATTTATTTATAAAATGTCAATTATGTAAAAAGGAGAGAAAAATAATGTAAGACAAAAGGAAGAGGAAAAGACAAAATAAATCCAAAGAGACGTGTGGAAATGAAGAGTTATGAGAGAAGTTGAAAAGATTATATAATCAAGTGTATGGAGAAGGAGAAAATAAGCCATTTATTCAATGAAATACATATGTTATGGTCTCATTATGAGTTTGTTTATTCTTATTCTCTATTTATAAATTATTTCCATCATTTATTGGTTATATCTTGTCAATTTGTTGTTTATTTATTTGCATGTAAACTTGGTTTATTGCTTTATTATTACCACTAATATTTCATCCAACAGACTGGATCAATTAGAGCATTTGATGGGACCTCACAATAGGTTCTTGGTGAGATTGACTTACCTTCACAATTGGGTATTGCCCATGTAGTTTCTACCTTCTTAATTATACCTTCCATAGGTTTCTTTGATAATTAACATGTTATTTTGATGACCTTTGATACATACACTTTAAGTAGTACCTTCTACAATGCATGGGTATGTTGAAAACATTCATGCCAATATGGTAATTATAGTTTTTAGAATTCCATATGAACATATTATTTAACAAGAGAAATTTATTTGTATACAATTAATTATCAAACCTCCTAGGGTTAATCTTTTGTAAATAGGTACACAATAGGCAATTAACTTTAGTAGTCTAGTAATTGAGAGACCATTGCATTAGAGATCCATAATGGGTTGCATGAAATACTTATCTAGTATATACCATATTTATAATTCCATAGCATACACAAATTTTCCTATTAATACTATTCCAAAAATACAAAAATATAAAAAAAAAAAAAAACAAACACTTCAAAAATTTAAAACTATGTCTAACATTTACATGTTCTATTAGTTACTTGGAATATATGTTACTGGTTCCATGTTGGTAGATGGCATATCAATATTTTATATATACACATGTTTCACACATATTTTGAGTGTGATTTCGGTATACACATATACATGATCTATGCACTTTTGGATGTTGGGTTTTCCCTCTCCTCATGTCACCAAGACATTGGGGACATCCACTTTCATGATCATGATACATCCAAGTTATATCATTCTATGGTCACTTTACATTATCATGTTTGAGATTATATATGTAATTACATATGCATTTATCCATGCTTATATATTTCACAGTGTACTTTATATGCTATGTACTTAACATTTTTTGCTAACACATATATCTAGGGACTAGTATGATATGTTTATGTTGGTTTCTTATGCTTTTATTTATGCACTTCCTTGAGTGTATTGTCATGATATTATCTTTATTATTTGAGAATTTTAATATGATCCATTATTTTTCACCCCCATGCCTTTGTTTGCCAATTTTACATTTGAATATGCCATTATATGTTATATGTTGGCATTTGAATATGTGTTGGGGCTCAAATTTTAGATAAGTAATTTTTAGGAATAATTGGCATGGAGAGGCATGGAATGGAAGACCATGGCTTGAGAGATCAGGGTGTAAGATTCCATGGCATGTGTTTTATTATTTTTGGGAATTATGAGTTTAATTCCCAAGTAAATAAAGGTCTGAGTAAATGTAAATTAGTAATTAATGTGTCTCAATTATCCTACTAATTTGTGTAAATAGATATGTATTTTACCTTTTCTAAAAATAGTAAGAAGTGTGAAGAAATCAAACTTAGATTATTCTAGGTTGAAATAGATGATTCAAGGTTTGTAAATTGTTGTGCAGGGATGGAAGACTATCATAAACAAGACCTATAACTCTATTTTTAGATTGGATAGGAGTGCCAAACTTAGGACACCCTACTACTTAGAATTGTAGTCAACTTTTGGCATTTTTTTCTACTTCTGGTTATATTATCCTAGTGGTCTAGCTTTTTTGGGTTCTTCTTAGCAGGCCTATGACACTTTGGTAGTGAAATATTGAAGCTTGGGTTTCTATAGATCTCATTGTGTGTTTGATCAAATATTTAAAACCCTTAAGATATCTTTGTAATTTAACTTGAGTATCAAAATTGGGAAAGAGAGGAGGGGTTAGTGTGTAAAGGATACATTGGATACACTTCACACCCCATGTGTGGGCATGCTACCTACATACCAATACTTTGAAGAGGGATCAAGCTAATCTAATTCTCCCATTTGAAGTTTCTAGTGAAATTGTGTGATGTATACAACTAGATGCAAATCTATAATGTACTTTGGATGACTAGGGACTGATATGAGTACTTGAATAGGCTTGAATTGGTCTTGGAAGGTTGTATGCAGAGAATAGGGAAGATTGCTTGAGTTTACTTTCTTGTATTCTTGCTTCTTTCTTGTGAATGAGTGCCAACCCTTCTAAATGGAAATTGAATGGAATTATATAGGGAAACTAATTATCATGGGTTAGATGAACTTACATTAGGTTGATAGGGAAAAAGATAAGGATTCAAAAAAATATGACCATTTGAGGCTAAAGTGAACCTGGTTAACAATGTTAGAAATAAAACACCCCTAAGTTTTAGTACTCATGTCCAAGTTGGGCACTATTTTCCTAGGAGGATGAGACTTAGGGGAAAGGATATGGGTTTGAGAGAGCTGCTTGGGTCTCAAAAAACTAAGTTTGGGAAGCTATGAGTGATTGGGGATTCATGAAAGTTTAGCTGAGAAGGGTTGAGTGAGCAAGAAAGAGGAAAAATTAAATTTTTCCCCCATTTATTCTAGTGATGTAACAAAGTGAAATACTAGGATAAACAAAAAATAAAAATCATACCTAAAATTACTTGCAAGGGAAAATCTCATGAAGCTATGTAATGTTAGATGTCTATAGAGAGAGCACGTTGTGATGTGTGAATCTGAAAATAAAAACATGAAGTAGATTAATTATTAATAGATAAATTATATATAAAATAAGAATGTAAAAAATTTGAGCAAAGTAATAGAGAAGAATGGATACACCTTATCAGGTATTCAAACCAATACAAAACCTATTGTGATGCTAGATTATAATAAGTATGTTCTAAATTGAGAGTAATACTATGAATAGAGCTAAGTGCTCAATTATTAAAAATATGACTCAAGAATGCAAAGGCTATCCCTTTATCTCTAACATCACCAACTAAGTGAAGTTAATGAATCATGTGCATGTTAATCAATGTTTGGACTGTATGTCCAATCCCTCTGAATAGGTGGCTCAAGAATGTAAAGGCTAGCCCTTTGGCTCCATCATTGCCATGTGAAGTGAAACTATGAAGTGATATTAGTCTAGAATATATGTCATATGAGATGGATCATGGAACCCATAAATGTGCTAAAATTTTGATACTATGGCATGGATAGCCAAATGTGTGCTAGAAACTATGCCACTTTTGGCCATTTTAAAAGATGAAGATTAGGATTGTATGAAAGCCACTCCAAAACTAATGTACTAGACTTATATGAAAGCCAAATTAAGAACTCGAGTAATTGAAAAGCTAAAGTTGTATGAAAATTTAACTTGAATGTGATGTCAACCATCTACAGATGGAGTAAGGTATGCAACTATTGAGAATGCCTAGAATAAATTGAACTCAAAAACAAAAGAAGATCAATGTGCCATTTACATTTCCCCCAATCACTAATGTCTAGAGCATGGAGTTTGATCTAGAAGTTAAGATAACTTCAAAATCTACACTAAAAGTGAGAAACATCATTCCATACATGATAACCCCTTATATCTAATAAAACTATGCTAAAACTATTGAATCTAAAGGATTTAGAAGTGCAAAAACTATCCTTGAACTAATTTTTTTGCCTATTTTTGGAAACCTTGATTTTTTGTATACCTAGATACTATCACCAAACTATGGACACCCCTATTTTTTGTGATATTTTCCATTTTTATCTCTACTTTCCATTTTTGGCACTATTTTTTGGTGTGAAAACTGACTGTTGATATGAGATTTTTCCTATTTTTTGCTTTGATTTGACCAGTTTGACCTCTAGATTCTATATAGACTATTCTGAATGTTATTATTTTGATTATTAGTAGGTTTTATCTATATGACAAAGACCCTATTTTATGCCCCCTCTTTTGAGGGTAGGAATGATAAACCTATAATGACTGCCCTTGGAGGAAAAGAGTCATGTAAGTGTGTTAATCTGAATATATATATGATATAGCATTTGATATTTAACAATTTGTTTTAAGATATATAAAATGTTTTTACCAAGATATTGTTATATCAATAGGGGTATGCCTAGATAGATATAACAATGTGAAAGCATTCATAAAGTATTGAACTAGAACTAGAAATATTAATTGTTAGTTGGAGGGATGGAGCATGATGTCCATCATGGCATCCAAGAAAGCAAAGAAAATGTATGATATGGATCATGGTATAGCACACATTTGATAAGAAATAAGCAAATAAGCAATAAGCAATAATCATACTAGATGGGCTAAGGGGCCATGCAAATAAAGGACATGGGCACATGTCACTCAAACTAGAAGAAAACATGGAAGGCATGTTCAAATGCCACATATAAATACAAGTGAAATTATCAAATTTGGTACATGGGCCATAATCACATACATGAGTATAAATAAAGGACATTGGAAAATGCCCTAAGGCACACACATGAAAAAGAAGCAAAAGACATTGGAAAATGTCTTAAGGCACAATCAGGAGACAAGATGTAATTGAAAATGCAATCACACAAGCTATGCTAAGCAAGAAGAGAAAGCATGTAATAACTAAAAAGAGAAAAACACATCTAACTAATAAAAGCAAATGTGAGAGTATATAAAACATATGTGGTATATGACTAAGTATATGCTAATAAATACACAAGCACTAGATACTAGTGAAATGTTGATAGAGTAGTCTATGTAAGCTATAAAGTAATGTACATCAGCATGATAAATTAGAGTGTGTGGTGTAGGAATGACATAACCTAGATGGTGTAGTCATGTAGAAGATTCCCCTAGTAGGTGTGTATATCGATGGGTGTCTCAAATGTTAAAGTAAGAGTGCCCCTCTATGGGTAGAATGAAGCAATCAAGTAGCTAGATGTCACTACACACACTCAAAAGAGATCAAGTAAAGCATGGTAATGTATAAAATTTATATACAATAGCATGAAACATAAAATGTAAGTCCTACCATGACAGTAGCAATGTAAAGCATAGATGATGCATAAAATCAAAATGTTTTTGGTATTTTGATATATTGAAATGTTTTTGTATTTTGAAATTTTATAATGTTTTTGTATTTTTGAAAATATTTGAGATATGTACAATCAAGAATGAGAGTTTATGTACAATCAATGTTAAAAATAAATGATACTAACTAATGAGTCTCAGATAAGACTCCTTATCATGGTGTCCTATATTGAATAATAGAATCATGCATGATTGTGAAGAATGATTGAAAGGCTGAGAATATGACTTTGTATATTTAGATTCATCATCTATATCTTGAAAATCATAATAACTTGTATTGTTCCAATCATCATTATCATCTTGATTTTAAACCAATGGAATGATAGTGTTGACTATTGTTGTATCTAGATATTTTCCTTTGATAAATTATGTCTATGACTGATTTACCTAAGGATATTCATTAAATCCCAAACCCTAGTGATAAACATTATCATCTTCTAAAATATGAGTAGTAATTCCTTGAACATGTTTTCCCAACCCTTGATCTTGATAATCAAACTATTATAGATATATTTGACCAATCCCATACTACTTTGAAAGTTGAGCCTCATTTTGGAGGGGTAGATTTGCATATTTTTCATGCTTAACCTATGCTCGTGGTACTATTTGTTGCTCTGATTTTGCT
Source organism: Torreya grandis (assembly GCA_037957365.1). NCBI lineage: Eukaryota > Viridiplantae > Streptophyta > Pinopsida > Cupressales > Taxaceae > Torreya > Torreya grandis. The sequence continues at coordinate 1,068,996 of JARHVA010004292.1, read as the reverse complement.
TGTTGATCATTTTATTGTTTTGAGTTTTGATTTTATAAACACTTTTTTACTATTTCTAAATTTGACCCTTTATGAATTTGCTCCTATTTTTTTTTGGATTTCTTGATTGATTTACCTTGTATAAGGTCCTCATTAATAATTATGTATTGTATATGCTTTGTCAATGCCTAACATGCATTTTTGTGATGTCCATGCATTTTATGATATACACAATAATAGTTAGATATTCTCACTAGATGTAGAGGAGGTAGTTTGATAAAGTTAGATTTAATATTTTCCATTAGTAGCTCACTTGAAATCTTTTTTGATATTTGAATGCTTTTTAAATCACTAATTGTGGAGTTACTTTGTTCTGGTTTTTTATTTGTATATGTAACATTTCTTGCAACCAATTGAGTAATTGAAGGTGAATATACATGATTTACTCTAGGCTACCCTTGAAGATTTTGTATTGTAATATGATTTTCCAATGTTGTGATTTTTTCATGTAATAGTTGATTCTATATTTGTAAATCTGAAATTAGCTTGCTCATACTACTGATTTAATTCCTTAGAGTCTCACAAATGCAAACCTTAGTTGTGTGATCTAGGAATTTGACTCAAGAGAGGATGGTTATTATGATGTTAGTTCCAAAATGAAACAAAATGAAGTAAACACACTAATAGCATAACATCTCTAGGCCTAAACACTAGGGAGAACTTAGTTAACAAAAGAAAATGATAAACAAAACTAAAAATCAAGGAATCAAACACAAGAATTCCTTCACATTCCTTGGATGATCCAAATACCTTTGTAATGTTGGCCTTTTTGGCTTATGCTCATGAACTCCTTGGAAATGGAATCTTGTCTACCTCCATATCTCCTTGGCACATTTGCCTTATGGCTTGGTTTGGCTTGGTAATAATTTAGCATTATAACGGTATTTTCTTAAAGATTTTGGAACCAATTTGGCATTATAACTTTGCATCAAAAAAACTTAGAAATGATGCTGTGAGGCTTCCTATTTATAGATACTTGAATTTGATTAGAATCAGCCTCAACCATCCATCTCAAGATTGAGATGTGTGGTTAAGAATTAATTCAATTTTTAGAATTACATTTGTAATTATCCTCATCATATAATTAGAAAAAAGGGAAATTAAGAGGCATGGAGGGCATCATGGAATGCATTGATGAGGCATGGAGGACATGAATCTTGATATTTGTGGCATTTATGGCCTAGGGATGTCTTCCCAAGAAATGAGGTCACTTGATGATGCAAATAATCAATATTCATTTCCAAAATAAATTATTCAACAAGTTTCCATGGAATTACTAATTAGGCCTTAATTTGTGTTAATTAGCTCTTAGGCATGATTAAGCACATTATGCATAAATTACCCAAATTGATTAGAATGCCTTGTTATTGGTCCTAAATGTGACTAGATTTGAATTGGAAGCACACATTAGATGCATTGGATGCATATTCCCATTTAGAATATTACCAACAAAAAATAATAAAGGCATGAGTCTTGTGAAAAATATTTGATAGGAAAGACCAGTCTAGAGCATGTAGATGCAAATTTGGCTTTTTGACTTGAAATGAACTGATCAAAGTTAGCTAGCCCATAAATTGCATTGCCCCATTTAGGGATACCATAGCCAAAATCAGCATTCTAATATGTCATTTTCACATCATCTAACATGTTTTATTGTTTTTATGCCAAATTGTGCATTTTGGGTAGGAATTGGTCAAAAGCCTAGTTGGAGGTTATCAACAGCTAGTTTTAGGTGTCTACCATTTCCCCCTATTTAGGAATGTGTTGAAATTTGTAAGCATAGTAACATATTCTCAAAGAATGAAAAGGTCATGTATGCCTAAAACTCTAGTGATGATAAACTAATTGTATGATGCCCCCTCAAGGGAATGGTTGGCACAAGCAGGTTGGCAAATAGTCCCTTGAAAAGAAAGAAGCAAAAAAAGGAGACCTAAGAAAGGAAAGATGATGGGGTGAAAACACAATTATAATGAAAAAGTGGTCAAAATCATTAATAATGCAAGTGGGATGGTGTGTAATGATTTTCCCAAAGTTGGTTATAAGCATTGTACCCCGATAGTGGTAACATGGTATGATAACATAATGATTTGCCCAAAGGTGGTTATAATCATTGAGAAGATGGAGCTACCCTAGTTAGGATAGATAAACAACATAATAGCATGCCCTTGTATAAGAAAAAAATTAAAGTGGTGACAATACAATGATTTTCCCAAAGGTGGTTATATTCATTGAGAAATACAGGTGGGATGGTGTACAATGATTTGCCCATATGTAGTTATAATCACTATACCCTAATTATGGAAAATATGATAAACTTGACTAAGTATGATGATAATTTAACATAGAGGGTAATGATGAATTGGAATAACCTACTAGTAGGGAGATGCTTTTCCAAACTAATAAAGGTTAGAATTCTTTCATATTTAATTACTCTATTTGGGATATGATTGGGAGTGGAATCAGGATGTCAGTGTTGAAGAGATGCCACCATTACTAGATAGACTTCTTAAAGCTAAGGTTTGTTATAGCATGTGATGGTAGGATTTATGATAGAACACCATAAAGAACTGGCCAAAATAGGCATGAGGATTGACTTCTATAATCCAATACTCAATAGAAAATAATGCACCAATGATAGAAACTATGATGATAATGTAAAAATATGAATATAGATGGATTCAAGTGTAAGTGTGGATGAGGAATCACCCAATGAACACACATAAACTAAATCAAGGCAACAATGATGAAAGTAAACAAACAGATAGACAAACAAACAACATAAACAGAAACAAACAAATGAACAATATAATAAAAACCCTATGAGCATTTCCCATAGAAAATAGGCAACAACTCAACAAACAAACAAAAATGGGGGTATAGAAGGAAAGGAAGGTGGTGGCTGAGATGTCTCTATATTCACTAGGTAAGTGGACACTTCCTACGTAGTTCTATAGATGTAATATCTAATTAAAAACTTCAAGCCAAATGTAGTTCTCCTAGGAAATGGGAAGAATGTGATAAATAAGGAAAACAAATAGAATGGATGTGATAGAAGAATAGAAATGGTCTTGAAAAATGGAAAGTGCATGAGAGAAAAATGCCAAGAAGGATGGGGAAACTAAATGACAAGTGATTTACTTGTAACTTAGTAAGGGTTCCCAGAATCCTTAAGGCAAATAAGTGGGCAATGTTTTTGTTCTTTTCTAATGATTTTGGAATGTTTTTGGAAGTATTTTGGAGTGTCTCAATTCAATCAAGAATGATGAGACACTAAATGGTTTAAGTTCACAAAATTATGAGAGTTTTTAAACTATATTTTCTCATAAAATAGTGAGAGTGTGGCTTAGGTTGCTCATAAAATGGTGAGAATGTGGTTTAGGTTGCTCAAAAAATGGAAAGATCATGGCTTAGGAATTAGGTGATTGAGATGACCTCAACAAGTATTGAGCATTACCTACATAGTCCCAGATTAGGACCTCAAATCATTATAGTTTCACCCTTATAGTGGAGGAATTCAACTAGTGTAATAGTCAATTCAAACAAAATAGGCATATTTAGTATAAAGGCATAATCTGGTATAGGAAGTGGTAAGTTGGTACATCAAGGTCTAATGTTGCCCTTAGATTTCCCATAGGTGGTTATAACCAAGACACAAAAACATAGATCAAAGGTACTAATTTTACCAAAGGAGATTATAATTAAAAAATAAGACCAGTGGTAAGAAATAATAAAAAATGAAGGATGTAACTATCAAAAATTTTGTCACACTATCCCAAAATATGATCTCTATTTGAAGTACTTAAATAAACTAATGAACTAATTAGATACCTTGATGCTAAAACTACATAATGAATGACAAAAACCAAGGTCAAATGGGCTAGGTTTTTAGAACATACCGGGTTAATAGGTCAGAAGTAGAAAGTGGATATGGCAAAAGAGGATGATTAAGGGTGATATGTGTACAAAGAAGAATAGTGACAAAAAGGCATAACTAAAATAGTCCTTATAGATAGTACACTTTAGCACTCAAGCATAGTACCACTTGAGATGAATAATATTCATTAGCTCTAGAAGTTCATCACCATCTAGTGTGGCAAGCCTATATGCTCCTGATCCATAATCTATAGTGATGATGAAAGGCTCTATCCAGTTTGGTTTGAATTTCCCTTTATGTTTCTTCTTGGACATGGTATTATTTTGGTTTTCTTTGAGAAAAAGATCACCAATTTTAAATTTTCTATACTTCACCTTCTAATTATAGTGGCCTTTGATTCAATTTTTATATGATTGAAGATTTTTAAGCGTGGATGTACATTTTTCATCAAGTAGATCTAGCTCTTGCATGTGAGCTACTCAATAGTCATGATCATCCAAGACATGCTCGAAAGAGATGCATAGTGAATTCAATTCAACCTCAATGGGAATGATGGATTTAGTATCATAAACAAGTGAGTATGGAGTGGCTCTTATGGGGGTGTGATTATTGGTATGGTACACCCAAAGGGTTGGGAATATCTGGAGGTGCCAATCATGATCGACATCATTGACAATCTTTTTGAGAATGTTGACAATGGTTTTGTTGGATGCCTCAGCCTAATCATTACCTTGGTCATTAACTTGAGGGTAATATACTATAGAAAAGTGTTGTGTGATGTTGTATTTAGTACATAACTAGTCTACATCTTTATTCTTAAATGATCCTCCATTATCAGATATAATGTCAAAGGGGATATCATAGCAGTAGATGAGATGGTTGAAGATGAATTTAGAAATTTGTTTTTCAATCATGTAAGTGAGGGTTATAGATTTAACCCAATTAGTGAAATATCCAATGGTGGTAAAGATATGTTTATGACCATCAGATGAAGTGGGGTTAATCTTCCCAATGAGGTCAAGTCCCCATGTAGAAAATGGCCATGGTGTGAACATCAGTTTCAGATTTTTTTCTAGGGCATGAATCAAATTAGCATGCCATTGAAATTTGTCACATTTATTTACATATGCAGTGGCATCTACATCCATTATGGGCCAATAATAATGAGTATGTAAGAGATTTTTGGATAGGACTAGCCTAATAGAATGGGCTCCACATACTCCATGAACTTCTCTTAACACTAGCATAGACTCTGCCAAAGTCAAACAATGAAGTAGAGTTCCATAAAAACTATGATGGTAAAGAGTGGATCCAAGTAAAGTATAATGAGTGGAATGATGAATGAAGTCTTTGGTTTGTTTTTGAGATAGGTTAGGTGGTAGAACTTGGTCATGAAGGTAGTTGTAAAGGTTTGAGTACCAGATAGAATTAGGACCAAAAATATCACAAATCATGGTAATGGTTAAAGGTTCATGAGCTGGTGCTGACAAATTCTTGATGAGGAAATGATACTCTTTGGATTCATCTATTTGTTGAATAAAAGATCCAATAGTAGCCATGGCATCTACAATTCTATTACTAGCCCTCGGTATATCCTCAAACTAAATGTTGGTAATTTACTTTTTAAGAGTGTCAACCATGGCTTTATATGGAACCAGTTTGTCATCTTTGGTCTGAAAATGATTTGTGACATGATTGATGATTAAATTAGAATCACCCAATGAACACACATAAATTGAATCAAGGCAATAGTTCTGAAAGCAAGTAAATAGACAAACAAACAAACAACATAAATAGAAATAAACAAATGAACAATACAATAAAAACCCTACAAACATTGCCCCTAGAAAATAGGTGACATCTTAACAAATGAACAAAATGGGGAAATAAAAGAAAAGGAAGGGGGTAGCTGAGCTATCTCCATATGAACTAGGTAAGTGGATGCTACCTACATAGTTCCATGGATGTAATATTTAATAAAAAACTTCAGGCCAAATGTAGTTCTCCTAGGGAATGGGAAGAATGTGATAATTGAGGAAAACAAATATAATATATGTGATAGAAGAATATAAATAGTCTTTAAAAATGGTAAGTATGTGAGAGAAAAAGGCCAAGAAGGATGGGGAAACTAAATGACAAGTGATTTTCTTGTAACTTAGTAAGGGTTCCTAGAATCCTTAATCCAAAGAAGTGGTTAATGTTTATGTTCTTTTCTAATGATTTTGGAATGTTTTTGGAAGTATTTTTAAGGTATTTTGGAGTGTCTCAACTCAATAAAGAATGACAAGACACCAAAAGATTAAAGCTCAAAAAATGGTGAGAGTGTGGCTTAGGTTGCTCACAAAATGGCAAGAGTGTGTCTTAGGTTGCTACAAAATAGTGAGAGCATGGCTTAATAATTGGGTGATTGAGCTGACCTCAACAAGTATTTAGCATTACCTACATATTCCTAGAGTAGGACCTCAAGTCACTATAGTTTTTCCTTTATAATGGAGGAATTCAACTAGTGTAGTAATCAATTCAAACAAAATAGGCATATTTAGTTTAAAGGCAAAATGTGGTATAGAAAGTGGCAAGTTGGTACATTAAGGTTTAATGTTGCCCCTAGTTTTCCCATAAATGGCTATAACTAGGACACAATGACATAGATCAAAGGTACTAATTTTCCCAAAGGTGATTATAATTAAAAACAAGACTAATGGTAAGAAAGAATAACAAATGAAGGATGCAACCGTCAAAAATTCTATCACACTATTTCAAAATATGATCTATATCTAAAGTACTTAAACAAAATGATGAATTGATTAGATACCTTGATGCTAAAAATGCATAATGAATGATAAAAATTAAGGTCAAATGGGCTAGGTTTTTAAAACACACTGGGTTGATTGTTCAAAAGTGAAAATGGGATATGGCAAAAGAGGATGAATAAAGGTGATATGTTTATAAAGAATAATAGTGACAAAAAGGCACAACTAAAATGGTCCTTATAGATACTACACTTTAGCACTCAAGCATAGTAACACTTGAGATGAATAACATTCATTAGCTCTAGAAGTTCATCATAATCTATTGTTGCAAGCTTGTATGCTCCTAATCCATAATCTATAGTGATGACAAAAGGCCCTATCTAGTTTGGTTTGAATTTCCCTTTATGTTTCTTCTCAACCATGGTATTATTTTGGTTTTCTTTGAGAACAAGATCACCAAGTTCAAATGTTCTATACTTCATCCACTGGTTATAGTGGCCTTTGAGTTTATTCTGATATGATTGAAGATTGTTAAGTGCATCTGTGCATTTTACATCAAGTAGATCTAGCTCTTGTAGGTGAGATACTCGATAGTCATGATCATCCAAGACATGCTTGAAAGATATACATAGTGAAGTCAATTTAACCTTAATGGGAAGGATGGCTTCAGTACCATAAACAAGTGAGTATAGAGTGGCTCCTGTGGGGGTATGATGATTGGTACGGTATGCCTAAAGGGTATGGAATATTTAGAGGTGTCATTCATGATCAACATTATTAATAATCTTTTTGAGAATGTTGATAATGGTTTTATTGGATGCCTTGACCTAGCCATTACCTTGAGGGTAATATGCTATAGAAAAGTGTTGTGTGATGTTGTATTTAGTACATAACTGGTCTATATCTTTGTTCTTTAATGAATCTCCATTATCAGATATAATGTTAGAGGGGATACCATAGTGGTAGATGAGATGGTTGAAGATGAATTTGGAATTTTTTTTTCTAGTCATGTAAGTGAGGGGTATATCTTCAACCCACTTAGTGAAATATTCGATGATGGCAAGGATATGTTTATGGCCATCAAATGAAGTGGGGTTCATATTTCTAATGAGGTCAAGTCCCCATGTATAAAATGGCCATGGTGTCAACATCAATTTTAGAGTTTTTGTTGGGGCACGAATCAAATTATCATGCCATTAACATTTGTCACATTTATTTACATCTACAGTGGCATTTATGTCTATTATGGGCCAATAATAACCAATATGTAAGAGATTTTTGGATAGTATTGCCTGATAGAATGGTCTCTACATACTCCTTCATGAACTTCTCTTAATGCTAGTGTAGACTCTACCAAAGTTAAACAACAAAACAGAGTTCCATAAAAACTATGACTATAAAGAGTAGATCCAAGTAAAGTATAATGAGTGGAATGATGAATATAGGATTTGGTTTGTTTTTGAGATAGGTTAGGTGGCATAACTTGTTCATGAAGGTAGTTGTATAGGTCTAAGTACTAGATAGAAATCAGACCAATACTATCATAAATCATGGTAATGGTTGAAGGTTCATGAGCTGGTGATGACAAATTCTTGATGAGGAACTAATACTCTTTAGTTTTATCTATTTGTCAAATCAGAGAGCCAATAGTATCCATGACATCTATAGTTCTGTTACTAGCCCTCAGTATATTGTCAAACTAAATGTTGGCAAATTGCTTTTTAAGAGTGTCAACTATGACTTTATATGGAACCAACTTGTCATATTTGGTCTAGAAATGATCTGTGGCCTAATTGATGATTAATTGAGAATCATCATAGACTTGAAGATGAGATATATTCCAATGCACTACTTTTCAAAGTCCTACAAAAAGTGCTTCATACTGGTCATGTTGTTTATACAAGGAAATCTGATTTTGAATGATTTAGGGATTAGATCCCCCTATGGTGTAATAAACAAGAGGCCTATCCTCGATCCATGCATAGTGAATGAACCATCAAAATACAACTTCTAGGGCTACTCCTCAAGGGGTGTATCAATAACAGTCATGATGGATTCATCAAGAAATGGAAACTTGAGTGGTTATGTGTCCATGAGAGGTGGTTCAACAAGTTGATCTACAAGAACTTATCCTTTGATTGCTTTATAATTGACATAATCTATGCCAAACTCACTAAGAAGCATGATCAATTTAGCCATTCTACCTTACAAAGCTATTTTAGATAGTAGATAATTGTGTGGATCTAACTTTAAAATGACCATGGTTTTATTATTCAACATGTAATGACACAATTTTTGAGCTAAAAAAACCATGGGTAGGCAATCTTTTTTAATAGGTGCATAGTTATGTTCATATGTAACAAAGGTACTACTTAAGTAGTATACAACATGCTTCTTTCCATTGTCATCATGTTGAGCCAAGAGTGCCCTTGGGGCATGATTAGTAGCTGATAGGTATAACAATAATGGCTTTTCAGGCATAAGAGATAATAAAATAGGTAGATTGACAAGATAATTTTTGAGCTATTGAAAATATATTTGGTAGTGATCATCACAATGGAATGCAACTCCTTTCTTTAAAATATGTGTAAATGGATGGCACTTATCTACTAATTGAGATATAAAGCATCTGATTGATTGGATCTTACCCTGTAAACTATGAAGTTGCTTTAAATTAGTTGGTGGTGGCATCTCGATTATAGCATGGACTTTTTCTAGATCAACTTTAATACCTCTATGAGAAGTGATGAAGCCAAGTAATTTACCTAAAGTTACACCAAAAACATATTTCTTCAAATTGATTATGACTTTGTACTCTCATAGTCTTTCAAATATCTTACATAACACTACTAGATGGTTGGCCTTGGTCTTGGATTTTTCTAATATATCTTTGACATAGTCTTCAATAATATCGTGCATCATGTCATAGAATATGAAAATCATGGCTCTTTGATATGTACCTCCTACATTATTAAGGCCAAATGATATCACTTGATAGCAAAATGTTCCCCATGGAGTGGTGAATGCTATCTTATTCTGATCTTTGGGTGTTATTATGATCTGATTGTATCCTAAAAAGCCATCCATGAGTGAAAGCATTTCATAACCTACCATGGAGTCAATGATCAAGTCAATATTAGGCAATGGAAAATCATATTTAGGACAATATTTGTTGATGTCTCAAAAATTATTATAAATTTTGATTCCTTTAGGCTTTTTACTAATATGTATTACATTAGAGATCCATTCAAAGTAGTCAATAGATCAGATACATCCTACTTTTAAGAGTTTTTCTAGCTCTTTCTTTACTAATACAATAATGCAAGGATGCATCTTATGGAGCTTTTATTTTATTATTTTGGCATCAAGATTAACCATAAGGTGGTGTAGAACCAAGGTGGGGTATAATCCTAGCATGTTAGAATAGGGCCATATAAATATATCCATAAACTCTCTCAATAGAGCTATAAAAATGTCGCATTCCTTCTCAGTGAGAAACACTCCTGATTTTATCCATTTCAAGTTTGAAGATGTCCCAATGTTTACCTCTATTATATATTCAACTAGGAGGGTTAAACCATCTTCTAGGATAGTAGGCAACAACATGAACTATTGGACTATGTTAGGGTATTTTGTTAGGACCTAATCTTCAACTTCTCCTAGGCATGATGAATCTGAATCCCTAAGTGGAAGATCTAGCCATGTAATAAAAATAGTTGAAAATCCTTGAAGAATTTGATCATATACTTGTTGTTGCTCAAAACTAAACTTAGATCTATAATAAAAATCATCATTGGTGGTTTCTTTATCTAAATTTGAAGAAGAATGAGCACCCCTATCTAATGACACCTAAAATAGGTTTTCACCACTAGACTAGCCTTTATCTTTACTTTTTCCCTAGTCAAAAAGCACCTCAAAGAGGTTTTCACTTTGGGACCTAAATGTTTTACTTTTTTTTTTGGGATAAGTGTGTTCACTCCCTCTCCAAAATAGGTTTTAGGATCCAATGTGATTGTGAATCCTGATTTTTGATCTCCCAATGGAACATTGTCTCTAAGGCCTAAGAAATCACAGAATGCCTCATCGTTTTGGAACTCATCAATCGATAGACTTGATTTTTGTTGGTTCCAATCTATCAGTTGGGGATAATATAATAGTAATAGATTATAATGAATGGCTTGGGTAAGGGTTCAAATGTATTTTTTATCAAATAAATTGGTTTCAAATAGGCCATCAAAAGTGAGGCTATGATTAGACTATGTTTTATTGGTTGCATCATCATCACTAGTCACTGGTGATGGAGTTTGAATAAGATATGTGGGGTCACCCCTAGGCAGTTTAAATCCAATTACATAAGGTCTTTCATAATTAGTCATGGAGATTGTCTCGATGGTTCCTTGCTGATTTAGTCTGAGGTCTCTTCCTTCATAATTGTGATGCTCCATGATCCTATTGGGAATATGATACTTTGTATTTTTATAGCAATCAGCTTGGTCATCATTATATAACCATGATTCATTGACTTTAATAGGATTAGGTCCTAGGCTAGATGCCAGTACAAAGGTGACAGGTCCCTTAACTTTATTATTTTATTGTCAATGCATATGTGAGATGACCTTAGGCTGCCCAAAGGTTTTTATATTTTGAGGAAGATTGGCAATATGAAATATGTCATGGGTCACATATTCTCCCAGTCTATTATCTAAAATGGTGAAATGATTAGAAGCTTTAGGAGGTGGCATGTGGGAAAGGGAATCTAAGGTATTATGATCTATGTAATTATCTAATGAAGGATCAATAAGTATAGCCTTTCCTTTATCTAATTTGGAACTTGGATTCATATTGTACTAATAATTATAGATTTAAAATTTGGCCTTAAGATTCTTGAAGTTCTCATATGGATGTAAATCTCTTGGAATATTCACTTCCATCCTCGAGTGGGAAAACTTGATACATTGGTGTAGTGTTGATGGGACTGCATGAATCTCATGTAACCAAGGCCTGCCTAGAAGCATATTCTATGATAACTCAAGATCTAACACATGGCAAAGTGTATCATGGGTCAAAGGCCTAATGATAATTGGCAAACTAATGGTGTCTTATGATTATTATTCCTTATTATCATAAGCTTTTATAGTTATTGTTTCTAGTTCGAGATCTATCATTGTATACCCAAGAAGCTTGATGAGCTTAAGAAACACTATGTTGAGGCTAGATCTATTGTCGATAAGGACATGTTTCACTTTATACCATCTGATACAAAATCTATGTATAATGGTTTATTATGGAGCAGGCCAAGGGAAGACATATCACTTTGGTTGAATGTGACTTGTTGGGTTAGAGCTAGGTGTCCAACCAAAGCTTGAAATTTATTAGGGGATATGTCATGAACAATAATCGATTGGGTCAAAAACTCATTCAAAATGTTCTTGATGTTCATAGAAAATATAAAATAGAAATTTATGTTGGTGTATTTTGCAATTATTCCATAATATCAAACTTATTATCTTGGTTAGTAGTGAATGGTTTGTTCAAATGCTGAACAATTGGTTAGATAACATGCAAAGTGGTAGATGGTTTTAGGCTTGGGATAATAATCTTTGAGCTCTAAGTTTTGACTACATAATTGAGATTAAATATTGGACCATTATTTCTAACTAATATCAAAAATGGTGTGGGACCAGATAGGACAAGTCTCAGTTGCTAGTGTACTTGCATGTGGTCACATGGCAAGAATGAGTTGTCACTATAAGATCTAAAAGTGGGAGTCCTTAGTTACTGGTTTGCCTGTATGAATTCCCTAGTCATCCATAGTACATTTTAGCTTCACATATAGTTGTATAGATCACGCAATTTCATAAAACACTTCAAATGAGAGAACTAGATTAGCTTGATCCCTCTTTTGAGTATTGGTATGTAGGTAGCATACCCACACATTAGATGTGAAGTGCATCCAACGTATCCCTTACATATTAACCCCTCATTTATTTCCCAAGTTTACTACTCAAGTTCAAGTATAAATATCTCCTAAGGGTTCAAAGATTGAATTAGACACATAGTGAGCTCTATATAGACCTATGTTTCAATATTTCACTACCAGGGTGTCATAAGCCTACCAAGCAGAACCTAGAAAAGCTAGACCACTAGGATAACAGTGCCAAAATTAGACAACAATGTTGAAAGTGGACTAAAATGCCAAGTAGTAAGGTGTCTTGAGTTTTTTTCTCTTAAAAAATATATAAATAAAGTTTTGGGTCCTATTTATGAGACTAATTCAAACCTATTCAAGCACTCATAGGGAAGGCTGTATGCAGAGAATAGGGAAGAGTGCTTGAGTGTACTTGCTTGTATTCTTGATTTTTTCCTGTGAATGAGTGTCAACCATTATAAATGTACATTTAATGTCCTTATATATGGAAACTAATGATCATGGGTTAGATGACCTTGCATTAGGCCAATAGGGAAAAAGATAAAGATTTGAGAAAATTTGACCATTTGAGGCTAAAGTGAACTTGGACAACAACACTAAAAATAGGACTCCCATAATTTTTAGTGCTCTTATACAAGTTATATGATATTTTCCTAAGAAGATGAGACTTGGGGGGATGGATTTAGGTTCGAGAGGGCTAACTGGGTCTCAAAAGTCTAAGTCTAAGAAGCTACGGGTGACTAAGAATTAGTGAAAGTCTAGCCGAGAAGGGTTGAGTGAGAAAGAAAGAGGACCTATAGGTTGGGTGCTATTAGCCATGCCTAAGTCATCCAATTTTGAATTTTATATGATTAAAACATAGAAGGATCAAGTCTTATGGAATAAATGTGCATGTTAAATAGAGAACTTAAGAATGAAAGACTCAAAACTTAGCACAAAAGACATGGGGAGTGCATGGAAAGTGGAGAATGATTATGAAGTGATTAATAAGGATGGAAGAGAATAAGACAAACATGAATCCATCACCATTCCATGGGAAGATAGGTGATTGGTAACAAAGATCCAACATTGAGAGAGAATATAGGGGAATAAAGGCTTGGGTCCTTAGGAACTTAATGTAAATGGATGACATGACTCAATTATATTGATGATCATTGGAAAGTCACCTTGATTATAATTACTTATGTAACTACTTGGTTATGGAAAACCAATCATAAATACCCTATTGGTGTACTTTGTAATTTTGTTGTTCAATTGGATGTTTTGATAGAGTTTATATGAGTTGGTTACATTGTAACTCTAAAATTGTGTATTCATTAGAGATCACTTATGAATATAATGAATGAAGCCTATGTTGACTTAATATTGTTGTTTAGTTATCTATGAAGCTAATTTTTCTATTTATCATTTATGCCCTCTTTTTATGATCATTAAGTAATTAAAATGTGCTAAGTTAGATATGGACTGTAGTATGAGTATAGTGTTAAATATGTGTTTGAGTGCCCTTGACTAAGAAGTTAGATAAATACACCCTCATGTGACAAAACCAATGGGAACCAATCCCTCATTACGTACTTTAGGTGAGTACACAAGAACTTGTTATTGCATGAAATATAAATGTGTTATCATGTTGGACTCTTATTCACTTAGGTGTATGCCTAGGGAAAGTCATTCCCATGTAAAGGAAAAAAATTCCAAAATTTTGGTTCTATTGTCAAGACCTGTAGCACTTGCCTACATGATGATGGAAGATTCTTGAATGATTGTCTTTAGATAATATTTAATGATGGGTTACTAGTGTAGAGGATAAATTTATGGTACCATTTATTAAACTAATAATATTTGCATGCACATGGGTGGAACATAATCTATATGATTCATTATATGAGACATTCTTTGTAGAAGTTTTTGTTCACCTTCATGCTTAGATTGTGATGTATGCACAAGACCGGTCGAGGAACTATGGATAGAAGATAACTTGGTCACTAGATCATCAATCAACTTTGGCATAGTTGGGAGCACCTTGGATGCATGATGTTTTTGTTTGGTGATGCATAAATTTGAATGGTTGTCTTGAAATATATAGTTTTGACATATTCTTATCCAAAGGAATCATAGTTTCACTTCCCCCATTAACCACATGGTAGATATCTCAGAGACTTTTTGCTAGAGATTAAGAATCTCTTAGTAGATTATAGACTTGAAATTTTATACATGGATGGCTAAACTCTCTCTCACATGAGCAACATAGTTGGTGGGGAAATGGAGGGGCACCTTTTCAAGAAAAATTGTTGGTTCAACATGGTATTCAATCAATAAGAATTGTGGAAGTGCAAATATGATGAAGCTTTAAAAAGGTCTATGAGTGGAAGTGATCTAGGGAAGGGATGGGAGGACTTAAGAAGTGTTGTAAGGGTTATTAGGTAAGTGGAAGATCATAGTGAGGACTCCCTAACCATATGAATGCACCCAATACTAGCACAATTATGCATGGGAGAAGTAAGTTAGGTAGTGGTGATTGAACAACCCAATTTAGATAGGCACAATTCCCCACCCATAATGCATGTTCATGATCTTTAGTTAGATGACAATATTTGTACACAAAAAGGATACAAAATATGTATAATTAAAAATTAAACCTGTTACAGATACATCTGTAGACTAAGATATAGATAGTAGTTTATTGGCCATTTATTTTCCTTTGTAATGTATTTCTATGGCCTGGTTTGGAATGCTTGGTGGAGAAACCATAACCAATGGGTAGAGTAATTTCCTAACTATAGTTAATCAACCTACCTCAATTCCTAATGAACCAAGTGATTCTATTACTACAAGAAGCATGGGATGTGGTACTAGTGGTGGTTTGACTAGAGGAACTAGAGGAGGCACAAGAGGCAATGGTGGACCTCCCCCATAAGGTCTAAGAGGGATAGGAAGTGATTTTAATTAGACCCAATTACAAGCCCCTAAACCTCCCACTATGTATTATGAGATGACACTCATCTTTCTTGAGAATCATGGTGTGGATAATTCCATAAAATATGTTCATAAGTGTGAACTCATTTGGTGAGCACATGACATTACCTCTTTTGAATGAAAGGAAACATAGTTTGTTATCACTCTTCTAAACCACACACACAAGTGGTACCAAAAGTTTGATTTGTAGTAGGCTATAGTGAATTATGACCAATTGAAGGTAATATTACTCTAGGAATTTGATATCTTGGAGTTTGAATAGTAGATCATATCCATCCTAAAGGACATTAAGAAAAAACTCACTTAGAGAGTGCATGAGTATGTTTCACATTTAAATATGTTTCTCTCTAAGATATATTTTGAGATAAATGTCATTCAACATGTCTAGTAGTTTGTAGGAGGCTTATTTCTCCCCTAAAAATGAACCTTATCATAAAAGACTTTCACCAACCCACTGAGGCCTTAGAAGCTACCCTTCACTTTAAAACTATTAGAATCATTGACATAGGGATTATTCCCTTCATGGAGGGTCAAATCATTGCTATGACATCTTAACTAGAAAATATCACTACACATAATGCTTGTGACACTCGTAATGGCTTATGGTGTGTAAACTATGAATCTGAAGGCCAAAATTAAAATAATTTCATTTATAAGAGTATTTGATCCATAATGAAGCAATCCTATGATATTTTACAAGAAGAACATGATATAAGGGATTTCCATCTACTATAATGTTTCACTCAATCAAACGTATCTACCTATTATAATATATGAAATGCATATACTACCAATGATTACTATCTCATTAGTGAAATTCATGAGGTAAATGTGCATGATATGTGTCAAACATATGTTTATAATAACTAATATAATGGAGGAGGCTATCATGGTCATGGTCAAGGTTGAGGATGTGGAGTTGGACATTTTCCACCAAGAACCTGCTATAAGTGTGGTTCTTTAGAGCACTACCAATATGATTGCTTGGTGTATCTTACATGTGCCTTTTGTGAAAATGAACACCATTTGGAGGAGTGACATGACATATATATTAATATCAAAAATGAGAGAAATAAAATGAGTGATAAAATGATACATATCAAAAATCCAAAAGGAGACTGTGCCCTGCAACTCTAACTAGTCCCAAAGTTAATATTACAACACATAGAGGTGGTCAATCTCAGTCTATGTCCAACCCAACAATTGAAAAGGTTAAATGAAAGGATCCTCACAATACCTATTATCTATATTCTAAGTATCCAAAATAAGTCTTCATGACACCATGAATCTGGTAATATAACTTCAAGGAGAGATCTAGTTCTTCAAATATCAAGATGCTACTACATGTGCTAACATGTAGAAAGCTATAGACCTTCATGACATGAAATGTGATGATTTCCATGAGATATGAAAATTACTCATTAACAAGGATATTACACCCCTATTTTGAAATTATCTAAGACATCATATGCCTAGGGATCACTAGTTAAACCATGCATGATGGCAAGAGTCTCATATTTAGCCTAACCTTGAGGGGGATAAAGAGATAACGGTTAATGTCACTATTGATGAATGTGTTATTTAGGATATCTTAGTTGATACCAGTGCCAAAGTAAATGTCCTTACTAAGGATGCATGGAGGAATATCACAATCCCTACTTTTTATCCTTCTCCATGTGTTATTTATGGCCAATACAACTTATGTTTAGCCTATTAGAGTACTTAAAGATGCCACCATAGATATCCTAGGTGTCACTTTTAAAGTTGAATTTAAAGTCATAGAGTTGGTTAAAAATGATGAATTCCCAACTCTATTAGGTCATATTTTATGTTATGTGGATAATACTAATTTGAGATTCAATAAGTGTTATATTAGATTTGAGAATGATTACCAACATGTTTTCATCCCATTGGACCATGCTCAAGGACCTTCATATGTTGAGCCAGTAAATGTTAATGAGGACATTAACCATATCTACAGTATCATAGCTCAGGTTACTATTATCACTCAAATTTTCACCCTTGAAGATATATTCAAACCTACTCTAATTGAGTGAAATAATGAGATTAAATTTAGACAAATGAGATATTTATAGTGGGGATAAACCTCTAGTTGATAGGGATATCTCCCTTGATATGTTTATTTAAGCTCATCACCTATACTACTAACTTTTTGTGATGAAAAGGGAGAGAGAGAACCATGAAATAAACATAACCTAATGAGGTGATGCACCAAGTTTAACTCCAAAAGACTACCATAAACTTGCACTATGAAAGGTTTTTCATAAAACCGATCTCAACATCCAAGGTTTCTCTAACATAAGTATTTCAACGTGGAAGTACAATGTAATGTATTTATCAAGGTGTATGAATAAGAGGTATAATTATGGACACTATTACGCTTACTTACACTTAAATACATACACTAATACTAACTACACTTCATGTGATATGTTAGAGAGCAAACTACTTACACAAAACATGAAAGAGTAAGATGAACACAAGGAGAGATGACTATCACTTATCATTCAGCTATGAACTAATTCATACACTTAGAAAAAAAAGTTTATAACTAAAAACCATTTTGAAATGTTTTATTCAAAGGTAAAATAATTACTCAAACTAGAAGGGCTTCACCATACCATATGTGGATTGATTACAAAGCCAAAAGTGGTTGCTTATATAGAAAATTATGAAGAGAGAGAGAGAGAGAGAGAGGAGAATATTAGGATAAGATTAAAAATTTTCCATATGAGTTATAACAATAAATTGGGTTATGTAAAAATCATAAAAATACTTCCAAATCCATGTATCTCACTCTTGAATATGCTCCAACCTTCCATGTGATGTAGAAGTTACAACTTAACTTAATACTTTGAATGGATTCTTGAAAAATGTCCTTCCTTGCATAATAAGAGTGAAAAATGGAATTATCCATCATAAATTAGTCATTAATTAATTTGTACCAACTCATTGGACACCTATCATGATTTAAGAAACTCCTTTGATCAGACATTTCATCATTCATGTGTATAGGTGTCTTGAAACTTTTCATTTCCCATGCCTAGCTTGGTCCAAGTGGCCAAAAAATCAATTTTATCTTCTTAAAGTCACTCTTTATCAATTTATTGTCTTAAAATATCTTATCATACCTTAAACAAACCATTTTAGTTACTAAAATAACTACTAAGACTCTATTTTTCTCCTCAAGCTCTCACTAGGCCTATTTTCCTTGTAGCCCTAAAAATATGTAAGCCTCCTTATGTAGGATAACGTATTTAGGATACTAAAAAATGGAATATTATAGGACCAATTATGGCCTTATATATTCATGTCAAGTTTCATGTCCATATTCTAGGTGGAAGTCCATTTTTCTGACTTTCTCTCCTTCAATTAAGCCTCATCTAGAACCCTATTTTATTGCTCCAAACATCTCCCACTCATCTTAAATAACCAAAAATCATGTTATTAACTTTACCTAGGATATCACAAATTTCCATGTAAATTTTGAGGTCCTAAGACCTCGTGGAAGTTTGAAAACCATGAAATGACCTTGCCACCTAGTCTCATTTTAGGCCTATTTGAGACTGCCTTGGAAAATGAGCCTTGTTTGACCATAAAAATTATATATTATGAATATTTTTGGGCTTTAATATTTAATAAACATCCCAAATTTCATCATCTAATGATTGGTAAGTTTTCCCTTTCTTAGAACATCTATAAAACTCCAAAAAACATGCAAAATAGGGCATTTATTATAGTTTTAAAAATTGAAAGTATGGAAAAGGTAAATATGGAGAAAATAATTAGAGTACTCAAAAACATAAAATATTTTATAGGAGAAAAATATGTCATCAAAATTTATTTATAGGTCCATTTATCTTGACTGGTCACTATCAAGGTTTTATGAGGGTTTTAAGCATGTTTTATTCCTAACGATTATTCATAAATAAAAGATACACTTTCTCTATCATAATTCCATAATATTGTTTTTAGGGGACCAATCCATCACCTAAAATCACCACTGGGTCCCATTCTTATTCTCATGAAATTTTTGAGTGTGAGAAGGTACCCCTCAGGTTTTAAACAAGCTATTTGAGAGGGGTCTAGACTCTTCGTATTTATTTATTATAGGTGATAGATCTAAAACATAAAATGATACATAAAAAATTATATGTGGAAACCTTTATACCATATCCAAAAAACTCTTAACTCCAGGTCAATGTAACATCAACTGAGAGAAAACATGCTTTGAAATGTAGTCTTACATGGTGGGAGTTTGAATAAGGTTTTAAAAGGTCAAATTGACCTTTCTTTGCTTTGATTTTATTTGTATATAGGTGTAATTATAGATTATAAAACATAATATTTAACTCCTCAACACTTTAATACAATTAACTTACCCTCCACAATCCATTTTTTTTAAACTCTTGCACTTAGGTCTTCTTACATGTGAGCATTAGACTTATATGCCTAAATAGAGTTTCATCTGCATTCTACTCTTTTTCAATAGAGTCTAGAGATATATATGAGATATTTATAACACTATCAAACCATTTAAAATGTATTTATTTCCCCAAACCTTCTCCTTTCCTAAATCAATCAAAAATCTACATGAAATACAAGCAAACTTGTAGGTTATTGCTTGACTATGTGTAGAGGTTAATTACTCAATTTTGACCAACCTTCTTTTATTTCCCTTGGTTTTTAGATGGCCCTATGACCTTATTTTTTTTGAAAGATAAACCTTAGATAATTTCATATACCTCTACCCCTTATTCAAGTTTAATATCAGTCTGCTCTTCATCAGCAACTTTTAGGTGCTTATTAGGGTACCTGACTACAATCTTTGGTCTCAAGGTCTTGTTTCCATATAAATGATCTCCTCAATGTAATTTAAATTATTTGGAGTTAAAATTTGGTTCAAACACTTTTCATACATGCTCTTATATCTCTCTTCATCTTGAAAATTAATTAATCCTTCAAGTAGGCCTGTAGGTGGCCTTTTGGGGAAAGGTATTGATTAAACTTTGGAAAGTTAGTCTCACACTGTGTCAAGATAATTTGAGAGGGTTAAAACTATGAAAAATATTTTATTTCATTATACTACAAGGTATGACAACACCTTTTATGGAATTTTCAAGTCACTTGTCACTTTCTCATTTTGTACATAGTCTTGTAGGTGCCTTCTATGAGTTGTCAACTTAGTTCCTTGACCATCTCTGACTTGTAAGTTGCCTAGTTTCTCTTCAATGTTTTGTATTCTATATTAATATGTATTGAATTTGAATCTCCTATTTGGCTTGTTATTTTATTAATTTGATGTTGATCTTGGTCCAAAATGAGGACTACAGGCTTAGGTCATATAGGTCAGTACTTGATTATTTAGGGATACAAAGCCACTTCTTGAGTTATTTAACCTTTCAACTTTATAATCTCTACTACACTTATTTTTTACTCTTATAATAACTTATAAGCCCTTTGACAATGTTTCATATCATCTTAAAATCACCTTATAGTTCATATGGACCTATAGGTATAATCAACCCATATATAGGTCTATGTTTGTCTTTGATCATCTAGTCAATTTATATCACTTGATGGTGGTAGTGGGGTAGTGAAGGCCATATGGATGTATGAGGAGATGTATCATGTCTTTCCATGAACAATTAAGTATCTTTAGCTTGAAACCTAAGAACCATAAATGGTCACTTACAGGTCTGATTGATAATGAGTAACCATAGCACCTTATACTCTTGTTTGAGAGTGTGGTTTGATTATAAATTTAAAAATTTGAACTTTCAAAACTCCTCAAATAGATAAAACATTAGTTTCATCACCATTCTAATTAAACATGTCACTCAGACAAGTGGAAGACCATTGATGAATTATACCATGCATTTCAAGAGCAATATGTATGACATTTATTGAAGAATAACAACAAATATATGATTCTCAAGAGAGGACACATAGATTTTGGGAGAGTGAGGATATTTTTTATGAACAATGGAGTTTTGAAAACCCTTGAAAGTGACCAACACCTTAGACAAACAAAACTTGTAGTAGGAGTGAGTGAAACACTTTCTACATCAAGACCACTTTTTCTCCAAGTGAATATAATTTATAGAGATGAGTTAGCTAATAAAACCACCATGAAAATTATATATTTTTCATATACAAACATCTCTCAAAACCATTCTTATCCATTTAACTCTAAAGTGGAGAAACATGTGCAAGAATAGACCCTGCTTTGATGGACAAGTCATAGTGACATGTTACCACTCTTAGAGATTATTAATAAAGGAGAGGAAATTAATATGTAAACTAATGACACTTATTTCAATCTTAATAGGACCCCTAATAATTGCCAAATTTTTATCTCCTCTCTCTCTCTCTCTCTCTCTCTCTCTCTCTCTCTCTCTCTCTCTCTCTCTCTCTCTCTCTCTCTCTCTCTCTCTCTCTCTCTCTCTCTCTCTCTCTCTCTCTCTCTCTCTCTCTCTCTCTCTCTCTCTCTCTCTCTCTCAGCTATACCATTCACTTCAAATTTGCCTTATTGGGATTTTAAAGGTAGCGATGGAGGAGAAAGAGTTCTTAAAGCATCTATTAAGCCCAAATCCTATTCCTGATAGGACCAAGGCTCACAAAGCTCTGATACCACTTTCTCAGGATTAGGAGCACAATTGATTACCTTTGTATAAGCAACTAAACACGGAATTTAACTAGAAGTAATATGTAACTAGAAAATAGAAACAACACAGAATATGAGAGACAATACCCAATTGTATTAATACTCTTCCAGAAGGAATTACAATAAAGAAGATGCCACACTCTTCTTCCCACACCTCTAGGGCATACAATAATCTCCCTCAAGAGTTCTCTCTCTCAATTACGGTCACAACAAATAACTCAAACATAGAGTTGTTCATCTCCACCAATTAGTAATAATACTACCAATCCACCAGTCAGTAACAATGCTACCAGTCCACCATGTACTTCATGTACTCCAAGTCTGAGTACACCACATACTCCAAGTAGATCTCACCTGATCTTGCTACCTGTTCTGTTGCTGATCTCCCTAATCTTGTTGCCACCTATAGATCAACCTGGTTTTGCACACCTATAAAGCTCTCTCTCTCTCTCTCTCACACACACACACCTATAGATCAACTGACCTTACTTACCATGTAGATCTAACCTGATCTTGTTACACCACAGATCAACCTAGCCTTGCACACCTGCCGACCTATATCATACACACCTGGAAGAACCCTTATCTTTACCTCACCAAGTCCTTATTATTCTCCCTTGGATAGAACCCTTTTGATTCTACACACCAGCACCCTTATGGATCTTCTACCAGATCTTGCTCTCCCACAGATCTACCTAATCATACACACTTGGCACTGTGGCACTATGAGGAGCTAACCTTGCTCTCTTCCCTCTGAAGGAGCTAACCTTACTCTCTCTATCTAGCACACTTTACAATATAGCCCATGGGTCTCTTAAATAGATCCCATACAAACAATAATTAGACTTCTAATTACAATAATTAGAACTGAAGCTCCAAGACTAAAATTAGTCTTTCACATGCAAACTAACTGTCTGTCTAAAATTAGACCAGTTCCAAAGATGCATGCACACACAGGCTGCTGATGTTGGTTCCTATCTGACTGATGTCAGCCAACCCATAATCAGCATTGGTTACTGTGAACACTGAAGATGACCAATATTAGTTGATTAGACTGACATTGGTTGCCTGCAACTTAGCAACCTCCTCTATTTGCATCAATGAAGCTTTTAGCTCCACAACCTAACAATATCCCACTTGGAGATAAATAGCTACACCTGTACCTATACTTGTACATCATCTAATTTGTTTCTTGGCTTGTATCCCTCTTCAAGATCAATCCTGAAGACCAACCACCACACATACTATGGTACTATGCATGTCATCCAAGTAACCTGCCACATCTAATTCTACATACCCATGTAGAGAAGTCCATGACCCTGCATAGCATGAATCCCTATTGTTGGTCCCTCTCATATACCTAAGAATCCATTGAACTACTCTCCAATGTTTCTTTTTTGGATTAGCCACAAACTTTTTGACAACACCCATTGCTTGGGCAAAAATAGGTCTAGTACACATGTACTTAACCTCATCATGTGAATTGGGACACTATTCTGTGAACTGTCCATCCATAAGTGTGCTAACCAGTTTTGCATCCTGCATATCAAACCTCACCACTACCTTATTCACACAATCATCTGGAGACAAAATCAACCTGTGACCTTCCATGTCTCTAGAAAAACTCATGCCAAATAATTTTGCTCCTCCTAAATCCTTCCTGGCATACCACTGAACTAACTTTACCTTTAGCTCAGCAAAACCCTACATGTGTGAACCCACTACATATAGTAACAGGATAATGTCACAACCACTATCCAACCTAGTAAAGTAAACACAATGTTTACATTGACACTGACTAAAGCCATGCTTTGTCATAAACCTGTACCACTGTCTTGGAGCTTCCCCAAGACCATATGACATGGCCTTCTGTCTCACGTGTCCATTCTCTGTCTTCTTTAACCAAGGAATCCATTCATCTTTCAGTGCTTTTATCCCAGCTGGTAACTCTACCAAATCTCCCATTTGGTTCTCTTCCAAAGAATTCATGCCATGCTCCCACTATTTCCTAGATTCTACCTGCATTACCTCTTCAAAACTTCCTAGTTCTTGACCACCAGTGAGCAACATGTTCAGGTAGTATAAATAAGGTGAATAATGAATTTGAGGCTTACTTACACATTTAGTCCTCCACATGGGCATTTTAGACTCCTTGATAGCTTGTTGTCCACCCAAAATATGTTTCTTAGTCAACCCTAGTCTGTACTCGACTAATGTCAAATCCACCTGATCACCAATGCTAGTTCCCTGACTGACGTCAGTGTCCACTAGTTGCTAATGTCAGTTCCCTGATCGACGTCAGTCTCTCCTTGCCTGACACCACTGACTCTGGTCTACACATGACCAATGTCAGTACCTACCTATTTGATGTCAATTTCACCTGACTGACGTCAGTAACTGTGTTTTCTTGAGTGATAACGTTTTACCCATGAGCTCAACTTTGGATCAAAACCCTGTTCAAACTACCCTGCTCAGAAATATTTAGCCCCTTTAGCTAATCTCTATCCATCATCTCCTCCATGAACACCAAGTCTCTCTAGTTCTTAAGTTTGTCAAAGACATCTGAATTCCTCTTAAGAACATGCATCTCCTTCTTACTCATGTGACCAAGCCTACAAAGCCATGTCTTCACAACAAAAGGAGAATCAGTAATACAAGTAGGTAGATAAAGAGTACCTACTTTCTTACCACATGCTAATTCAAGTGCATCCGCTATGAGAGTTACTGTGCATCTCTCATCACCCAACTTTCTTGAATAAATTAGCCTCATCTTCAAGACTGGGACCTGCATGACCTTCTTCAACACCCATGTGTTGGCCATCTACAATTTCAGCTGCACTTCCCCTTTGCCAATACTTTGACAAGGCTCACCAACCCTCAAATAAATCTTTCCAAAGTCTCCATGGACCTTAACATGGAAAAATACTCTATTTGGGGCTACATGAAAAGAGGCAACAGAATCTATAATCCGAGATTCTACTTTATCCAAGGAACATACAAGAGCATCATGTGCAACAATCCCTGCAACATCTGCTTCTTCATTTCCTTCATGCTAATCTTCTACCAATCAACAATCTTTCTTTACCTGCTCTTTCTTTCCATCATTTCATAATTGATCATTCTTTCTTTTGAATTCCTCCATTCTTAGTGTACTTTCTTCTTCCATTGCTATACTCCCACTCAATCAGAAACCCCTAAGAGTGACCTATAATCAAACACAAACCTGCTCTGAACCAGGCTCTGTGAACCTACAACCCTAGCTCTGATACCACTTGACAGGACCAAGGCTCACAAAGCTCTGATACCACTTTGTCAGGATTAGGAGCACAATTGATTACCTTTGTATAAGCAACTAAACACAAAATTTAACCAGAAGTAATAAGTAACTAGAAATCAGAAACAACACAGAATATGAAAGACAATACCCAATTGTATTAATACTCTTCTAGAAAGAATTATAATAAAGAAGATGCCACACTCTTCTTCCCACACCTCTAGGGCTCCCACACCTATAGGGCATACAATAATCTCCCTCAAGAGTTCTCTCTCTCAATTACGGTCACAACAAACAACTCAAACACAGAGTTGTTGTTCACCTCCACTAGTCAGTAACAATACTGCTAGTCCACCAAGTACTCCATGTACTCCAAGTCTGAGTACACCACATACTCCAAGTAGATCTCACCTGATCTTGCTACCTGTTTTGTTGCTAATATCCATGATCTTGCTACCACCTATAGATCAACCTAGTTTTACACACCTACAAACCTAGATTTTGCACACACACACACACATGTAGATCAACCAACCTTACTTACCATGTAGATCTAATCTAATCTTGCTACACCACAGATCAACCTGGCCTTGCACACCTACTGACCTAGATCAAACACACCTAGAAGAACCTTTATCCTTGCCTCACCAAGTCCTTATGATTCTCCCTTGGATAGAAGCCTTCTGATTCTACACACCAGCACCCCTATGGATCTTCTACCAGATCTTGTTCTCCCATAGATCTAACTGATTATACACACTTGGCACTGTGGCACTATGAGGAGATAACCTTGCTCTCTTCCCTTTGAAGGAGCTAACCTTGCTCTCTCTATCTAGCACACTTTACAATACAGCCCATGGGTCTCTTAAATAGATCCCATACAAACAATAATTAGACTTCTAATTACAATAATTAGAACCACAGCTCCAAGACTAAAATTAGTCTTTCACATGCAAACTAACTGTCTGTCTAAAATTAGACCAGTTCCAGAGACACATGCACACACATGTTGCCGATGTCAGTTCCTATCTGACCGATGTCGGCTGACCCATAACTAATGTTGGTTACTGTGAACACTGAAGATGATCGATGTCACTTGATCAGACTGACATTGGTTGCCTGCAACTCAGCAACCTCCTCCATTTGCATCAGTGAAGCTTTTAGCTCCACAACCTAACAATTCCAAATCCTAAAATTTATTTTAATAATCCCAAGGGGACCTTAAAAACCATTTTCAACTGAAATATGATCTTGTAAGGTTGTATAAGTGCCCAAAAGTGTTTGAAATATGATCTTGTAAGGTTGCATTAGTGCCCAAAAGTGTTTGTAAAGTGTCTTTTTTTAGTTTAGGTGTTGAACTATAGACATTGTCAGTGTTTGACCATACCTAAACATTATCTAACCTATTTCTAACATTATGCATGTTGGTAATATTCGTTAAACTTTTTTTTCTTGGAATGGCATATGCAACTCTTCCAAATAGGCCAAAAGGTGGGAAAATGTTATTTTTGCATATGAAAGCCAAATAAAAGGTTAGTGCATAATATTATGATCATTATGACACCTAAATAACCTTTTTTAATAACATTAGACCATACTAAACCTTTGACCATGTCTGAAAATTTTAGGACCTTAAAATTGACCCCTATGACTAGATAAGTGAACATAAGACCAAACTTTGGACATTGTTATACAAGGACAAATATGACCATATGGAATGATTTAAGACCATTTAATACCATTAAAAGACTATGAAAAGACCATGATAATTTTATAACAACCTTATGAAGTTTCAACCTAGAGGGGTGACCAATTTTGATTTAAGGTCAAAATTTGGTATACAGGTACTAAATGCCTTGATCCCACCTTGGATGGTATCTTATATTGGTCAAATACACAATCTAAATCTAACACAACTAGTAATGCCTATGAGTATTGGGCTCATGGTGAATATGACCTTACTAGAAGGATATGTGGAATTATAGGTAGTCGAGAAGATATTCCATAGAAATACCATAAATGCAATAAATTTGTTCATCTCCTTCATGGATAAATTATGGTTATGCTACCAGTGAGGTTAGATGAAGCTATGAGATTCCATGGTCAGATGGAAGTCTATGAGTTTGTGTAGTAGTTGGAATCATTTTAATACTCCAACATTGAGAGGTTATGATTGATTATCCAAATCTTTGATGGCACAACTACTCGATGGTGGAGAAATCATTGTTTAAACTTACTTACTTGGTACTGAGTTCATTTTGCTCTACACTATCACTTTCACCATGAAATCACATTCATGACACAATAAGTTATAATGGCATCAAAGCTCCTAAACCTCATCTTGAATCTTGTGAAACTATGTGGAAGGTGGATGAAACATTTTGGCCTGAGTACCTCTGGGTTCACACATTTTATGATACTCTGCACTTGGGCTAGAGTTTGGTATGCCCACGAAGAGTGCCATATAGTAATGGATTGTTTGTATTTTATTAAGATTATTATGACTGTAACCCTATCTTATCCATCTCCATGGATGGATTTATGCCTCACATTATAAACCATACATCAATCTTTCATAGGTGACCTAACCCTATTTGAAGATCACATCAGATGCATACATGGTGCATGGGAAGAGAACTTGAATATTTTTTAAGAACCTGATGAGGATGCATCAACTCCATCACTTGAAACTACATTAGACCATGCACTAAGAGAACAAATCCAAAAAGGTAAGCAAAATTTCATGTACCAAGGTGCCAAAGGTGCTAGTTTTGATCTAATTGACTTATATACTAATCATTTGGCTTTGCATATGGATTATGGCATGTGTAATATCCAAAACACCATCCAATATGAATAACACCCATACTTGGAGCCACTCCATACTATCCAAAAAAATATTGGCATGGTGGAAGCACCCAAAATGGCATTATGGGAGACTACTAGTCTGATATAAATATCTCTAAGGTATTTGAACTGTTAAAAGAGTATCAAGCATCTTCCTATAAAACTATACTAAAATGAAAATAATGGATTCTTCTTTAGGTAAGATGCACATAAATTTGGTAGAGGGTGCCCGACCTATCAGGAAGAGTCCCTATCATATGAATCCTAAATTATGCACTCAAGTTAAGGAAGAAATTGATATCATGTTGTGTGTAGAAATCATTACTCTTATCGATGATTCTAATGGGTGAACCCCATGGTCATTAGTATCAATAAGGATATACATATTTAGTTATGTGAATATTATCAGGTACTCAATATTGTTTACATATATACCCCTTTCTGATGTCATTTACTGAAGATATAGTCAAGGGAGTTACTAGCTATGAAATCTATACTTTTACTAATGGCTTCTTTGGATATCATCAAGTCCATATCAAGGAAGAGGATAAGTTGAAGACCACATTTGAAATTGAGTGGGGATCATTTGCTTATACTGTAATACTAATTGGGTTGAAAAACACTCCTATTATGTTTTCATAGATCACATTCAAGGACTTTGAGGACTTTATTCATAAGTTATTTTAAATCTACCTTGATAACTAGAATGTTTATGGCTTAGTGTAGGACCATTTTTTAAATCTATGCCTAATGTTTTAGCACTATTGGAACCTTTAGATTTACCTGAATCTAAAGAAATGTGTTTTTTCTACCCCCTTTGGAATTTTATTTGGTCATGTCATCTGTGGCAATAGACTTTTGGTGAATCTAGCTAAGATTGTTGTTATACTTTTCCTTTCATCACCAACCACCCAATGAGAGGTATGTGCCTTCCTAAGACACTAGATATTATAGGAAGTTCATTATTGGGTATGTTAATATTGCTATGCCACTAGAGGAATTATTGAAATAAAATGATTATTTTATTTGGACCAATGCTCACCAACAAGCATTTGTTTTACTCTAGGATAATCTCATTATTAGCTCTATTCTCCATTTTTTGACTAGACAAATTTTTTTCACATATATGTTGATACATCAAGCATGGAAATAGGTGTTATCCTTGCTTAACCTAATGAGGGAAACCTTGACCACCCTATATATTTTTTAAGTATAAATCTTACTCCATTTTAATGGAACTACATGATTATAGAGTGTGAAGCCTTATCCATGATTTACACGCTTCAAAATTTCCATTAGTAGTTATTGGCCACTCCATTCATCTTCTTCACAAACCATGAGGCACTAAAGTACCTAGTAAATAATTTGGTATTGCATGGGCACATTTTTTGGTGGATTGTGTTATTTGAGGATTTCCAATTCTTAGTGATAGTGAAACCTGATAAGGCTAATAGTGGTCCTGATCATTTATTATGTATTAAATCTAGTAAACCAATCTGTGCCGTTGAAGATAACTTGCCTGATATGTAGCTCTTCAAATTTATACATGTGTTTGAGGATTTGGAAGATATCACCACATTTTTAAATATGGGTTTATGCCTAGCCCACCTCAGTACTAAAAAAATAAATCAAGTGGCTATTCATGCAACTCCATTCCAGCTTATAGGAGCAACATTTATAAGTTTGGATGAGATGAAGAGTTACACTTCTATGTCATGTAGCATGAATGCATTGATGTTCTTTGGGAAGTTCATGACGGTGTTACTAAAGGACACTATGCTAGTGAAGCTATAATATAGAAGGACCTTTTGGCTGGTTTATGGTGGCCTACCTTGTTTAAAGATGTTAAATCTTAAGCATGCTAGTGTGATAGTAGCTAGCATGTGGGAAAGCTGAACAAAATGGATGCTATGCCCCTTCATCCTATCCTAGCACATGGACCACTTAAAAAGTGGGATATTAGCTTTATTGGCCCCATCAACCTAGTAAAGAAGCATACTAGTACACCTAATGTCATCATTACTACTAATTATCTTACTCACTAGGTGAAAGCTATGCTAACGAAGGATTATAATTCTACCACTATTGCAAGGTTTATCTAGGAGAATATCATTACATGGTTTAGATGTCTTTTCATATTGACTAGTGACTAAGAAACCCATTTCTTTAATGAGACCATCTACATCCACTTAGATGAATTCATAATCACACACCACAAGACTACACCTTATCATCCTTAGGCTAATGGTATAGATGACGCATTCAAAAATATATTGGGTAATACATTGACCAAGATATATAATATTAGACACATTAACTGGGATGATTATGTGTCTATGATTTTGTGGGTGTATCAGACCACTATGATTAAATAAGAGCACATTATTCAATCTTGTGTTTGGTATCAAATCCATTCTTCCACTTGAATTCCTTATCTTTTCTCTTTGAATTACATGCATTATTCAACTGGATGATGATGAGTCCTTTAAAGAGTGCCTAGATTCTCTGTTACAACTGGATAAGACCCAATTTCTCACACATTGGAGTTAAGGAGTGGAGAAGAATAAACAAAAGGCCTAGCACTATCACCATTTAAATATCAAGACTTTGGTTCCATGAATGCAAGTTTTGGTATATGAATCCAAGTTCATACACCACTCAGGAAAGCTTCATGTCTACTAGGATGGCCCTTTTATTATTCATAACATTTATCCCACTAATGCATGTAGATTGAAGTGACTAGATGGTCAATCGATTCATGTCCATTTCAATGGTAGTCAGTTGAGGCCCTACTATTATGAATATTCCTTCCTCTTTTAAGTAATAATATGTATACCACTAGGCTAGTATAGTATTTTAATTATTTTCAATAAAGCATAGCATTGGTTACACCCCCTTGAATAGTTTAAGGTCAACACTTTGTTTTTATTTTTATTTTTAATGTCATGGTGGATGATAAAATTTTAGTGTGGGGTAAGGTTAGAAGAAGTAAAATTATGGAGTTACAAGGAAATGGTCAATGGGAATGCACATGGGAGCAATTTCTCATAAGTGGAATCGTGTAAGGATAAAAGGATATGTAGGATGTGGCTCATAACTACTAGGATAAGTCAAGGTAAAGAAGTGATATTCCCACATTTGGAATGGAAGATTTTAAAATTATTTATAGATGTCATGTACTTCAAGAAAAATATTATATGGGACATGTATTCAATACAAGGAAAGAAAAGGTAATGGCAAGTGTGTTAAGTATGCATTGTGGCAATATCATTACATCATTTATTGCGTGAAATGATAGAAGGGATAGTAAATGTGAGTTACCCCCTCAAGTCTCTAAAAGGTTAAATTAAAGTCATTTAACATTTTAATATTATCACATTCACAAAATTATAGAGCCAAAAGAGCATTGTTCAGTTGCTAAAAGAGTAATTTTCAAGCTTCTAGACCAGTGAAAATCAATTATTTGAGACTATTTTTAAGTATTTTAGAGTGAAGCAATTATGATAAATAGGTGGAGTGTTGGGAGGTGTGTAGGGATGTATATGTTTATAGATTCATAGGTTACATAGGTTGAATTCCACCATTAGATGGCTTTGAAGTAAGATAGTTGAGCAGGTTAGTGGAACAACCACATATTATTTTAGGTGGATTGGATGGCTACACCTCAACCTTTAAAATCCTTGAAGGGTGATGCATTCAAATAAAAAGGCCCAATGTAGTAAGCCTTTACTTGTGATACTAGAGGAAGAATAATTAGAAAGTGTGGGTGTTCAACCAATTTTAATTAGAGAGGAGGTACTTGAAGAGTCTAGCACATATGGAAGAGTTTTCATAGGAAGCCAAAGAAAACACATAATTAGAAATGGCATGTTATGTGAAGAAGAAGGATGTCTTACCCCTCCACCTCTATTGTTAGTTGAAGAAATGCAATAACTAGAGGTGATTTTATTCATAGAGAATTTGGTGTTAAATGTTCCCACTTATAACATATTTTATTATAACCATCACCATCCTAGAAATGAATTTGAACTACAACATGATTACTAGGTAGATCACCAAAGCATGAGGAATGAGTTGGTATATGACTTGAGTATTTTCAATACTCTCAATGATGTAAGACTCTTCCAATTATTTAATCTTCCATATTTTGTGAAACCAATTTCAATAATTAAGTTTTTTTATTTTGTGAGTGCATGAAGACTATTTATACTTTATTGGGAACTAGATGTGGCATATAACAGAGTGAAAAAGTAAAGTCATAGGGTTTTAGTAATCAGGTATGGAATTTGTTTATGACTTGGAGGATCAATAAGAGATCAAAAAGACTATAATTTCACTTAAGTATCAAAAATAGGGCCATGATATGCATATCACAAGTCTTCGAGATCCCACCCTCAGAGTGGTTGCATGCATCATTATGACCAACATTGGAGGTGTCAATAAATGGAAAGAGTTGGATATGGCTTATCTTTATGTTTCCCAACAAGTTACCTTAGGATTAAAGTACCATTAGGCATAGTAATTCACTAATATTATCATAGATATAGATAAATCCCACCTCCTATCAAACCAAATTTTTGTATGGGGTAATTTTTTATTACTAGTGTTTGACAAGATTGGTGTACCCAAATATGATACTAGAGAATTGAAATTTACATACCTTCTCAAGCACAAGTCCCCTACAGAATGGTTTAAAATATTTACTTGCCTTGGCTCAATAATTCCATCCCATAATATCAAAATTAAGGGATGGTATGATAGGATAAAGAAAGCCTTTAGTAATGAGTGGTGTGTTCTAAAGGATTTACTTGGATAGGTTGGGGACCAAAAAAAGTTCATAGGGAAGAAACACTTTTCATTAGTATAAATCTTGGTGGCTCCCTCCATAAAATTATCTAGATGGATAAAATTACCATACACTTTCACTTCTTGTTACTTCATGAACATCATCAACTGAATCTATGATGCATAATCAATGAACATTGTTATTGAGAACATTGACATAGAGACTTACATTATCCATTAATTATACATATACCCCTAGAAGAAGGTGTATAGGGAAAGGCTATAGTTAGATAAAACTAACATTAAGATCCAACATATTTTGGTTGGTAATTTAATTCATCATTTGTTTCACATGTTGAAACCAAGGAATAAATCATCAAGGAATATGGAACATGGTAAAGAAATAATACCACCTCCACCAGTGCTAGAGAAGAAGAAGCAAAAGCATTAAGGGTACAATGACAACACTAATGATTATCTAGATCATGTAATGGTAAAGGACTACCCTAATACCACCCAAGGAATTCCCACTAGCATGTCAACTCAAAGGTCCAGAGCCCAAAAACATAAACCATTCCTTTAGAACATGAAACATTGGCACCTAAGGATGATGATTTAAAAGAGAAGATATAAATAATGGAGGAGAAATTATAAAAAGAAACTATTATATTAGAAGAAGTTATCATAGACTCAAAGAAGACACCTTAGCTAGTGTAGCATGAAAAAACCACCCTCAAGGAGGCACAAGTGGATATTGAAGATATCACTGGTGAAGAGAGGGATGGTTCCAAACTAGCCTCAGGAATGAGTGAGTTTGACATTGGGGTCATCCACTAGAGAAAATATGTAGACATAAAAATACTTGAGTGAGATCCCTCTAAGGGGAAATAGCTAGGTGAAAACTTCATCCAATAAAGGCCAGAGAAAACTGATTTAACCACGACCCTATGCACTCAATATTATAGGGGAGTTTTAGAGAAGCACTTATACATGTTTTCACATTTTTCACCAGAGGACACATCTAAGCAGACTCGATGGGAATTTTCATTCTCCCATGATGTTTATAACAAAGAATGCCATTTTGAGATGCCATTAGATAACCTAGTATTCGATCCAAAAGTGGTAGCACTTTTAGATATTCTTTGGGTAGACCCCTAATACTTTAGTATAATATAGGTTAGTATGATATTTATAAAATTGGCACAAGAGGTGATAAAAAAAATCCTTATTTAAGTCTGATGTTTGATGACTCCAAAGGAATCATGTAAAAATGGTTATTTTATATTGGAATGAGAATGTCATGAGAATAAAGCTTGAACAAGAACTGACCAAGGTCAAGTGCTAGTTAGAGATTGAGATAATAACCAAGGCTTAAATGTTGAACATATGAAAAAAAAATTATCCAAGAACTAACACTTGTGGATGGGGTTCCCCTTTCTAATGGTAGTAGATAAACTAGAGACCTTGGTAGATCTTTTGTTGAAATGATGTAAGGACCAGCTTAACACCAAAAATAATCAAACTTGGGTAATAAAATAATTCATTGAAGCAATAGAGGTATGTAAAATATTATTGCATAGAGTTGGAGACACAATTCCCATCTTGGATGGTGTTTATAAAAAGCTAGTGTAGCATAGAAAATTTTTGGAAGCTAGGCTCTAGGAAGAAGAGTTTCAATGACAATAGTTGGCAGATAACACCTTAATAATAAAATACTTCACAAAGAATGTCAAATAATTCAAGGATGTAGAGGCTTTGGAGAAAAAAACAATTTCTCATTATTATAAAATAAATGCAAACTTCATAGTACTCTAAGGATAGGTTTTCATAAAGATAACCTCATTTGAAAGTGTCTATAAGGATGCTTCCACATCCCTTAAGCATTTGGTCAATAAATTAGGTGAATGTCTCCAATAACTTGAGGAGATGAAGAAGCTCAAAGTGGTGGTATAATAAATAACATCCAAGATTTAGAATGCCTTAAACCATTGGGAAGGTATCAAAAATAAAATTAAGCAAATATGACCTAAGTATATGCAATTAGAAATGCATCATGTCTATAAATCAATATTGGCTCAGAGAAGATAGAGCATACCTACACTTCCAATTACGAATAAATTTTTTAAGTGGGAGCATGAACAATATGGGGATCTATTAGACTTGATTATGGAATCACTTGTCATAATACACCATGCTAGGAAGGGCTCCAAAGCCTATAGTCTAACATAATCACACAACAACCCTAAGAGAGTCATAGGTTTAATGTTCACTCTATATCTAATAAATAATAAATTAAATATAATCATGTGCTCACTAAATCTTGTGGCACAAAGTGGTGGTTAGAAAAAAAAAACTAAACTAAACATGCATAGAAGACATATACTCATATCAATGTATACAGAATCCTAATGCATGAGAGAGAAGCATAAATGCATTATCTATCTACTCTTACAAAGGATAAATAAAGTTCTGAATACTTACCTTGAATATGAACCTATAGATCCTCAATATCTCCCTTGGACAAGGTGATTTGTAAGATATTCTTGTGATATGTAAGGATAACAAAGAGAAATCAGCTCTAGGCAACATAACTTATCTATGCATCTAAAAGACTTCTCCACAAGACAAATACATATCTACAAAGAAATTATGGAACCCTAAGATTTATTCCTAAAATATAATGGTAAATAAATAGATGTTCATTTTCATTTGTTCTTCTTCACTTCTCTATCTACAAATGATTGGAAATGAACTTGTATATATAGGTATATCTTGATCTAAATCCTTCTGAATATGTTAGATGTACAGGGTTAACCTAGTCAACCCTATATGTTTTTAGGATAAAAATAATTAGGTCTTGAGTTAGGTCAGCCAAAGAGTTAAAAAAATCCAAGTGAAAAATATCCCTAAATAGTACAGGGTCAACCTAGTCAACCCTGTATAATAATCAGAGGCTAAAAATTATATAGGGTCAACCTAGTCGACCTAGTACAGTCAATTGGTGAAAGGGGGTTAAGGTAAGAAAAAGGAGGATAATAATGTGATAAATGTTTTTAATGGGTGTAACTAAGAATAATAATCTTAGGGTAAATGGGTTTAGGATATAAGTGTGTAGATGGCAAGTGGCAAAAGGGACAAAAATCTTACAAAGCACTAATGGTCCGCCCACCCCTTTCCCACTGCACCCTTTAAGGCATGCACTCATAAATATTAATACTTGATTGGTTCCTAAAAGATAAAAAGTTTTATTAATTGATAAAAATTTAAAAATATTATTTGTATACATATTCCCCACTTGAAGCTCATCACGTGTCACGTGAATGCAACATGGGATGGTGTTTCAAGAAAGAATATGATAACACATAACCTTGATGCTAAGTAAAGTGAATTAAGAAAAAAATAATATAAATGAAATGATATAATTAAAAAAATGTATATTTACTTATCTTATTATTGTAGATAAATAATTATGTTGTAAGATAAAGTGAAGGCATCCAAATGTGAAGAACACTAGACAAATATATAGAAGTTAGTGTAAAAAATAGCCAAAATTGAAACTTTTTGGAATATAGGCCTATGGTAGTGTAAAATAAGTTAAGGGAAATATATGAGGGTATTAGGAAAAATTATCAAATTAGAATTGTTAAGACAAGGATATAATATTTAAGGCAAATGAATGACAAAAGGATGACAAAAAAATGACAAATGATGGGAAATGAATGATAAATGATTAAAAATGAATGAAAAATGATTGTAAAACTAATTAAATCATGTTGTAAAGTATATAAAACATAAATGGAATATATAAAATACTAAATCATGTTGGTAAACATGTAAAACAAGAATAATAAATAAAATATCCATGCAAGAAAACTTGAACAAAGATATGTAGGAAATGAAAACTAAGCTCATGTAAGATAAGCAAAAATAAAAACATGAAAGACGGAAAATGAAATGTAATTAAATATGTGAGACAAACATGAATAAGACATACATAAAGATAAACATGCAATAATGGCAAATGTCATATGCAAGATAAGTGAATTCTGTAAAAAATTAAATAAGAACATGATGGAAAAATAAAAATTAGAAATCTGCTAAAGGATGAAAACTCAAACTTAGTGCTTGTTCTAAGATACAATTTAAGAAAACACAACCACATAAGGACATGACTAGTATGACAATGAGGTGGTGTGGTAAATAAATTATGTAAGGGTATAATCCATAGTTTTTCAAACATGTTGTTTTGGTCTAAGGATAGATAAAATTGAAACAAAGTAATGCTAGCATGTTTTTAAGATGTGAAGAATAAGGAATTTATAGAAGAAGGAAAATATATTTGGAATCACAATTTGTATATCAAGAAGGGAAACAGAATGGGTGAAGGGGAGAATGAAGGAAAAAAACAAGGCAGAGGAAATCTTTATCAAAGTTAATACAATCAAATTAGGTTTGTCAAAACAAGAGGAATTTTAACCTTAAGGATTATGAAGAACTTATATTAGCCGCACAAGTCTTAGGTCAAAAAATGAAGTATATAGGTCATCCCATGAAGG
This sequence comes from Torreya grandis, assembly GCA_037957365.1. Taxonomy (NCBI): domain Eukaryota; kingdom Viridiplantae; phylum Streptophyta; class Pinopsida; order Cupressales; family Taxaceae; genus Torreya; species Torreya grandis. The sequence continues at coordinate 1,031,278 of JARHVA010004292.1, read as the reverse complement.
TTATATGCATGAAAATTAAAATAGACCTACCTCCCCACAATGTGTTCCCCATTCCTTAGGACCCCTTACATAGCCATTGGTCTACTATGAAGATTGGGTATTTGTGTGAGAAAGTAGGTTGCACCATAGAGTTTTTTGAATTCTCCTATTCCAATCTACTAGCCTACCATACCCCAAAGGACCTTGGCTCTATGTGAGGCCAACTGTGGATTTTGAGCTTTGATTAGAGATAGGATGTGTGCTTAGAATCACATGTTTTGGTGTGAATTTGATTTATGAGATTTATATGTTTCCATTTAGATATCATTGCCTTTTGATTTAAATGATTTGACTTTTAACTTCTTGATGGATTTTTTTATTCCTCCTCCATATCGATTTGGAAAACCAAACATGGGTGCTAAATATAACTTTCATTTGAATACTTGGGACTTGTTTTCTAAGAGAGATAACTTTAAAGAGTATGGGGTCTAAGAGTCATGTAAATCTAGGTGAAATAAAATTTTTATCTTGACTTTGACCTTGTTTTTATCCAATGTGGAGTGAAAGGAAAGTAAATCAAGAGGAATGACACATGGAACAAATTGAATTACTTTAAATTGCAAAAAATGTGATAAAGGGCAAAAAGGGATACAATGACATTAAAGTATGATTCCTCATCATAGGAATGAGGGAAATGGAATAAAACATGCTAACATAGATTGTTGTGAAAATTCTATCTATCAAAAAAAGCAAAAGATAATGTTGAGAACAAGGATCAAGAATGTTTTTCTAGAAAAAGAATGACAAGATGGTAATTTTATGATGAAGGTCAAGTCCTATCCATGGTCCTACACTACAACTTAAAATAAAAACCCATGAGGGTGCCAAAAATAAATATGTGAAACAATAAAATAAAATAAGAAGCAAAGGTGGTATTTTGTAAGGAGGGCTAGGTCATATCCATGGTCTTACACTAAAAACTCAGAAAAGAGAAAGCTATAGGGGTGAACACTAAATAAGGGGAAAAAATAATCATAAATTTACTAAGGCAAAGAATGACATAAAAAGATAAAATTAAAAGAGATATATAAGGACAAAAATGAAAACAAATGCCAAATGTGATGTGCAATAAAACCCCAAGAATGTAAAGGAAGACAATGATGCTTATAAACAAAAATTAAAAGAAATAAAGTGCATAAAAACAAAGAAACAAGAGATGAAAAGAATAAGTAAGATCTATGCTAATGTCTATATCAAAGATGAACATGTGAAATACAAGTCTATAAGTCTCAGAAGGTTTTATAAAGCTGAATTTATTTTTTATTATTAATTATAGAATAAGAGTGGGAATCGTAAGATGCCCCAATGGGTAAGTGGATGCAGGTATGGGAATCACAAGTTACACCAAATTTTGAAGGGACATGTGGATGGGAATCACAAGATGCCCCAACATGTGAGTTGGAGTGAGGTAACATTGAACTATTAGAATGATTTCCATTAGGTTAGTAGGTGCATTTGGAGATACATAATTGTGTTGGTTTGTTATATTTTAAAGAGGTTTAATGTGACATAGGATCTGTAGGAGAGGTATGAGGAGGAGGAAGAGGTAAAGGAGGACCATGTATGATATGTGTTAGAGTAGTAATTTAAACTAGGTACTTTTTTGGTTTATGTGGCCTAAGAGGTTGAGGTTCAATGGATGAAACAATATGTTTAAAGTTATTAATGTTAGTTATCCTTTCCTTATTGGTGTAAGAATAAGGATCAACTATGGTTTGAACAAAATTAATGGATGAGGTATAGGTATCGGATTATTGTTGTTGATCATTAGGTAGTTTATTTTGATGTGATTGTTTTTCTTTAGATTGAGTTTGAGAAGCTTGAAGATAGTCTTGATATGGTTTTTTTTTGAGAATATCAAGATTGAAATGTGGACCAAGAAAGGAAGATATAATAAACTGATGAAGGTCATGTCAAGACTCATGAGATTGACCTATAGTAGCATGCCACCAACAAAACTTATTAGGATTGTACCATTTTGGAGGAGGTTTGGAAGGATCAAAGCTCATGGGTTTAGAGGGTGGTAATTTATTCTTGAGTTGTTCTATACTTAAGAGAGGGTGGGTTGGGTAAAAATTGGTTGAATTGGATGTTCCATTTTGAGGTTGGGGAGGCTTGGATGAATCAATGTTATGAGAAAATGATTGCAAAGGTTATTCAATAGTTATTTGAGATGGTTCAAATTGAGTCATAAGAAAGTCTTACATTTTTGCTTGGTGTAAGGCTTCATCTAATGTTTTAGGGGAAAAGATTCAAACTTTGTATTAAAGGGGATATTGAAGAGAAATGACAAATAGTTTTAAAAGAATGTCATAATTCATGTTATGGTCTACTTTATGAGTTGGATACTTCCATAATTTTATGAAAGTATGATTAGATTCATTAGGAAGTTGTTTGGTATTGATAAAATGGCTAATGTAATTTTAAGGAAGGTCATCATGTTGGAATTCCTTCACTAGAGCATGACTAAATCATCTAGTTATGAGAGGGAATGTCTAGGAATTTGGTTTTACCATTCAAGTGAATCACCAAAAAAAAATTAGCTAAGAGCTTGGTGGTAGCAAAGGTGTTAGTTTGGACCCATTCCTTATATAGATTACTTAAATACTTAAGAAAGATAGTAGGATCCTTAGTCCCATTATATGTGATAATTGGAGAAATGTTTCCAATATCTATGAATGTAATGAATGGGGATAAAGCTTCATTTTTAATATGTTGAAGCATTTTGTTATTCATTAGAGGTTGAGGGATGATATTCCCATTATAATCTCTAAGAGGAGGGATAAAATTTATATTTGGTTGAGACATGATGACTTGGGGTGGTTGAATAGTCATGTGTAATAAATTTTATTTCATGTTCATCATTTGAGAGGTGTTAGAATTTTGAATTATGTTCATTTGTTGGATAACTTGGGCTAAACATTGTGTTGTATCAGGAGGTGGGTTGGTGTTGGTAAGAGCACTCCCAAAATTTGTGTTAGGGGGAGGATTACTAGAAGAAGGATTATTAGATCGATTATTAAGTAAACTTGTATCAATTACTCCCACATTAGTTTGAAGATTTTGAAGATGAGAAGTTTCTTGGTAAGTATAGAAAGGAGTAGATCCATCAAATTCATCTTGAGGTTTTATTTTCATCATATTATAGTTCAGGGATGAAGGAGGAAAAGAGGTTCCCCAAGAGTGATGGTGCTCTTGAGAGGAAAAGAGAGGAAGAAATGAACATCCCATATAATATCTAAATGGATTCAAGCTATCTAAGAAGATTTGGATAGGAGACTTAATTATGACTGAAGAGAGATGAACAAAATACAAAGAAGGAGAAATAGAGAACTAATGTGATAAACAAGGAAGGGAAAAATTAGTATAGGGTCGACTGGGTCAACCAAGCACAAAAAATAGGGTCTATAAATAGTACAAGGTTAATCCAACATAGTGAACAGAAGCTATAAAATGGTACAGGATCGATTGGGTTGACCCAGTATAGTAGGTAGAGAAGATTAAGAAACCTATAAGAGATTTTTAATTAAAAAAAGATAGGTTTTGCAAGTAATTTAGAAAAAAAAAATTGAATGGAAATAAATAGTCAATTAGATTAATTTTGGCCAATCCAATTGAAGCACATAACACAATATCTTGCACCAATGTTGGCTAATGCAAGTTTTTCCAATACAAAATAAAATTGAGAAAATAGAAAGAAACCAACTTGGAAAGTAAATATATAACTAATTGGTCAACCTAATTATTTATTAGATTAGTAGAATATGATTTTAAATGTGATGGGAAGTTGGTTGTAAGCAAGGAACTAGAAGGTAATCTAAGGATAGTTTCACGTAGTTTGGGTTGAAAGAGATCTATAGTGGTATTGATACAAGCTTGGTATTGGGGCCCACCCCCTCACTTCACACAAAATAGTGATAATGGTATCAAATTATTAGATATAATATACCATTAACCATGCTTTATACTTGATCAGAACATCAAATCGACGTCTCCCTTGGTGATGAAATCCAAGTAGGTTGGCCTTAGGTAGACAAATGTTATAGTGCTTGTTTATATTTTGTGATTTGGTCATGCATACATAAAATAGCAAATAATGAAACTAAATAATTAATAGAAAACCACCTAATAAAGCTATATGATCTATTCTAAGCATGCAAGCAACAAGAAAAAAAAGTGTGAGATAATTACTAGGATATAAGGTTAATTCCAACTTTAAAACAAGGTATAGTGTTGATATAGTCAATAGTGTATGCACAAAATATAGAAAAAGGTTGACAAGGTTGATCCTATATTGTAGAAATAAGGTCTAAAAATAAATAAGGTTGGTAGACTTGAGCCAGTTATCTAGACAACACACAAAACATAGAAATGGATTGATAGGGTCAATCTAGTTGACTGTGTAGGGGTAGTTTTAAATACTACAAACTATAAAAGGAAAGAATTTAAAGAAAGAGATATAGAGATAGAAAGGAACCTTGGTGGATTAGAGATTCAAAGAATGAATATTTGTATTCAATAACCTTGACATATGTTCGTAAATTATACTAACTGGGTTAATTGGGTTGATCAAGTTTTGCATAAACCTATTACTAAGTGCTTAAAATGTATAGGGTCAATAGGGTCAACTTAATATGCTAAAATTGATGTATAAAATAGTACAAGGTTGACTAGGTAAACCTATTAGTATGGACTAGAAGTCTAAAAGGCTAAAAACATGTACTGGGTCATTTGAGTCGATGTAGTAGTATGTAACTAAAAACCTATGCATAAAATTTAGAGTTGGGTCGATGCAGTTGACCTAGTATGGAAAATATATGATAAAAATAATGATAAAATAAATAAAATAATGAAATAAGGTGAATAAATCCTACAAGGTTTATTTCACATCAGGTTCACCAAATTGTATGTAATCAAAAATGCATCATGTCTATAAATCAATCTTGACTCGAAGAAGATAAAGCATACCTACACTTCTAATTGGGAATACATTTGTTAAGTAGGAGTATGACCAATATGGGGATCTACTAAACCTGATTAAGGGATCACTTGTCACAATACACCATGTTGAGAAGGGTTCCAAAGCCTACAATCTAACATAATCACATAATAACCCTAAGAGAGTCCTAGATTTAATGTTCACTCTATATATTATAAACAAGAAAGGAAATCTAATCTAGTGCTCACTAAAGCATGTGGCACAAAGTGGGGGTTAGAAAGAAAACAAAGTAAACTAAACATGCATAGAATACATATACTCAAGTCAATGTATATATAATTTTAATGCATGGGAAAGAAGGACAACTTCATTATCTATATACTCTTACAAAGGAGAAATAAAGTTAAGAATACTTACCTTGAAGATGAACCCATTAAGCCTCAATCTCTCCCTTGGCCAAGGTGATTCATAAGATATTATTGTGGTATGCAAGGATAATTAAAACAAATCAGCTCTAGGTTACATAACCTATCTAAGCATCCAAAAGACTTCTCCACAAGACAAAATCCACATCTCTAAATAAATTATAGAACCCTAAGCTTTATTTTTCAAGTAAAATGGTCAATAAGTAGATGTTTGTTCACACTTATTCTTCTTCACTTCTCTATGTCTAAATGGTTGGAAATGAACTTGTACATATAGGTAGATATTTCCCTAAATCCTTCTAAATATGTCCATTGTATGGGGTTGATCTAATCGACCCTATATGTTTTCAAGAGATAAATAACTAGGTCTTGAGCTAGGTTGGTCGAAGTGCTAACAAAACCCCAAGTGAAAATATCCCTAAACATTAAAAGGTTGACCTAGTTGACCTTATACAATAATTAGAGGCTAAAAAATATATAGGGTCAACCTAGTTGACCTACTATAGTCAACTGGTGAAAGGGGGTCAAGGCAAGAAAAATGAGGATAATGATGTGATAAATATTTGAAATGGGTATAACTGAGAAGAATAAGCTTAGGGTAAACGGTTTTATGAGACAAGTGTGTAAATGGAAAGTATAAAAAGGGACAATAATCTTATTAATCACTAATGGTCTACCCACCCCTTTCCTAGTGTACCCCTTAAGGCATGTACTCAGAGAGATTGAGACTTGACAGGTTCTTACAATATATAAATTCAATAATTGATAAAAGTTTTAAAATATTATATGTATACACTAAGTTTTTGGTAGAGATTGAGAATAATGCTTAGTCCATAATAAACTAATGGCTTAATGTGGGGTGATGTTGGGCCCCAATTTTGTCCAAGTACTTTTTGATCATAACCAACATAGAGAGGCATGACTTGGAAGACTGTGGCATGAAAGACCATGGTATGGGAGTCTATGGCATAAAAGGATCAAGTCTCATGGAATAAATGTGCATGTTAAATATATAACCTAAGAATTAAGGACTCAAAACTTAATGGAAGACTTGGAGAGCACAAAAAAAATGAATAATGGTTATGGAGTGATTAACAAGTATAGAAGAGAATAAGTAAATCATGAATCCATCACTAGTCCGCAAGAAGATAGGCACTCAGTGAAGAGGATTCATTATCGAGAGAGAATATAGGAAAATAAAAGCCCAGGTCCTTATGAAATTAATGTAAATGGTTGCCATAACTCAATTGTATTGATGATCATTGGTGAGTCACCTTAATTGCAATTACTTTTGTAACTACTTGGTCAGGGAAAATGAAGTATAAATATCCCCATGATATACATTGTAATGTTATTATTAATTTTAATGTTATTGATAGAGTTTATAAGAGTTAGTCACATTATAACTTTGGAACTATGTATTATTTAAAGATCACTTATGAATAAGATGAATGAATCCTATGTTTACTTAATAATGTTGTTTAGTTATCTATGGAGCTAATGTTGCTAGTTATCATTTATGCCATCTTTTTATTTTGATCATTGAGTAATGAAATTATGCTAAGTTAGATATGGAATATAGTATGAGTATAGTTATAATTATGTGTTTGAGCTCCCTTGCCCAATAAGTTGGACAAATACACCCTCACATGACAAAACCAATAGGAATCAGCCCCTTGTTACATGCTTCAGGTAAGCACACAAGAACTTATTTTTACATGAAATTATAGTACACTAGCACATTGGAATCTTATTCACTTAAGTGCATGCCTAGGGAAAGTCATGATTTTATAAAGGAAAATAATCCCAATAATATGTCATTATTACTTTTGTGGACATTTGAACATGCCCCTTATTTGAGGTCTCCTTGGACCATTATCTTTTGATTTGGTTTTGAGTGCTCTTACATGTGTGTTTTATTGATTATTGATTTTATATTGTTACTATATATATTTTTCCATGATCATCTAGGTGTGATCACATTCTTCATACTTCAATGATATATCTATCTAGACATGTTCCATCTATATGCTACATGGTACATTTATAGTTTACATGGTTATCTTATCCTTTTGAGATAAGGTAACTACCAATTATTACCTTACCTCACCTCAAAATGGGGATCACATCAGTAGGAGCATGCTATAGAATCATGGATTGCACATTTATTCACATATTTAGATTGTAATGGGGGTATGTTTTGAAAACATGTTCTCTACATTTGTCATAGTTCTAGATTCAATAGGGGTATGTTTTGGAAACATGTTCTCTACACTTATTTAATATGCAACATACTCAAATTACATTGGGGGAATGTTTTGGAAACATGTTTCTCCACATTGGCACTTATATATCAATTTTTAAATTTATCTACATTGGCACTCACATCAATTCTTAGATTTAGATTGTAGTGGGGTGCATGTTTTAGAAACATATTCTCCACACTTACACCAATTTTCAATTTTAGATTATAGTGGGGCCATCTTTTGAAAATATGTTCTCCACACTTACACTTTTACATCATGTTTTCCCTATGGATTATTCAAGCATTAACTAGTGGATTGTGCATTTAATAATTGGCAGATCTATTAATTATTTCTTAGCTACATTTCTATGTGTTGTTTGGTTGACATATATATTACTTGTTTTATGATTAGTATCTAGATAGATAATTGCTGCATATGTTTTATTATGCTTATGATCATGATTTTTAAATATTAATTGCATTCATCACTTTGTTATGGTTATATACTAATTATTATCATGATATGGACTAACTATCAATTTATTTGATGAGGTGGATGCATGATTATTTCCACTCTCATAGATAATTCAAAGGGAGAGTATAATCAGAGAGGGGGGGAATAGATATCAACCTTATGGAGAGAGAGAGAGAGAGAGAGAGAGAGAGAGAGAGAGAGAGAGGACATGTGAACACACCACTATTATCTATTAGGAATGAAATACTTTATGCTTACACTAAATACTTTAAACTTTGATTGACTTGATTTCATAACTTGCATGTGTGTTAATTTACTATTGTGATATGATGCTTCTCACTGTATTATACTTGGTAGAGACACAAATGTGTTAATATGGTTTATTTCTTATGTATTATGTTGATTGACTACATTATGCTTACATATCTATTTTTTTTTTGGTTGCACTCTACTTAGAGATATAACCTGTGTTAGGTCAGGGCATTGATTATCTCATTTGAGTATATTTACATAAACTTGTCTAGATTTATGACTACTTGTGGGTTGAAATTTTTTAGAAGTTCTTGAAGCATCAAAACATGTTAAGGGTGAGGATACATCTGAGACAATTCATGTGCATAGAATAGTTTATCATAACATATAATAAATTAGATGATAGAAATATAAGATGTATTTATTATTCTATGTTATTGAGTGAGTTAAAAATAACTAGTGTTATATAAACTAAAATAATGTATTCAAAATAGTTTAGAAAGAAAGGAACCAAGACATTACACATGAGAATGCACACAAGGAGAATAACAAGAAATCATATAGGTAACCATAATTATATAATATCTATTGATCTCTTCTAAAAGTGGAACCCCTTATTCTTATAAACAAAAGTATATATAGACATTTCTAATTTATGAATGTTCATCTTCTTCTCATAAATTGCACCAAAAGTGGAGTCTCTTCATAATATAGCTTATCATAACTTGTGAAGATAAGAAAAAATAGGATATACAATGATAAAATGAGTGCATAATGCATGAATATCAAATAAATATCTTACGCAACTTTATAATATGTGTTCTTCTACCAACACTTTTCCAAACTTAAAATATTATCTCCTCTCAAGATAACATCATAGTATATTTTGAGAATGTATAAGTTACAGGGAGTTGAAGAAATGGTTGGACCATTAAGTGTCACATTAATCATTCAAGGCATCACTTCCAATTTTCATCTTGTGTGCACTACTTAGTCACCCTTTTGGGTTTTCCACTAAGTAGCGTACAAACCTACTACCCTTTGTGGGTTTTCAATAGGCAAGCATAATTAGATGGCCACCCTTTATGAGTTTTCAACCAACTTATCCCCACTTATCTTACTTATGTGATGGAATATTAGAATGCCATAGCACCCTCTAACTACTTTTTCAATGGTAACGTAGAAACATCTAATGATGATTCATACTAAAGTAGGAAGGCTGCCAAAGTTCTTATAGTAGCTAAAATATTAGGTTGTGGCATGGTCATAAGTGATAGTGAGAAGGTGGTACACCGAGCACCCATAGATGAAACATCCCATAGCTAGACTCCTCCCAAAGGCAAGACGGATTGTTGCTCACCTACTATAAATATGGGTTTACATTCTTCTTGTACTAGCTACTCTAACTCACATTATTATTATTTTTTAGGCATTTGTTATTCTATGCCTTGGCATGTTCTATAGTATTTAATTACTATGTAGTGTCTTCATCTTATTTTCTCTCTGCTTCTTTTGCTACTTTCCAATTTTGATCCTCTTTCATAGCTTTTTTCTTTTCTTATTCCTTTTCATGCCACTTCTATGCATGCTCTTCTTCGTTTTTATATTATTCAAGCATAATAACCTTATCTTGTTTAGCCTTGGCCTATACTTATACCTTTAGATTATCCTATGCCTTGGATGCACATACTTATTCTTCTTGTGGTTGAGCATACTATTTATGCAGGACTTCATCTCCTTTCTTCTTCCTCATAGCTTCATCAGCTTACTACTAGGTGAGATTGGCATTCTTCAGAGCCTTCTTTGCAAATGCCTCTACATCTTATTTTGCCTTGGCCTTGTTATTGAGCACAACCTCTTTATTCCTCTATTCTTCATCCATCTTTTTCTGGTGTACTTCCTTCACCTACTTTTCTACATCGATAGCTTCTTATGCCTTCTTAGCTTCCTTGATATCCTATTATCATTCAACTTCTACATCATGGGCTTTCTACTTGGCCTTGGCTTCCTTAGCTTGATGTTGTGCTTATTTAGCTTACTACTATTAGGCTTGATCCTTTTTGTGCTTCTTTTCTTCTTATTTTACATGTTATTCTACTACATTAGTTGTTTCCTCTCATGAAACCTTTTGGTCTTCAATTGTAGGCTGATCTAGTATCAACTCTTTGGTATTAGATGCTTGTTCTATAGTTGGTGAAACACTTGGATGGACAACAAAGCTAGACATAGATGCTTTCTTCCACCCCAAATTAACCAACCTATATTTGGGTATTGGTGAAGTCAAGGAAGGAGAAGACTACACTTCTTGTACACTAGTTATCTTACCAAATGCACATTATTTGAGGGTAAGAGAAACCCTAGCCTCTCATTGAGTTTTAGGTCTGCACACTAGTCGCTTGTGGGATTTTAGGTAGTGGCACAAATACATTAATGGTTTTGAAAGTGATGGAAGGTTGTTTCTCAAAAAAATTGTCTATTCTCTACATTTCTTCAACCTCTTCACATATGGTGTCGACAAAGATGGATGTTGGGCATGGTGGTAGTTCCACCCAAAGATTTGGAAGAACCTTATTATGTACTTGAAATATGCACACTATCTTCTAGAAGTATAATTTCTTCTCCTCTTCATAAAATTTTCCTACCATATCTATAATCATCACCTAGTAGACCTTTTACTCATCCATCCCCATCTAAGGTAAGTCACAAGAACATACAATTTGGGGTACCTTGGGGCCATCTAGCCAATTTTTTGTACTCCTCATCTTAAACTTTAGTGGAGGTGATGGTTATTATTCTATGGAGAGCTTATGCTTTCCTTTCTTTTGTTTTAAGGTTATGGTTTATGGTTGTTACTACACTAAAGGAATTGTTGTGCTAGGTGGTATGGCTTAGAGAGGTCTAACATGCCTAGTTTCATAGGATTTTTTATTAGAAACCTTGACCTATGCTATGTACATGGTAAAAAAATGTGATAGTGGTCAAAATGGTGATCTAGGTAGCTCATGCATGTAAATGAAGATGCCTTTTGGAAGTAAAGTGACAACATGTTATCTTAGGTACTGTATAACATATGATGGCACCTATGGGTGTATAAAAATTAGCTCTAAACACTCCTCTTACCATGAATTTAACTTACCATCATGAGTTATGTCACCACACTCAAGTGTTCATATAAAATTGTGAAATTATTGTGTTGAATAGTAATTAGTGTCTAGGTACACCTCTCCTTCAAGGGAATTTTATTGAGTGAACCATAACAAAAAGGTCAAGAACAGGTACAAGAAGGACTACTTAGAATTAATGTGGTACTTTTTGATATTTTTAATCAACTCTTGTATAAATTAATATATCTAGTTGAATTACTCATTGTGGTGGATCATGCAATGTGTAATGTCAACCACTCCTTTGGTTATTTGCTTTGCAGACTTGGTGGTCTTCCAAAATCAATGTGTAATGCACTCAACCAAGATGCACATTGGTTAGTCTTGGATATATTCAATTTAGAATCCTTTGGACCCTCGATCATATACATCTTGTACTTCTTCAAGGATAAGATGTCTTCATGACTTGTAGGGAGCAAGACAATCACCTTACATAGACATGCCCAAAGCTCTAGCCATTACTTTAGTGTTGATAAAAATGGTGGTATCACGGTCAATGTAAATTTTACCCTCATTGTAGTGATTGAGAAATATTTTCACAATCTCCCCCAAATTGCAAAAGGTAGGCATCCAAAGCAAGCACTCGATGTCTATGTTCTAAAATCAATGTGGGGATGTAAGAGAAAGTGGTTGCATAACATCTACTAGATCTGGTTGGAAGATTTTTTGTTACACCACTTGAAGGTAATCCAATGGCTCTATATTAGTGTATTTGGTTTATTTAAGCACAATATTGATGCCCATTACTTCCCTCTAAGTATCTATCAAGTTTTTGATGAGCTATGAATGTTCCATGGTATCTAAATTCTAGAAATTAGATTTTTTTTTACTTTTTACACTATTTTAATTGGCTTAGTTATGATATGTCAGTTCATAAAATGGTTAAAATAATGAAATGTAGACTTGGTTTATAACCTTATGCCTTTATAGATTTTTTTACCTATTGGTTTTGTGTAAATGTTGTGCTGAGTTATCCCTTTAATATCAATTTGAATGTTGATGTGGTAAATCTTATCCAATATGGAAATAAAGTTATTATTTTTTAGATCATGCATCAGATACATTGTTATATTCTTTTTTATTTTTATTGGACTACATAATGATGATGTTGATCGGTCATCAATTTGGTAAATATTAGATCAATCAAACCTAGGCTCTAGAATTAACTACTTGGGATGATTGTTATATGACTGAGATCTTAGATAATATGAATTGACTATACATTTAATGGACTTAATTATTTTCTTTCACTTCTATTGACATCAACAATGGCACACCTAAATTCTTCTACACACAAGCATCACACACTATACTTATTATCATGGTTATAAAATATGGTGAAGATATCATCTAAAAAGACACACACATAAAAAGAAACACATAAGAAAGCATAAAAAAATGGGAAATCCTAATCTAATTTTTGTTACTAATCACCCATTCATGTGGCAAAAAAAAATCAATTAAGACTATTGGTGGTAAGGCTTAAGCCTACAATAATTCACCCAAACTGGCAAAATAGTTCGTTGTAGATCTCTCAAATAATAGTTTATTGTTATGATATTTCATGTATAACATAAGGCCCTTTCCACTTGATCTATAATTTACTCAAAAATGCTCTGAAGTGACTATCATATAACAAAATTGGTTCATATTTGTGTAATTCCTTATGTCTCAAGTTCCTATCATGTCATGCTTTTTAACTCTACTTATGAAATTCTTGCATCCAAGATTCTCTACATCGATACTCATTTATCTAATTCAATTTGGGAAGCTTATTTGTGAGAGACTCATGATCCCCTAGTCTCATAACCATTACAATGTGCAGACTAGGTACCAAGTATTCCATAGGCATTACTACTTTAAGACCATAGACCAATTAAAATGGATTAAAATTTTTAGCCCTCTTATAGTGTGTTTGATAGGCCCAAATAATCATAATAATGAAATATTCCTAATCATTCTTCTTGACATCACAAATCCTCATCAACATCTTTCCCAACACTTTATTAGAAGCCTCAACTTGTTCGTTAGCTTGTAGATGGTACGTAGTACTTTTATGATGGGAAATAATGAATTCTTTAGTAAGAGCTTTGATAGTATTATTCAAGAAGTGTGTCCATAAATCACTAAAGAATTTTATGGGGCATCTAAACTGTGTGATAATATTCTCGTAAATGAAATGTTTGAAATTTGGCCTACCAAGGCCAAATGCCAGCCCCTATAACTTGAAACTTTTCATGTCACTCATCTAAGCCTCTACATCATAGTCTCTTGAGTCGTGATGTATCCTAACTACTTCTTGAGTTCACTGAATGATTTTAGAGATGTCATAGAGTCTGCTTTTGATCATCATATGGCATAAATGTCTTGAGGTCCTTAGGTGATGTGCTTGATCATCATGATGTCTTTGATTGTCAAGTGAAGGGAGTAGGTCTTAATGTCTTCTCATTATCATACCTTTTTTGAATTGGTGTTAAGTATCATCATGATTTTAGTATTTTTGGATGTCTTGATTATGGTTTGAAGTGGTTTTAGTGATCTAAAGTTCCTTGATGTAGATGTATGAGAGATGGTAGTTATTGACTCACTATGAGTTTATTTGATGCATTTCATATATTTAAAGTATGGGATCAAATATAAGCCTTGAAAATGGTGATGAACATACATAAAATCATCATGAAGAGCTTTTAATAAGGTTATAAGGTACTCTTGTGTTATTCATTAGCAATCTTCTTTTGAGACTATGTGTATGTGGTCTAAAAGTGAAGGTTTTGGTCTTTAAATGGAAAACTATAATCTAAAAATACCAATAAATCATTTATAACATCTTTAAATCACCCCATGATCATGAAATTACTTTATTCAAACATTCCATGCTTTGAAAATGTCTCTTTTATGAACTTAAAAGGTTTGTTATCCACCAAAAGAACTCCCATGTGTGAAATATCCCTCTTTTTTCCTCTTCAAAATGTGTTATTTATGAAAAGATTCCTTTTGACACATATTTTCCTCCATGTTCCCCTAAAATTTTGGTTTGAAGCTAAAAAAAGAGGAAATGAAGGAGAATTTTTAGGTTTTGATAGTGTTTTCAAATGGTACAAATTTATACTATATGGATTTTCTTCTAAGAAGTCATGGATATGCAAGGACTTGTTAAAGACACATGGTGAAGAGTTTGGAAGGCTTGAAGGCTTGAAAAGACAAAAACCAATGTATTTTCCATTTCTCGTTCATTGGTTGATAGTAAGAGCACCTTAGGTTTGTGCTCAGTCTGTATAGTAGAGAGAGAAAGTAGATATGAGCTCTTGACTAGAGAAACTAGAACTTATGACCTTTTATTTAGTGGTGTTGGTTGTTGATTTAGTATTTGATTTAATAGTTTTAGGAATATTAGAGTTTTATTCCTAATTTAGTTAAGGTCTATAATAGTAAATGAGTAAATAATATTTTAATAATTTAACTACTGATTTATGTAATTTATTTATATTTTTAACCTTTCTATAAATAGCAATAAATATGGAGAAAATAAGACTTAGCTTAGAATGAATTGAAATGGTTGTTGCAAGGTCTAATATTGGTTGTATAGGACTAGGACAGTGTCATAAATTAGGATCTATATTTTGTTTTATGAAAGGATAAGACCACCAAAATAGGATACCTAAGAGTCTGGTGTTATTGTTCTCTTCTGTCTCTATTGTCCAAATTACTTACAGAGACCTAAGTTTTTTGGGTTTTGTTCATTCTCCTTGTGTGATCCTTCCTATAAAATCTTGATTGTTGAAAGTCTATAAAACTCCTTATAGAGATGATTTAATATTCAAACCCTAGACTTCATTATGATTTGATAAAACTTGAGAAATAATGGGGATTTAGTGTGTGTAAGATGCACTAAACATGTATCCATACCCCTTGTGTGGGTATGTTGCCTACATACCAATACTCTGAAGAGGGATCAAGCGATATGTAATTCTCCCATTTCATGTGATTTGTGAAATAGTGTGAATGTAAATGCAAAAATAATAAACTAGATGTGCTTGAGGTGGCTAGGGACTAGAGTGAGGATTTTCATATGATTATAGTTGTACTAGAAGGTTGTATGTAGAGAATAGGGAAATTTGTCTCAGTGTTTTTGATTGTATTCTTGCTTACTTTTTAATATTTAACAACCACCTTATAAATGAACTTTGAATGGGATTATATAGAGATCTATTGGTCATGGGTCAATTGTATTCATGATAGGCCAACAATATGAAGGATATAAATCAGAAGGAAATAATCATTGGACCTTAAAATGCAATTAGATAGAAGCACCAAAATATGACACCCTAGAGTCTAGTGCTATAGTCCAAGTTAGGTGTTCTTGTCCTACAGGTGTGGGACTTGGGGGGATAGGATTGGCCTAGGAAATTTTGCTTGAATAAGTTTTAATGACCTTTTAAAAATATTGGGATGACTGAGAATAAGTAGAAAGGTATCTAAAAGGGTCATGAGAGCATGAAATAAAGACTTATGGGTTAGGTGTTATAAGCCACACTCAAACTACCAATTTTAACATTTTATATAAATATATTTCCCCCCCCTTTTATTCTAGTGATGTATCAAAGCAAAACACTAGGATAAAGGAAATTAGAAAGCATACCTGAACTTACCTACAAGGGTGAAGCTCATGAATCTATGTGATGTTGGGTATGTATAGAGAGAGCACATTGTGAAGTATATATCTATAACACAAAATAAAGAGTAGATTAGTTCTTACTAGATATACTATATCTAAAATAAGAATGTACAAAAGTTGGGTAAGAGAAAGAGGAAGAGAAAGGAATGAATACACCTCAATAGGTATGCAAACCAATATAAAATCTATTGTGATATTGACTGATACTAGGTATGTGATGAATGATGTTATACCAAGAGTAATATCATGAACAAATTCAAGTACTCAATTCCTCAAGAGTGGCTCAAGAATGTAAAGGCTAACCCTTTGGCTCCATCATCACCTAATAAGTGATGTTATGTGATCATGCATGTGTTAATTGATGTTTAAACTATGTGTCCAATATTTTTGAGTAGGTGGCTCAAGAATACAATTGCTAGCTAGTCCCTTGGATCCATCATTTCCCTATAAAGTAAAGCTATGAACTGATACTAGTATGAATGTGTGTTGTATGAGATGGCTCCTAAAGCCCATGAATGTTTTTTAATCTGACAATATGGAGTGGATAGCCAAATGTGTGTTGGAAACTAGGCCACTCTTGGCCACTTGAAAAGGTGGAGATTAAGCTTGTATGAAAGCCACTCTTAAATTAGGCATTAGGCTCATGTGGAATCTACTCGGGAATGATTCCAACCACCTATAGATGGAATAAGGCATATAACTACTAATAATCTTTGGGTAATGCCATAAATTGTAAATAAGAGAAAGCAAATGTGTCATGTACTTTACCCCCAATCACAGGTGTTTGTAACATGGATTCTAATATAGAAGTTATATTAATTGTTGTATCTAAAACTAGAAGTGAGAGCCATCATGCCATGCATGATGCCCCTATATCTAGATTCTCTAAGAAAACCTATACTAAAACTATTGATTCTAAAATAAACTATTGCTGAAAAAACTATAACTGATCTTACCTTTTTGTATATTTTTGTAAAATCTAGTTTTTTATGTTTGGATAGAACTGAAATAGAACACCCTATTATTCAATGCTATAGTCTAAACTTGGTGATCTTATCATGTGCTAATTCTAAAGATTGTTATATAATTATCACTATTTTTCTAGTTTGTTCTACCTAGTTTGAAGTTTGAATACTATTTAGAGTGTTCTAGAAACTAAATTTTTTTATTGATTAGAGGCTTTGATCTTTGTGACAAAATCCATGATTATTGCCCCCTCTTCTGAGGGTAGGAATGAAGACCCTACAATGACTATCCTCAGAAGAAAGAGCCTTGAAAGTGTGTTATGCTACAAAAATACATGATATATCAATGATAATCGATAAGATATCTCAAGATATAGCATGGTTTATATAAGATATTGTTAGATCAATAAGGGCATGCCTAGATAAATGTAACAATGTAACAACATGTACAATATAGTGAACTAGAACTTGAATTTTGGTTAGTTATTAGTAGTTAATTATTTAGTTTTCCAAGAGGGATGGAGCATGATGTCCATCATGGCATCCTTAGAAAGCAAGAGAATGTATGATGTAGATCATGACATTGCAAATAATTGAGAAGCAAGAAGCATATAAAAGTGGATAAGGGGACAATCAAATAAGGGACATGGGTGTATGTCACTCAAACTAGGAAGCAAGAATATAAGGCATGTTTAAATGCCATATACATATATAATTGAAATAAGTAAGGTTGGCACAAGGGCCTTAGGCACATAGAAGAGTACAAGAAAATGATATTGGCAAATGTCTTAAGGCACACAAAAGACATAGAATAAGAACTAAGAAATACAATCATACATAGTTATACAAAGCAAGAAAGGAAAGCATGCAAATACTAGAAATACAATTTCATTTAACTAATCAAAGAAAGAAGTGAAAGTATGTAAGACATATAGTACAAGACTAGGTATATGTTAACAATACACAAGTTCTATATATTAGTGAGTGTCGATAGAGTAATATATGTAAGTTAGTAAGTAATGTACATCAACATGATAACTAGAGTGTGTGGTGTAGGAATGACATAACTTAGATGGTGTATTCATGTAGAAGATTCCCCCAGTGGGTAGATATATCGATGTATGTCTTGAATGTAGTAGGATACCCTCTCAATGGGTAAAGTGAAGCAATCAAGGATCTAGGTGACACTACACATACTCAAAGAAGATCAAGTGAAGCATGGTAATGTAGAGAAATCAAAAAACAATAGCATAAAAAAATAAAATGTAAGTATATCATGGTAGTAAAAATATAAATCATGGATGATGCATACAATTGAAATGTTTTTGGTGTTCTTGAGATATTTGAATGTTTTTGGATTTTGAAATATTTGAATGTCTTTCGGATTTTGGGTTATTTGAAATGGTGATGTATTTTTCTAATTTTTCCTTTATATTTAAATCAAAATTTTAAATATATATTTTTTAATTTACTATAGTAATTTTTAAAAACATTTATTTCAAACCCTAGTTGAATTTACTAGGTCCCTTTACACACAAAACTCCTAGTAACCCTAGGGAAAATTCCTTTTAATTTTTCTAATATTTTCCTAATTTTTTACCTACATATTTTAATCATAAATTCACATTTATTTTTAAAATTCCATAGTAATTTTAAAATCAATCATTTTCTTTCAAACCCTAGTCTAATTTACTAGGTCCATTTAAATCAAAAAAAAAAATTGATAATTTTTTGAATTTTTACCTGCATATTTAAATCAAAAAATCACATTAATTTTAAAATTACATAGTAATTTTTTAAAAAAATCATCATTTTTCAAAACCCTAATTGTATATACTAGGTCCAATTGCTTTTGAGGTATCAATTTACATAACTGTGAGCTTCATATCCTTTTTTATGCATATTCCAATTCACTATTTAGATTATATTTATTTAATTTGCTCTTTCATTTTTCAAGTTATTTTCCTTATGCCATCTAAGATCCTTGCATATCTTCCTTTGAGATGAAATGAAAGACTTGGTGGTAACCCTATTGAATTCACCTAGATTCCTTCAACCTGACCATAGACCATGGATAAACAACCAACTCAACTTCCTGTTATAGATCATACACATCTAGATTATGCCAATTTTGATGATGATAATTTTGAAAATGAGTAGTATGAGAATAAAAATGATAATACAAACACTGATGTTCAAGATCCACCACATCAAGTCTTGATTCACTTCCACCTATTATTGATAATGATGTTATCCTCAACAAATAATTGATTCTATAAAGTTTAGATAAAGACTCAGGGAATAGCCCTGAGATCATACTCTTATCTTACAATTTATCATGGAAATTAAAAAGGCTAAGCAATTTGATTCTTCCATTCCTTCAGAACAACCAGTTGTAAATGACACTATGGGGGAAACTATGTCTCAACAACCCCCTAGAGTAGCCCAACCTTTTTGTTGGTCAAACTCCACCCTAGGTTTGTACCTTTCAAATTTGGCCAATTCAGTACTTAGTTTTTCTTTGAAAGAAAGTTTATTTGACAAAACCCACAACAAATGCACAAGTATTTTCTTTTCGTAAAGTTTATTTTGGTCTTTGTTTAAGTCTTTAAGGATTTCTTTTAGGTTTTTTATTTTAAACTTTGTTGAATTATTTAAAACAAATTATCCACACAATTTTTTCGAAGGTACTTTACATTTTCTCCAAAAGATATCTTCAAGCCAAAAGGGACCCTTGTAATTTTTCTGAAGGGCACTTTCATTTTTCTGAAGGGTATCTTTTGTCAAGAAAAGGTCCACTTCAATTTTTTCCAAAGGATAATTTGCAACTTTCCCAAAGGGTATTTTCTTTGGAAAGTGGTCCCTTTCATTTTTATAAAGGGGCACTTACATTTTCAAAGGATCATTTCATTTCTCTCGAATGACCATTTCCAAAAGCTAAAAGAACATTACAACTTCTTTGAAGGGACCAACCAAAAAGCTATAGGAAAAGATGAAGAGAAGTGACTAAAGAAGAAACCCTGAAAGAATTCATTTAGACTTTTTGTCTAAAGTAAATAAATAGGAAGAATTCCTTCAAACTTTTTGTCTAAAGGAAATAAACAAGCAATGAGCCCAAAGGAAAAGACTCGACAAAGGGTCTAAGGAAGTAAATAGAAACAAATATCTACAAATAATTTGTCTAAAGAAAAGGTTCAAAAATAAAAGTCTAAGGAAAATACCCAAAGGAATGATAGCCCATAGGAAGTCAATTTTTAACTGCATAGAATAGCCATTGTTATTCAAAATATTTGGTAAGAACATGAGAGCAGACAAAGAAATAAAAATGGATAGGATGACAATTCAAGTCATTTCTTCAACAAAATCAACAAATATATGTGTCTAGAGGATAACTAATAGTTAGAAAGAGCATTTTATAATTATCATCATGAGTTTTAGTAGTGTGATGTGTCAGCTTGTTTGTTTTGAGTTTCAAACTCTCATGGATGATCTTCGATAGAAGTAGTTTCCTATGCCACTCTTCAAGGTTTGATGTCAGTTTCCACCATTCTCATGACTTGTTTTAGACAAGTAAGAATCTTGACATGACATGGCTCACTCATCCATCTCTCTCATGGATCTATAACTAACTTTCATATCAATGACAAATGTCCTTGTGCCTCTTCATCTTCTCTTCTCTCCCTTTTCCCCAAAGTTCTAAAAATTGAGCCATTTTAGCCATTGCAGATAACCACATTGTTGGTATGGTGAATCCCTACTAAAATGAAATTACACTTTGATTTTAAACATTGAATACAAGACCAATTATAAGTTTTGGACTTTTATGTAATTATGTGAGTGATGTATATTAGATCTAAGTGATAGCACCATCTTTACTCCCTTTATCCTTCATGTTTGAATAAAGGTTTTGATGTTAATAGGTCATATGAAGTGTGTTGGATGTATTAAACTCTATTTCAAGTATGAAATTGTATTTATGATGTGTAATCTACCCCTTAGGTCAATTATCTTATTGATTGTCTCAAGCATGTTACCTTCACATTGAAACACTATGTTAGTATCTTTCAATGCATGGAATTAGTCTTGGAAAACATTGTTATTCAGTAGAAGTGTGAGAGTCGATGGGATAAATTCTTGGTGGATCACCTCTTAGCATATTTTTATATTTTAATCAAACTCTTGACT
The DNA here is from genome assembly GCA_037957365.1 of Torreya grandis. Classification (NCBI taxonomy): domain Eukaryota; kingdom Viridiplantae; phylum Streptophyta; class Pinopsida; order Cupressales; family Taxaceae; genus Torreya; species Torreya grandis. The sequence continues at coordinate 1,009,917 of JARHVA010004292.1, read as the reverse complement.
CCTTTCATGAATAATAATTATATTAGGTGATAGACACTTAGAGAAAAATTCAGGGAACTAGCCCTTTTCAATCCTAGAGACTCATCTCTCTTATGAGTTCCCACAAACTTGAGGGATGATTCAATTTTTCATAAAATTTTTGGAGTTTCATATAATTTCCTAGGGTGAAATTTTTTATGAAAATAGTTTTGGCATGCCCGGTGGGATAGTTAGTCCTAATTGTTTCCTTGTCAAGGTGAATGCTAGCCTCAACAAGTCTAAGGTTGTAAAAGTGTTCTAATTCAGCATTTGGTGACTCTAAAAGGTGAGAATATCTATTTTTAGATATATTTTTCCATATTATACTTCATGGTCCTCATTATATCATCTTCTAGTAGGCTTTTATATCAAGTTCCTTAGCCTAAAACTCCTCTTAAAGAACAACACACTAAACTATTCCTAACCTTTAGAGATCTTAAACAAGAAGGTTTTGAAGAGGAATAAGAAGAAATTAAAGAACTATTAGATCAAGAGTAAGAATAAATGTATATAAGTTATCCTTTCCTAGCCTTCAACATCCAAAATCCAATTAACCTTCCTACGTATGATCCTATTCCTCCTAATGCTACCAAAAGTCTCCTCAATTTCAATGGAGAGGGTCTTGTTACCTTATTTGAGTATATTAGGGACATTTAAAAAATTTAAAATTTCCCCAATATCACCCAAGCTAACATATCTATTAGACTAATTTCCATGTCTCTAAAATGGAAGGCACTTTATTGGTATAGGACAATTGAAAGTGGTTGTATTACTAATTGGGATAATTTTGGAGAGTTGTTTGTAAATAAGTTCAAAAATAAGAGTGACCATACTTCACTAATTCACTAGTTGAATGTGATAAAAAGAGGTCCTAATGAATCCATGGGATATTTCAATGAGATATTTCAAATAACATGGCATAGGCTACCACATATTATGAGGTCTCCTCCAAGCTTTATATTTCCCACCTATCTTAAGGCTATTGGCAATGATGTAGGAGTAATGTTGCAGTCAATGGGAGGATTTATTTTACTTGAGCCATATGAGATAGCCATTGAAGATAAGAATAGTGTGATACAAGCTATGAAACTACATCTAAGAGTATCCATAACTTTGTTATCTCAAAATTTAGTTGAATCCCCAAGCATAGCTCAAGTTCCCAATACTAATACCAAACCTAGAACTATTCCCAAGAAGGTATATGATGCTATAGATATAGATGAGATGATTCGATCTTTGCAAGCCCAACTCAAGCAAGCACAAATGTATGCAAGTGCTTCAAAAAATCCTCAATACTATCATTAACAAGGCTATAGACCTCCACTCTAATACACTAACCAAGGAAGAGGACAAGTACAACAAGGTTTTAATAGGCAGCCCAATGCCTATAATCCTAGTTCCATTTCATCAATGAAGGTTGTTGTTTTAGTCCACACCAATCTAGTTCAAGGAGAGGATCATTTGGATCATTGGAGGTAGTCTCAAGTTTAGTTTATGCATAATGGTAGAGAAGGTAATCAAGCTTTGGTAACTCAAGAAGGAGCTACTCCTTATATTACATCAAAAGAAGCAAATCTCATGCAAAGAGATGTTTAAGTAGAAGGTAACATCCAAAGTATTAGTTTTATGAATTTCCAAGTTGAAGATGATTATATGTTGAATCAAAATACATCAATTGCATCCAATAAAAGGGATAAAAATAGGGTTTTATGAGATATTACAATAACATAAATGATTCCAAGTAGTTCCTCTCCAAGGCCACAAAGTGTAAATACCAATGTAGCAAATCCTACTAGTCACACTACTCGTCAAAGTTAGAATGTGAGCAAGGATACCAAGCCTACAATACATCAAGTTAAAGTTCCCTCATTGCCTTCAAGAGTGCAAGAAAAGGTGATTTTGTCCCCTTTAAACATTTTTTACTCTTTTAAGAATAACCAAACTAGTATTTCTCTTTGGGAAGTATTGCATATACCTGGTCAAAATGAAATCCTACAAGAATAACTTGCTAATATAAATGTAACTCCTCTAGCTCCAAAGTACCATGGTTTAGCCCATTCCAACACACCAAATCATGTTTTAGATCCCTCCACCAAATTTTAAAATCCTCCACCTTTCTACCTCACACTCACTATGGGAGACAAATTGGTTCACAACTACATTGTGGGTAGTGGGACCAGTACCATAGTTATGCCTAAAGTGGTTACTAATAAATTGGGATTGAAATATGATCCTCATATCAAGGGTGTATTGGATCTTGATGAAAATCTATCCAATATTGTGGAGTTGGTTAAAGGTTTGAATTTTTTCCTATATGATTATCTAAGTTTCCCCATCCTATAAGACATTGTGGTGGTTGATCTTCCAGCTCATTTTTCTATTTTCTTGTCGAGAGACTTCATAGCTAAGATTGGAGGGTAGTTTTTATCTAATTGGTATTTTCTATCCTTTATAACAATATATGGAGCTAAGTTAAATATAATAACATATCCCTTGGCAAGGTTCCACATTAAACCATATATGGAGAAAAGTTCAAATCAAAGTTGTATGATTACTGAGTAGGAAGAAGGTACCATTAGTGGTGAAACATCCTTTCCCCTTGAAGGTATTTTTTATCTCTTTCTTGATGAGTATGGTAATAAAAATTATGAGCATGACCCCTATGCATTCATAGAATAAACTTTATTAGGATTATATTGTATGCATGAGAAGAATATTCCTATACCATCACTCACTAATGAGGATCATGAACTTGAAGGGATATGGGAAATGTTTTTTGATGGAAATAGAAGCAAGGTAGGGATAGGAGTTGGTGTCATTTTGGTTTCTCCTTCAAATAACCAATATTATTCTTCATATATATTTAATTTTAGTTTTACTTGTAATGTATCAGAATATGAAGGCTTGGTTCATGGCCTCCAATGGACAAAGAGAAAGGCAATCAAGAATTTGAAGGTATATAGAGATAGTGAATTTATTATACATCAATTAAGAAACCAAGATATATCCAAGAACCCTTTTCTTAAGTCTTATAGGCATAGGGTATGGGATCTAATTGAGGACTTTGATCCTTTTAATATCCAACCTATACCAAAGGAGTCAAATAAACATGTTGATAGGTTAGATATGATAGGAGCACACTTTGATATAGTTGTTGATGTAAGTAGAGAGAAGTACCAACCTCACATAAAAGTCATTATGAGATATTCTATTCTAGATAATGAAGTGTCTTGGAAAATGTTTTAGAGTGATAAACATATTGTACACTTCATTCAAAATGAAGCAAAATTTTCCTCAAAGAATCAAAATAAGCTTCACAATCAATATGAAGAACAAGTCATCTAGCTAAAGACAAACAAGATACCAAAGGGGCTAGTTACTTTAGAGAGTGTGTTCAATTAAGATGATCAAATAAGAAAATAAAGGGTAAACATGTCTAAAAAGGAAGAGAACTATGAAAGAATCTTGATATTTAAAGACAAACTTTTGAAAATTGGTAAGATATGTTCTCTTTCTAAAAAGTAGGACTTTATTGAATTGTGTAAAGAATTTCATGATATATTTGCTTAGGAATACAAGGATTTGAAAGGGTTTGATCCAAGTCTAGCTCATCACACCATTGATTTATAACCTAGATCTAAATTAGTTAGGCAAAAATAGAGGCCTATCAATTCCAAGATAGAGGAACTCATGAAGAGAGAGCTTACCAAATTGATTAAATATAGTATTATCTTTCTTATCAAGCACTCAACTTGGGTAGCTAACCTTATACCTATTTGAAATAAGAGTGGAGAGATCAAACTTTTTATGGATTTTATGGATATGAATAGAGTTTCTCTCAAAGACCATTATCCACTATCTTATATGAGTAGATTTTACAAGTGGTTTTAGGTTCTTAATGCTTTTCACTACTTGATTGCTATTAAGGGTATAACCAAATATTGGTGAATAAGGAGGATTAGTTCAAGACAGCATTCACTACAAAATGGGGGACATTTTCATATATAAATATTCCTTTTGGTTTGTCTAATGATAGTGCCACCTTTCAAAGAGCAATGGACATGGCCCTTAAAGGTTTGATTAATAAGTTTTTATTTGTATACCTTGATGATATAACTATTTTTTCCAAAGATGATAATGACCACATGAAACATCTGAGGAAAGTCTTTGAGAAGTGTAGAGATTTTGGAGTTTATCTTAATCCAAAAAAATTTATCTTTTCTATTTATGAAGGTAAATTATTGGCTCATGTTTTGTCAAAGGAAGGCCTGTCTATTGATCCTGAAAGAATTGAAGCTATTTTAGGCCTATCTTTTCCTCTACACAAGAAAGGTTTTCAAATATTCTTAGGCAAGATCAACTTTATAAGAAGGTTTATTCCAAGATTTTCTACTTTGGTGAATCCTATTACAACCATGCTCAAGAATAACCAAGCTTTTGTTTGGATAAAGGAAGGTAAGAATAGTTTTGAGGTAATCAAACAAGTAATTGTCCAATCTCTGACTCTCTTGAACCTAAACTTTGCCAAGGATTTCATACTCTATAATTTTTCTAAGCTTGACACAATCTTAGCTATGCTTATGGAAAAGAATGATGAGGAAGTTGAACAACCCATTGCATTATTTAGTCAAGGATTAGAAGATTATGAGGTCAAGTACAAATTTGTTGAGAAGCAAGCTATAACTATGATAAGAGGTTTGAAAAATTTCAAGTGCATGGTGTCAAATAAAAAAATGCATGTCATGGTCTCTCATTCTAGCACCAAATAGTTCCTCCTAAGCAAAGACCTCAATGAAAAGAGAGAAGGATGGTTCACAAAGGTAATGGAGTATGATGTTGATATCAAGGTAAAAAACTTGGTAAGAGGAAATCGATTATGTGAACATATAGCTTTAGATCTTCAAGGTCCAATGGAAGAAGTTTTGGTCAATCAAGTTCATCCCTAGCGAGTTGGTCACATACCAATTCAAAGTCAGACATAAGACATCATTGGTTTCCTCCAAATTGGTGATTATCCTAACGGTTTGAATAAGTCACAAAGAAGGTATTTATATTGTAAACCATTACTTATTGTCTTGTAGATGGTGTTCTCTTTCAAAATTATGTGAATGGTGTAATACTAAGGTGTGTTGACAATGATCGGTTTGGCATCTTGCTAGAGAAATTTCATAATGGTGTAGATGGAGGTCATTTCTCCCAAAAAAAATAATTACAAAGATAATGAGGGTAGGGTATTTTTGGCCTAGACTTTTCAAGGATTGCTATGCTTGGGTTAGGAGGTGTCCTCAATGTGCCTTCTTTGTAGGCAAATAGAAACTTGTAGCCCTTCCATTGAATCATGTCCAAGTGGACTAGCCTTTCATGCAATGGGGCCTTGATTTCATTGGTATGATCAACCCTCCATCAAGTGCTGGACACAAATGGATAATTATTGCTAATGACTACTTCAGAAGGTGGGTAGAAGCTATTGAATTGAAGGAGGCAAATGAAAATGTAATTTTGGAGTTTTATGAGAGTATCATAACAAGATTTGGGGTTCCCTATACTATAATTTCTAACAATGCACTTGATTTTATGAGTGCTAAAACTTTTGAGTGGGAAAATAAGAATGGAGTTTACTTGAGTACCTCATCCAACTATTACCCTCAAGGTAATGGATTGGTTGAGTCTACTAAAAAAAATCTCATCAAGATCATCAAAAGGACATTGGAAAACAATCAAAGAGCATGACACACCAAGTTGAAAATGGCCTTATGGGTTAACATGATTACTCCTAAGAGATAAATTGGTAACTCTCCTTTTGTGCTTATATATGGGAGAGAAGCCAAGTTGACCATCTCTCAAGAGCTCCCTGCTTTAAGACTTGCACATCAGATGGAACTACTAGAAAGTACTCCAATAGAAGTCATATTGATAGAAATAATGCAACTACAAGAAGAAAGGGACAATGCACATAAGACCATGGAATACCACCAAGTTCTCATGAATATATACTTTGACAAAAGAATAAGTACAAGAGTGTTTAAGGAAGGTGAGTTGGTTCTAAAATGGGATGAGGATAGAGCAAAACTAGGTAAACATACAAAGTTTGATGCTTTGTGGAGTGTTCCTTACATCATCAGCAAGTGCAAGAAAAGTAACTCCTTTTAGTTAACCAAGATGAATGGAGAAGAATTACCTATCCTTGTGAATGGAATACATCTAAATTTCTACTATTAGTCCTTGCAAGTCTATCTTGTAAATAGTATCATAGGTGTGTGTTTTTAATCTAGTTTTATTTCAGCTATTGTGTTCCATAAGTATTTTATTTGACACATGTGTGTTTCCTTTATTTTGCTTTATGTTCTCTAAGTTATTAGTAGCACAAGTGTGTCTTTGCCTATGTGTGTCTTGTCCAATGTCATTATCTTGTGGTCAATCCAAGGTCTATTCATGACAATCTGAGTTCTCATTTTCATGAATCCATGCCCAATGGAAGGATTTAGGTAACTGGTATTAGGCATAGTAGGCATGCCATACCTAGGAATCACCAAGAATGTTGGTCAAATTCTACCCTAGGTTTGTACCTTTAAAATTTTGCCAATCCAGTACTTTGTTCTCCTTTGGAATAACTATTTTTTGATAAAACCTGAAATAAATTCATAAGCATTTTATTTTTAGAAAGTTTATTTTGGTCTTTGTTTAAGCCTTTAAGGAATTATTCTGATTTTTTTTAAGCTTTGCCAAAATCTTTTAGAGAAATTATCGACACAATTTTTTTGAAGGTACTTTACAATTTATTTGAAAGATATCTTCAAGCTAAAAGGGACCCTTGTAATTTTTTTGAAGGGCACTTTCATTTTTCTTAAGGGTATCTTTTGTCAAGAAAGGTCCACTTCAATTTTTTTGAAGGATCATTTGTAACTTTCTCAAAGGGTATTTTCTTTGGAAAGTGGTCACTTTCATTTTTACAAAGGGGCACTTGCATTTTCAAAGGATCATTTCATTTTTCTCAAAGGACCATTTCCAAACACTTGAAGGACCATTTCCAAAAGTTTAAGGACCATTACAACTTCTCCAAAAGGACCAACCAAAAAGCCACATGAAAAGATGAAGAGAAGTGACTAAAGAAGAAACCCTGAAAGAATTCCTTCAAACTTCTTTTTGAAGTAAATAAACAAGAATAAATCCTTCAGACTTTTTGTTTAAATTCCCAAAGGAAAAGACTCGACAAAATGTCTGAGGAAGTAGATAGAAACAAATAGATGTAGACAATTCTGAAGAAAAGGTCTAGAAATAAAAGTCTAAATAAAATACCCAAAGGAGTAACGGCATGTAGGAAGTCAATTTTAAACTATAAATAATAGCCATTACTATTCAAAATACTTGGTAAGAACATGACAATAGACAAAGCAATCAAAATGGATAGGATGATAGTTTGAGTCATTACTTTCACAAAATTGACAAATATAGGTGTCTAGAGGATAACTAGTAGTTAGAAAGAGCATTTTCTAACTTCCATCATGAGTTTCAACATTGTGATAAGTCAACTTTTCTATTTTCAATTTTGAACTCTCATGGTTGATATTCGATAGAAGCAATTTCTTGTGCCACTCCTGAAGGTTTGATGCCACTTGCCAACATTATCATGACTTGTTTTGGACAAGCAAGACTCTTGGCATGATATGGCTCACTCATCAATCTCTCTTATGGATCTGTAACTAACTTTCATGTCAATGACACATGTCCTTATGCCTCTTCATCTTATCTTCTCTCTCTCTTACCCAAAGTTCTAAAAATTGAGCCATTTTGGCCATTACAAATAACCAAATTTTTGGGTATGACAAAGCTCTATTGAAATGGCATTGCACTTTACTTTTAAACATTGAATACAATACCAATTTTTAGTTATGAACTTCTATCTAAGTATTTGAGTGATGTATAATGGAGCTAAGTGATAGCATCATCCTTACTCCCTTTATCCTTCATGTTTGAACAAAGGTTCTAATGTTAATAGGTCATGTGAAGTGTGTTGAATATATTAAAATCTCTTTCATGTATGTAATTGTATCTATGGTGTGCAATCTACCCCTTAGGTCAATTATCTTATTGATTGTCTCAAGCATATTACCTTCACATTGAAACACTATGTTAGTATCTTTCAATGCATGGAATTAGTCTTGGAAAACATTATTATTCAGTAGAAGTATGAGAGTTGATGGGATAAATTCTTGGTGGATCACCTTTTAGCATATTTTTCTATTTTAAGCAAACTCTTGAATATTTTCATGAATAATAATTAGATTAGGTGATAGACACTTAGATAAAAATTTAGGGAGCTATCCCTTTTCTATCCTAGAGACTCATCTCTCTTACGAGTTCCCATAAACTTGAGGGATGATTCAATGTTGCATCAAATTGCATGAGTTTCATAGAATGTCCTAGGGTGGAAAATTTTATGACAACACTTCCTCTATGTTATCACCAAATAAAATTAGTACATGTTTGTCTCCTAGTGTAGCTTCCCTTATGCAAAAGATAAAATCTCTTCAATCTATGGTGTTACATCTAAGCAAGGTGCTTATAAACCAATGCAGGGTTTATATTCTTTTGCTCTACTGCATACACCATTGGCACATAATATTGCTTTAGCACCCTTTTCACAAGGTTTTGTTCAAACCAAACTCACTCTATATGATGGCAAGGGTGATCTAGAGACACATTTGAGAGATTTTCATGCAACATGCTTGGACTATGTGCCAAATGACTAGCTACTAACAAAGATATTTCCATGAAGTCTAAAGGATTATGCTTTACAATGGTTCTATAGTCTACCAAATCAATCAGTAAATATATTCAATCCTTTAGCTGACATGTTCTTAGCTCATTTCAACATTAACATTAGTGATAAGATTTCATATGCCCAAGTTGCATAACAAAAACAAAGGTCAAATTAGTATCTCACAGATTATGTTCTTTGATATAAGACTATCTTGGCTAAGATGAATAGCCTCATGACTAATCAAGAGTTATAAGATCTATTTAAATAGAGTTTTCTACTAGCTTTTCATGAATCAATAATGTTCAAAAGGTTCTCTTCCTTCACTGATTTATGTCATACAATAAAGGAAAGGGAAGTCAAATTAATTTCAATGGGCAAAGTCTAGTACACAAGTATATCAGAAACAACAAACAAGAGTAACAACAAAGTCCCATACAAAGTCAAGGTCAATGATAAAAAATTCAAAATCAAACTATAGTCAATGTGGCTTCAAAGCCCCCTCAATGAGTGGTTTTATCAACACTTCCTTGATGAACCTTTACCAATCTATAAGTTTCTCCAACTAGAGTTTTACAATAGATTTTGGAATGTAATATCATATCTCTCCCTCCTATTTGGGAAGTTGATCCAAAAAAGCTTCTTCCATGGGGATATGATCAGAATGCATTTTTAAACTTTCACAAGGCATCAGACCACACAACAAATAGATGCATTATTTTGAAACATAAGATACAGGACTTGATAGATGGTAATCTTATTGATATTGGCACTCTAGTTGAGCTTCCATAGGAAAAACAAACACAAGAAAAGGATTTAAAAAATTTCTTGTATCCTTTTCTATAGAATTATAAATAGGATACAGGGGACACATCAGGTGTTCACCATGCATATCATGCACATCTACCACTAGCTACATATAGGGCACCTTCAGTTGAGTCATATCCTTTGAGTAACATGATTGGTGTGTACAATTGTAGATTTCTAGCTAGACCTTTGATCTCCTTTTTAGAGTAGGAGATAGTTGAGGATTATTTGAATTATCATGCACTCTTTATCAGAGCTTACATTCATAATCATCATATTCATATTATTCTCATAGATAATGAATCCAATGTGAACATGTGCACTATGATATTATTGTAACATTTGGGATATTCAGAGCAGGATATTAACCTGATGGACACAATTATCCATAAATTTAGTGGGCACATAAAAATTTAATTGGGTGAGATTACATTTCCTCTATAGGTTGGTCCAACATATCTGGCCACACCATTTACTATTGTTCCCAATGCAAGATTTTTGCTATGTTACTTGGTCGACCATGGACTCAAAAACTTTAGGTAGTACCTTCTACAGTTCATAGATGCATGAAATTTATTCATTTTAATCAATTTGTTATAATTGGTAGAGTTTTGTATAAGTTACCACTCCCCACTTCAAATCCATCTACTACTTTACAATCACCAGTTTCAGATCTACCACCAGTTTTAGTTTCTCCACCTATTTTAGCTCTTCCTTTAGTTCATATTCAGACATAGCCAAGGCCTCCATCACCAACATAGAGAATTCATACACTTTCATAGAGGCCTCTTTTATAAAAACCATAGTTTCAAAATTTTAGATAGCTTCCAGCTATAGTGTTCACACCCAAAGTAGTATTATTGAGGTCCCATACCTCTACACATAGAGCACATGTTTGAGAGCTTCTCCTACCACCAGATGGGTCCCTAAGAACCCCACAATTGTATCCACTTCTCAGATTTATAGAGGGACCCCATAGTTCATTTCTACTTCAAATATTTTATAATATTTATAACATACATAGCTTTCAGAGTTATAATCTTAGCCTCTCCATCATGCTTCATGACCACGCATGATCCCTCTCCTCGATAAATAACACCATGATAAGGAGTCTCCCATGAGACTCATCGGTTAGTATCATTTATTCTCAATATTATTTATACATAGTTTATTTATGATTTCTTGTATATATATTATATTAAAAAATACAAAAACATTCAAAAAATTCAAAAATTCAAAAACATTTCAATTTAATGCATTATCCATGATTTACATTACTACTACCATTCTATACTTACATTTGTTGTTATATGCTATTTTTTTTTGATTTATTTGCATTACCATGCTTCAATTGATCTTTTTTGAGTGTGTGTAATGATATATAGATCCTTGATTGCTTCACTCTACCTATTGAGGGGGTATTCTACTTCATACATTCAAGATGCACATCAACATATCTACCCATTGGGGGCATATTCTATATGACTACACCATCCAGGTTATGTCATTCCTACACCACACAATCTATTTATCATTTTGATGTACATTACTTACTATCTTATATATATCACTCTATCGACACTTACTAGTATATATCACTTATGTATTTTTTAGCATATACATAGTCTTGTACTACATGTCTTGTATACTTTCACTTCTTTCTTTGATTAGTTATATTTGATTGTATTTTCAGTGTTTACATGTTTTCCTTTCTTGCTTTATATAGCTAAATATGATTGCATTTATCAATTCATGTTCTATGTCTTGTGTGTGCCTTAGGACATTTGCCAATATCCTTTGCTTGTACTCTTTTATATGCATGTGGCCCTTGTACCAAACTTGCTTGTTTCAATTATATATGTATGTGGCATCTAAACATGCTTTATATGTATGTTTCTTAGTTTGAGTGACATGTGCCCATGTACCTTGTTTGCTTGGCCCCTTAGCCATTTTTGTATGCTTTTTTCTTCTTGTCTTATGTGCTTATTGAGTGATTTCTTCTCAATTGTTTGTAATGCCATGATCCACATCATGCATTCTCTTATCTTGGATGCCATGATGGACATCATGATCCATCCCTCCTTGATAACTAACAACTAATAGCTAACTAGACTTTTAGTTTCATTTCACTATATTACACATGTTATTACATTGTTATATCTATTTAGGCATACCCCTATTGATCTAACAATCTCCATTACAAACCATGCTCTATCTTGAGATATTTTATCGATTAACATTGTTATATCATGTATTTTCTTAATATAACACACTTATAGGGCTCTTTATTCTAAGGATAGTCATTGCAGGGTCTTCATTCCTACCTTAAAAATAAGGGGAAATAAATAGGGGTTTTTTCATAGAGATCATAACCTTTAACCAGTCAAAAAAAATTTAGAACACCTAGAATAGTATTCAAACTTCAAACCAAGAAAAATAGGCCAGACAAATAATGACAATTATAGGACACTATTTAGAATCAACATAGGACAAAAATGCCAAGTTTGGACTATAATGATAGATAGTAGGGTGTCGTATTTTGGTGCTCCTATCTAAATATAAAAAAAACCAAAATTTCTAGAAATAGATAGAAAAGTAAGACCAGTTACAGTTTTGTCAGCAATAGTTTAGTTAAGAATCAATAGTTTCAATACATTTTTTTCTTAGAGAATATAGATATAGGGGGAATCATACATGCCATGATGGATATTGCTTATAGTTTTATATATGGTAGTTGGTATAACTTCCAAACTAGAATCCATGTTATAGACACTAGTGATTAGGGACAAAGTATGTGGCACATTTGTTTTCTCTTCTTTATAGTTTATGGCATTACCTAAATATTCTTAGTAGTTATTTTCCTTATTCCATCTATAGGTGGTTGGCATCATTCCCAAGTGGCTTCCACGTAAGCTTATTACCTAGTTTTGAAGTGGATTTCATATAAGCTTAATATCCACCTTTTTGAGTGGCCAAGGGTGTCCTATTTTATAGCACACATTTGGCAATCCATGCCACATTGTCAGATTATAGAACATGTATGGGATTTAAAATTCACCTTATATGACACACATTCATACCAGTATTAATTCATACCTTTACTTCAGCGTCAATGATGGATCCAAAGGACTAGCTATCCTTTGTTATTCTTGAGCCACCTACTCAGAGGGATTTGACATAGTCCAAACATCAATTAACAAACACATGATCATATAGCTTTAATTAGTAGGTGATGATGGAGCCAAAGGGATAACCTTTATATTTTTGAGTCACTCTCAGGGAATTGAGCACTCATCTCCATTCATGATATTACTCTTGATGCAATATCATTCAAGACATACTCAACATCACTCAACATCATAATAAGTTTTGTATTGGTTCACGTACCCGATGAGGTATATTATTCCTTTCTCTTTTACCCAAATTTTGTACATTTTTACTTTAGATATATCATGTCTAGTAAAAATTGATCTACTCCTAGTTTTATTTTATAGATTTACACTTCATAATGTGCTTTCTCTATGCACACCCAACACCACATAGCTTCATGAGCTTCATCTTTATAGGTAAGTTTAGGTATGCTTTCTAATTTTCTTTATCTAGTATTTTACTTTATTATATCATTAGAATAAAGGGGGTAAATGTAGTCATATAAAATGTCAAAATTGGTAGCTTAAGTGTGGATTATGACACCCAACCCATAGGTCTTTCTTTCATGATCTCATGACCCTTCTATAAACCTTTTTGCTTATTCCCAGTCATCTTGAGCTTTCTAAATGGTCATTCCACCTCAGCGACGCAATATTTCCTAGGCCAATCCTATCCCTTTAGGTCTTGCACCTATAAGACAAGAGCACCCAACTTGGAATATAGTTATAAACCCTAGGGTGTATTATTTTAGCACTCCTATCCAACTAAATTTGAAGATCTAATAGTTATTTCATTCCAGTTCCTATCCTTCATCTTGTTAGCCTAGTGAAAATACATTTGACCTATGACCAATAAATCTCTATAAAATCCCATTCAAAGTTCATTTAGAAGGAGGTTGGAAAATATTACAAACCAAGCAAGAATAAAAATAAAACCACTAAGGCAAATTTCCATATTATCTACATACATCCATCTAATATAGCTAAAAGCATATCCAAATCCTCACACTAGTCCCTAACCACCTCAAGCACACCTAGTTTAGCATTTTTACATTTGCATTCACACTATTTCATAGGTAGGATCACACAAGGGTAATGAACAAATCCCAAAAAACTCAAGTCTTTTTGAGTAGTTTAGACAATAGTAGTACAAGAGGATAATAGCACTAGACTCTAGGGTGTCCTATTTTAGTAGTCCTATCCTTTCATAAAATGAAATTTAGATCTTGATTTATGACATTGTCCTAGTCCTACACAGCCAATATCAGACCTTACAATAGCCATTTCACTTTGTTTTAAGCTAAGTCTTATTTTTTCCATATTTATTATTATTTACAAAAAGGTTAAAAATAAAAATAAATTACACAAATCAGTAGTTAAATTATTGTTATACTATTTACTAATTTGTTCAACCTAGACCCTTAACTAAATTAGGAATAAAACACTAATATTCCTTAAAAAGTTAAATCATTTGGTGAACCCAATGTGAAAATAGGACTTAGCTTAAAATAAAGTGGACAAGCCACACTCAAGCTACAATTTTGACATATTATATGACTAAAGTATTCTTAACTTTATGAATAAAGGCTAAGAACTTAAGTGTTTTATTCACTATTCAAATATGCATAAAGTAAGAAAAGTGGTACAATTTTATGAAGTTCTTGACTATTTTAACAAAACTAGTGTTTTCTCCTAGTTATTTAGGTCTTGAAGAGACCTTTCATGGCTTCCCAAAAATTTTGATACAAATGAGTGAGTGCATAGAGTTCAAGAACACATCTACGTCAAATCTATAGTCTACAACTAGTTTGAAGGAAACTGTACAGTTTAATTGGTGATTCAAGTTGTCAAGCACAACATTTTATGTTTGAGATGCTATATTCATAGAAAGTGTCCTTCACTCAAGTGTCTCAAGGTTACTCAAGGTCTTATGGTTCATAAATCATCAATGTGCCCTCAAACACCCTCATAGTCTTAGTTTAACATATGTTAAAGTATTTTAGCATATGTTAAAGTATTTTATAGAATCCTAGGTTTCACTTTTCACTATCTATCCTTCATAAAGAGCCTCCAAAATTATATATCCTATTGATTCATATGCTAAAGTCTTAGATATGATCATTCAAGACTTTCTAGATGTTGAATTCATGTTTCATATTCACTCATTATGTTTAATTTCATCTCATAGACTTTCACGCTACCATTCACCACTTTTGTAAGCTTATCATTCTATCTTCATCCTCCCATATAGCCTATTATCATCATATCATTGCTACCCATATAGATTCACCTCATGTATCCACTATTCTATAGGAATCAAGAGTGTAAGGATCCATTATGGTCATAAAGTGAGTTATAAAGCCTATAACTCTACTAAAATAAGCAAATCAACACTTACATCCAAGTTAAAAGTACAATCAAACTATATATAGTATTTGAGAAGGTATATGAGATAAAGGTCTATAGATTTTACACTCTTATTACATACCAAATCATCATAATTAATTTTAAATGACCTTTTCAAGGTATTTTATCATCTAAATACCATATCTATCCATACAAAATAGCCTTTGACAATCACCTACAACTTTCATGAAAGTACATAGTTAGTAAAACATTAGATTAATACAAAGGTGCATATATGGAGTTAACAGATATGTGAGAATATTTTTTAGCCCTATTTGAGATTTCATACAATATAAATAATAAAATGAGATAACCATCAAACCTAAAATCAATTTTATGGTTACTTATAGTCACAAAGTCAAGAACCTAACAAAGCACAAACAAGCCTATTTGAAAGATTTATCTCTCTAGGCCTGAGTAAGAGTTAGTAGAGGTATTGAGGGTTGTTTTAAACCCAATTTAAGGTCTTAATATTCATGGAGATATAAAATTGAGCATTAAATCATGGATTTTTCAAGGAAAATTATCTCCTTTGGATGCTATAGCCACCCTATATACACCATAGCTATACATACACAATCAAATGCATATAACTAGTCTTGGGGGAGTTAGTGGTTTTGAATCCTCTATAGGGGTACTTAGGTATTAAAATTTAGTATATATTATCATGGTAAGTTTTTTAATGTTCTCATGTTATCCTAAAGGTTAGATATTCAATGGATATAGTTACTATTTTGTCTTAGAACTACCCTAACCTATTAACAATCTATGATGAGACTAGGTACACAATTGAAGGTTTGAAAATAAGACAGATATATTAAAATTTATTAAGTGGTTCTTAAACATTAAAATTCAATTATAGTGTATTAATATCCTTTTTAGGATTTATTAAAGTCAGGCTTCAAGACAAAATTCCCTTGAGGGATAAATAAGGAGACAAACCTAAACATGTTTGAATGTGGAGGTTGAAGATATATGCATACTTTTGACTATTGAAAGGGTGAATAAATCTATTTAATTAAGTAATAATTATGTACTAATGTTTTATAGATGTAACAACCTCAGTTGGAGGCTTAAAAAACCAAAATTAGTCTTGGGGTTACTCAAGCCTAGTAAATCCCAAACCCTAAGCTGACTATATGGAGTATGCATGGACATAATTGAAGGATAGTTTGGACCTAATGGTTTGGTTGACTTTGGAAATGTGTTTTAAAATTTCAAACTCTATCAAAATTTCATTGAAATTATAAATAATCATGCAGACCTTTGTCTTCTTAAACACATAGACTTAACAATGTTATCTATAGGCACAATAATAAGATAATAGAGAGAGAGTTGTATTTTGAGTGGTAAGGGTAGTTGTATAAGATTTTATATTGGTGGAAACAATATATTATTCTGATTTTTAACCACCCAAACACCTATAGGTCACTTAGAACTCAAAAATTAGTAAAGGGCTAACTATACCTAAAGGCCTATACCACCGTCGAGGCACTCTTAGACTCTCTTAAGCAAGATGAATTCCTAATAAGGTGTAAGGGTATGATTTAGGTCTCATGAAAGTAATTTTAAGTAGAGATAAATATGGGAAAGGTCAATTTGGTCCTTGAAGGCTAATTTGAACTATACGGTCTAGACAATCAACTTGAGCTATTTGTTCAAGAGCTTGTATCTGTCACTACAAGGGGTCTTAGGGAAAATGACATTAACAGGAGTTATGCACCCTAGAACACTTAAGATTCATAGAGAAAAGAGTTTTTTAGGGCACAATTTTATAAATCATTGCTAAAACTATTAGCATGTCTAGAATGTTTGTAGAGAGCTCATAGTTTACTTCCTTGCATACATATCTTAGCCTATCTTTTACATGGGAACTTGATTTAGTCAAAAAATTTAAAGGGGTCAATGTAATTCAAATACATTACAAGAAGTTTTGCATTAGAATTTCATACTCTATGAATCATTGCTAAGATTCTTGGACCTATAAAACTTTAAGCAGATTAGTCTTGAGAAAACTTGATATTTTGGCAACCAAATAGATTTAATTCACCTAATTAGGACTTAAACCATAAAATAAACTTAGAAGGGGTCCTGACCATGATACTGTGTTATACAAAACTATACAGACCTATCA
This sequence comes from Torreya grandis, assembly GCA_037957365.1. Taxonomy (NCBI): domain Eukaryota; kingdom Viridiplantae; phylum Streptophyta; class Pinopsida; order Cupressales; family Taxaceae; genus Torreya; species Torreya grandis. The sequence continues at coordinate 992,645 of JARHVA010004292.1, read as the reverse complement.
AAAATAATGTTTTTTTTAGGGAAAAATAGAATAAAGAGAGGTAAAAGGTAATTTAAAGAGATGCCAATCTTTGGAGATGTTTGTTTGGAACTTTTTTCACCTCCTTATAACACCATCTTCTCAATAATATGCTTGAAAATGATTCTGTGAGTCTCTTCTAATTAGCAAGTCTATAAAAATGGGGGAGGAGACCTAGTCACTTAATTAAGAAAGTTTACAGATGTTTATTTCTCAAGAAGACCTATATCATGATATAAGGTGTTGTTTCAAACATAAATATCACTAGTTCATAGGTTTATATAGTCTCTTGTAGGTATTCTATGGTATCCAAGCCCTAGCAGTTAGGCTACTAGGCCTAATTGGCCTAGTAGACCTACTTAGTCAATAAGGGAAGCTAAATAATGGCATAAAAAGCTAATGAATTGAGTTAATAAAGAGTAATTACATCATATAACTAATGCATTTAAGGATTCTAGTAAACATTCAATAGATATTATGGAGGAAGGTGTCAGTTTCATGACTTGTTCAAATTTCTCAAAAGGAGGATGACTATTGTATACCTTATGATGACTTAATTGAAATTCATTCAAGTTATAACTACCAAAAATAGAGTTTTTTTAACCAAAATATGTATCCATGATTTGAAGGAGGTTAAACATGTCAATCACATCTTCCATTACCTCACTTCTATGCTTAAGGGGTCATCTAAGGGCATAAATGCATGGAGAGTCTTTTGGAGGACTGAGTAACTATTTGAAACTAAAGTAATGAATGTTTTATGGTCATGAAAGACCTTTTCCTCTTCCTCCATGCCACTTTCCTTCTCTTTATCTTCCCTTTCTACTATATATTTAGGATGTTATGCCTTGATTTGGAATCCCTCTCTTGGGCATGAGGAAACTCTGCGAATATTGTACTTTGTAACCTCTTAAGTGAATAAAATGACTATTTTTAAATTCCTTGATATAGGTTTAGTATGTCTAATTATTTTTATTTTCATATATGGTAGTGTTTTCTCCCTTCGTAGGTCCTAATATCACTTAGTTACTAGTATATCATCTTATACATGTCATAAAAAGTGTTTGATGTTAAGTGGTTGAGCTTAGAGTGGAGATATTGACTAGTTAGTGCCTTTAATTAGGCCTCCCATCATTACCCTCATGCTTTGATAACTTAATGAAACCTTTATGTGAAACATTTTTTTATAGGAGTCCTTGGATTTGTAGGATTTAGTCATTAAATTGCTTACTAGTGTTAGTTGGAGTTTAATTTGAGTGGATAAGCAGTATATTAGTGCATCACCATCACGTAGAGTAAGTTTATTTTCTATACTTTCTATCCCTTTTCACCCTAATAGTATTAATTTTAATGAACTAAGACACAAGTGATGTACTAGGGGGGATATCCCCATAATCTATAGGTATGGTCTAGTTATAGGTAACTCACAACCTTTAGCCCATTCCAATTTTAGTCCAGGTTTGAACAAAAATTGAACACTCTCCTTCAACAGGGTACAACTTGGGATGCTAACATTTTTGGCATGCCTATTGGGATAGATTCAAGCATTGGAGTAATCACATCAGTATTTTGGTCTTGACAAGTAGCTTTAATCACTCATCTTGGTCATCATTTCAAAGGTATGAGTAGTTCTTGTTCATAGAGTCATTGATTTTCATGTGTCTTATGGTGAGCTATGATTGCATATGGGGCATATTACTATCATTCACTTCCTTATCAGTAACCCTATGATCCATCCCAATTCTAATATAATCCCTATCCATCTCATTATAACCCTTATCAGCCCTACCATGACCCTGATCAACAATATGAGATTCTTCATTAGGCCTATGATCCTTTTCAATACCAAGGAAGTAACTTTAGCCCTCATGAACCTAATTCACCTTTTTGGTAGCTTGATTACAATCTAATTATTCATGGAAATCTCATGACACTCTTTATCAACTCAACCAAGTTCCAAGACAATCCATATCAAGTCTTAGAAAAACCTTAGTGGGATATGAAAATCATATGGTAAGCAGTGACACCTTGATAAGCTATGGAAAAGAAATCCCCAAACATGAGATTGAAAACATGAAGAATTTGCTAAATCAGGATAAATAAGAGTGGGCATTTTTCAAAAGATAAGGTCATTCAAAATTTAGTAGTGACATGTTGAATATAGGGGTTTTTGTTTCAAAGATTGAGGAGTAATTATTAGTTCATGAGAGACAAAAAGTCTAATCCTACCAGAAAAATGTTCCCTCCATCATTCCACATCAGTCCTCCATTGAACTACCCTTTCCCCTTCAAGAGTGTCAAATAAATGTGTGTCATAGACCTCAAAATTCCTCACAAGCCTTGCCAACCTTTCCTAATTGGATATCTATCCAAGAGAGAGATCAAAGGGAAAGAGAATGTATCTTGAGAAGGATGAGTTATATGTTTCACAATATATTATGCAAAGGCCTTCATCTTCTAATCTTCAAGAAGAGATCTCCAATGAGATGGTACTTAAATTTGAGGCTCACCTAGATAAACAAGTTTATATTATAAACCAACTCCTATACCAATTAGTGGCAGCTACAAAATCAATCCCATCCCAATATGAGGTACCTCTGATCATGCCCAAAGATATAATACCTATAATGCAAGAGGCACATAAACCCAAGTTTACAACTTGGAAACAAATGTAATAGTCAATTGGAAAAGAAGAGAAGTCAAGCATAATCCCAAGTGTCAAAGTGGAAAGCAAACATGAAATCATTCAGTCCCCACCCCTATCTCCTCAAAAGTCCAATACATTTACCTCATGTAAATCTATTCAAGATAATATGTGTTGGGTGAATATTTTGTCGTCAGCTAACTAATGGAAAAATGGATATATCAACCACATTACAAGGAGATTTATATGGAAAAAATTATGGGTTTACCACATCCTAATGAGATAAATCTCTCCTCTCATCAAGGGGAGGTTCCCTATAAATCACTTATGTGTGTGTGTGTGTGTGTGTGTGTGTGTGTGTGTGTGTGTGTGTGTGTGTGTGTGTGTGTGTGTGTGTGTGTGTGTGTGTGTGTGTAAGCAAAAAATAATACTCAAGATAGGATAACACCATCCATCTTTTTTTTTCAGAGATGATGTTCATAGAGCAAAAGAGAAATCCTAGTTGATGCCTGAAAGCATTCCTCTTCCTTCAAGAATGGCATTCAACAAATAAAAAAAATATTCTAGAATAGTAACTAGGTCGATGAGAAACCCATGAAAGCACAAAGTCTTTTGTTGCTTCTCTCCTTGATTCAAAGCATACGTAATAGTAGAGTGAAGTAAAGCTCAAAGTCTTCACCTAAAACTACAATAGATAACAACATCACAAAAGATAAAAGTAGTTCAAAGTCTTTCTAATATCCTTAAGAATGTCTGTAGATAATTTCCACACACACTTTGCTTTTTTAATCAAATAGATGAGAGATTATTAGGAAAGAGAACATAAGAATGATCTTCTAAATAACACAAATTATTTCAACACAAAGTCTAAAAATAACCTGCTTCTCATTCATTCAAGAAAATTTGATTTACAAGCTGAGATCAAAGTCTCAAGAAGTATCTCAATTTTGGCAGAGTTTTTGCTCTCCATTATCCAGAGAGCCTTTACAAAAGAGGCTCCCTCTATATATATAGGAAAAAACCTTCAAAATTGGAAAAAGACTTAAATATTAAAAATCTAGTCAAAAATGAGTCACCATTGACTTTGGGACTTTTTCAGATTTTTACATGTAATTACATATCACAAAAGTACATGTGAAAATGTCCCAAGTCAATTACAAAGTACATGAGAAGAATTAAGAAGAGAGTATGGAAGAATAGTTCAACTTTTGTCACCAAACTTTTTCAGATGAGCATCATACATGGTGATAAATGTCGATATTCAGATACTATCTAGTGTAATAGTACTTTTGAAGATCATCTTAGCTCTGACCATAGCATCTCTCACTGCTATGATTGACTTAGCATGACTAGTTAACTTGGTTCTCAGATTGTCCAAAGTTAACTGATTATCTAAAATACTATCCATAAAAGTCATTGAGAATGCTTTTTCCTTAAATTCCCTTTGGATCATGCCTTCAAACTCTTGAATCATTTCCTCTATTGAAATGAATTGGTTGTCTCGAGAGGTGAGTCTGCAAGGTAACTCCTCTAATTTGTTCAACAGACTGGTGTCACTTTCTTCACTGGCATCCTTAGAAGATTCTAGGTCACTGATCAGTTCCTTAAGTACCCAAATCCTGTATATCAATGATTCTTTGATTTCAATATAAGAATCTCTATTGGCAATGATGTCGATTGATACTAAGGTACATTTCTTTAGTGCTTTCATCTATGTCCACTTGCTATGATATTTATTTGTGTTGTCAATATCTTGAGAAATAATAGAGATAAGGTCTTCTAACTCTGTTCTCATTTCTTCATTTTACATGTCTTCTTAGCCACCTCTGTAAACAAGGAAATCCCTTGTGCATGCATCTTATCTAGGTAATCTTCAAGTACTTTTCCTTTTAGATAGGTCCTCTCTACTTTTAGATTATAGGATCATCTATGAAGAAAGCATCTGGAGTTGCCACTTCTAAAGTGAAAGTGAATCTCTTGATCACTGCGGTCAATTATTTTGCCTTTTCTTTGTAATGATCTTCCATCTCTCTCTCTGTGAAATTTCTAGACCATGATATCCATTGCAGACTGTAGATCACTCTTGGCACCCTCGTGAGTTATTTTCCCTAACTCAACTCAAGAAATGGAGTAGTTGCTCATATCAAAATTCTCAAGGGTTACATCTTATGGGGGTTTGGCTATCTCAAAAATTTGTGCCCCTTATCTCCAATCATTTTTAAAAGGATTTTTGGATTTTTTGAGGTCTTAGCTTTCAATGGTACTATTTTTCTGAGGTTAAAGTCATATGGGGAGATGGCTTGCTTTTCCCTTTTAGGTGTGAAAGTTGATAACCAAGGTGGGAGAGCAGAAGCACTTATAGTAGCAATAGTCCCTATATTTAGTGTCATTGGGGTAACATCTGCACTACTGGTGGGAACAATGGGTGTAGTAGGCATAGTATCAAGAAAAACTACATCGGCCACTGACTAGTCAAAGGTGGAACTGTCTCTGATGTTGAAAGAAAGAGATGAAAGACTGGAGATGGATCTTGATGATCGAAGAACATCTCCAGAAGCTCCTTGAGGGTCGCTAAAAATAACTCTAGAAGGAGAGGTGGCTCCAAAAGAATGATTACTAATGGGAGAAATTGGTGGAGTCATAACAGGTGAGTGGGGTGGAGAAGAAGAAACTCCTGTAACTGGCTATGGCCCCTCTTGTGGAGATAGAACTTCCATCCCCTGTTGACCTATAGGTCTGTCATCTATTTCCATCTATTATGTCACTTGTTCTTGGGTGCCTTATTTCTCAACCCCCATATCCATTGACTCTAGTTCTTTCTTAGCAACCTTTGGACTCTTTGACACAAAGATGATCCTAGGCTTGTGGGGCCTAGAAGGAGAAGGAACATCGCTTTTATTCTTTGTCTTATTTTTTGCTCTCCTTATCTCTTCTTGGTATTTTGCCTCTAATCCCATTATGAATTCTTTTAATGTGATCGCTTTGTTTGCTAACCAATCATTGGTGTTAGCCAATATTGGTTCAAATCTCATTCTTAAAGAGGTCAACTCTTTTTTATACCATTAGATCAGAGGAAGAGGAGATTTAGCGACTTGCTCAGCAAGATACCTACTATTTACTAGATATTTGTTGTCTACTAGATTTGGAGGAATATTAGTGAGCAATAGATATTTGATTTGTTCCAGAGATAGTTTGTTGTAGTCCATCTTCTTGATATCTTCTATTATTCTTAAATCTATCCAGATGTCTTTAATCATAGGCTCATGGAACTAAGTCTTCCTTCTGATCATGTCTTTGACACCTCTATAATCAAAATTGGGCCTTATTTTGAAATGCTTCATGGTGACAATTTGCATTTCATTTTCCTTTGCCCTTGCTTTTGTAGTGGTCAAAACTGAGTATCTACCAATTTTAATTAGGAACCTGAAACCTAGTTTCTTAAGTTCCATTTGTTTATTGTGCATGAAAATAATTTGTCTACGTAGCTCCATTAGGACCAATTTATCAGAAGGGAATCTAGGGAGCATATAGGGATAGCCTTGGAAAAATCCAACCCATAGATAGAAAAAAGTAGGGAATTTTAAGAACATACAGCCGAAGTCATTGACGATAATCTAGGCTTCATCTGATACTCTCTTTTATTCTAATTGAGGATTAAAAAGACACAAAAATACTATGAATAAGGCATCATTTACCCTCCTAAAGTGATGGATTGATCCCTTTAATGTTAGTTGAGGGTAATATTGATAAAAAAAGGTGGTTTTTCTATCTCCCTCTGATGTCAAACCTAGAAAGGTTCTCATTTAAGTTGTAATGTACACCAAGTATGAAGTCATATAGAACTTCGAAGTAGTAGACACTTTTGTCAATTACTCATGTAGAGCATTGCTGATCTGTTCACCCCATAAGATGACTTGTGTCCTTTGGAGGATTATCTTAATGAAGGGATACATCCATTCATGAAATTGAGAAGAAGAAGGTAAACTTCATAGCCTGCTAAGAAGAGTAATTAAGTCACCAACTTCTTCTATAAAGTCACTCCTCAAAAAATTTTGGGGCCATCTGGATAAGTTAGCTCTAGGAGTCTTCAGCCACCTATTGTTGATCACCTTCTTCACTTCTTAGGATCTTTGTCATATTCCTTATGTCCTTCAATGAAGTTAATCTTCAATACTTTAGTAGCAGGAGGGCACATGAAAATTTTATCGATAAACTTGGGGTCCAGTTGAATTACTACGTTACCACTAGCATCTGACATGGCTCTGGTCTCTTTGTTGTAGAATTGGGTGCACTAGAGGATGAAATCTATGTGGTGTGCCACCACAGGGAAAGAGGAGACTAGATGGATGTTGCTTTCAATTATCCTTTTCATTTTGGAGCTCAAATTTTTTATCTTGGTTGTCTCTACAAACTTAGCCATATCTATGTGGCTAATCTCTATGTCCCTAATGTCGTCAACATTAGAAGTGACTAAGGTGATTAGAAAAATGCCTTGATATTGATACTTCATCACCTTTAACTTCTTTGGAGAAGCTTCAGTCATTGGGATGAGCCTTTGTCGAAAGTACATAGATGAAGAAGGATCTCGAGGAGGAACTGCGATAAGAGTCATGATCACACAATTAGGGAAAAATTGGCAATTTGGGAAAATTACACATTGGGTGATCATGACTAGGGAAACATGCTTGAAAGGGATGAGGTGAGAGTATATCAAAAAGTGGAAGGAAAGGGGAGTGGGATTAAAAAAAGGAAAAAATAAAAATTTCTCAAAGTTAAGAAAAATGGGGAGAAGGTATGCATGGGCGGCAAAAATTGATGCCCTTGCATGTGAAAGGGATTCTTTTGCATAGGCAACAAAAATTGTTTCCTATACACATTGAGTTAAAAAGGAGGATGTATCAGTGGCAAAAATCACTACCGATGGATGTGGAATGAGTTAGATTTATAAGGGAAAAAAAATCATTGCCCTTACACCTGGTGCAAAAGTTGGGTATATTGGCAACAATTTTTTCTGCCCTTACACCTAGTCTAGGTTAGTTTGCATCGATAGTAAAAATTGCCACTGATGCATGTTGTTAGGGTGGAACACTTTTCCACCCTTACACATGTAAGGATTAATTTGGGAGATGTGAGGGTGGCAAAATTCAGCACCCTAACATGGGAGGAAAAGGCTGAATGGGAAAGGTGGAAAGAGTGTTAGGTTGTGGAGATAAAAGCTTCACTGATGCAAACTGAGGAGGAGGTTGCAGAAGGGTTGCAGAGTGTTACTATCACCAGCATCAGTTAGGCCATCCAACGTTGGTAGGGATTAGACCAGAAGGCAACCGATGTCGGTCAGAAGTCGGCCAGCGTCAGCACCCTTCAGGCAGACAGGGACCGACGTCAGTCACCTGTGTGGTTCAACTACGAGTATATTATGGGCAGTTAGCTAATGAACCATGTGTTTCAATGTTTAGAGCCAATTTTAGACTGAGAGCTATGGATCTAATTATTGTAATTGGATGTCTAATTATTGTTTGGATGAGATCTATTTAATAAAACTCATGGATGGTATTGTAAGTTGTGCTAGAGAGTAAGAGAGAAATTTTATAAGCTCCTTTTGTGTGTGAGGTGAGTAATGGTGTGTTCATCCTAGTGCCACAGTACCAAGTGTGGGTGCTATATTGGAGAATCAGTAGGGTTCTTCATGTATATATGATCTTGGTCATCAGGTGAGCATGGCTACTTTAGGAGATCTACATGGTAAGTAAGATCATTGATCTACAGGTGTATGTGTGTGCAAGGTCAAGGTTCACAGGTGTGTAGAACTAGATTGATTTGCAAGTGTGCAAGATCATAGAGGACAACAACACAATAGGGATCAGTATCAGGAGAGATCTACTTGGAGTACAGGTGTGTACTCAAAGAGAGCAAAGAGGAAGGCAAGGTAGATCCTTCCATAAGTAAGGTCTATTGAGGTGCAGGTTATTACAAGTTCAGGGGAGATCTAATTGAAGTACGTTTGTGTACTTGTGGAGTGCATGGAGCACTTGTGGTGTGCATAGAGCACAGGTATAAGGTGAACACCAACTTAGTGTTTGAGTTGGGTGTTGGGACCTAAGGGAGAGAGCTTTGAGGGAAGATTTAATGTTTATGCCCTAGAGGTGTGGGAGCCCTAGAGGTGTGTAAGGAAGAAGAACTGTGGCAGCCTTCTTTGTTGTATTTCCTTCTGAAAGAGTTTTAATACAAGTTGTGTATTGTCTCTCATATCTCATGTTATTTCTAAATTCTAGTTACTTGTTGATTCTGGTTAATTCTACATATTAAGTTGCTTGGTAATCAATTGTGTGCTTCTGTTATTTATCCCAACATGTGGTATCAGAGCTAAGGTTGTAGGAAGCGGTTTTGTGTTTGGTTACAGGTCACTCTCAGGGGTTTTTGATTGAGTGGGAGTAGAGTTATGGCAGATCAAAGTAAGCTAAGAATGGAGGAGTTGAAAAGCACAGATGATCACTTACGGTCCTATGGAAAGAAAGAGCAGGTAAAAGAATATTGTTGGTTTGTGGAAGATCAACAAGAAGGAACTGAAGAAGCAGATGTTGCAGGTGATGTGGCACAAATTTCTCTAGGAGGTTTCTTGGATAAAGTTGAATCTTGGATAATAGATTCTATTGTCTCTTTCCATGCAGCCCCAGGGAGAGGAGCTGGTAAGCCTTGCCAAAGAATTGGCAAAGGGGAAATGAAGCTAAAATTGTAGGCGGCCAACACATGGGTGTTGAAGGAGGTCATGCAGGTCCCAGGTTTGGAGATGTGGCTAATTTCTTCAGAAGAGTTGGGTGATGAGAGATGCACAAGAAATCTCACAGTGGATGCACTTGAATTAGCTGGTGGTAAGAAAATAGGTATTCTTTATCTACTTGTTTATATTATTGATTCTTCTTCTATTGCAGAGACATGGCTTTGTAGGCTTGGTCACATGAGTAGGAAGGAGATGCAACTTCTTAAGCGGAAGATAGATATATTTGATAGGCTTAAGAACTGGAAAGCCTTGGTGTTCTTGGAAGAGATGGTAAATAGAGACTAGTGGATGGGGCTGGATACTTTTGAGCAAGGCAGTTTGGACATGGGGATTGATTCAAAGGAACTCATGGGTAAAAATTCATCACTTACAGGAAAACATAGGTACCGACGTCAATAGGAAAACTAGCATCGGTATTAGGTAAGATCGACGTTCGTTAGGAGGACCGATGTCAGCAATAGGAGACACTGATGTCAGCAGGTTGGTAGTCAGGGACAAGCGCATGGGAATCGACATCGATTGGATGCAGACTGTGTGGTGACTGAGGTCAATCACTGTAACGGATTTTGGGCAGATAGCAAGCTACCAAGGAGTCTCAAATGCCCATACAGAGGACTGAAGATGTAATTAGGCCTCAAATTCGTTGTTCCTCTTCTTTATACTAGTTGATAACTGTAGAGCAGGAAGGATTCAGGAAATAGTGGGAGCGTGGCAGGAATATGATGCAAAACCAAGCAGAGACTTGGTAGGGTTGCTAGCAAGTATGAAAACATAGAGACAAATGGATTCCTTAGTTGAAGAATAGAGTGAATGAACAAGTGAGACGAAAGACCAAGTCATATGGTCTTGAGGGAGCTGCAGGATAGTGGTACAGGGTTTGACAGGTGGAGGACAAAGCATGGCTTTAGTCAGTGTCAGTGTAACCATTGTGTTTGTCTTACCAGGTGGATGATGAGTCATGACATCATTCTGTTACTGTATGTGGATGGTATGTTTGATAGAAGGTTTGTACATATAGGGTTTTGCTGAGCTAAGGGTAAGATTAGTTCAGTGGTTTGCTATGAAGAATTTGGAGCAGTGAAATTCTTTGGCATGGGAGACATGGGAGATCAAAGGTTGATTTTGTCTCTAGTGGGAGCTAATGTGAATCGAGTGTTACCAGGGTTCAGGATGCAGAATCAGAGCACACCAAAGGCTGGACAGTTTAGTGTCTGAAATCATGAGGTCTAGTATAGACCTGAGTTTGCCCAAGCAGTGGGTGTTGTCAGAGAGTTAGGAGCCAATTCGGAGAAGTGAGTTCTCAGGTATTTGAGAGGTACCAATAGCAGGGTTTCATGTTATTCAGGGTTAGAACTTCACTACATGGGTTCGTAGGTTCGGATGTGGTAGGTTACTCAGATGACAGGGGGTACACCACAGGTTGTGTAGTGGGTTGTCTTCAGGATTGATCTTGAAGAGGGATACAAGCTAGGAAACAAATTAGATGGGGTATAGGTATAGGTACAGGTACAAGTATAGGTATAGTGCAACTATTTATCTCCAAGTGGGAGATTGTTAGGTTATGGAGCTAAAAGCTTCACTGATGCAAACTGAGGAGGAGGTTGCAGAAGGGTTGCAGAGTGTTACTGTCACCGGTGTTGGTCAGGCCAACTGGCATCGACAAGGATTAGACCAAAAGGCAACTGATGTCAGTCAGAAGTCAGCTGGCATCGGCACCCCCCAGGTAGATAGGGACCGACGTCGGTCACTTGTGTGGTTTGACTGCGAGTATATTACGGGCAGTTAGCTAATGAACCATGTGTTTGCATGTTTAGAGCCAATTTTAGACTGAGAGCTATGGATCTAATTATTGTAATTAGATGTCTAATTATTGTTTAGATGAGATCTATTTAATAGACTCATGGATGGTATTATAAGTTGTGCTAGAGAGTAAGAGAGCAGTTTTATAAGCTCCTTCTGTGTGTGAGGTAAGCAATGGTGTGTTCCTCCTAGTGCCATAGTACCAAGTGTGGGTGCTGGATTGGAGAATCAGCAGGGTTCTTCATGTATGTATGATCTTGGTCATCAAGTGAGCATGGCTACTTTAGGAGATCTACATGGTAATTAAAATCATTGATTTGTAGGTGTAAGTGTGTACAAGGTCAAGGTTCACATGTGTGTAGAACTAGATTGATTTGCAGGTGTGCAAGATCATAGAGGATAGCAACACAATAGGGAGCAGTATCAGGAGAGATCTACTTAGAGTACAGGTGTGTACTCAAAGAGAGAAAAGAGGAAGGCAAGGTAGATCCTTCCATAAGTAAGGTCTATTGAGGTGCAGGTTGTTGCAAGTTCAGGGGAGATCTACTTGAAGTACATTTATGTACTTGTGGAGTACGTGGAGCACTTGTGGTGTGCGTGGAGCACAGGTATAAGGTAAACACCAACTCAGTGTTTGAGTTGGGTGTTGGGACCAAAGGGAGAGAGCTTTGAGGAAAGATTTACTATTTATGCCCTAGAGGTGTGGGAGCCCTAGAGGTGTGTAAGGAAGAAGAACTGTGGCAGCCTTCTTTGTTGTATTTCCTTCTGAAAGAGTTTTAATACAAGTTGTGTATTGTCTCTCATATCTCGTGTTATTTCTGAATTCTAGTTACTTTTTGATTCTAGTTAATTCTGCATATTAAGTTGCTTGGTAATCAATTGTGTGATTCCGTTATTTATCCCAACAAAGAGGTGAGTCGAGGTGCAGTGAAGGTTAGATTGGTAGCCTTGTTTTGATAGGTAAAAAGAGGTAGAGGAATAAAAATAAGAAAAAATAAAACCTAAAAGATAAAGAAATAAAAAAAACTTAAAAAGAGGAGAGAACAAAAATAAAAACAAAAACAAAACCCTACCTAAAGAACAATGTGAAATGAGGCTCGAATCCAGTGAAAACATGCTTCATCTTGCTCACTTGATCATCTAGAGCTAGAGAGCAAGAGAAGGAATGGAAGAATGATGTGGAAAGAGGGAGAAAAAAGATTAAATGGGGGAAAAAATTACCCCTAACCACTCGATGCACATGGCCATAAATGTCATGCATGAAAATTGAGGCTGTGTAGGGGCAACAAAATTTGCTACCTCTACATGGGAGGTTGAAAGGATATGCAGGGGTGACAAAAATCATTGCTCCTACATTGAAGGCATAAAAAGATGCAAGGGTGGAAAATAGTTTTGCTCTTGCATGATGGATACAAGGGTGGAAAAAAATGTTGCCTTTGTATAGAAAACACAAAGAAAATGCAGTGGTGGCAAAAAATGTTGCCCCTACACAGAAACACTAGAAAACACTAACTCTGAGAAATGGGGGGAAATGATCATCTAGCCACATCAAGATGGTGATGATTTTCATGTTTTTAGGAAAAGGTAACAAGGGAACTTCAAAAACTTTAAATGCTACCAGTTGAGAAAATACAAGAACAAGAAAAACTTGCCTCGATGATGAATTTAGAGAGAAAAACATGAAATGGACAAGTTTCATAGGGGTTGTTCCAAAAATAAGCAAAAGCTATTTTTAGAAACAATAGTTGGCTCCTATTTGGGAACTTCCATTGATTAAACTAATTGATAGGAGTAGAAACCAGTCTCTAAGTGCCTTCATCCAAGCCATTGGGCTACAAAGTCAAACCAAAAAAAAAGGTGCCAAAAATGAAAATGAAAATCATGAAAACTAAAGACTATACAAATAAACATATGTATAGATGATCTTATCTGATACTTCAAGAATTGAAGTGCTTCAGATGCTACCCATTATGAGGTAGATAAAATAGCGTGCCATCGTGATACCTCAACAGGAAACTATTTTTACCATTGAGCTGATGGATAGTAAACGGGCCCCTCTGGAGGGAGTCAAATTTCCCATGCATTCCCTTAGGCTCTCTTTTTTTGTCCCACAATAGGACTTGATCTCCAAGCTAGAAATCATGGTTTTTTGCTTTTTGGTCAAAGAGCTTCTTCACCAGACTCTGATGCATAATAATTCAGTCTACCACCATAGTTCACTACTCATGCAACTTAGTCAAGCACATGATCCTCTTATCGATGGATCTTTCATATGTCTAATCCTTAATTGCCTTAGCCAATTTCAATGCTTGGAATTCTAGGGTGATTGGTATCTCAGCATTGAGACCATAAAGAAGTTGGAAAGGTGACATACCAATTGCCCTCTTGGATGTAATTTTGTATGTCCATAAAGCATCAACCAATGCTTTGTGTTAGGTTCATTGGTTGTCATCCACTAGCGTCCTGATGATGGTCACTAGGTTCTTGTTACTTGATTCTGCTTGGCCATTCCCTTGCAGAAAATAATCAGAAGTGTGGGAGAGGGTAATCCCATAGTAAAAATAGAAATGATTAATCTCTTCGGAAGAGAAATAAGCTGCATTATCCATGACAATCTTGGTTGGGACCCCAAACCTGGAAATGATGTTCTCCTTGAGGAAATTGCATACTACTTCTGAAGTAGCACACTTGGATGGAATAGCTTCCACCCACTTGGTGAAGTAATCTGTGGCTGTGAGGACATAATCATGTCCAACACTTGAAAATGGTTTTATAGCACCAATGAAATTGATTCTCTACTGCTGAAATGGTTCTTCAATCACCACAGGTTTAAGAGGCAGAGCAGCAAACTTGGGTCTTCCAATGAATTATTAGCATAATTCACATCTACGTACCCATTTGTATGTGTCTTGAAAGAGAGTAGGTAAATAATACCTGGCTTGTAGAATCTTATGAGTAGTTATAGGAGCAAAAAAATGTCCTCCATAGGCTAGATCATGAAAAGACTTCAAAAGTTGATTCTGCTACTCTTTATCCACAAAGCGAAGGAACACTCCATCAAGGCTCCTCTTATATAGGCCATTGTCCTAGAGGACAAAATTGGTAGCCTTTAACTTGATACTCCTTTCTTTATAAGACAGGTGAGCAGGACACTCACCATAAGTAAGGAAATGAGCAATATTTAAATTCCACTCATTTTTGGTGGAGACAAAGAGGACTATTGGCGTGTCTTCAATTTCTTCTTCTCCATGCTTTATTTCTTTTGGTCTATTGTCGGCAATCAATTAACATAGGCCCTTTCCTCACACTAGCTTCATTGATTTGATGACTAGATCAAACTCCTAGATTTTATCAATCTAATTATCTCTTTTAGTTCTAAACTCCTGCTGAGTTAATATGGATTTGACTGTGGTGTCGGGAACTAGGGCAGTAGTGTGTGAATTCAAGATATAGAAGCAGAAATGTTTTACTACCTTTACCACTACATAAGCATGTTTCTCCATGTTTGAATACTTCAGCTCATGAGCTTTGAGAGGAAAGCTCATGAAATGAATAGGAGATTCCACACCTTCTTAGTTCTATTGAACCAAAATAACTAAAAATGTATACTCAGAAGCATAACTATACATTGTGAAATCCTTGTTATAGTCTAGACAAACTAGAATTGGGGTGTGGGAAATCATTGTCTTGATGTCTCAGAAATCCAATTTGCCTTTTTTGGTCTAATAAAAAGTGGCCTTTCCCTTCATCATGTTTACAATATGGTGAGTCTTTTTAGCAAACTCAGGGATGAACCTTCATAAAAAATTTACTTTTTCGAAGAAAGAGTGAATTGTAGTCTTACTTGTGGGAAGGGTAAGCTTCTGGATGGACTTGACTCTTTTTAAGTTAATCTTTATGCCTTCTTAGGATATAATGTGTCTGAGAAGTTTCCCTTCCATTACTCCAAAAATAGATTTTTTGGGATTTAGAGAAATGCCATTCTAGCGGCAGTGTTCTAGTACTTATTGTAAATGGTGCACATGGTCAAAGAAATGCTTGGAAAAGACTGTTAAATCATCTAGGTATACTAAAATGAACTTACCCATTTCCTCTTTAAAAGCAAGGTCCATTGCTCTCTGAAAAGTGGTGCCACCATTTATCAGACCAAATGACATTCTTTGATAGGCAAAAGTGCCCCAAGGTGTGGTGAAGGCAGTCTTATGCTGGTTTGCTTTTTCAACTTCAACTTGATTGTACCCTGAGAAGCCATCCAACATTGATAACATCTCTGAACCGGTCACTGTCTGAAGAACTTGATGCATGATAGGGAGAGGATAGTTATCCTTTAAGGATGACTGATTCAAGTTTTTGAAATCCACATAGATGCGAATTTCACCATTGTTATTCCTCATAGGAACTATGTTTGCAATCCATGTGAAATGATGAATTGGAAAAATTATCTTAGCATTTAGCATTTTCTATATTTTAGACAGAATAGTACCTGATATCTTTGGATTATACTACCTAGATTTTTGCTTGTAAGGCACTAAATTACTTTTGAGAGGAATGTTATGGTGGATTTCTTTAGGTCTGAGTGACTTCAGATCATCATAGGAGTATGCTAGGACATCTGTATACTGGCGGAGTAGAGTAATGAACTTGAACTTTTCTTCCTAAGTGTAGCATTTTCCAATGTTTACCACTTTAAAGTTTTACCTAGTACCTAGATTTACTTAATCAATCTCCTGGGAGGAGCTTGAATCTTTTTACCACTGTTTAATGAATCTGTTGTGTTTGTCAAACAACTTCTCAAGGGAAACTAGGCCTTTTGGGATCTTATTCCCTTTAAGTTGTAGGAATTCTTCAATGTTTGCACTTGATTCAGAGGTTGGCTCAAGCTTCTAGGGCTCATTGCCATCAAAATGAAGTTGTTCAAAGCTATATTTTTGCTCTGAAAAGGCAATGATTTGATTATCATTGTTAAACACCTACCAATGACTGGCATTATCAGGCACACTTGGTCAAAAGACCAATTCAATAATGTACTTGTCTCCTATAAAATCAAGATGAGGGACTAATAGAGTTACTAAAATAGCTAGTGCATCATCTCGGTCATTGAATTCCCTAGGTATGGTAGAGATGTTGAAAGTGTCAAAGCTTTCAATTTGATCCCAGACTAAATTTTGATAGTGATGCAATTTCTCATTTTTGGTTTGATACAAGTTTCTTACTTGACAAACCACTAGTTCAGCATCACCTTTGGCATGAAGGAGTTTGATGCCTTTATCTCGAGTAGCCTTCAATCCAAGAAACATCGATTCATACTCAACTATGTTGTTGGTGTTGCTAAACTACAACTTGTATGAAGAAGGGAAAATATCTCCTCAAGGGGATATCAACACAATCCCAGCTCCTAAACTGGTAGAGGAGTAGCTGCCATCAAATTATAGAATCCATACCTCATCAGGGACTAATTTTTCTTTAGATTCTTCTTCATTTGGAGGGGAAGATTATTCTACCCTCACACTCTGCTCCATCAATCTTTTTGTTGTTCCATCTGAACCAATTTTTAGGTTGACACATTTGAGAATTTCATCAAGCATCTCATGGACTTCCTCTATGGATAAAAATTAATTACCCATGCCTGAAGACTCAAATACAATTTGAGCTTCAGGTGTTGATGTTTGAGTGACCACATACTTTGCTTCCTTCTCAAGGAGTAATCTTTGCATAACATCTTTGACTGGGATCCTTTCCTCAGATAGGTCCATGCTTAATTTTCCACCAATATCTTTGTAAAAATTTTACCCAATAGAGATGTCATAAGAGGCTAGAACATCAGCCACCAGGACTGTCATTTTGATTCTTTTCTCTAGAAAAGCTGCAAATGCAAATTGGGCATCTTTGATTTGACCCAGGAGTGGGACTTACTTGTTTTCTATAGAAAAACACCTCTCAAAAGTCTTAGTCAAAGTAAGACCAATAAAATCTACTACCTTGGTAGGCATAACATTATCAGAAGCTCCAAAGTCTATTATGCAATTACTCAATTTATAACCATTTATCAACAAGGAAACATAAAAAAATTCTATTTTCTTGGGAGCAAAAAAAGGAGTAGCAACAAGATTATTCTGGGTGGATTTATTCTTGGAGGTATCATGAGTTGCCTTTGAAAAATATTTTCTTATAAGGGTAGTCTTACTTCTCACATATTCGGCCAACCTATCAAACTATTTAGGATTGGCTCGCAAGTACTCAATCTAAATCATTTGATTCTTGGTATTTTTGGCATGATCAATTATATCAAATAATTGAAATGAGCTAGAGGTAGAGTGAGGAAGCCCATCATCTTGATCTTTATTGGGTGTGGCATTGGTCTGAGAGATAGAAGTAGAAGGTACGAGATGGTTTGAGGTACTTACTTTTTTATTAGTTACCTGATCCTTTGGTTGGAAAGGCAATGCAATATCTCATTTAGTGATAGAAACTACCGATTGAGGTTCTTCTCTTGCTTTTTCTTTATCAGCTTGTTGAGCTGACTAGTTTTGAGATCTGATAAAAATAGCATAAGATCCATCAAATACTTCTCCTTTACTTCTAACTTCATCCTGATAATCTAGGAAACTGATATTGGAGTTGCCATCTAATTCTTCTTCTTGTTCTACAAAGAGATTAGCATCATCTTGTTGGTCTAACTCAGGTTGAAGCGATAAATTCTATTCAACTTCAAGGTAACCAACTACTAAATTAGTCAGTGTTGCTTCAATGGCAAGTTTCTCATATGGGGGATGAAGGCAATTTGGTTGTCCTTGATTTCTAACAACATTGCCTTGATATGACTGATTGGGAAACATCCTTCGTGGCATATCCCGATAAGGAGCAGACATACCTTGGGCCATTTGTCTTTTCAAGGCTAGTAGTTCATTCATCAATTTTTGCACCATAGGATCTGTGGTGTTCATGGAAGAACTTTCATTAGATGAAGAAAATTTATTTTTATTGGAGTCTTTTCTGATCTTACCTACCAAGATAAGATCATCCTCAATCTTAGTAGCCAAATTTTAAGCTACAGCAAGATCCATAAAACTAGCCCACCTCAACAAGAAGCTTACTTCAAGAAGTTACAAGTTGATGAAAAATCACTTGAGGTTTTTTGGCATTGGCTAAGTGATATTAGGAATTCATTTCCTCAACTTATTGAATTTTGCTATGAAATCCCTCATAGGTTCATGAGGTTCCTTCTTTATTTGTGTAAGCTGAGCCAACAAGGCATGTGCATCTTCAACAAGTTTGAACCTGGCCTCAAACTTGGCTTTGAGCATATTCCAGTCAGTTATAGTTTGAGCTTGAAGGTGGTAAAACCAATCCGTGAGAGTGCATTGCAAAGTTTCTACAAAAATTCTCACCGCTACATCTTCGTATTCCACACCTATCACACCACATGCTATAGAGAAGGCAGCAATATGCTCATCAGGATGAACCTTCCTGTCACCATAGAATTTAGGGAAAATCTTTCTTGAACTACAAAGTAGTTCATGTAAAGGTGGGGCTAGATTGAGAGGACTAAAGGAGTTAGCCCAAGGACCTTGGGCCATTATGATATGACGATTTAATGGCAGGATAACAAATCTTGGTGGGGTCAATATAGATAAAACCTTACTAGTACTGAGACTAAAATCTTCACCAAGTATGGGAGATATAATGTTGGTAGGAAGGAAAGTCCTGGTTCACTGAAGGTGAGACGGTGGAGGAGAAATCTCAAAGTTAGCTTGTTGCACCAACTCGAATACAGGATTAACAATACCTTGAGCTCTCTAGCTTCACGTGTACCGTGGATCTGCCAGAGTGTAAAATGAAAAAGGAATTGGATATGCTTTGAGTTGAAGCTTGAGGCTTTAAAATTCATGTTCATAATCCCCAACAGATTCACCAAAAGTTGTTGGGTGAATATTTTGTCGTTAGCTAACTAATGGGAAAATGGGTATATCAACCATAGTACAAGGAGATTTATATGACAAAAAGTCTGGGTTTGCCACATCCTAATGAGATAAATCTCTCCTCTCATCAAGGGGAGGATCCCTATAAATCACTTATATATAATGAGATAAATCTCTCCTCTCATCAAGGGGAGGATCCCTATAAATCACTTATATATATATATATATATATATAAGCAAAAAATAATACTCAGGGTAGGATAACACCATCTATCTCTCTTTTTTCAGAGATGATGTTCATAGAGCAAAAGAGAAATCCTGATTGATACCTGAAAGCATTCCTCTTCCTTCTAGAATGGTATTCAGCAAATAGCAAAAAATCTTCTAGAATATTAACTAAGTTGATGAGAAACCCATGAAAGAACAAAGTCTTTCGTTGCTTTTCTCGCTGATTCGAAGCGTACGTAACAATAGAGTGAAGTAAAGCTCAAAGTCTTCACCTAAAACTACAACAGATAACAAGATCACAAAGGATAAAAGTAGTTTAAAGTCTTTTTGATATCCTTAAGAATGTCTTTAGATGATTTCCACATACACTTTTCTTTTTTAATCAAACAGATGAGAGATTGTTAGGAAAGAGAACATAAGAACAATCTCCTAAATAACACAAATTATTTCAACACAAAGTCTGAAAATAACTTGCTTCTCATTCATTCAAGAAAATTTGATTTACAAGATGAGATCAAAGTCTCAAGAAGTATCTCAATTTTGTTAGAGTTTTTACTCTCCATTATCTAGAGAGCCTTTACAAAAGAGGCTCCCTCTATATATATAGGTAAAAACCTTCAAAATTGGAAAAAGACTTAAATATTAAAAATCTAGTCAAAGATGAGTCACTGTTGATTTTGGGACTTTTTCATATTTTTACATGTAATTACATATTAAAAAAGTACATGTGAAAATGTCCCAAGTCAATTACAAAGTACATGAGAAGAATGAAGAAGAGAGTATGGAAGAATAGTTCAAATTTTGTCACCAGACTTCTTTAGATGAGCATCATACATGGCAATAGATGCTTGTATTCTGATACTGTCTAGCGCAATAGTACTTTTGAAGATCATCTTAGCTTTGATTGTAACATCTCTCACTACTGTGATTGACTTGGCATGATTGGTTAACCTGGTTCTCATATTTTTTAGAGTTAATTGATTATCTAAAATACTATCCACAAAAGTCATTGAGAATGCTTTTTTGTCGAATTCCCTTTGGATCATAGCTTTGAACTCCTAAATCATTTCCTCTGCTGATTTGAATTAGTTGTCTCAAGAGGTGAGTCTGCAAGGCAACTCCTCTAATTTGTTCAATAGATTGGTGTCACTTTCTTCACTGGTGTCCTTAGAAGATTCAAGGTCGCTGATCAGCTCCTTAAGTACTTAGATCCTGTATATCAGTGATTCTTTGATTTCAACATAAGAATCTCTATCAGCAATGATGCCAATTGATACTAAGGTACATTTCTTCAGTGCTTTCATCTCTGTGCACTTGCTAAGATATTTATTTGTGTTGTCAATATCTTAAGAAATAATAGAGATAAGGTCTTCTAACTCTGTTCTTATTTTCTTCATTTTACCTATCTTCTCGACCACCTCTGTAAATAAGGAAATCCCTTGTGCATGCACTTATCTAGGTAATCTTCAAGTAATTTTCCTTTTAGATAGGTCTTCTCTACTTTCTAGATTACAGGATCATCTACAGAGAAAGCCTCTAGAGTTTCCACTTCTAGAGCAAAAGTGAATCACCTGATCACTACGATCAATTGTTCCACCTTTTCTTTGTAATGGTCTTTCATCTCTCTCTCTCTCTCTATCAAATTTCTAGACCATGATATCCATTACAGACTGCAGATCGCTCTTGGCACCCTCGTGAGTTATTTTTCCAAACTCAACTCAAGAAATGGAGTAGCTGCTCATATCAAAATTCTTAAGGGTTGCATCTTATGGGGGTTTAGTTATCTCCAAAAATTTGTGCCCCTTATCTCTAATCATTTTCAAAAGGATTTTTGGCTTTTTGGGGGTCTTAGCTTTAAGTGGTACTATTTTGCTGAGGTCAAAGTCATCTGGAGAGATGGCTTGCTTTTTCTTTTTAGGTGTGAAATTTGATAACCAAGGTGGGAGAGTAGAAGCACTTATAGTAGCAACATTCTTTGTAGTTGGTGTCACTGGGGTAACATCTACACTGTTGGTGGGAAAAATGGACGTAGTGGGCATCGTAGGCATAGTATTAGGCAAAACTACACCAGCCGCTGACTGTTTGAAGGTGGAACTATCTCTGATGTTGAAAGAAGGAGATGAAAGACTGGGGATGGATCCTGATGATCGAAGAACATCTCCAAAAGTGCCTTGAGGTTTGCCAAAAATAACTCTAAAAGGAGAGGCAGCTTTAGAAGAAGGAATACTGATGGGAAAAACGGGTGAAGGAGTTGCTACAGGTGAGTGGGGTGGAGAAGAAGAAACTCCTACAACTAGTTGTGCCCCCTCTTATGGAGATAGAGCTTCCATCCCCTACTGACCTATAGGTCTATCATCTATTTCCATTTTTTTTGTCACTTGTTCTTGGGCACTTTGTTTCTTAACCCCCATATCTGTTGACTCTAGTTCTTTCTCAGCAACCTTTGGTTTCTTTGATACAAAGATAATCCTAGGCTTGTGGGGCCTAGAAGGAGAAAGAACATCACTTTTATTCTTTGTCCTATTTTTTGCTCTCCTTCTTGTCTCTTCTTAGAATTCAGCCTTTAATCCCATGATAAATTCTTTTAATGTGATCCCTTTGTTTTCTAACCAATCATTGGTGTTAGCCAATATTGGTTTAAATCTCATTCTTAAAGAGGTCAACTCTTTTTGAGACCATTGGATCAGAGGAAGAGGAGAGTTAGCGACTTGCTCAGCAAGATACCTACTATTTACTAGATCTCTATCATCTACTAGATTTGAAGGAATATCAACGAGCCTTAGATATTTAATTTATTCTAGAGACAGTCTATTGTAGTCCATCTTCCTGATATCTTTTATTGTTCTTAAATCTATTCAGACATCTTTAATCATGGGCTCATGGAACTGAGTCTTCCTTCTTATCATGTCTTTGACACCTCTATAATCAAAATTGGGCCTTCTTTTGAAATGCTTCATGGTGACAAGTTGCATTTCAGTTTCTATTGCCCTTACTTTTGTAGCAATCAAAATTGAGTATCTGCCAATTTTGATTAGGAACCTGAAACCTAGTTTTTTAAGTTCCATCTATTTATTATGCATGACAATAATTTGTCTACCCAAATCCATCAATACCAATTTATCAGAAGGGAATCTAGGGAGCATATAGGGATAGCCTTGGAAAAATCCATCCCATAGATAGCAAAAAGTAGGGAACTATAAGAACATACAGCTGAAGTCATTGACGATAGTCTAGGCTTCATCTGCTACTCTCTTCTATTCTAATTGAGGATTAAAAAGACAAAAAAATACTATGAAGAAGGCATCATTTACCCTCCTAAAGTGATGGATTAATCCCTTTAATGTTAGCTGAGGGTAATATTGATAAATAGGGGTGGTTTTTCTATCTCCCTCTAATGTCAAACCTAGAAAGGTTCTCATTGAAGCTACAATGTACACTAGGTACGAAGTCATATAGAACTTCAAAGTAGTGGACACTTTTGTCAATTGTTCATGCAGAGCATTGCTGATCTATTCACCCCAAAAGATTACTTATTTCCCTTAGAGGATTATCTTGATGAAAGGATACATCCATTCATAAAATTGAGAAGAAGAGGGTAAACCTCATACCCTACTAAGAAGAGTAATTAAGTCACCAAATTCTTCTATAAAGTCACTCCTCAGAAAGTTTTGGGGCCATTTGGATAAGTTGGCTCTGGGAGTCTTCAGCCACCTATTATTGATCACCTTCTTCACCTTCTCAGGATCTTTGTCATATTCCTTTTATGCTTCGAGAAAGTTGATCTTCAATACTTCAGTAGTAAGAGGGCACATGAATATTTTATCGATGAACTTAGGGTCCAGTTGAATTACTACGTTGCCACTAGCATCTGACATGGCTCTGGTCTCTTTGTTGTAGAATTGGGTGCACTAGAGGATGAACTCTGTGTGATGTGAAACCATAGGGAAAGAGGAGACTATATGGATGTTGCTTTTAATTATCCTTTTCATTTTAGATCTTAGATTTTTTGTCTTGGTTCTCTCTATGAACTCGGCCATATCTACGTGGCCAATCTCTATGTCCCTAATGTCGTTGACATTAGAAGTGACCGAGGTGATTGGGAAAACACCTTAATATTGATACTTCATCACCTTTGACTTCTTTAGAGAAGATTCAATCATCAGGATGAGCCTTTTTCAAAAGTACATCGATGAAGAAGGATCTCGAGGAGGAACTATGATAAGAGTCATGATCATGCAATTAGGGAAAAATTGGTAATTTGTGAAAATTACACGTTAGGTGATCATGACTAGGGAAATGCACTAAAAAGGGCTAAGGTAAGAGTAGGTCAAAAATTGGAAGGAAAGGGTAGTGGGCTCAAAAAAAGGAAAAACTGAAAATTTTCTAGAGTTAGGAAAAATGGGGAGAAGGTATGCATGGGTGGAAAAAATTGCTGCCCTTGCATGTGGAAGGGGTTCTTGTGCATAGGTAGCAAAAATTGCCACATGTGCACGTTGAGTTAAAAAGGAGGATGTATCAAAAAAAAATTGCTACTAATGCATGTGGAAGGATTTGGATGTGTAAGGGCAGAAAAAATCACTGCCCTTTCACCTAGTGGGGAAGTCAAGTGTATTGGTGGCAATTTTTGCCGCACTTACACCTAGTCTGGGTTGGTTTGCATCGGCAGCAAAAATTACCACTGGTGCATGTTGTTAGGGTGGTTAGGGACTGTTAGGGTGGAAAAAATTGCCACCCTTACACAAGTAAGGATTAATTTGGGAGATGTGAGGGCAGAAAAATTTGCCACCCTAACACAGGAGGAAAAGGTCGAATGGGAAGGGTGGAAAGAGGTGGGTCGAGGCATGGCGAAGGTCAGATTGATAGCCTCATTTTGATGGGGAAAATGAGGTAGGGGAAGAAAAAGAATAAAAAATAAAACCTAAAAGAGAAAGAAAGAAAAAAACAACTTAAAAAGAGGAGAGAACAAAAACAAAACCCTACCTAAAGAATAATGCAAAATGAGGCTCAAATCTGGTGAAAATGTGCTTCATCTTGCTTGCTTGATCATCCAGAAGTAGAGAGCAGGAGAAGGGATGGAAGAATGAAGTGGAAAGAGGGAGAAAAAATATTAAATGGGAGCAAAAATTTCCCCCAACCACTCGACACGTGTGGCCATAAATGTCATGTGCAAAAATTGAGATTGTGCAGGGGTGGTAAAATTTGACGCCTCTACATGGGAGGTTGAAAGGATATACAGGGGTGGAAAAAATCACTGATCCAGCATGAAAGGCATCAAAAGATGAAAGGGTGGAAAATTTCACCACTCTTACATGATGGATGCAAGGGCAGCAAAAAATTCCACCTTTGCACGAAAAACACAAAGTAAATGTAGTGGCGGCAAAAAATGCCACCCCTACACAGAAACACTAGAAAACACTAACTCTGAGAAACAGGGGAAAATAATCATTTGGCCACATCAAGATGGTGATGATTTTCATGTTTTTTGGAAAATGTAATAAGGGAAATTCACAAACTTTGAATGCTGCCAGTTGAGCGAATATGAGAACAATAAAAACTTGCCGCAACGATGAATTTAGAGAGAAAAACATAAAATAGACAAGTTTCATAGGGGTTGTTCCAAAAATAAGCAAAAGCTATTTTTGGGAACAAAAATATGTAGTAAAGAGAAGAAGTGATGGTTTTCAAAGATGAATAACTAAGTAATGAAAATGAAGCATCCACTTTAACACCTTTGAATTTGTCTCACCTTCTTGATTTATTTCAAGGATCCACCATGCCAATTCTTGAGAAGGAGTCTCGCCTTTGTGAAGCAAATGAAGAAGTAATTGTAATGACAAAATATGAGAGTGAGTTGAGTGAACAAGAATAGGAAATTATCATTAGGACACCCCTTGAAAAGGATAGGTATGAATTAGTCTTTTATGATGTAGAAGAAGATGAGTTGCAAGAGGTTATTTATGTGCAAGGTAAGCTACAATATGAGACACAAAAAAGAGATGTTTTAGTTAGATAAGAATAAGATGGTTCTTAATAACTCCTTAATTATATGACAACTAATCTTTATCTTGATATCCATGATGAGTGTGAGAGTGAGAAATTTATTCAACTTATAGTAGTTGTAAGACAAGGTACCACTAATTCTTTGTAACTTGAATAAGGCAATGCAAGTCTAGAGACACCAAGACAAGATGAGTTGGAGCTTGAGTGGGTTGATGAGATTCTATTCTCCACTAAATATGAAGATGATAAAGTTATAGAAGATCAAGAGCCTTGCTATGAATTTTTCAAAGAGTTATAAATGTGTGATCAACATCATGCTTCATAAGAAAATTGTAAGGATGGTATGAACCCCATGTCTTTCCAACTAATCATGAAGAGATGGCCTTTGGGGAAGACTTGGATGACTTTTATTTGAGGTTTGATATTCCATTTGTACCCCATAAGTAGTTTTAGGAGGGTATTATAAGCATACCTATATTAGCTAATCATTTTTAGTCTCATGAGAAAAATGAAGACACCAATCAAAGCCTACCAGTTTAGTTTTCAATATAATCATTATATGAGAATTTGATAAACCATCAACAGCCAATGACTAAGGTAGAATTAACATTTTTCTTGAAATGTAGATGGATTGGGAGGAGTATTATTGTGTGTTGGACTCACATATACAACCCATGTATTTAGAGATAGAACAAGAAGGCACAACTACTTCTCCAAGAGGCCATGAACATGCTAATGCTCCTAGTTGTAAGTGGGAGTTATCAAGATGTGGCAATCAGACCTCATGGTACCATAGTGACCAAAGAAGTTTTACATTTAACCCTAAAGGAATGAATTTTATATTAGGTTAGTTGTTTTAGTTTGTTTTGTCTTGTTTTAATAAATGGTCATCATTAGTTTAATCTTCCACATTATTATTTTCCTTGAGTTAGATGTGTTTCTTAGTTTAAGTGTGTTTTTTTAGTTATTTTTGTTTAGTAGTATTGTTTGTTGTAGTCATAAGAGGTGTCTCAACATGATATTTTTTAGAAAAGTAATCAAAACCATGTTTTCATGATACAAACTATCATTGTCATAAAAAATTAGTGGGTTCCCTTAACTAGCAAGCTGGTCAACCTTTATGAGTCACTAAAAATGTTGGTAATTTGGCTTTCCAAGGCCAAATGCCAACCCTTATAACTTCAAACTTTTCATAGCACTCATATAAGCCTCTACATCATGGTCTCCTTGGTTATGATGTATCCTAACTACTTCCTAAGGTCATTCAATGATGTTAGAGGTGTGATAGAGTTTGCTTATGATCATCATATGTCCTAGATGTCTTTAAGTCCTTAGAGTGATGTGATTGAACATCATGATGTCTTTGAATTTCAAGTTAAGGGAGTAGGTCTTAGAGTATTTTCATTGTCATACCTCTATTTAATTAGTTTTAAGTATTGTCATGATGTTTGAGTATGTTTGGATGTCTTGATGATGGTTTGAAGTGTTTTTAGTGATATAAAGTGCCTTGATGAAGATGTATGAGATATGGTAGCTGTTGACTCACTATGAGTTTATTTGATGGATTTGGTATACTCAAAGTATGGGGTTGAATATAATCCTTTAAAAGAGTAATTAACATACATAATATGCTCATGAAGAACTTTTAATAAGGTTATAAGGTACTCTTGTGATATTCATTAGCAATCTTCTTTTGAGACTATGTGTATGTGGTCTAAAAGTGAAGCTTTTGGTCCTTAAATGGAAAAATATGATCTCAAAAGGCCACTAAATCATTCATAACATATTTAAATCACCCCATGGTCATGAAATTACTTTTTTCAAACATTTCATGCTTTGAAAATGTCTCTTTTACGAGTTTAGAAGGTTCTTTGGCCACCAAAAGAACTCCCACATGTGAAATATCCCTCCTTTTTGCTCTCCAAAATGTGTTATTTGTTTGAAGTTGCATTTTTCACTTTTAATTTCCTCCATGTTCCCATAAAATGGTAATTTTAATCTGAAATAAGAGGATATGAAGGAGAATTTTTAGGTTTTGATAATGTTTTTAGATGGTACAGATCTGTACTGTACAAATTTGATCAAAAGAAGTCATAGAGATGCAAGATGGACTTGTTGTAGACACATGGTGAAGGTATTTTAAGGTTTTAAGGCTTTATAAGATTAAAAATGATGTGTTTTCCATGTGTTTTTCATTGGTAGATAGTAAGATCACCTCAGGTTTATGCTCAGTCCATATAATAGAGAGAGAAAGTAGATCTGAGTTCTTGACTAGAGAAACTGGACCTTATGGCCTTCCATTCTGGGTGTTGGTTGTTGGTTTATTATTTTAAAATTTATGAAAAAAGGCTAAAAACTTAATGTTTCTATTAAATATTCAAATATATATAAGGCAAGAAAAGTGGTATGGTTTTGTGAAGTTCTTGATTGTTTTGACCAATCTAGTACTTGCTCTTGGTTCTTAATGTCTTAAAGAGACATTTCATGGCTTTCCCAATAGTTTAATACACATTAGTAAGTGAATATAGTTAAATAAAACATCTTCACAAGGTTAATAACACATGGTTAAGATATTAGAAGGTTTGAATGATTGAGAAGAAGACAAAAACTTAGGTGTGTGCTTAGTCCATACAGTAAAGAGAGAAATTAGATCTAAGATTTTGACTAGATAAAATAGACTTGATGAAATTGCATTCATGTGTGTTTATTTTTGGTTTATTATTCTCAACTTTATGAACAAATTCTAAGAAATTAAGAGTTATATTCAGTATTCAAATTTGTACAAGGTAAGAAAAGTGGTATGGTTTTATGAAGTTATTAACTATTTTGACCAAACTAGTGATTTATTTTGGTTCTTCATGTCTTGAAGATACATTTCATGTATTTACCAATATTTTTATACACATGAGTGAGTTCATATATTTAAATAATGCATCTACTATCAAATCTACATTATGTGAGTAATTTGAAGGAAAGTGTATGGTTTAATCACTGATTCAAGTTGTCAAGAACAAAATTTTCTATCTGAGATGTTATATTCATGGAAAGTGTCCTTTACTCAAGTGTATCAAGGTTTCTCAACGTCTCATGGCTCAAAAATCATCAATCTTCCCTCAAACACCCTCATAGTCTTAGTTTAGCATATGTTAAGGTAGTTTATAGAATCCTAGGCTTCATTTTTCACTGTATATGCTTTATAAAGAGCCTCCAAAATGATATATCCTTTTGATGCATATGATACAGTCTCACCTAGTATTTTTAAATATTATCTATATGTTGGATTCATGTTTCATTTCATCTCATAAACTTTCACACTGCCATTCACCATTGTTGTAAGATTATCATTTTATGTTCATCCTCCCATATAGCCTATTATCATCATATCACTGCTACCCATCCACATTCACCTCATGGATCCACTATTTTAGAGGAATCAAGGGTTAAAGGATACATTATGTTCATGAATTGAGTTATATAACCTACAACTTTTCTAAAAGAGCAAATCAACATAGACAATGAAGGTAAAAGTATAGTCAGATTATATATAGTCTTTGAGAAGGTCAATGAGATGAAGGTATATAGATTTTACACTCTTATTACATAATAAATCATCACAAGTCATGTTAAATGACTTTTTAAGGTCTTTTATCATCTACCTACCATCTCTATCTATACAAAAGAGCCATTGATAATGACCTATAACTATCATGAAAGTACACAGTTAGCACAACATTAGATTATGACAAAGGTGCATATATGGAGATAATAGAGATGTGAAAATATTTTTGAGACCTATTTGAGATTTTATAA
Organism: Torreya grandis; assembly: GCA_037957365.1. NCBI lineage: Eukaryota > Viridiplantae > Streptophyta > Pinopsida > Cupressales > Taxaceae > Torreya > Torreya grandis. The sequence goes on along the minus strand of JARHVA010004292.1, from coordinate 963,448 downwards.
AATATTAATAGTCAAATTAGATATTCATAAAACCTACATTCAATATTTGAGGGTTACTTATAGTGACACAATCAAGAAACTCACAAAGCACAAACATGTCTATTTGAAATATTTCTCTCTCTAAACTTGAGTAAGAGTTAGTATAGGTATTGAAGGTTGTTTTCAAACTAATTTAAGGTATTAAGAGTCATGGATATTCATAAAATTTATAATTATTTCATGTATTTTTTAAGTAAAATGATCTCCTTTGGAATCTACAACCACTGTATATACACCATAGTTAAACACACACACTCAAATGCATATAACCAATCTTTTGGGAATTAGTGGTTTTGAAACCTATATAGGGGTACTTAGTTCTTAAATTTTAGTATAGATGATCATGGTAAGTAGGTTAAGGTGTTAATTTTATCCTAAAGGTTATAAAATCAATGGAGATATTTATTGTTCTATCTTATACTAGGTGAACAATTGAAGGTTTGAAGATAAGACAGATAGCTTAAAATTCATAAAGGGGTTTTGAGACATGAAAAGGTGATGATAGTGTCTTAATATGATCTATAGGATTGATTAAATTTATTTTTAAATACAAAATTCCATTGAGGGATAAATAAGTAGATAGACCTAAACATGCCTGAATGTGGAGGTTGAAGATATATGTAAATTTTTGACTGCTAAAAGGCTGAAGACATCTAGTTAAGTAATAATGATGTACTAATGTTTTAAAGATGTACCAACCTCAGTTGGAGGATTTAAAATACCAAAATATTTTGGACCTAAGAGTTTGGTTGACATTTTTAAATTTTTTTTATAAGTTAAAACTCTATCAAACTTGCATTTCTTTCCTAACACACATAGTATTAACATTACTATCTACAGGCACAGTCATAAGATAATGGAGATAGAGTGGTATTTTAAGTGGTAAGGGTAGTTGTATAAGGCTGGATATTGGTGGAAATAATATATTATTCTAATTTTAAATCCCCTAAACACTTACAGGTCACTTGGACCTCAAAACTTAGTAAAGGGTTAATCAAGTGTAAAGGGTTATTTTAGGCCTAGAAGGCCTATACCACCATGGAGGCACTCTTAAACTCTCCTAATCAAGATGAATTATTGATAAGGTATAAGGGTATGATTCAATTTAGATTAAAGTAATTTAAAGTAGAGATAAATAGGGAAAGGTCAATTTAGTCCTTGAAATCTAATTTGAACTATACAGTCTTGACAGTCAACTCGAGTTCTCTGTTCAAGAGCTTATATCTTTCACCACAAGGGGTCTTATGTAAAATTTTCTTAGAAAGATTTAATCACCCTAACACACTTAATATTAATGGAGGAAATAGTTTTTTTTAGGGGAAAATTTTTATGAATCATTGCTAAGACTATTAACATGTCCAAAATGCTTGCAACGAGCTCATTATTCACTTCCTTACATACATATCTTAGCCTATATTTTGCATGGGAATCGAGATGGTTAGAGAATTTAAAGGGCCTAGTTTACTTAAAATCCATGACAAGAATTCTTGCATTAGAATTTCATACTCTGTGAATCATTGTTAAGAGTCCTTGACCTCCAAAACCTCTCTAAAACCCTAGGTAGACCAATCTTAAGAAAACTTGATATTTTTGAAACTAAATAGATTAAAGTCACCTGATTAACACTTGAATCATAAATTAAACTTATAGAAGGTCCTGACTATGGTACCGTGTTGTATATAATTGTATGGACCTATCATATAATATTGTTTTTAGAGAAAATGATTAGAAATATATGTACAAGATAGTTTAAAGAGATGCCAATATTTGGAGATGTTAGTTTGTCACTTATTTCACTTTCCTATAACATTGGCTTCTCAATATTATGCTTGGAAATGCCTCTATGAGTCTCTTCTAATCAACCAGTCTACATAAATGGATAAGGTGACCTAGTCACCTAATTTGGTAATATTGTAGATGTTTCTTGATCAAGAAGACTTATATCATGATATAAGGAGTTGTTTCAGGCTAAATCTCACTAGTTCATAGGTTTTTATAGTCTTTTGTAGGTTTTCTATGGCATCCAAGCACTAGCAGTTATGTTACTAGGCCTAATTGGCCTAGTGGACCTACTTGGTCAATAAGGGAATTTAAAGATTGGCATATAAGGATAATGAATTGAGTTAATAGAGATTAATTACATAATATAATTGATGCATTGAAGGAGTCAAGTACACATTTAATAGATATTGAGGAAGGAATAAGTTTCATGACTTGTTTAAATCGCTCAAAAGGAGGATGACTATTGTATACTTTATGATGAGTTAATTTCACTTTATTCAAGTTGTAAATACTAAAAATAGAGGATTTTTTACCAAAATAAGGTGTATCCATGCTTTAAATGAGGTTGAGTAGGTCAAGCACATCTTCCACTACCTCACTTATGTGCTTAGGGAGTCATTTAAGGGCATCAATGCATGGAGAGTCTTTTGGAGGATGGAGTAACTATTTAAAATTGAAGCAATGATTGTGATATGGTCATGGAAGACCTTTTACTCTCTCCTTTATGTCACTCTCCTTTTTCTCTTCCCTTTATATTATATATTTAGGGTTTTATGCCTTGATTTGGAATCCCTCTCTTGGGAATGAGGAATCTCTACCAAGATTTTACTTTGTAACCTCTTAAGTGAATAATATGACTATTTTTAGATTCCTTGATACAAGTTTAGTGTGTATAATTAGTTTAATTTGCACATGTGGTAGTTTTTTCTCCCTTGGTAGGTCTTAATCTCACCTAGTTACAAGCATATCATCTTATGCAAGTCATGTATAGTGTTTGATGTTAAGTGGATGAGCTTAGAGTGGAGATATTGATTGGTTAGTGATTTGAATTAGGCATCCCATCATTACCCTCATACTTTGATAGCTTACTATAACCTTTATGTGAGACACTTTTGTATAAGAGTCCTTGGAATTATAGGATTCAGTCATTACATTGCTTACTAGTGTTTGTTGGAGTTTAATTTGAGTGGATAAGTAGTATATTGGTGAATCATTTAGATAAACTTAAAGGAAGTTATGAATGAAATCCTTTAATGTAGTCACTACTGCTCTAAAAAAATTGTAGGTGCATTCTTGTGGCCAAAAGGCATTACTTTGTATGTAAAGGATCATCATTCCATGGTAAAAGTTATTTTAACTTTGTATTCTTCTACGATGGGTATTTGATGTAGCCACTAAACCCATCTATGAAGGAGTAAGCTTCATGACTTGTAACAGATTCCAAAACTTCATTTATGAAAGGAATCAGAAATGGATCATTCACACATGCATCATTCAAAATTTTATAGTCACCATATAATCTGATCTCACCTATTTTCTTAGGCTGCACTACCATAGGACTAACCCAATCTACCTTCTCTACAAGATAGATTATACCTACTTCCTATATTATGTTCAATTTAGCCTTCACTTTTAGCTTCATGTTTGGATTCAACTTATACAGCCTTTTCTTTATGGGTCGTATGCATTCCTTGAGCTCGATATGAATTTCACCTATGGAAGTTTTACTCCTCTAACTTCTAAAAATTTTATGGGAAACACATATTGATAATCTTGTAGGAGTTTCATAGCTTTTGAAACTTTAGATTCAGTCTAATAGTCACCTATATGTGCTAATTTATAAATCTCCTCACTTTTGATGTTTTCCACATGATTTTTAATAGGTTGCTGATAAATCTTGTGTTTTTCCTTAGCAATAGATTCTCATATCATTGGCTTCCCTTCCTACTCTAAAATATGTATGTTGCATGGATTTTGTTCTTCTATAGGTCCTACAACTAGATCTTTTAATGGTTATACTACCCATTAAAGTTCAAACAAATATATAAGATCGATATCACCATCAGTATATGAATCTTTAGTTTTCTCTTCTTCATCATTTATTCAATGGCATGACTGTATAAGAGATTATTCTTCCTTCCATATTGGTAGCTTTATATCTTTGTAGTTTTATATTTAGATCATAGGCTACATTCTTATGCATGATAGAATCCATCATGTTGCTTAAATCCTTTATGCACCCATGGCATAGGAAATGCTTGATTTTGAGTAGCACATTATGAACCATAGGATTCTCATCTTCAAACATAAAATTTTGGATGAAGTCACTCTAGACTTGCACCTAATTTTTTGTCTCCCTCTTACATTATTGATGCATTTACAAAGTTGATGGTAAAGGGGCAAGTGTGTAATGAAAGATATGAACCCAATACTTAGGTTCCACATTATTTTTATTCCAAACCTTAACACATTTATGGATATGGATTTCAAGGAACTCACCTTATCGAAAGTAAGGCCAATTACTTCTAATTACCTGGGATATTTGAAATTTGATAATCATATGTTTGCATGAATCATCCCAATTGAGTTGATCATTTTGATTAATTTTCCACCATGTCACTGCAACTCCCTTTAAAGTGTAATTCAATACACTAACATGTTGATTGATTATAGGCACATGAACTTGTAGGTGCATAATGAATTGATTGATATCCTTAGCCTCATAGTATGATGGAATTCATCTTTCCATGGTGAATACCATTTTTTTAGGTTAGATTTCATGATCACCATGAGCCCAATTAATTAGATGCATATCTGAGTCTCTGCTTATAGATGAATCTATTTCCCAAGGCAAGGTAACTTTTCTGATCAACTCTATATAATCCTACATATGATCATCTGCTTAATAGAGAAAATAAATTTTTGAGTCAGTAGGTGATTTAACATACATGGAAGCACAATATTTATGATAAATTAAGGTTTCAATGGTTGAGTAACCACTTTTTTAGGCTTCTATTGATTAAATGTCTTCAATTTTTGAGTGAGTAAAGACTACACCTAAGGTTTATTATGCTCATACAAGAAATTGCACTTGGATGGATGTAAAGCTTTCATGTTCTCTTGAGTTTACCTTCATCCAATTGGTTTCTTATGCAATATAAGGAGAGTCTAGTTCAACCAAAATGATGTAGGGTTTTTTCACCTTATGTAAAGGGATTACTATAATATTATCTCCTTGGTGTTCCTCTAACTAATTTTGCATAGTATTTATAGTCATTTGACCATCATATGCCCATTTCTTGCCAATCAGCATAGGATAATCAGTTGTTTTTGTCTTCATATCAATGACTTCAAAGTCACTTCATAATCTTAGTTCTGGGACTTTGATCTCAACATCTTCTAACCATCCAATGGGTTCAAATCTTCCATAGTTTGTTAAACTTAGAGTCACTAGGCTATAACTAAGAATTGGTCATCCAAACACCTCCCATATATAGACCTAGGGATCATGTTAATCTTATTGCAAAAATAAAAGACAACATTTGGAATTTCATATCCTACAACTTCAATGTCAATTTGTGCATCTACATCCCATGGCTTCTTTATTTTTACATACCAAACAAGTTTTTATATCTTCTATTGCCCTCGATATGCACACTCTAGTAAATTATATAGCAAATTTGTAATGTTCTATAAAATGTCTTCATTTAGTAGTGTACCTAGTAACTTTAATAAATCTGTTAGGTAGTAACAACTCCATCCTGGCACATAATGCACACAATCTAACCATATATTTGGGAATCTATTTTTGCATCATCTCTTTTAGTAATGTCTTGGTGTTAAATATTCTTCAACATCTATGTTGATTCATACATTAACCCCTTTTCTAAAGCTAGGTTCAGGTATTTATCCTATTTCACTTTCTAAATTCCCTAGTCTTGAGGCATTTTGAGAGGAGGCAATCCTCACTCTGTGTGCTAGTGTCTTAAACCATCATTCAAAAACACATCCTCCTTAGGCTACACATTCACCATGTTAACATTATTAATGCCTTTTATTTTATTTTCTTTTCAAAAATAGGATAGTTTTATATCTCATGCTTCTTATATACCTTACAATATGCATAGTAAGACTATCTTTAGGGATTCAAAGGATAATTATGTTGTACATGAATATACTCTCCACATAAGTAACATTGTAAAAGAGGGAATTGGTAATTATTTCCTCTACCACCTTGATAACCCCCTTTATATCCACCCTTAGATCCTCCTATGTTTTATTGATAACCTCCTCTATAACCTCCTTGTTGTTACATTGTATTCTAGTGTTGATATTATTGGGTATTATCTCTAATCCAAAATTGTTGTTGCAGAAATAGCAGAGTCCAACTAGTTTGTCATTGCTACTTCATTTTTAGATACTAAGGTGATGAGTACTAGTATGGTGGTGATGGTGGTGTCCAACCTGACAAAGGAGGGCTCTATCTAACCAAACCTTGAGGTTGGTACTAAGGAGAACTGGGAATCCATTATAGAATTACTTGGTTTGCATAATCTTTAACAACCTCTAGGCCTAGAATCATCTACTATGTTGAGGACACTTATTGTACAATGATGAAAAATACATTCTTTGTAATTTCTTCTTTGAGCTCTTACAAATCCCTATAATTCTTTTCTTCATGATTATACGATTTACAAAAATTATAATATAAAATATGTTGTGTTTTTACATACTATTGTAGGAGATGGCACTACATTGTTGCATGCCCTACTATTATAAATATTTCATAGAACTCTACCTTGATCTCAAGATAATCATTCTTATGATGTCCTTTCACATACTCCATGTAAATTTATCTTAGGTTTATCTTCTTCAAGATATTTTTCCATCCTTTTCATAAAAGCTTGCAATGTATTTTCAATCTTAGAACCCATTATGGGATATTCTTCATAATATTCAATTTTATCCATCTAGAGAGTAGTAGTTATAACATCTACCTTAGTGGCATATTGAATCTATGCTATAACAAACCCGATCCTAGAATGCAGTCCTTCAACAAACCATGCATCTTTATCTTTAACTTCTAGGGGAAAATCTACCTTATTCATAACATCTGAGAACCTATGATCATAATCAAATACTGATTCTCTTGACTTCTACCTAATCACCTTTAGGTCTTGAATATTTTAACTTGTACATTTATTTATTTTAAATTTTGTGATAAGCCACTCCTTAACCTACTATAGATTTGCTCGAGTGATATCTCTATGGTATATCAACTCAAGTGATCTTCCATTTAGTGCCCTAATTAATTCACACTTCTTTATAGCCTTTTCAAAATAATCTTACCTTGCCATTTTATCTCACATGTTAGGAAGTACTACTCAAGCTCCACAAACCCACCATATGTCACTAGGTTTATAAATGCTCCTAAAGCACCCATAGTATAAAATCATGTTAAGTGGATATGCAACATAGCTATTATAGTGGGAGGTTATTCTCTATATGATCCTACTTATACACTAAGATTATTTACTTGCACACTAGGTGAGTTTGAACAACACACTCTAATTTTCTATATTTTTTGTTTTTCTTGAGGCTTAGTTTCAATTAATGATATGGCCTTCAAATCCTTATGAATTGAGGTTGTTTCAATTTTAGTACCTCATAAATGCAATTATTTTGAAAATTGACCTTCCTAACTACTATCTTCCTATATTTATGGTTGAAAACTTTTACTATAATATAACAAATTGGGTTATGGGGATGTGTACTCTTATAGTGAATGATTCTTTCTTGCAAATTCTTCTCTTTCCATGCTTAAACCTGTGATTACGTTGTGAAATTTTCCTAATTATTTGTTTAATAATTCATGTCATTCTTATGGTAATTCTTATTTTTGTAGCTATGCACTACATCTACAATTTACCTCTACACTATTCTCATCTTCATCTTTAAACATCTCTTCTTCCTCTTGCTCTTTATCACTTCTTTCTTTTTATCAGCATTCATCTTCTTCTTTCATTAAATATTTCTTCATATTTTATTCTTCATCTTTTCCTTATCATTCATCACTTATTTATACTTGTTCATCATCTATTTTACTACTAATCTTAACTTTACTCACGACTACCTAGGTATTTTTCTATTTACTCCATCTATTTTATTGTCTTAGCTCATGTTTTGAATCCAAACTCTTCTGTTGATTCTTCTTTCCTCATGCCTCCATTCTAAATTCAAGTAAAAGCCTTATCTTCTCATCTAATCATCATTAAATGTCATGTTGCACACACACCTATATGCTTGAATTGACTACTCCATATTGGTTAGAGTAGGCACCATGGCCTTGTCCACAACCAACATCTTCACTAGGATAGGTAGTTGTTGCAAAAATTTCCCTCAAATTCCTTTGATGAACAAGTCCTTCATAGCTTCAAAATTTGTGTATCCTCACATTGTAAACTCAGTTATATATCCATATACTATATTAGTAACCTAATGATCTAGTGTTCTTATCCATTCATTTTCTAATCTTTATAATTGGTCTATCTTTTCTTTAGTCTAGATTATAGTTTCTTCTATCTCTGGTTTAAATAAATAAAATTCCAATCATGCTAACTAATTAGCCATCAATTCAGGCAACTTAAACCATAAAATTTCATAAATTTCTCTATTAATATGCTCTAGAATGAACTCCTAAACCATAAGACCAGTCATTTTTTATTCTTCTATAAAATTACATATCCTTTGGTCTAACCATATCTCAATATCTCTCTTTCCTGGTAACCATCTTAGCATAATTTCCTCCAAAAATAGTTTCCACGCTCATCACACCATTGTTATTAGAGGTTCTTAAAGAATTAGAACATGCTAAGGATGAGGATAGATGTGTGACACTTCATGTGTGCAAAATAATTTATAATAAAATAGAAGAAATTAGATGATAAAAAAGTAAGATGCATTAATTATTCTATGTTATTGAGTAAATTAAGAGTAACCAGTGTCATATAAACTAAAATAATGCATTCAAAATAGTTTAAACAGAAAGTAACCAAGACACTACATATAAGAATACACATAAGGAACATAACAAGAAATCATACAAGTAACCATAACCAGATAATATCTATTGATCTCATCTAAAAGTGGGACCCCTTCTTCTTACAAACAAAAGTATATATAGACATTTCTATTTGATTGATTCAATGAGCTATAGATGGAATTACTATTTTAATGATAAGGGACAAGGTCCAATATAATAAAAATAATGCCTTCAGGTAATTGCTATGTTAGGCATTTGAAACTTTATACATGATGAACTTTCCATACTTTAGGAGATATATGTTAGTGGTCAGATTAAACTTGGAATTTTTACATGAAAGCTTTGTGATACTTATTTTGTGACTTGATTTTATTAAAAGGTAATGGGAAAGGTTTAGGGTCTTGGTTTTAGAAGATTTATGTTATTTTTCATGAGTATGATCTATTTATAATAATTTTAAAAAAAAGAGAGAAAAAATGAATGGATTAGGGTTCTATTTTTTGGGCGTTATCATTGTTATTTGAGAGTTAACCTCATCAAGGAGGAGAAAGGAATATGTGGCCACCATGCCTATAAATGCAAATAGAATTGCAAGTTCAATCAAAATAATAATAGAGTGATGCATTTATGGGCATGAGTTACATGAAAATTGATGGCACAATTGCAAGATATTTTTTAGGGTCATGTAAGATGTGTATGAATGGAAGGAAAAGAATAAAAATGATGAAAATGGGAAGAAGAAAAACAAATGACAAAAGGGGAAAAAAAGTTCAACAGGAAAAGGGAAGGTAGTCACTTCACTCAAAAATCACAAAATTCTAATATTTATGTCAATTTCTCTTTTTATTTTATATAAATATATAATGAAATGTTATGGTTTTTTTGATATAGAGGTTTTATGTTTGCATTCAAACTATGGAGTAATGTTTTGATAAAACCCTATTTGAAAACATTAAGATCCCAGGTTTATCAACCTAAGGATGGAATTTGATTCCAACCTAAAGCCTATAAAACTATAGACTAAAATTGTAGCCATTAAAAAAATATGGGTTCATTGCTTTGAGATTTGTATACAAAAATTTGGATACTTACCCACAAGATATTAAGGACTTTTCTTTCTTGATTCCCTTGACCCATTATCAGTAGAGGAAATTAATTTGAAAGTATATCTTTAAGGAATTATTTTAATGTTTATTTAGGATTTCAAATAAATGAAGACTTAATTTGAGTATGTCATTATTTAAGCCAAAAAGGTTTTACCAGTTGTTGAAACTAGTAAGACCCTGGAAGGGGACTAGTAACCATACCCAAATCCATAAAGAGTTATTTTAATATATAGTAGCATGAGTAAATATGTGATAAGATTATGAAAATTATTTTCTTAATATACATATAGATATGAATATGCTCTATTTGTATATATTTATATTTATATACATCATGAATAGGATTCTTCCCTATTGTGAGGAAACCATGAACATGATAGTGATGGTTGCGGGTTTTGGAAGTAAAAATAAAACCTAGGACTACCTATGTAGTTTCATGTAGTTATTTTATTCATTCTACCTATCAAACTCTATCTGATGGATATAGAAGTTGGAACCATTTATATTCTTACATAAATATGATATATTTGTAAACAAGAGTGAAACCAATTTAGGATTCTTTAATTGTTAAATGATACTCTTTATGTTTATGTGACCTAAGTCAAAATTGTCTTCCTAGTTAATAAGTTGTAAGTATTAATAAAGAGGCCAAGTTATAATTATGTCTTAATTTATTGATGGTTGTAGCTTTATTCATTTGATACATAGACATCTATAACCTTATAAAGTATGTAGTAAACTTGTGATATAATAGGATACTTATGCTACTGGATCGTTGATCTCACCTATACAATGCTACAAAACTAGTTAGGACATAGCAAAGTGATAACAATTGTTTGTTATAAGGTTATTTAAGTAACTCATGTGGATGCAAGTGATGATTGAGTCCCTATCTAATAATATTTAGCAATTGGATATGGTTATTTGTGATAAGTTTTCCTTTATGGATAGTTCTATTAGAACAATATTGTTATATTTAGAGTAACACTTTTTCCTAAGTAGAAAATAATCAAGATTCTATTATAGGGAAGTAAAAGGAAGAACTTGTATTATAGGACATGTCCATGATAAAGTGTTATTTTGGGAAGGAATAATTTATTATTATATCATGATGAGATAAAATGAAAGCAATAAATGATTTTGGTTGAAGACTTATGGATCCTTCATGTTGTATTAAGTGTAGACAACATAATTATATGCATAAATAGGATGAACCACTAGTTATAGTTTGATTTCAATTGTACATACTTGCATGATTGAGACTTATGATGAAAAGATATTCTTACTTTAGGATTAATGCAAAAATATAATATGAATTTAAATGCTTGACGGGTCCATGCTTTCATCTTGTTGATTTAGTGATTTGAATCAGTTAGGTTCTTGATTAATGATTATTTACATCATTTATTATGCATGATATAATACTTTTATGCTTTTGAATCCTTTTATATAGATTGTATTTGGGATAACAGGAGATACATATATGATTATACCAATGGGTAACTCATCTACGTACCTCATGAAATTATTATGTCATCATTTAGTATCAAAGAGTTATGTGTGAGTGAAAATGACTTAGATTGTTAACTGTGCATTCTATAATGAAAACTTTGACCAATTAATGTTATAACTGAGACATTGTCATTTCATTGTACTTCTAGTTTACATGTATTTATTGATATCATTTTGATAGAGGAATGGGTTTCATGTTATATTTGATTGATTCTTGTAATAGTGTTAGTGCACACATGAGTTTTAGCTATTTCTTGATATCCACATTATTTTTATCTTCCCTTCTATAGAGGGTAGGGCCACTCCCAGAAGGGAGGTGTGTGGGAGACGATTGGTCTGTGGTTGGAGGCAAAACACTCAAATGATACTCTCCCTATGTTAGTTGATTCAACCAAATTAGATTATATTGAGGGTATGTGATGGATCATGGAGTTGTTTTATGTAGCTCATATTATACTTATATACTTCTTGTTATGTATATTTGACATTGTACTTCATTACACATTATTTGAGGGATATTCCACATAGAAATGGATATGTTATTTATATATTTTTATAAAAATAAAAATAGTAGTGGTTGTAAATGCATTTATGACTAATTTATGAGCTATATCAGTAGTTACAGTACTTAATTCATTTTATTGTACCTGATGGATAGTTTTTTAGCATTTGACAAATTTATTTATTGAGTACTAAATGGGTTTTATTTAGCCAGTGGGTTAATGTGACAGTAATATCTGTTGCTTTGGATTCATTTATTTTTCAAGTAACGAAAAATTAGTTATAAGTAATATTAATGGTGATTACGTGGGAAAAAAATTAGTGTAACTTTTGGTTAACCCAGTGGGGTCTAACATATATAGTTTCAAATTGGCCAAATTTATATTGATATGATTCAAAGACACATTTATGGTAGAATTTTTGGTGTCCCTAAAATTACACACTTGAAAATTTTGGGATACCCCTATTAAATTTTTTATATTTTTATCTTATGAGAGTCAGTTATCCTTGTTAAAACTCAATCCCCTGAATAAGACTTAGACTTTAATAGTTTTCACTATGATTGTTTTAGTTACTAAAATTGTTTCAAATTGCACTAGAAGGTTATAATATGTTTGTCTGGGTCAGTATCATGAAACCCATTTGTTCATCTTTCTAATAAATTTAAAAACTAAGTGTTTGAACTCATTTATAAGCCAACTTGGGTTCTCTAGGTTATTTTAAATATTCAAAAAGGTGAAGTAATTTGTCTTTGCAAACCTGAGTTACACCATATAGATTAAATCAAAATTATGTAATGACTTTACTTCTCATAGAAACTAAGTAAAGTAGATTTGTAAACTCATAAAGCACTAATTATAACAATATGGGGTTCTGAAGTTACATTAATTCAATTGCTTAAATAATAAGTAAAAGAAATAAAGGTTCATAATCCTGAAATCTTCATAAGCATAGACCATTTTAGGGTTACGAAGTTACTTGACTTTGTAGACCAAATTAAGCTAAGTGATTCATTAAACCTAAAAATTGGCAAAACACTTACATGGATACCCTCACATGTGTCACTTAGTTGTCATTAATGCATAGGTTAATATAAATATTAAAAAATCTACCTAATTTCCCACCTGACTTTTGAAATTTCTAACCTAGTTATTGCCCCTACGAATCTCAAGCGACATTGTTTGAGATTTTGGAATGATTTTGGTGTAAAATATTCACAACCCATTTGTATTCAAGGTATTTAGTTTGTTTACCCTTCAATTTCATGATTCCATTCTAGATATATATCTTTTTTTTCTCTGGTAAACTTACATGTATCACTTCAAAAGTTTTTTTGTCATTTCTTGTTTTGCTTACAATTATAAATGTCATTTTTACATGCATGGTTTAGTTAAAATCTTGTAAATTATTTAGAAATACTTTGTATATGAAAATATCAAACAAAATCCCAAAAGATAGAATCTTTTATAAAAATCCCTAGCAATTGACCTAGATTATCTACTCGAAATCTTCATGACTTATTGCTTACTCAGAATCCTGAACTTGAACAACTAGTCTCATGTTACATGAAGTTCTCAAGGGGCATTGCCTACTCAGACTCTCAATTAATAATTACTTACCCAAATTTTTTACTATGTATTGCTTCTACTTCATTGGGTTTTCTAACTCTATTAACTTACCCAAAGAAACTCAAAGTTGTAAATTCTTATTACTCACTCGAGGTCTTCAACCCTAAAAACTTGAGAAATACCCAAACCTTTTTGGTATTACAACACCATATTACTTAGATTGGGTTTCCTAGAGTTTTCAAGGTTTACTATTGCTTGAAGTTCCTAATACTTGAAGCTTTCTTATAATTGTTACATAATAAAACTTAACCTAGTTGTGCAACCTTTTCTAAAACCAACAGGAATAATTACTGAGTTTTCAAGAGCGTTTACCAAGTCTTTCTAATGTTAATCATAACAAATGTCAGGAGTAGAATAAGAAGTAACTCTAATTGAATAAGTTTTTGAGCTTGCACTTGAATAAGTTCTAGGGCCAAGTAGGAAAGGAAAGACTAAAGCAAATAAATTTAGGAAATGAAAAGAAGTATGGATGAAGTATGAATATAAGGGATATCCCATTGAGTCTTGCATTGCATCCAAACTATCAAAAATCAATGACACTAACATGGGACATGTTTCCATAACTGAGTTATTGGAAATATCTAATGCCACAACTAAAACACCACTCATGCTAGCAATGATAAAAATTGGAATCTTACAAGCTTCAGTTGTCCCGAGCTTTGCACAATTGCCTAAATTTATTCTAGAATGTGCTAAGTAGTATGATTCTCTCACTAGAATAGTAAAATATATTTTAGGTAATGTGGTGATCAAATTAGATGTTTAGTATTTTGACTATTGTTTGAAGATCCCATAAAGACCTAAAATGCTAGACTTATCAATGAAAAAAGTTGAAGATCTCTAGAAGAGTAAAATAATAGAGTGTATCAAGATAATAAATACTACTTATCTAAAAAAACCACAACCCTCAAGGTTTCCAAGGTAAATAGTAAGGTCTGACTTGGTTCAAGAAGTTGATGACATCACGTAGTTATTATGTAAAATCAATGGAGAGAAAAATACTAAGAACTTTTCCACCTAGATGTAGGCTTACATAGGGCTATTGATGTCAATAAGAGTTTTACAACTTGGGAGGTAGTTTCCCACTTTGGATGTTGTTTTGAAGGCCAAGAGAGTATCTAATGCAGATTGGGAGATAGTTTCCCACTTTGGATGTATTTTTATTCAATTCTTGAATTTCACATACATTAGAGTTGGTGGTTTCATAGGGGCACCAGTAAAATTACCAAGGTACCTTAGTTATAAATGGATTCTAATATAATTATGTAGATAGCTAGTGAAATTACATGATCTTTAGTCAAAATTACACCATTCTTCACTTAGTTTTCCTATTATTATTGGTTAATATCATTGTGCAAGCATTTATAAGGCCAAAAATATATATAAAAAGATGCATCAAAACTATAATCAATCACATTTTAAGGCTAGAGCAAATTTTAATTACAAAGGCGTAGAAAAAAGCATAATTTTTATTAAATTTATGCATATTCCTTCCCTAGAAGACTTTTGGATTGATTATAGAGATAAATTTGAAGTAAGAAGAAGAGATAATAGTAGCATTATTGTTTTAAAAAAATTCTCATTTTATTTGGCTATAATTATTGAAAACATAGAAGTTAATAGACAAGTAATTCTTAATTCTTATCATGCAATGGGAGGAGATCATGATCCACTCCCATTAATTGATTACAAGAAGAATTAGGTAAATACTATTGCTAAGAGAACTTCAATGGTTCTTTTTATGACTTCAACATCACTTCTTAGTAAGGGCTATTACATGAATGAATTAATAATGATATAAAATGGCCAAGTAAGTCATAAAAGGAAAAAGATGCAAGGATAATAAATTTAAAGACCAATAAAGAAGTTGAAATTCAAGAAGAATGTTGATGAAACATATTCTCTAGTAAAAGAAAATGTGTTAATTCAATCAGTTACCTTTACATCTCCTCTAGTTTCTTCCATAGACATTAATCCTCCTATCACTCTTATTTATACCACACCTACTACATCTTCATCTTCATTACTAGTGGAGAACATACATCTAGTAGTGAAATATGTAGATCCATCTAAACTCATGCCACCTCTAAAGTCTCTTAGCATCAAATCTCTTGAGAAATCTATTCAGAAAGAGAATAATTTTCACCCTCCTCTTCCCCCATCTTCTCCACCTACTTCTCCATCTCTACCTTCTTCTGAGGATCAACCCACCATTCCTTTTATTCCTACCCAAAAATAGCTAGAGTAGATAACTATTGGAGAGGTGATCTCATCTTAGGAGATATCAAAGCAAAAGGTAACAGTTAAACCGAAGAATAAAACTACTAGAGAAGAAAATAAACATGAAACTTTTGACAAGTAGGCAAAGAAAGAGAAAGGTAAACAAATAGATTCCAATATTATTCATATAGAATACATTTTAGATATAGGATAAGTTCCTTCTCAAGAGATAGAGGTGGGAGATAATCAGCAACAAATGGTGATACACTTAACTACTTCCACTAGTATAGATTTCTCCTCATGGTTGGCATTATAAACAACTCCTGAATCAAAAGAAAAAATAAATTTGGAAGAGATAGACTTGAAATTTTTGAAAAGTCTTGTTCATAAGGGTAAAAATCCCAAGAATGCCAGAGTGACTTCAAAGTTGATAATTGAGCCTTTAGTTCAAAAATTTGCAAAAATATTAGTTATTTCATAGGGTAAGAATAAGAGTGAAATCATTGAAGAATACTTGGCAATTACAAAGGTATCCCTAGGGGAAGTCACTATAGAGGGCCTGAATCAAGAAATACAAAATTTTATCAATACTCTTTTTTAGAATCTTGATAAAGAAAAGGCTAATAAAGCCAAACTAAAATAACAAATTTCTAAGTTGTGTGAAATAATTGTCAAAGTGGTTGGATATACTTCATAGTAGTCATTAATTTTAGGAGATATAATTGATCATCAAATAATAAATTTGGTAGAAGAAATTGGTGATAATGCCAAACCAGTTGATGAATGGATAGAGAAAATGATACAAACTGCATAGAAATGGTTTTCTAAGGTTCTAGGAAATTTAGCTGATATTGAGAATAAATTGGTATAGTTGAAAATAATTATGAAGGATATTGAAAATGAAAGTGAAATATCTAAATTTCAATAGGACAACCTTTGACAAAAAAATGTTTTAAGTGAAAATATTTTGATTGAAGAAAAGATTGTTCTAGAGTGATCAGTGATAAAAGCAAAACAAGAAGAACACATCACATATTTTTGATTTTGCATATTTGATGTAATGCTTGAAGAAATGAAGACTATGGAAGAAGATGCTTGCAATGTAAAAATAGATCTAGAGGATTATATCTACTATCTCACGAATGTTTGTTCAGAATAACCACCAAAGACACATGCACAATTATATCAATAATTCAACCAAGTAAATGAAAATGCCATGACTCCATTCACAATGAAATCAATAAAGGAGTTAATAAAATTTCATCAACAAGTCAAAAAGATGGAACCCAATTTTGAGAGTGAAAGGTTATTGTAATAAGTTGTAAAATGAGCTACTGAGATTTGAAACAGAAAGGTAATCAATTGCCAAGATAGATGATACAACTATTCATTATATGATGTCACAACACATCAACTACAGGGAAAAGTATAGAATATAAGTTCATCAATTAGAGTGTTTAACTGTTACTTCTCTTCTCAACTTCTTCTATTTTCTTCAAACAACTTGATAAATGTATTTGAAGTAGTTTTTTTTTAAGTAGTTACTTATAAGTAAGTTGTTATATAAAATAAAAGACTTAAGTAACTTGGCTTGATGTCATTACTTGAATTTATTTTGTTTTAACAAATTACTTAAATGAGTTGAGTGCAACATGCAAAGAAGTTGTATTTGATCCAAATAGTAAAATTGAGAAGAGCTACATGTCATCATCTATTTCATGCTATGCATGAGAAATTCAAGGAAGATATCTCAAATGGTTTTAATAATTTAACACAACACATGGAGAATTCAAGGATTTATCTCTTAATTATATTTGATATCTAAAAATGGTATAAATATGGGAGAAAACCTACATACAAAGGGATGGTAATTTTAGAAAAGCAATTGTAATTGTTATACAAAAAGGACTAAGTAATTTGAAACTTTGTGTTTATATTTTTGTATGTTTTTGTATTTACTTTGTTCAAAGTGAATAAGAATGTTGGTTTCTGAGGAACTTTGCATCTAAGAAGATTTTTTGATGCATTCTATGAGGACTAAAATGGTAAACTTTGTGTTATAGTTCAATCTGAATATGAATTCAATTTTTTCTTAATCATTTATTGAAGGAATTATCACATCTTATATGTTTATCTATTTTTATAGATACAATAAGATCTATAAAAACTATTTGTTGTGAATTATACTTTCTTTCTTTTCATAGATTTTAGTCTTTTCATTCTCCACTTTCTAAGAATTTATTTGCATAATCTCTAAATTAGTTGTTTACTTATTACAAAATCACTCTAATATGGTTCATGAACTTTGTGACTAAAGTAATCCCTAAAAATAAGATAACTTCTGTATATCATGTGTATAATTTGTATAATTTGTAAAAAAACTAAAAGTGTGAATAGTAAGAGTAGATAAACATAAGCATACAAGATCTTCACCATTAAATGAAAGTGATTTAATCCCATAACTGCCTAAGTATCTTTTACTAGCCTACAAAATATCTGGCAAATAGTTTTTGGTGACTCCATTGGGGAACAAAACACTTTACTTATATTAAGTTGTTGCATGTTAAGTAATTGCTTATCAAGTCTTTATTTATAAACCTAAAGTAACTTAAACAAATCCTTAGAGAAGCATAAATGCTTCAATCTGGAAAATCAACCTTTCACTAGGGCAAGAATAGCTCAAGGCCAAACTGATGACTTATTTCAACTATAAGAATAGTGTAATTTTAGTTTCCCTCCACACACCAAAACAAGAAGAGCCATTCTTTTGCCTATCAAACAATACAAACTCCTATGAATCAACTGCAACATAATTCTTCAGGAGAAATCCAACCTATTTAATCCTCAATTCTTTATTCATAAAAAAATGACACAATAACTTCATGTCCCTTGGGGGGTAGTGATTGGTCTATTGAATTTCACCCCTTATCTTCATGACTTGCTTAAGGGGTCAAGAAAGTACTTTCCTAAGTTCATAGGGGATGGAAAACAAAGTCCAGATGAGTACTTAGATACTTTCTTTGTAGCCTATAGAGTGATTAGTGTTGATCATGAAGATGTGTTAGTCAAACTTTTCATCAAAACCTTACATGATTTAGTTGTATAATGGTTCTACCATTTGGCTTATATCATCATAACCAATTAGGCCACTATGTGCGAGCAATTTGAAAAAAGGTTTAAGGCTAATGATGACTCACACATATTACTCACCTAATTGACTTAGCTTAAAAAATAACCACATGAAAACATGTGAGATTTTATTTCTAAATTTTACAAATTACTCTACAAAATTCTTCAGGATGCTCAACCCATTGGTGATAACTAAGAGTGATTTTTCATCAATGCTCAGTTAATAGAGGTTATTTATCAATTGCATAGAGTATGTCTTATTGATTTAGCAACAACTAAAAACATTTCTACAAAGGTTGAAGATGACCTTATTATGGTTGGAAAGATTAAGAAAACAAATTACAAGGTTAATGCTTTTGCTTTGACTATATTACAAACCACTACTAATCCCTTATTATAGAAATTAGCTAATGACTTGTTGCAAGTTAAAAGGAAAATTTCTCAAGGTGTTCATTCTCCTCCTATTAGGAATACACCTACACATAATTTTAATAATTAAAACCAGAATCATATTTCTAGACCTCCACAAAGACTGGTGATTGAGGATGCTACAAAAAACCATGTTTAAATATATGAAGAAGATCATATGGTTGTTGATCTTGATTAAAGAATTGTTGATGAGGATGATTTTGTAGATCCTACTGGTGACTCTAATATAGGCTATCTTGAATAGAAATTAGAAAGTGATTATGAATAAATTCTTAAATATGATCATTGTCAATATTTTATAGTATTTACAAGATCACGAACTGAGCAAGTTGGTGAAAAAACCTTCCATGGAACAAGGGAAAGAGAAAGAAGACTCCAGGTCAGATGTTAGCATCCTCAAAAGAGGTTATCCTTTACCCTCTACTCTTACTCCAAAAGATAAATATAGCATCTTCTTTTCAACCTCATGATCTAGTCACTCATAATTCTAAAGATAACCCTAATTTGTCTGTGTCCATCCCTTTTTTTGACATTATTGACCACATCAAGAAAACTAAGATTCAAATGTCAGAAGCTGAATACTTGAGGTCATATCTAGATCAACTGAATAGACTATTTAAGTATGTTTAAAGTAAAGGATCAAATAATACAACTAATTCTTTAAAAGGTATCTTTCTTACTCCAAAATATGTCTCTTTATAAAACAATTCTACAACTAACTCTCCCACATCTACTTATACATCTAAAAGAATAGAGCCATTCTATGTATCTCTATTAATAAATGAGTTGAAGTTGAGCAACTGTATCCTAGATTTTGGATATTTTGATAATAGCATGATAACTAAAGTATCCAATGCCCTTGGACTCACTCTAACTAAGTCAATAGAGAGATGTTACTCAATGGAAATACAAGTTCCCTTGATCAGACAAATCAAAGATGCTCAAGATGTTCTCGTAATTTTTCCTGATAAGAGACTTAAAAAGATAATTTTGGTAGTAGATATTTCTATTTCCTATGGAATATTATTGATTAGAAAATTTTTCAATGAAATAGGAGGATAATTCAAGATGGATTTGTCTTGTGCTCACATTATAATCAAAAGTGTAAATTAAAAACTTGAACCTAAGAAGAAATCCAAGTATATGGTTTCCAAGTTAGATGATCCAAGATCATAGATTATTTTTAAAGTATCAGATCATGGAGTCTATTACCTTGAATTAGGCAAGGGAATACAAGAACTAGATACACAACAAGAAGAAGAGAAAATATGAATGCTAGAATTTGATGGCAGTTATAGTTCTCTTGGTTTAGGTGCTGGGGTTGTATTGATATCACTTGATGGTAAGGTATATCCTTGTTATTACAAAATAATGTTTAAACATACTAACAACACAATAGACTATGAAGCACTATTGTTAGGACTAGAACAAGAAAAATAAAAAGGATTGAGACTTTTAAAATCATAAGGAGATGTTGAGTTAATTATAAGGCAAATTCATGGCCAATACCAAGTAAAAAAGGATAAGCTAAGGAACTATCATGATCAAGTTATGAGTGCAACACTTGATTTTGTAGCCTTTTCAATCAATTTCATTCCTTATGATTGAAACTCTAGAGCTGATTCTCTTGTAGTTACTATAGATCTATTCATGCCAAATCAGTAGCCTACACTTTTTTAATAAGGTGACTATAGAGTAGAGATAGTTTTCCATCCAAGGGTTCTAGATAATGTTAATTAGTGGTAGGTCTTTAATGATGACAAATAGATAGATGTTTTCCTTAAGCAACATGATATTTTTTTATGAACTATATTTTGAAAGAAGTAGTTCACTTCCATACAAGACAACAATAGGTAATACTGACCCTGAGCATGATGATAATGAAGATGTGATTTAATTGAAGTAAATAAAATCCCTAAAGGTTTAGTTTATTTAAAATAAATTTTGGATAAACATGATTAGTTCTAAAGAAAAATAAATACTATGGTGAGATTTCTTCTCCAGAAGTACATCAATTTAATTTGGGTACTGAAGAAGATCCCAAGATGTCAACATTGTAAAATGTTGTTCTCAAGAGGAAAAAGAAGCATTCATTAAGCTTCTTAGGAAATATATTGATGTGTTTTTTGGGTCTTAAAAATCCCTAAAGACCTTTCAACCAATAGAGGTATAACATTACATTCCACTTCAGTTAGAGGCAAAACCTTTTAGGTAAAAGCTTCATCATCATAACCAAACAATCATAGGTACTATCTTTGTTGAAATACAAAAGTTACTTGATGCTAAGATCATTTATCCCATTCATCATTCAACATGGTTATCTAACATTGTCTTTGTAATAAATAAGAATGGAGAAATACGTTTGTGTGTTGATTTTCATAATCTCAATCAAGCTTATTTTAAAGATAACTATCCATTGCCTATTATGGATCATACCTTACAAGTAGTTATAGGCTAAAAAATGTTATCCATGTTAGATGGATTTTTAGGATATAATCAAATAAAAGTGGTGGAAGAATATTAATACAAGATGGATTTCACAACACCATGGGGGACTTTCACCTATCAAAAGATGCCCTTTGGGTTTGTTAATGTTGGAGTAAATTTTCAACGAGTGATGGATCTAGCATTCGCACATCTAAAGAACAAGAGTAAAGTTATATATATTTTGATGACTTGATAGTCTTCTCCAAGAAAAGAGGTAATCATTTAGTTGATTTAGAAGAGTTTCTCATCTAGTGCAAAAAACATGGGATATCTTTTAATCCCAAGAAATCAATATTTGCCATGACTAAACAGAAACTTCTTGGTCGCATCATCTCAAAGGAAAGAATGAAGATTGATCTAGAAAGGGTAAAAGTCATTCAAAGTCTATCTATGCCTACTTCTAATAACGGGGTATACTCATTCTTTGGTAAGGTAAACTTCCTCAGAAGGTTCATTGTTGACTTTATCGAGTTAATTCACCACATTTCTAATATGATGAACAATAATCAGGAATTCATGTGGAATTATGAAGGTAAGATGGCATTTAAAAAGATTAAAGTAGCCATAGCTCAAGCTCTAGTGTTGGTTTCTTCATATTTTAGTAAGGAATTCATTCTCTATTGTTATTCTTCTGAGCATACCATGTCAGCCATACTTTTATAAAATAATGATGAATATATTGAATCTCCAATAGCTTTCATGAGCTAGCCATAAAAATTTATGAACTAAAGTATACATAGATGGAAAACATGACTTTTTTTTAGTCAAAGCATGCAAAGCCTTCAAGTATTATATCTTGTCTTCACATACTAAAGTATATGTACATGACACCATAATTAAATATATTCTATCTCAACAAGAGTTAGGATTACTAAGAGGCACTTGGGTAGCTAAGGTTTAAGAGTTTGATCTTGATATCAAACCAGCAAAGCTAGTGAGAGGAAGAGGCTTGTGTCAACTAATAAAAAAAGTAAACTAAATGACATAGATACGATGGTGTCTTTACTTCTAGGTAAATTAGATGAAAATCTACCCATGGTTCTTTTTGTTGATCTTATTGATGAATGGTACAACAAGATTTCTTTATTCTTAACTTATGGGGAATATTGAGCGCATCTTACACATAATGGAAAACATATTTTCAAGCTAAAGTTAAAGGATTTTATCTTTTGTGATAATGGTTTATATAAAAGAGGAATTGATGGTGTTTTCCTCCATTATGTGGATAAGGAATAGAAAAAGAGACTACTGAAATAGTTCCATGATAAAGCATGTGGAGGTCACTTTTCAGCATGAGTTACAACACATAAAATCCTATGAGCAAGGTACTATTGGCCTACTCTTTTCCAAGATATTTTAGATTGGGTTTCTAAATGTCAAGCATGTCAATATTGTTTGGGATGTCTAAAGATGCTAGAATTACCTTTAAAACTAGTCATAATAAATGAACCATTCCACTAGTGGGGCATAGATTTTATTGGCATGTTGAATACCTCTTCAAGTGTTGGCCATGGTTATGTCTTAACCACCATTGATCACTTCAGCAAGTGGATAGAAGCCATTCCTATCAAGCAAGCCACTTCTAAAATTGTATGTGATTTTATCAAGGAAAACATTATAATAAGGTTTGGTGTTACTCACAAGATAGTAATAGATAATCCATATAAATTTTATTCAACTGAACTAACTTATTTATGTTATTTATATGGAATAGAATTAGTTCACTTTTCAAATTACAATCCTCAAGGGAGTGACCAAGATAAATCAAGTAACAAGAACTTGATGACTATCATTCACAAGCTAGTGGATGATAATAAATGTACCTAGCACAAGAAGCTATTTGATACATTATGGGATAACAGAATCACTCCAAAGAAATCCATTAACATGTCACCATTTTAGTTGTTGTATATAATAGATGTTGAAATATCTATCACCATAGAGTTGCCTACTCTATAATTATCTAAGGCTATTGAAGATGAAACTTATAAAGATTCATTAGATAAGAAGATTATGTTTTTATTTGAAATACAAGAAATTTGTACTCAAGTTGTTGAACGTTTACCTAATCATTAGATGAAATTAAATAAAACTTTAGATAAAAAGGATTGAGAATGAAAGTTTGAAGTTGGTGACATGGTCCTTCTATGGGATAAGCAAAATGAACCAAAATTTCTAACCTAGTTGTTGCCCCCGTGAATCTTGAATGACATTTTTTGAGTTTTTAGAGCAATTTTTGCATAAAATATTCAAAATCCATTTACAATCAAGGTATTTAGTTTTTCTTTCCTTCATTTTCATGATTCCATTCTGGTTATATATCTCATTTTTCTCTAGTAAAATTTCATGTATCACTTCAAATAAATTTCATTTTTCCATGCATGGTGTTGTTAAAATCTTGTAAATTCTTCAAAAATACTTTGCATATGAAAATCTCAAAAAAAAACCAAAAGACAATCTTTTCTACAAATCCCTAGCAATTGACCTAGATTATCTAATCAGACTCTTCATGACTTGTTGCTTACTTGGAGTCCAAAACTAGAACAACTAGTTTCATTTTACTTGAAGTTATTAAGTGGCATTGCCTACTCAAACTCTCAATTACTAATTACTTACCTAGATTTATGACTATCTATTTCTTATGCTTCTTCAATTTTTATAACTCTAGTAACTTGCCCAAAGAAACCTGGAGTTGTAAATGTTTGTCACGCACTCAGGGTCTTCAACCATGAAGACTTGATAAATACCTAGACCTTCTCGGCATTACAACACACTATTACTTAGATTGAGTTTCCTATAATTTTCAAGGTTTACTATTGCTTGAATTTCCTAATACCTAAAGCTTGATTAGAATTGTTACATAAGACAATGGATTTAACTCAGTTGTTTAACCTTTTCTAAAATTAATAAGAATAATTACTGAGTTTTTAAGAGAATTTATAAAGTCTTTCCAGTGTTAATCACAACAAATGTTAAGAGTAGAAGAAGAATCAACTCTAATTTAAGAAGTTCCTGAGCTTGCACTTGAAGAAGTTCGAAGACCAAGTAGGAAAATAAAGACTAAAGTAAATAAAGTTGGGAAATACAAAGAAGTAGGGATGAAGTATGAATATAAGAGATATCCCATTGAGTATTGCATTTCATCTAAAGTGTAAGAAATCAATGACACTGATATGGGACATGTTTCCATAACTGATTTTTTGGAAATATCTAAAGTTGCAACCAAAACACCACTCATGCTAGTAATGATAAAAAATAGAATCATGGAAACTACAGCTTTCCCAATCTCTACATAACTACCTAAATTTGTTCTATAATGTGATAAGTATTATGATTCTCTCACTATAATGTAAAATATGTTGTAGACAAAGTGGTGATCAGATTAGATGTTCAGTATTTTGACTATTGTTTGAACATCCCAGTAAGACCTAAAGTAATAAACTTATTAATGAAAAAAATTGAAGATCTGTGGAAGAGTAAATCAGTAGAGTGTATCAAGATAATGAATAATACTTATCTAAAGAAACCAAAATAGACCTCAAGGTTTTCAAGGAAAATAGTAAGGTTTGACTTGGTTCAAGAAGTTGATGACATCACGTAGTTATTATATAAAATCAATAGAGAGAAAAATGCCAAGAATGTTTCCACCTAGATGTATGCGTATATATAGACTATTGTTGTTAATAGGAGTTCTATTATGATTGAATGGTCAAGAATGATAAGTGACGTCATTGATCATCAATTGAGTAATTTATTGCAAACTCTTGATTTCAAAATGACTTCATATTTAGTATATGTTGCGGCATAAATGGAACCCTTTCTAGGCTGACTACAAAAGGGTTGATGACAACAAATCCCATCTATAAATACTACCCTCAATTGACTTTGTTTGAGTATTTCAATGACTATAAAAGGGTAAATAATTCATTCTTCTGTGAAGTCATTTATAAATTAAATGTTGTTTTGCAGGCCAAGAGAGTATCTGATGTAGCTTGGGAGGTAGTTTCCCACTTTGGATGTATTTTTATTTAATTCTTAAATTTCACATACATTAGAGTTGGTGGTTTCATAGGGACACTAGTAAAATTTCCAAGGTACCCTAGTGATAAATGGATTCTAATGGAATTATGTAGATAGCTAGTGGAATTACATGATCTTCGGTCAAAAATGCATCATTCTTTAGTTAGTTTTCCTATTGTTATTGGTCAATATCATTGTGAAACCATTTATAAGGTCAAAAATGTATAAATAGAGATGTTTCATAACTATAATCAATCACATTTTGAGGCTAAAGAAAATTTTTATTACAGAGGCATAATACAAACCATAGTTTCTATTGAATATATGCATATTCCTTCCCTAGAAGACTTATGAATTGATTGCAGAGATGAATTTGAAGTAAGAAGAAGAGACAATAGTAGGATGACTATTCAAAAAATTCACTCATTTGATTTGGCTACAAATCCTAAAGACATAGAAGATGATAGACAAGTAATTCTTGATTCTTATCATGTAATGGGAAGAGATCATGTTCAACTCTTAGAAATTGTTTACAAGAAAAATCATGTAAAGACTATTATTGAGAGAACTTCAATGGTTCTTTCTATGACTTCAACATGGCTTCGTATTAAGGGTTATTGCATGAAAGAACTAATAATGACATAAAGTGGCCAAGTAAGTCATAAAAAAAAATGATGTAAAGATAATAAAGTCAAGGACCAATGAAGAAGTTGAAATTCAAGAAGAATATTGATGAAACATATTCTCGAGTAAAATAAAAGTTATCAATTCAGTCAGTTACCTCTATATCTCCTTTGGTTTCTTCCACATACACTACTCCTCCTATCACTCCTATTTATATCACACTTAGCATATATTCATCTTTATTACTGGTGGAGAACATACATCCATTAGTGAAAGATGTAGATCCATCCACACTCGTGCCACATCCAAAACCTCCTAGCATCAAATCTCATGAGAAATCTATTCGAAAAGAGACTGATGTTCACCTTTCTCTTCCCCCATCTTCTCCACCTACTTCTCCACCTCCACCTCCTTTTGAGGATAAGCCCACCATTCCTTTTGTTACTACCCAAAAAGAGCCAAAACAGATAGCTATTGGAGAGGTGATCTCATCTTAGAAGATATCATAACAAAAGGTAATAGTTGAACCTAAGAATAAAACTACCGGAGAAGAAAATGAATAGGAAAATTTTGAAAAGCAGGCAAAAAAATAGAAAGGTGAACAAATAGATTCTAATATTTTTCATATAGAAGATATTCTAAATACAATATAAGTTCCTTCTCAAGAGATAGAGTTGGGAGATAATCAATAACAAATGGTGACACATTCAACTACTTCCAGTAATACAAATTTCTCCTCATGGTTGGCATTACAAATAGCTCCTGAATTAAAAGAAGAAATAATTTTGGAAGAGATAAAATTAAAATTTATTAAAAGTCTTGATCATAAGGGTAAAAATACCAAGAATGCTAGAGTGACTTAAAATCTGATAATTGAGCCTTCAAGTCAAAAATTTGCAAAAATATCAGTTCCTTCATTGGGTAAGAATAAGAGTGAAATCACTGAAAAAGACTTGACAATTACAAAGGTATCCCTAGAGGAAGTCACTATAGAGGGCCTAAAGCAAGACACATAGACTATTATCAATACTTTTTTTCAGAAGCTTGATGAAGAAAATGCTAATAAAGCCAAACTAAAGGAACAAATTTCTAAGGTGTGAAATAATTGCCAAAGTGGTTGGATATGCTCCTCAACAGTCATTATTTTTAGGAGATATATAATAACTTTATTAAAATAAATTGGTAATAAGGCTAAAGCAGTTGATGAATGGATAGAGAAAATGATACAAACTACATAGAAATGGTTTCCTGAGGTTCCATGCAATTTAGTTAATGTTGATAATAATTTGGCATAGCTAAAAACAATGATTAAGGAGATTAAAAATGAAAGTGGAATATCTAAATTACAATAGGATAGCCTTCAAAAAATAAATGTTCTAAGTGAAAATATTTTTATTAAATAAAATATTATTCCAAAGGGATTGGTGATAAAATCAAAATAATAAGAACACGTCACATCTTTTCACTTGCATATTTTTGGAGTAATGCTTGAAGAAATGAAGACTCTAAAAGAAGATGCTCATAATGTGAAAATAGATCTGGAGGATTGTATCTTTTATGTCACAAATTTTTCATCATAATAACCACCAAGGACACATGAATAATTGCATCAAGAATTTAGGCAAGTAATTGAAAAGGCCACGACTTTATTCACAACAAAATCAATAAAGGATTTAATAAAAATTCATCAACAAGTCAAAAGGCTATAACACAATCTTGAGAGGGTAAAAGGTTATTATAAGAAGCTATAAAATGAGATGATAAGATTTGAAATAGAAAGGCAATCATTTTCCAAGACAAATGATACAATTATTCAATTTATGATGTCACAACACATCAACTACAAGGAAAAATGTAGAATAGAAGTTCATGAATTACAGTGATTAATTGCTACTTCTCTTCTCAACTTTTCTATTTTCTTCAAATGTCTTGAGAAATGTATTTGAAGTAGTTTCATTTTAATTAGTTACTTATAAATAAGTTTTTGTATAAAATAAAAGACTCAAGTAACTTGGCTTGATGTCATTACTGGAAGTCATTTTGTAAAAACAAATTACTTAAGCGAGTTGAGTGTAATATGCAAAGAAGTTGTATTTGATCCAAATAGTAAAACTGAGAAGAGATACATGTCATCAGTGATTGTACACCATGCATGATAAATTAAAGGAAGATGTCTCCCAATGGTTTTTAAAATTTAAAGCAACACATGGAGAATTCAAGGATTTATCTCCTAATTGTATTTGATATCTGAAAATAGTATAAATATGGGAGAAGACCTGCATACAAAGGGATGTTAATTTTGGAAAAGCAATTGTAATTGTTATACAAAAAATACTAATTAATATAAAAATTTGTGTTTAGATATTTGTATGAACTTTGTTCAAAGTGAATAAGAAGAAAGTTGGTTTCTGATAAACTTTATGTCTAGGGAGATTTTTTAGTGCATTCTATGAGCACTAGAATGGTAAAAAAAAAAATATCATTAAATTTGAATATGAATTCAATTTGTTCTTAATAATTTTTAAAGGAATTATCACATCTTGTATGTTTATCTATTTTTATGTATACAATAAGCTCTACAAAAACTACTTGTTGTGAAGTATAGTTTCTTTCTTTTTCATAGATTCTAGTCTTTTCATTCTCCACTTCTAATAAATTATTTTCATAATCTTTGAATCAGTTACTTACTTGTTATAAAATCACTCTATTATGGTTCTTAAACTTTGTGATTGAAGTAATACCCAAAAATAAGATAACTTGTGTATATCCTGTGCATAATTTGTATAAGTTGTAAAAAATTGAAAGTGTGAATAGTAAGAGTAGATAAACATAAGCATATGTGATATTTACCATTAAATGAAGGGGATTTAATCCCATGACTACCTAGGTATCTTTTGCTAGCCTAAAAAATATCTAGCCAACAATTCTAAACATTGGTATCATTGTTATACATAGTTTCAACATGAGACATATCTAATGTGCATATGTTATGTAATGTGCACATAATATTAAAAAATCAAATCAATTTTAGATTCCAAAAACTTTTAGGGACTATCATCACCCACTAGGTTGGACTTTCATGGAATGTATTAATTCAATCTACTCCAATAGTTTGTTTACTTTTTAGTATGGTTGAGGTGATTAAATAACTCAATTTGCCAAGTTTATAGGTTGGACTTGATTACATATCCAATCTCACTAGTTTTATAGTGTGAGTTGACTTGGTTCACTCACACTCACTAGGTTATAATTTTGATTGGGTTCTACAATTGAGTTAATCTCAATTATTGGGTGGTAACTCATCTTTTATCCAAGGGTGGGGGCATGTGTCCTCCAATCTCTCTATATCTCTTTAGATATATGCACTTTCTAGATTTTATATTTATCTTAATATCAATTTTAATGATTTATAATGATACATCTTTCAAATCAAATTATCAAAAGGTAATATGGCTGCATTAATACACACGTATACTCCTAAACCTTGTCATCTTTCAATTTCAATCATTTCAATGCTTTCAATTTCAAAATATATGCACTAATTATATATTATAACATGATTTTGGATTTAGGTCATGTGGATGGTCATCCATAGTTTTTTATATTTTGTATTAGTTTGATTTTCATCATGGTCATGCTCAATGAGTTCAACAATTATGTTTTGGCCTCCTCTTTTTCCTAAGTCCCTTTTTTTTTATTTTGTGGCTAAGTCTCATCCTCCTTCTATTACTACCACATGGTGTCCCCGTACTCATTCAACATGAATAAGTTCCTACTCACCAAGGAGTAGTTTCATCTATGTGGCATCACGTCACTCCTAGAAAGCAAAAAATTATTTTGGAAAGACTTTCAAGAGCACCATTGGTCGATGAAATAATGGGTAGAACCCATGGTGTAGTTATATTAAAGAGGATGTGAACTTTCCACATAGTTCCCCCATGCTCATTCTTTGCAAATGATTTTTTAACTCCTATAGGAGAAGCACTAGCTTGACACATGTCATCATGATGCTAATCCAAAGTAGACTCCTTTTTGTCAGAACTTTCAATCATGCCATTGGTTGATGAAGTTAGTTAAGGGGACCACCATGTAGTTGCAACAAGAAGAAAGCAATCCCTCCACTTGGCATCCCAACATTAATCAATATCAAAGTTCTTCTTGTTAGAGCTTCAAATAATGCCATTGGATAAGAGAAGTGGTTCCCTATTCCTAACATAATTTTAGAGACAGTTTCAAATATAGACATGTGGTGCCATGGTGCTTCTTCTAAGCATTGTGGGGGATCATGAAGGCATCAATAGTAGTGTTATATCTGAAATCATGATGACCAAATGTAATCATGATCTGAAGCTCTCCATCTAGTTACAATGGCCTCATTATGAGTGTGAGTGCCAAGTTCTAGGTGTCATTTCTTCATGAGGCCTCTGTGCCTATATATTTGGGGATCTTTTCTCTTATTAAGGGATGGTAGTTGATTAATTATTTTTACTTTTATCAAAAATCAACCATTAGTAATAGTTTAGTTTTTAATAAGAATAGTAGTAGTTATTTAATTTCATTTCATGACCTTAGTAGGTTCCCCTCACAAGTAGGATTGAATATTATATGTTGTGCCCTTGAGGCATTTTGTATGTTATTCTCCACCTAATAATAAAAAGGATGTGGTGTTCTATGTCAAATTGAATGGAATTTATTGATGTATATTGTTTTATTTTCTCTGATTCTATAGTATTGGCTTTCGCTATGTTATAGGCTTTAAATCATGCACATGTTCTTTTAAATCATCTATAATGTTTAAAGGTTCAAGCTATTTTACACAAATTTTAAGGATACGTATGTTAAAACTTCTAGCACATCACCTTAGTTTATTTAAGATTTTTATGTTTCTTTTTCCCCCTTTTTACCCCAAATAATTTAAAGCTTTAGATTCTAAAATCCTATACATTTATTTAAAAATAATAAAATCATCCCACATCTATAAAGCTTCCCATAGGAAGCTATTCATCAAGAGCGAGAGTTTTAGGCATCAATAATTTTTTATTTTTTGACATGCCCAGTGGGACCTAAACTACTAGAATACTTGACTAGGATCTAGAGTTTATGAGCCATAGGCCCATTAGAAATTCATAAATATCAAGGCACCCAAACATATTACTACCACCTATGGTAGCTACAACTCACCGAAGAACCATAGGATTTGGAGTGACACAACAATCACAAAAAATGGTGATCCAAGGACCACCAAGGAACTTAATATCATGGAATAGTGGTAGCCCACTTATCCCTCCTATGGCCCTAGCTACATGGGACCCTATTTTCTCTAATATCTTGAAATCACTCCCTAAATTTATAGGGGAGGATTTCAAAATCATAGCGGAGCATCTTCAATATGTTGCCAATGTTTGCACTATACATTATGTCACATAATAGAATGTAACCTTAAGGTTGCTAGCTGCCTCTTTCAAAGGGTGAGTTATTGATTGGTATTGGTCTTTGCCACCCAACTCTATCACCACCTAGGATGATTTGGGTGACAAATTATTTGAATGATTCAGTGAGAAGGTAGATCAATCATCTCTCCTATAACATCTTATCAAAATTAAAAGGGTCACATTAGAGGATATTATTGATTTTAATAATAGTTTTCATAAAACTTGGAAAATGATCTCGATAGCAGTTCAACCACCTATAAGTATGGTCATTGGCTTCTACCTCAAGTCCTTTAACTTGGACATAGTTGTTATGATTCGGTCTCTTAAAGGATAGACACTACCAAATGCATATGACTTGGCAGTCAGGGTAGAGAATAATTTGATATATGCCAAGAAACTTCCCCCATAACTATCTATGCCCATGTTCCTAGAGATATCAATACCACTACAATAAGAAGTCTTGAGCACCTCACAAGTGTCTCCTTCCATGTATGTATACATGTTTGCTCAGACAACTGTGTCCTCTTCATCAACACTAGCTAAAGAGATGAATGACATGAAGACTATTTTACAAAACTTCTCAAATGAGATCATAAATATCAAAAGGTAGCAAGCCATGCCTTTGAATCCCCCTTACCAAAACTACTAGAATGGAAGAGCATCATACCAGCATAACTAGTACTAAGAAAAGTAGAGGCTGAATCATTAGGTGCCAAACCATCAAGTACAACATACAAACTAAATCATACTAGTTCTTGATCCTTGGTAAATGGTCATGCCAAGTTTAAATAGAGAATTGGTTGTTGGCTTGAATAATCTAGTGGATGGCTCCAATTCATGGTGCTTCACATGAAATGATGTGCATACACCTCAGAATTGCCTAAGAAGCAATCTACATCAAAATATTCCCAAGCAACAAAGACAAGGGAACACCCCTGATTTAGCCTTTTATAGATACCAATCCCTAGGGATTGAAAATGTTGTCCTAATAGCCCCAATGTAATGGATGTACTTGGTTAAAGAAGAGAAGCTAGCCTCATATCATGCACTTTTATCTTGGGTAAAAGGCAAATATGTAGTTTATGAAAGCAATATCCCCTCGTTGAAATCCTCGTGAGTCCAATCAAACTACTTTACCTTATCCAAAAAGAGACTGACTAACACCCAAGAAGCCTTCACAAGGCCTAAAGTGACTTTCAAGAAAATTCTAGGACTCCAACCACTACCTCTAACATATAAAAAGTGAGTGAAATGACATAAACTAAGATAAGGTACCCTGAGGTTAGAACAAAAGGATCATTTAATGTATTAGAGTAGCTAAAGAAGGCTCCATCCAATGTTTGTCTTTAGGATATCTTGTCTATCCCAGAGCAGAAGTCTTTGCTGAAAGAAGCATTGGAAGACTGAGAGAAACCTACACAAGTTATCCTGCCTATGGAGCTAACACAAAATAAGGGAAAGGAAACCAACAATAGTGTGCAAACTCAAGTGCCATCTACATTCATCAACTCCTAAGCGGGGGTAATTAAAACAAAGCTTAACCCATTTTACTTAACTCTCATTATGGGAAGTAATGTTTTACATAATTTCATGATTGATTCCAACACCAACACCATAGTGATGCCCAAGAATATTATGGATGCACTAAAACTTTAGTATGAACCTTTGAATAAAGGGGTAATGTAGCTAGATGGGAAAAAGGTTTAGATTGTAGGTATCATCAGAGCACTTTCCCTAACCTTATACTATTGTCCTAATATCATAGTCACCCAATAATTTGTAGTGATAGGAATCCTACTAGTCTTTGAGTTGTGTCTATCAAGGTATTTCATTACTAAGATAGGTAGAGTTAGTCCCACTTGATCTTAAGGACCAAATATGGTTCAAAATTGAAGGTGTTGTCTAAGTTGTATCCAAAGGACATAGCTAATGATGTCATGATGAAATTTGAAGTGACACACACCTTTTTCTCAAATAAAGAGACATATTGCATTGAAATGCTCTAAGGAGAATGAGTGGCAGACGTTAGGAGCCCCAAAGAGGAAGTCCTTGTTAATAAATTCATAAAGAACAACCCATTCACAAAATTTGATGATATAATCCTTGGGAATTATGTAATTCATGATTAAGATTAGGCCATCCCTGAGGTCATGAAGAAAAGGAGGATCAAAGCAAGGAACCCAAAAATAAGTCTAATTTTTGGACTATACACTTTGATGGTATAAAATGTAAGATCGACTCTCAAGTTGGTATCTGATTGATGTCTCCATCTAGATAAGATGCCCTTAGATACTTTTTCTTCCATTTTGTCTACAAAAATAATGAAGTTGAGTATGAAGCATTGGTTCATAGCTTCATCCTTGCCAAATGCATGGGCATGAAGTGGTTATAAGTGTTTGATGATTCTAAACTAGTGGTAAGATAAGTGAGAGACATTGTAGATAAAAATAACATCCACATGAGGTCTTACCACCATCGAATATGGGACTTGATCAAATATTTTGAAAATTTCAACATTTAGATCATCCCTAGGACCAAGAACATTAAAGTGGCTAGGATGGCAATAATCAACTCCTAGTTTGATCTGGTGGCTGACTTACTAACCAACAAATAAGCGATGAATGTAATTATCAGACCTTCCATCCGAAAAAATGATCAAAATTGGCAAGTGTTTGAGAGAAATTCCTAGATTGTCATGTTACTTTAGTAGTATTATGAGTTTATAAAGTAGTTACAACTGAAGATTGGAGAAGCTTATAGAAATCAAATCATGCAACTAAATTCCAAAAAACTTCTAAAGGGGTTGATAACCCTAGAGAATATTTTTGATTATGATGATAAAAGAAACAACAAGAGTAAGTTTCTCATAGACAAAGGTGATTACTCTGAGATTGATGTTAGAGGTGGAAGAAAACTAAAAGTATGGAAATAAATTTTCCAAAAAGATAAGCAGTGATTGATATCCTTCTACAACAAATATGAAGGGGTTATGGCCTTGACTTATGATGACCTAAAGGGGTATGACCGTGAGGTAATCTAGTATATCATTGATCTAGTTGAAGTCTTCAAGACCATATAGCAAAAGAAAAGGTTGGTAAACCCAAAAATCAAGTCTCTCATGGCTCAAGAGCTAAGGAAACTTATCGTCTTAAGGATCATATACCCAATCAAGCATTCAACTTAGGTATTTAACCTGGTCTCAATTAGGAAAATGAATGGAGAGATTAGGATATGCATCATATTTAAGGACTTGAAAAAATCATCCCTAAAAGATCATTACCCGCTCACATTAATGGAATAGATCCTCCAAATAGTAACAAGCACAAAAATATTCTCTCTACTAGATGGGTTCTCAAGATACAACCAGGTATGGGTCAATTAAGAAGACAAGCATAAGACCACCTTTACTATAAAGTAGGGATCTTTGACATATATGAAGATGCCTTTTGGCCTCTCTAATGTAGGGACCACCTTCCAATGATCCATGGACATATCCATCCAGGGCCTAATCAACAAAATAATCCTCATTTACCTGGATGATTTGAGTATATTCTCCAAGAAAAAGGAGGATCACTTTGATCATTTGGAGAACATTTTTGAAAAATGTCAAGAATTTAGGGTATCTCTCAACCCCAAGAAATGTGTCTTTGGCATCCCACAGGGCAAGCTATCTAAGATACGTGGTATCCACAGAGGGTATCTATATTGATCTAGAAAGAGTGAAAGACATCAAGGATTTGAACTTACTAGTCAACAAGAAAGGGGTCCAATATTTCTTAGGAAAGATAAATTTTGTGAGCTGATTCATATCTAACTTCATAGGGCTAGTGAGACCAATTACATTGATGTTGAATAAGGATCAACCTTTCAAGTGTACCCTCGAAGGGAGAGCAGTATTTGATAATATCAAAGACATGATATCTATGGAACCTATGTTGGTTAATCCTAACTTCTTGAAATATTTCATCATGTATGTTTACAGGAGTGAAAATAGATTAGCATTTGTGTTAACTTAGAAGGAAGATGAAGGGAAGGGTGAGCATCCAATTTCTTTCCATTCAAGAACCCTATGCAAATACAAGATTAGATATAATTTCATTGAAAAAAAAGCTTTCACCATCATCAAGAGCCTCAATAATCTCAGGCACTTGGTGGTAAGAAGTAAGATTATGGTATATGTGGTGCATCCCAGCATCTGAGAGTACATAATGGAAGGAGAAAGCATTAAAAATAGTCCAATTTTATCACCAAGATCATAGAATATGATATTGAGGTCATGATGACCAAGGTGAACCGAGGAAGAGGGATTTATGAGTATCAATCCTAATGTATCGATGCCTTGACAAGAGAATGAGATACATAAAAAATGATTTTAATGAATTAGTATGAAACCGATGGATCTTAGGTGTCTTATAAAACCCACTTCATGTGAACTAGCTAATATCTAGATTGTCTCCCCATGCATAAAAGAAGATTCTATAGGTTTCAAGGCATGAGCTACATGTTAATCTAGGGAGTCCTTTTTAAAAGGAACTTTGATGGGGATCTTCTCTAATGCATTGACTTCCACCATGTTGGAAAAATTCTATAGGATATGTATTTCACCCCTCCAGGTAGACATTTCTTGGCAAAAACAACCACAACTAAGATCATGTGCACCAGATATTATTAGCTGACTATTTTTTTAGATTGTTACCAAGTGGTTAAGAAATTCCACCAATTTTAATTCTTTATGGGCAGGCAAAAGAATTCATCTATGCTGCTAAATCCGATTTTGGCTGATGAGCCTTTCACATAGTGGGGCTTGGATTTTATTGTGATGATAAATATTATATCTATTACAGGCCATAGGTGGATACTCATGACCATTGACTAATTTACAAGGTGGATTGAAGTAGCCCCTTTGAAAGAGGCAACTGAGAATGTGGTCCTCAACTTCTTAGAGGATTTGGTCACAAGGTTTAACCCCCTAAAAATGATCA
This sequence comes from Torreya grandis, assembly GCA_037957365.1. Classification (NCBI taxonomy): domain Eukaryota; kingdom Viridiplantae; phylum Streptophyta; class Pinopsida; order Cupressales; family Taxaceae; genus Torreya; species Torreya grandis. Next base: position 926,515 of record JARHVA010004292.1, on the reverse strand, counting down.
TATTCGACAATGTGAAGGCCTTCCTTGGTTCTAAGATTTTAGAATTTGCACTTAGGAATGGTATTTTTATAAATATGTCATCCAAATACTACCTACAAGGTAATGGGTTGGTTGAATCAACCAATAAAACCTCGTAAGATTGATCAAGAGGATGGACGTTGACCGACAACCAGAGTGGCATATGCATCTAAAAATGGCTCTATGGGCCGATTGAATTACTCTCAAACATATTTTAAAGACATCCTCGTATGAACTAGTATATGGAAAAGAAGTGGTCATACCTATATCAACAGATATTCCTACTTTAAAGATTTTGAAAGTTGTCAAAATATTAGAGAATGGAGTGATAGAGGTCAGGTTGGTAGAATTATTTAGCCTCCAAGAAGTGAGAGAATGAGCTAGTAACACTAAGGTCACCTGACAGTAAGTAATCAAGAAATGATTTGATAAGAATGCATCTGATATAGGCTTCAAGTCAGGGGACTTAGTTCTCAAGTGTGATGAAAGGGTCGTCAAGTTGGGTCAACATGCAAAGTTTGATTCCCTATGGAAAGGGCCTTTTCGAATTATCAGTGATAGGCAAGGCAATGCATTCAAGTTGGAAGATGAAGAAGGTAATGCCTTAGAGATTCTAATTGTTGGAATCCACTTGAAGCCCTTTAACTAAATTATTGGCCTTCCTTGTACATAGCTAGTTAGTTTCCCCTCTTTGTTACTGTTTCCCCTTTTCTTGTTGTTTCTTTTTGAAAATAAGTACCATTAGCACAAGTTATTTATCTGATTACCAAGTATCCATGTCCTGGCTCCCTTAATTTTGAATCATCCATCGATAGACATTTATCTACCCTAATCCCCTTGCCCTTAATGTCAGATGATCCTAATTGCATGATCTCCCATGAGGATCACCACAAATCTCTTGTGAGATGTTCTTCTAGCATGCATGTTGCCCTTAACATTTATAGGGGCACCCAAATTCAAAAATTTCATGATGTTAAAACTAGAAGAAGGCCTATAAATACCACTCTCCTAAATGAGCCAAACATTTAAATGCTTTAAGAATTCCAAGAGTACCAAGCTAAAACAGAGCATCTCAAGTAAAGAATTGTGCATGAAATTGAGAATAGGAGTTGATATCTAATTCTTTCTTTGGAAAAAAAAGAATATTATACCAAAAGAGTTATAAAATGGAGACTTCTACATCCTCATCTGATAGTGGACATCTAAGGAAGCACAAAACACATGGATCATGTGGTCACCGAGACCTATCACAATTTACGGGGAGTAAATCTTATGCATCCACCTTCACACAGCTAAAACCCAAATTGACAAATGTCAAGAGCATCACAAAAGGACATTATAGGGACCCTACACTAGTATTAGACTTTGTAGATGGGATCTTTAATCCCAAATTGGTGAAAAACACAAAGAACCTAAGGGAGGGTACCCACACCTAAATGCTCCAAAAAGTTTAAAATAATGACTTTGAGTCATTCAGCTACATGATTTGGAGCTCCATATTGGTTCTTTATATGGTGCCTCTCATGCACCCATGCCCAAGATTATTTCCCTATGTGCAAAGAGATACAATGCCAACATTGGCATTATTAAAAGTAGACATTAGTGCTGACGTAGTAAGCGAGATGCTCTGACTCTCGAGTGAACCTAGTGCATACATCTAAAGTATGGAAAAATTATGAAATGTATGGAACACTCATGCCCTGAAGCAAAAGTTCATTAACATATCTCTCCATATCAATTACATGGAGGTGCCTCCTCTACCCATCACTCTTTTGAGCTTTGTAGCACAAGACATGAAAGACACCCTTTCCATGTTAGCATTTATCTTTGGGATGGGCTCAAACATCAACGTCCATGATTTCTAATTGGGTGCAGTATTCCTTTTGAAGATAGTATGCAAGGAGAAAGCTTACAATATGGACTTTATAGATGCCATTACTGACATTATTCATAATCATCTAGTGAATTTCTCAATGCAAAATACCTTTAAGTATTCCTCCTTCCTCCTCCACCTCATCCTATATCAAAGATCCTAATTATTTTACCCATACTTCACCTTTAACACCACCAAGATAAGCACGCATACTCACACAGTCATTCCCATCTCCACATGGACCCACATCCTATTGGACACATAAGATTGTTATGAATTTTAAGAGTGTTTCCTATTCCCAATCCCAATTGACCTCAGCTAGGAGCCCATCACTTTAAAAATGATGGACCAGTAGAGATCATGGATCACTGATGATATAATTTTGATCAACTGGTTCTTTAGATCCCATCTCACATTCATTAGGGTTCACAAATTTAAGGATCCCTTTCAACTCCCATGCCTACTCACAAATAGGACCCTAACCCTATAACTAGCTAACCAACTCAATGTGGTAGACTCAGTTTATGGCATGGGCTGAAATAAGAAGGCCCTATATGATGTCACCTTCTCAAAAGGGGTCATTATAGTGGTGGAGAGGTCACAAGAGCACTTTTTTGTGCTAAAACTAGTAGAGTTCAGCCTGGACCAGATCAATGACCAGTGGAACTATGACTAGAACAATCACATAACTACTCTGAAGACTATTGCCCCCTTCAACCATGAGTCAGGGCCTTACTTCAAGGAGTGAAGGTCTCCCACAATGGATAACATTAAATATTATGTGGATCTATCCAAGATCCCTTCAGACACCCACAAGTTGTGGTAGCCCTTTTAAATCTAGTCCATTATTTTGATCCTACAAAGAAAATGACAAAGGGTGTAAGGGTGTAACTCATCTAGAGGGGTTGGATTTAGGATAAAATAGGTGCCTATTGGAAATATAGGTAGAAAATCATCAAGCAGGAGATAAATTTTGAAGACCTGGACATAGACAAGAAATTCAAGAACCTCTGAGATGAACACTATGAAGAAGAAGCTCTAGTAGAAGAAGAGGTCTCGATCAAAAAAGAAGAGGAGGATACCCCTTTGGAAGAAGAGGAAGACACCCCTCTGGTGAAGGAAGAGGAAGCTTCTGTAATATAAAGGCCTATGACCTGGACACCTCCTCTATATCCATATCTAACTACCCAAAAACAACAATAGGCCTCTTCAAGATAACCTAAGGCAGATCCATCTCAACCTGAATCCAAGGCATAAGCTTTTATCCCTCTACCAGAACCCCCACAAAAGAAGGTATACTTTTTTCACCACCTTCTTTCCACTTTTGATTTGTTCTTCACTCTGTCTTTGCCTTCCACAATTTCCATTGATCTTGTACCCCTTTCCTCTACCCAACCAATTACCTTGTTGGTGCTACTTTCCTCTATACACCCAATCACTTCCCTCATGTTGTTCTTCACTCCACACTTATCCACCACATCAACATCCTTCATGGAATAAATGCCCCACACTCCTCTCTATGGCCTCTCACATTTATTGCCTTCCAACGTAACTCATCACCCACTCATCTCTTAGGGAATGGTGTCCACTTATTTACAACAAGTGACCATTCATTTCACCCTACCACCAGGAGCCCCCTTCACAAGGGAAATGATTCAGTCTCAAGAGAAGTTCTGCCAGTAGTTGGAGATTGCTAGAAAATCCTGAGAGGCCTGGGCAAAGAAGAGAAGAGGAAAATTGGCCAAGGCCCCAGGGTGCCTCACATGCGATCATGCTTTGACCCAATGTAGCAATCTATGGTGATTTCACATATGACACTGTAAGTAATCAAGCCTAAAGAACAAATGAAATTGGGGGGTTACTTGATACATGCCATCGACCTCAACCTCAGCCAGGCCAAACTGATTGGAAGGGTGGTGTTGATAGAAGAAACTCAAAAGTCTATCACCACAGACTATATCAAGGCTGGCCAATAGTTGGAGAAGAAAGAGCTAGAACTCAAAAGGGTGAAATCCACTATCAACTATTTGAGCATAGAGGCCAAGGCCAAAGATGTGGAATTCACCAAAATGAGGTCCGACCTACAGAGCCACATCACCACTGAGAGCTTCTAGGTGAAAGCAAGTCAAAGGGCCCAACTACAGATTCAAGTAATTGAATTGAAGATCAAAATAGATGATCTAAAGAAGGAACAATAAGTTGTGGAGAATAAGCTAGATGAGAAAACAATAGTGCTCATATAGACCTATAAGAATCTCTTGTATTTTACAAGTGAACATAAACAATTACAATAGTAGATGCAACAAGAGTCTTCAACCAAGGACCAAGAGATACACCAACTAAAGAATAACCTCACAACCCACTCCCAGACCATGAGAATCCTCCCCATGGTCCAACAATTATATGTATCCTATTGGTAGAGGATAAAGAATGCAGCTGCAAACTTGAAGCCAATGCTTAGTTTCATCACAGACTCACAATGACTGAGTACACAGGTGAGCACATTTGTGGACCAGGTCTTTACTTTTGTGTCCCTAAAGGTTTAAGATTCAAAACTCCTCATCTAGAAGCTTTATAGTGTTACAGATGAGATGCTTTAGGAAGTAGGGGTGGTCGACTGAAGGTAGGCGATGGTGAAGGTTAATGAGTTTTTGAGCTATGATAACGCAATGTCAAGTGCAAGGAATTTTTGGATACCTTAGAAAACGTAGTCTAAGATATGAAGAGGCATATCGAATAATTAGTCAAGTTAGGACTCCCTTCCCCATTCCTTGCAAACAACACAGTCCTTTCAAAGGACAAAATAAAAGAGCTATTGGAAAAGAAGCAGAATGACTAGACTGTCTTTGCAGCTTTCGATCAAGCACCAAGTGTCTCCAAGGTGGAGACCATTTTGCAACCTCTTGCCCAGCTAGAGTTTAAGATACTAGAAATAACTCAAGGCTTGAGTATCATCTCCTTCAAGGAGATCATTTATCTAGACAGAGCCTTTGAGGCTCTAAAGAAAAAGACTCAATCAAGGAGGAAGAGTGGATGCCTTTGAAGGCAACTTTTCAAAAGTTTGTGCTCGATAAGTTTGATGACTTTGATAGTTATGTTTTGACCTCCTCTTTTTCTTGGGTCCATTTTCCTATTTTTTGGCTAAGTCTCGACCTCCTTTCGCTACTACCACATAATACGCCCATGCTCATTCAACATGAAGAAGTTCCTAGCTCACCCAAGAGTAGCACCATCCTTCCATATGGCATCGCGTCACTCCTTGAAAGCAAAGTGTTATTTTGGTAGAACTTCCAAGAGCACCATTGGTCAATGAAATAATAGGTGGGCCCCACATTACAGTTATATCAAAGAGGATGTGGGCTTTCCACATGGTACCCTTGCACTCATTCTTTGCAAATGATTACGCAACTCCCCTAGGAGAAGCACCGGCTCAACATGTGGCATCATCATGCTAATCCAAGGTAAGCCCCCTTTTGTCAAAAATTTTAATCATGTCATTGGCTAATGAAGTTATATATGGGCCCCACCATGTAGTTTTAACAAGAATAAACAATCCTTCCACATGGTATCCCATCACTCCTCAAGAGTGAAGTTTGATGACTTTGATAGTTATGTTTTGACCTCCTCTTTTTCTTGGGTCCATTTTCCTATTTTTTGGCTAAGTCTCAACCTCCTTTCGCTACTACCACATAATACGCCCATGCTCATTCAACATGAAGAAGTTCCTAGCTCACCCAAGAGTAGCACCATCCTTCCATATGGCATCGCGTCACTCCTTGAAAGCAAAGAGTTATTTTGGTAGAACTTCCAAGAGCACCATTGGTCAATGAAATAATAGGTGGGCCCCACATTGTAGTTATATCGAAGAGGATGTGGGATTTCCACATGGTACCCTTGCACTCATTCTTTGAAACTGATTACGCAACTCCCCTAGGAGAAGCACCGGCTCAACATGTGGCATCATCATGCTAATCCAAGGTAAGCCCCCTTTTGTCAAAAATTTTAATCATGTCATTGGCTAATGAAGTTATATATGGGTCCCACCATGTAGTTTTAACAAGAATAAACAATCCTTCCACATGGTATCCCATCACTCCTCAAGAGTGAAGTTTGATGACTTTGATAGTTATGTTTTGACCTCCTCTTTTTCTTGGGTCCATTTTCCTATTTTTTGGCTAAGTCTCGACCTCCTTTCTCTACTACCACATAATACGCCCATGCTCATTCAACATGAAGAAGTTCCTAGCTCACCCAAGAGTAGCACCATCCTTCCATATGGCATCGCGTCACTCCTTGAAAGCAAAGAGTTATTTTGGTAGAACTTCCAAGAGCACCATTGGTCAATGAAATAATAGGTGGGCCCCACATTGCAGTTATATCGAAGAGGATGTGGGCTTTCCACATGGTACCCTTGCACTCATTCTTTGCAAATGATTACTCAACTCCCCTAGGAGAAGCACTGGCTCAACATGTGGCATCATCATGCTAATCCAAGGTAAGCCCCCTTTTGTCAAAAATTTTAATCATGTCATTGGCTAATGAAGTTATATATGGGCCCCACCATGTAGTTTTAACAAGAAAAACAATCCTTCCACATGGTATCCCATCACTCCTCAAGAGTGAAGTTTTTCCTATCAGAGCTTCAAGCAACACCATTAGATGAGAGAAGTGGGTCCCCATTCCTAACAACATTCTAGAGGCAGCTTCAAAGATAGACATGTGGTGTCACGGAGCTTATTTTAAGCATTATGGGGGATCATGAAGGCATAAAAAATAATGCCATATCTGAGATCTTGATGACTAACTGTACTCATGAGCTAAAACTCCCTATTCAGTTGCAACGGCGTCATCATGAGTGCAAGTACCAAGTTCCAAATGTCATTTTCTCGTGAGGCCTCTATGCCTATATATTTAGGGCTCTTTTCTTAGGTTAGATTTTCAATTATTTGTTTAATATTTAGTACTTTTCATGTTTAGGTTATAATGGTATTTGTCTTTTGTTAAAGGTTTTTTTAAGTCTTTATGTAGTCTTTTTAGTATGTGTTTAGATAATTTTTTATAAGTTTCTAGTGAAAGTTTGTAAATGTTATAGATTTTTTTCTAATTCATAACGTCTATAGTGTCAATTCTCCATAATTGTTGTTGTCTTTTGAACGAGTCATTATTATTAGGTCGTAATTTTACGTCATTGTTGATAATTATGTTGACATTTAATGATGATCATACTATTAATATTATTGTAAACATGTGTTTTCAATTGAAGTAAATATCCACTCAATTGTAATCATGGGGCTTCATATTTTATATAGAAAATTAATTCAACTTCGTTAAATTGATTTAGAGAATATCAGGGCAAGTTTTCTAGATTTGCCCCCTCCACTTGAAGGCATATATGAGGATTTCTACACGGGTTGCTTCATTTAAGGACTTAAGGATGAGATCCGATCCAAGGTCGAAGTGTTCCAACCTCGAACCTGGATGGACGTTGTAGGCTCAGCTAAGATCTATGAAGAGTGTATCTGGCTATGTAACAATTAGGCACCATGGTTTTTGCCCCAACATCCCAACGCAACACCCCCTCTCTAGGCCATAAAATGTCTTCCCGAGGCAGATAAATTCTCTCTACTTGATATTGATTCAATGGAGGAGGTCACTTATTCCCATTCGGATGCACCCCATTAGGGCCCAAAAGAACCCGAGTAGGCACCAGGAGCCCAAACAGGCACCAAAAGCACCCCATTAGGCTCCTGAAGAACTTGAGCAGGCAATAACAACACCTAAGGAAGCACCAGAAGCACTTGAGTAGGTACCTACAACACCGGAATCAACACTCAAAGTGCCCATGTAGGGAGTTGAAGTACCCAAGCAGCTCCCTAATGAACCTAAGCATGAAATAACAATGCTTGAGCAGGCCCCTGAAGAACCCAAAAAGGTAACAGAAATGACCGAACAGGTTCCCAACGAGCCCAAGTAATTGTAGAGCCCAAGCAAGTAACGAAAGATTTAAATCCATCTAATTCACACCTAAACAATTCTATGCATTCTTTGACAGGGTTAGCCACTCCACCAAAAATGAGCGTAAAGAACCATCCTAAGGGGATGGAATGTACCCTCGGTTGGTTCATCAAGTAGACTATTTTGTACACCTTTGTTTGAGCTTTGAGGTGATGATCGTCAAACTTCAAGTTTCAGTGTTCAACTATCACCTCACGACTACCATGTTTTATGTTGATGTTCATTTTCACATTGTTCTATATGTCCCCTTTGAACATCCACCTCATGTTCCAATAATCTCGTTCACACTGTTGTTGTACATGCTCCTATCCAAGCGAAGGATAAAGAAGTGTAAGTAGAAACAGATGCATGGACGAGCCTCCATTTGGTCATCCACCTATTTTGTTATGTAATTCTTATCATGTTTCGAAGGCAAAACATTTTAGGCGGGATGAAATATAATTTACTTAGGGAAGGTAATATAATATATATTGGAGGTAGAATAGTGGAATGTAATAGTAGTATGAATAGTGATGAATAATAATGCAACAAAGAAATAATCATATATGCATAAACAGGAAGAGTGGGATATATTAGAGTAATATAAATAAGAGGACATAGGTTGGTGTTAAAGAAACAAGAAATATTTATAATTAAGCTTTGCTCTCAAAGGGGTAGCCCCTTTGAAGTGACCCACAATTGGAAATGTTCCTTTCTTAAAATGATTTATGTGTGTAATTGTATGTGTTTATTATAATACATAAATCAATTGATGTTATTTAATTAGTGTGTGAGAACGAAGTTCCTAACATGTCCACATGCACAATACCAAAAGACAAGATAAAGGACCCTTCATTAATAAGTCCTTTCTCAACCTGTTATGTCATCCACCTTATAACTAATCCATTTCTATGAATCCTCGTAATTTCTTTTCTTGTTAATATTTACAATTTAATTGATATCTTATTTACTCGTTCATTTATAGTTGTTTTTACAATATAATATAATAAAGAGGACCACGCGCTGAGGTACAGTGGTACGAATGCAGGCCTACAACCACCTCTCATATTTCCAAATCACATTTAAAAAAAAACAATAAAATAATAATAATAATAATAATAATAATAAAGAGGCATACTACCTAACTAGTAAGGATACACATCCCGCACAGCATCTCAAGTTTCCATATAGTGTCCACATACATAATCCCAGCTGGCAAGATAGAGGACCATTCATCAATCAGTCCTTACTAGTCCTTTGCGTCATCCACGTTATAACCAACCCATTTCTACGAGTCCTCGCAATTTCTTTTCTTCTATTCTTGAGACTAGTTGCGCCAGAAGACCCAACTAGTCAAGAGATCAAATCCTCCCCGAGATGGACGAGACGAAAAGCATGCGCCGCCGCAGGTCCAGAATCACCACCCTGCTTTGCTGCTTCTGCTGTTTTGGCTCCGATTCCATGGCCGATCGGTTACTGCTTAAGCCCTCCGGGTTCCACAAGGTCACGAGGTCGAATTCGGGGCCGGAGGTTTCAGCCACGGATGAACATCCTCAGAAGTGGTGGCTCAAAGGCTGGAACAGCGTGATGCGAGCCGGGGAATGGTCAGAGTCTGTGATCGAGGACCACGCGTTTGGAGGATGCTGTAGAGGGGCCAAATGGAAGCGCGTCATTAAGAGGTGTAAGGCTGATGGGAAAACCATTTATAATTCGAAGCCCGCCAGATTTCATTATGATCAAGTGAGTTATCAACTGAATTTCGATGACGGAGATTCTCAGTATCAGGGCATGTTTGAAAAGATGAATTTTCCAGCCTCCCCGAAGCATCTCAGGGAAGTTGGAACAATCGCCACACTATGAATGGTTCCACAGAGCCCTAAAGAACCTCCAAACCCTTAAAAACATCTGAATTTGATCACTCCAGAGCGGGCAAGCGAGGAGAACATAAGATTTGTTGTTGGTGATATCGATTCGTCCGTTTCGAACCCAGGACCTTTATGTATATGTAATTGTTTTGTTTCAAGTCTCCGTTACAAATAAAATGTACAAGATAAAATTTTACAATACTAAATATTGGAATGTTAAAAAAATTATTTATTTTTTAACATTACTCGTGCAGCCTTTTAACTAATTTATATTCCAAAGCTATCATGTTCACACGAAATGTATCTTTTATATATATATTTAATGGAATAATTTGCTGTATTTATGGGCCCACAGTCCCTTAGAATATAAGAGGGGGTTTCAGTATTTATATATTTATTCTGCTAATTCGGAATCGTGTTTCTCTTACATTTTATTTTGCATATTATAATTTAAGGGATTAATAATAAATATTATATAAATATATAATAATAATAATAATAATAATAATAATAATAATAATAATTTTTTTAAAATCAATTTAATTGATAGTTGATGTAATCTTTGATTTATCTATTGTGTGTAATGAAAATATAATAAAGAATTAAACAATTGTTTCTAAATGAAAAAAAAAAAGTGTTATCTTAATGTAAGGAATATATCTCTAAATTTATTTATATCCATCACCAATATTAATGAATAAAGAATGTGAATGAAATTATATCAATCTACAACGAGAATGTTAATCGATAGATCTCTCAAATCGATTTGTGCTCCACTGATAGTCTTGAATGGTTTGCATAATTTATTGTGTCTTATTTGGTGATTACTTCCACCTCTTTTTTTTGTTATTTCGATTATTTGTCCAATCATATGCTTGTTAGGATCTACACACATGCATGGCTCAAGGACCAACAACTAAAGCCTAGCTTTGATACCGGTTGTTAGGAACCAAAACATAATCTTAAACATGTGCAATAATTAAAGCAGAAATTAAAAACAAGCTATAAAAAATAACACAACATGAAAGAATATATTACACAAGATATATGTGGAAACTCTTACAAAACCAACAAAATAAAAACCATGGGGCAATGATAACGTCCATATTTCACATTGCATCAACAAATCTTCTCTTATAAAAACATCCTCTCAATGACTCCTTCAAGTGCTAACAACCAAGCACTCAGGGGAGCCAAGCTTACAACCAAGCCTTCTAGGGTCTAACCTCCAAGCTGCAACATGCAACTCCATCCAATGCTAACATCCATAGAATCCAAGATGAGACCGAAGAATCAACCTCCATCTCCACAAGTTGAGCTAACAAGCCTCTAAGCTCCAAGTCTCTAACCAGGTGAGCCAAGCTGACATAGCCTTTCAAGCTCTAACCTCTAACCTCAAGCATCTCCATGCTTACATACAACCACCTAGGTGAGTGAAGCTAACAACAAAGCCTTCAATCTCTAATCACTAAGCATGCATGATGCTTATAACCCAAGCATTTAGGTGAGCTAATTTTCTAAGCCTTACAAGCTCTAATCTCCTAACATGCAAACCCAAGGCTTGTATGGATCCTCTAAGGGAATTCATAAGAATTACGATGGATTCAAATGGATTACAATACAAAGGAGAATGCATGTTAGTAATAGAATTTACATGAGAGAATAGAGATGGAGAGAGAAACAACATAGAGGCCCCAAAAATGCGCCACTCATGAATGGGTGTACATTGATCAACAAAGATGTTTGTCTCCATGTGAAAAAAGTCCACAAAGGTTGATCTACATTTAGACAAGATCATGGGCCACCTCCATGTGGCTCCAAAACCTGCACCCCATTCACACATGTGAGGGCAATCAACAATAGTGATCTTCTTGTCTTCTTCATTCATGTGCATACACAAATCTAAAAGGTGTTGCAATCACCTTTTAACTTTCTCAACACATGAGAATCATTGACAAATTGAGAAAGGCACCCCACACCTTGACCCTTGTCTTTTGCATCACATGACAAACCCATGTAACTCACCAAGGACAAAACCCATGTCCTCAAGTGAGTGATATGCCCCACACTTGTCACATCATCTTCATCACATTTGAGACCCTCTATGGGCCTATGCCACATCATGTTCCTGCCACATCACTAGCATATTGCATCGCCTATATACCACATCATTTACATTGTTTGTAGAGCACATCACCATGCAACACTTGCATACCACATGCCACATCATCTGCATGCCACATCACCTACATGTCATGTCATCATAAATAGTGACTATGAATAGTGGCTTCACACCCAATAATGCTTTTGCTTATTTTATGTGTTTTTTTAAATTCTAAACATTAGGATGCATTCAATAGTTTAGAAAAAAATCCATAATGATTTAAATATTGGTTTTCCTCATTGCCCATTTCTATTTTCTTGTAACTTTGTTTATGGATGAAGAGGAATGATTTTAGAGTATTTGTGTAGTTTCTAATTATTGATCTAAATTATATGTTAGTATCATATTTTGTGGTTTGTCATCATGTTTCTCTTTCTTCTCTTACCTCCTCTTTTTTCATATATATTAAGAACTGTGTTTGGAAAATTGACATTGCTCTAGACTATCTAAATTGTTAAGGACATTCCTAGGGTTTTTAGTGACGTCTTTTGGTTAGGGTGTGTGGTATGAGAAATTAGTTTTACCTCAAAATATAATACATACCCATACTACTTTGCAATTAGATCTAACCATATTTAATAAATAAGATAGTGAAATTGGACATAATTGTAGAAAAATGTACTTAAGAATAATTGAAAAGTTTAAAGAGGGGGTTCTAGAAGAATATCTAAATTATCATGAATTTGGAGATAGTCCAGAGATTAAAAAATGGGAAAAAATTTAGACAACAAGATGAATAAAGCCCATAAAAATCATGATGAGCAAAGAATTTTTCATAGACTACCGAAAACATAGCACTCCTTTACTAGTGTAGTTAGATTTGCATCACTACATTTTTAGTAACCATTAGATTATGCAAAACTAATTTGGTGACCCTGATATTTTACTCCTAGGATCTGAAAAGCTCACTTGATTTCTCTATTTTTATGTATATCTCTAGATAACTAATCTATTTATCCCCAACCCATCATAAAATAATAAAAAACCAAGGGATTTAATGAGAGGCATGTGTTATCTCTCCATTATTACCAAGGCCTTGTTCTGCGAAAAGTTTAGAAGATAACACATAATGCACATAAACAAACATTTTGTAGATGCAAGCCCTAATCCCTATATAATTTTTCACACTAGCATGACCAAGTAGCACAACGTAAATAAATATTTCAATCTTTAATCAAAACTACTCTAAACACCAAAAAATTCAATTTTTAATAAATGCTAGAATCTTTATTTTAATTCATGAATCACGCTCTTTCATTTCATACCATTCATTTTTTCCCTATATTTACTAATGTCCCTGTGCATTTATAGAATTATAAAATTCAATCTAGGACTCTATTGGTACACAAACCAACACATAATAAGGGGGGAAAGACTAAAAAAAAGGAACACAATGTATGGAGACCCAAAAAAAGGGTCAGAAGGGCCCACAAAAATGGCACAAAACATTATGGTATTGTCCTAGCAGACCAAACCATAATGGTATTATTTTGGATACCATAACCACACTACTGTGTTTCTAGAAAAAATCTTAGAACAACAAGAAACATGGCAAAGAGAGAGAAAACTAGGGAAGATAAATGGTAGGGAGGAAGAGGAAGCATACATGGAGGAACATAGCCCAAAACATAGGAAAAGTGTGACAATAAGAAACTAATATGAACCAATAATCAACAAACACATAATACCCTATAACAATGCAATTTTGACAACTAAAAATACCTTTGGATATAATTTGATCCGTTTGTAGTTTTTGCATGGGTTTATGTACTTCTCAACTTTACTTTGGATCCTTCGTGCATGTGACATCTCAATGTTCACACATAAGATGGTGGTATCTTCTTGATTTTTTACAACACTCTGCCACTTGTCACACATAAGTCTACTTTCATGCATGTACTACTTAACTCCATGCACAACACATCCACATGTGGCATATGCACATTAGTTTTTTAACCTTGTGGCACCTTTCAAAGTTTCCACAACACCAAGACACATGGCACATAGGTTTTTTTATTATCATACACACTCATGATCTACATGTACGACATCCTCCTAACATGTTAGGGAATCTTTTAGTGGATCCACTCAATTGAAAGTCCAATTATGCACCCATAAGAAGCTTAGTTATCATACGACCAAAAGATGAATTGCTACCCTTATGTAACTGTCATCAATTATAACCACTTCTTGTTGAAATAAAATTGAGGCAAAAATTAAAAAACTATAGTGATTTTCAGATCACACATAAATGAAAGTTTAATATTATTAATAAAAAATAACTTCAAGAGGTTGTACACAATGTGCACAAAGTTTATAATTATTAAACTAATAAGGAGTTTTTAAATCTCTTTGTAAAAACAAAAAATACACTAAAAATAGATATTCTATAACAAACTTCTAACAAACAAATATTCACTAACTACAAGGCAACCAAATATGATTAAAATTTTATAACAATAAACTATATGTCTAATGGGCATTTTTTTTCATTCTCCCCCATAATGACCATTAGGAATAAATTGAAAAGAATATCTAAGCTTTTGGAACCTTTCACAAGATAAGGGATTCATGAAAATATTTGATAATTGATCCTTTGTACTAAAATACATCATCTTAAAATGTCCTTGTTGAACTAGCTCTTTGATGTGATTATGTTAAATTTCAATATGTTTAGTCCTTCTATGAAATATGAGATTCAATGTCATTTGAATAACACTCTTCATGTCACAATACAACAAGGTAGGTCCATTATACAAATGATACAAATATTCTAACAATCACCTCAACCATATTGTCTAACAAGTTATTGATGTTGTAGCTTTGTACTTTGTCTTTGCTATAGAAAGATATATTGTTAGTTTTTTCTTGGTCTTCCAAGAAAATGTAGTAGATCTAAGATTTAATGTATAACCAAAAGTACACTTTTGATGATATATATAATCATCCTAATTTGAATTTGTATATCCTATCAATTTGATGTCCTTTCAGTACTAAAATATGGGCCCATAATTCAATGTCCCTCTAATATATCAAAGAATCATCTTCATTTGTCTCCAATGTGTTTCTTTATGTTCTGACATGAACCTATATACTAAATTCATTACATATGTGATATTTGGTCAAGTAGTAGTCAAATAGATCAAGTTGTCAATCAACTATTTTTATAGAGTGGGATCCATTCAATCTAATTCATATGCATTGAAAAACTTAAGGTCAACTTCAATAGGTGTTACAACTAATTTCTAATTCTTATTATGAAATATCTGCAAGATATTTGAAGTATTTTTTTTGAGACATGAATATTCCATATTCACTTTTTATATAATTATATATCAATGATTTAGTAAACCTATCCAAAATCTATCATCTCAAATTTAGAAAACTATAGCTACTCTAAAGTCTACAAACAAAGTTGTATTATTTGTAATGTAGATAAGATCATCGACAAAGATAACCAAGATAAAAATATCATTACATGTAGTCTTGATATAAAAATTGGGATATTATTGACTCTTGATAAAACCTTTCTTGCATAGATATGAATCTATCCTAGAATACCATGCTATAGGTGCCTGCTCAAGACCTTACAAGGCCTTATTTAACCTATAAACATAGTGTTCCTTACAAGACATTTCAAAGCCTCTAGGTTGTGACACATATACTTCCCCATCAATGTATCCATTCAAAAATTCACTCTTTACATCCATTTGATAAATAGTCCAACCTCTCTTAGTTATAATAGATAATACCAGTGTAATGGTGTTCATCCTTACTATAAGTGAAAATGTCTTAATATAGTCAATACTTTATTATTGAGTTTACTCTTTAACGTCTAGTCTAATTATATACTTATTGATACTTCGATTTGATTTATACTTAGTCTTATGCACACATTTTTCACCAACAAATTATTTATCAGGTGGTAATTGGACCAATTCTAATGTCTTATTTCTCTCTGTTATTTCTATTTCATTGTTTATAGCTTCACCCACTCTTCCTTTCTTAAGCTTCCTCAAAACTCTATGGTTCATCATTTTTCATAATTTGTGACATTAGTGTGTAGTAATTTTACTTGTGACTTTATTTTCTTCGTTCAAAATTTGTATCTAAGATTTGAGTTGGTGGATGATCCTTTTCTATCTTGCTTTGATTGTTTTTTGCTCTGCTACTAGATGAAAGCAAATCAAGGAAAAATCAAAATACCAAAGTTATTTGTAGATCACACATAAAAAAATTAATATTATTAATCCAAAAAAGACTATACACAACTTGTATAAATAATACAATTCTTCTATGAGTAAGGAATATTTATATATCCTTATACAAATAACAAATGCACTAAAAAGAGATATTCTCTAACAAAATTCTAAAAAATTAAATATTTGCTAACTACAAGGCAACCAAATATGATTAAAAAACTATAAAACTAAACTATATTCCCAATGGACATTATTTATTTCACTTGTAAATATTATATCTTTTATAACCATCTATCCCACAAGGGCACAAAGATGAGAGATATCACACATAGAGACTGGATATGAGTTGTTAGCATGCTTTGTGTATGTAGAATTCAAGTTAGTATGGAATCATTCACTTATCATTAGAAGAATTCACATTCTTAATTTTATTGAATCTTGTACACATCTTTACTTTTCCTTATTTTTCATATTGAATATAAGTTTCATTATTATGCATATCAAAATTACACATTAAATGTATGTTTGGTTTTATGTTGATTAAGATTACCTTATTTGCATTCTATAATCCACAACTTGTCTCCAAGTGTGACATTTTCCATCACATTAGCATATTTTCCCCCATGGTGTAGATCAATAGTGTCATACCTAGAGTTCTCATATGCATGTAAACACATGAGCATAACATGAAAAAAGAAGACTACCAATTGGTTTTGTTTCAGAGTATCTAGAATAATGGAGTATCAAGACTAATATGGATGCACATAGAGAAACATTGAGGCATCCATAAGCATCCAAAAAATAATTTAGATCACCCTTGAGGAAAAAATTAATGAGATATTTGTCCAATTTCAAGAAATCATGATGCAACTTGGGCCAAAAGCAACAAATTCTTCTACACATCCATTATTGGAGTAACAAACCCCCTTTAAAATGAAATTAAATCTTGAAATTCTAATGTTTGAATGAAAAATTAATGTTATAAAATTGGACAGTTGGATTTGAAAATAAGAGGCATACTTATAAGTCAATCATTTCACCAATGTTGAGAATCTTACCTTTATCATGTTGAAATGTCCATTTTAGTGTCCCATAGAATACAAAATTTAACACATAGTGAAAATAAGAAGACATGCCTATTGAGACTTGGAAGTATTTTTTCAATTCCCTGAAGGGTGAGTATTAAACCCTCAATCACTTTGATGATAAATACATCTTGTTATAGTAGTTGTGAAAGCATAAGGAACAATTAGCTGAAGAGTACACCAACAAGTTTCATGACTATGTTGTGCATTTGTGATATAGTTTGATGGAGTAACATATTATGTTGAATGATATTAACATAATATCACCTTATAATCATGCAAATATAGATTTACGCACTTAAAACACATTGGTGCAAGAATAATGCAACACAACCAATATCAAAAATATGAATTAGAAGTTATCTTATTCATCTAGTACCACATGCAAGAATAAACTGATGCATAACTCACCATTTACCCCTATTGTGCATAATAAAAACATGTTACACAATGGTGAGTAGACAAAGAAGGCCACACAATGAAAAAATACTTTAGCATATTTTACATTAGATAAAGGTAAGAATAAGTAACTTGACAAATATTTCTATTGACATCATAAAAGTACACACAATAATTATAAATGTCACACAATAATTATTGATTGTGTAGTCTACATCAAGTCCTACACAAAAAGATGACATTAATCTAAATGCCACTTTTTTGAGCATTGACATGATTTATATAAACACCTTTGAGGAACATGAGCATTTCTCCCACAAGTTTTGGGTGAAGGATCAACATCTCTATGTTATCATTAACACTATAATCCATAATAACATCATTTCATAAGGTAAAACCCATTGCCTTGGATTGACCACTAGCACACATCTTAAACCATATTATTTGGGATGGCTACAATAGGATAATAATATACAAGTCTGGTGGTAATGAAATTTATAGTAAAAATTCAAGCCCATAGAGGATAAAGTCACTAGTGACATTGTACCACTTGATGTTTATGACATTCTTCTTAGAAGGTCATATTTGTATGATCATGATAACATATATCATACTAAGTCATAGTGGTGGACTATGCATGTCAAATATTTCTTAATTAATCTCATGGAGTTTCTTATAATGAAATTTTTTTCTTTGATATCTATTAAAAAAAATTCAAACTCATCTAGCACATGAAAAATTTTGTGTTACTCATGGCCTACCAAGAATCACCTACACAAGATAGAAAAAACACCTTGGAAATGTGAAAATTTATAAAAATAACATCATGGAAACATCAAATTTGTAATTTACTACAATGATTTGGAGATGTCTTTGAAAAGCCAATGGTTTTTCAAACACTAAGTGTGGTAAAGCATCATATCGATTTAATCTTTAGTTCTTATCTTTATGACTATCCAATATATGGTAGGTCGGTTTGGGAGAATGATGAAGTTTGATACCAAATTTAAGAGCTTTTTGGTCAAATCAAGATCATGCCTAGCTCTCCTAGTGAAATATGAACAATCCCCGTGCTAAATAAATATGGTAATTGGTGACTATTCATCGACTAATGCATGCTAAAAAATATAATGATGAAGAATTAGTGTCTACCTATATGCATTAATGACCTTTTGGACCAGCTCTAAGGTGAAAAATACTTGATCAGGATTTACATAAAGTCAATTATCTTTAGGTATTAGTCTATCCTAAGGATGTTTGGAAGATAATAGTCAAAACCAAGGAAGGATTGTATGAATGATTTGTTATGCCTTTTAGCTTGAATAATGCACCAATAAAATTCATGTTCTTGATGGACAATCTACTCAAGGCATTCTTCAACTCCTTCATCATCATATTATTGGATAACATCCTCATATTCATATTATTCAAAATTTTAATTACATATTATTCAAAATTTTAATGGCAATAGCCCATTATTTATACAATTACATCTACTAACATTAGTTCTTATAAAATATGATATAATATTATCTTATGAACTAACATAGTCTAAAAAAACTATGTGATCTTGTTGAACATTGAACAAAATTACATGAATAAACATCCAATAATATATTACTTGGTTGTTTATTAAACAACCTCACTTACATATATTTTAGACTAGGATGAATTAAAAATCAATTATTGTCTAATTATTCAAACATTCTCCTCCTTCATTCATCATAATATCAAGATAACAAGAGATAGAATCTCATAATGCCTCAAACTTATCATGTGCATGTGACTTGGTGAAGACATCTACACACTAATCTTGAGTGGGAAAAAACTAAAACACATTGATCTTGAATGGGAAAAAACTAGAGTTTTATGTTGTGTTGTTGAACATGTTTACATATGAAATAGACCTAAACTTTGATGTGCTCCATACACTCATGAAACATTGGATTGAAAATAATTTTTATTCACCTTGATTGTCATAGTATAGACCTATGATCTATGTTTTTAGTACTCCCACTCTTGCAAGTATGTCATGTATCCATATCAATTAATAGATAACTCCTCCTACTGCATGATATTATGCCTCAATGGAAGATCAAGAAAAAACTCTCTTCTTGTTCCCCCATGAGATAGAACTATATCCCAAAAAGAAAATAATTTTGTATGTGGATTTCATGTTATCGATAGAACCTGAATGATATGTGTTGGTATAACTTATCAAGAAAAATTGATCATTATTATTGTATTCTAGGACATTCTTTGTAATATTTCAAATGTACCTAAATATTTGGTTTGTTGATATCCAGTTATTCACCTTTCTATCCTAGTGTAGGTCAAGTAAATGAGACTCACAATCGATTATTGATAAAGAATGGAATTTATTGGTGGTGATGGATGTGAATAAGAAAATTAAAGTCTTGTATCCATGGGTGTTATAGTAGGCTTATATTCCATCATCTATAATTTATCAATCACAATCTTGGCATACTTAATTTGATACACGAAGATGTAGTATCCCTTTCACCTCCAAATAAGAATAATATTGTAGTAGCTAGAGATCTGTTATGTTGAAAAATAACTTGAGATCATTATTTATTGTATCAATCATCTTCATCAAACTGTTACTAATGACTAGGTCATTGGCATAAATAATTAAAATCAGAACCTCCTGCTTGCTCCACGAGGCAGAGTTTTGGATCATATGAACTCCTTTTAAATCCATGTTTTAAGATATGCTCATCAATCTTGATATACTAGGCTCAAGGAGGCTGATTGAGATCATACAATGAATTGATGAGTATACATGCCTTTTGTTCTTAACCATGTGAGAAAAAACACTCTAGTTGGGTCATGTAGACTTCCTATTATAGATATCCATTTAAGAAGGCAAATTTCAAGTCCATTTAATGGGATTTTCATCCAAATTTTGCAACCATAACAAAGACTATTCTAACCATATTTATCTTAGTCATGGGAGAAAAATTATTCTCATATTCAATTCATTATTTTTTTGCATAGCCCTTTGATAAAAATATTCCCTTGAACATGTCAATATTGCCATATACTTTGTATTTTGTCATAAAAATCCATTTACAACTGATAGGATTCTTCCTTGGTGGAAGATAAATAAACTACTGTGTATTGTTATTCATCAATGATTGATATTTTTCATCTATAGCCTCTTTTCAAGGATTTCATTTTTGAGATTCATGAACCATTAAAGGCTTAAATGATTTTAAAACTATGCTCATAAGAACCAAATTCACCTCTTTATCAACCATGGTATGAGTCCTCAGTCCTATAGTGGATATTTCTAGGAATCCCTATAATTTTTCATCTTGAATAATACTTATATACAACTTAGGCATGCGATGAAAAATATTAGTGGATGGTAGAGATAGAAAACTCGATTGACCATCATCATTTCCTTCATCCTCAATACCACTATCAAAACTATAAATTTTGATAGGTCTAATGCCCATATTAGGTGACTGTGCGGAGGGTGGATTGGACTCACCCTTATCATCAAATACAAAATCACTAATAATGTATGTATTCTTTATTTTTGGATTAATGAGTATGTAGGCCTTCAAATTATTATTGTAGAAAAGAAAAACACATGCCAATGATTTATTATCTAGTTTTTTCTCTTATTTTTAGGTACATGCATATGTGATTTACATCCAAAACCATAAATATGAGAGATAGAACACTTATACCCACTCCATGATTCATGTGGTGTAATACCAATGAGATCTTTAGAGGGGATTTGATTTAACAAGTAGACCACTATGAAAATTGATTATGTTAAGTATGCGTGAGGCTTGTGTGAGTCATCAATCATATTGCATACCTATAGATGATATTTTGTGATTATGTAGTACCTTAGTCTTGTACACTTAGAAAACTTAGACCCTAGCTATTCCTCTTAGTCCTACACATGCCTTTCTCTTATAAGCCTTGCATCTGCTCTATCTCCTGCCCCTTAGCCTATATCTTAGTCTAACTAGTCTCATATTGATGACACATACATCTCATCTTACCCAAAATGAATAAAATGTACTTATCTTACACCTCTACAAGTTTTGAGCCTTACCTACTCTCCTTCTCCCTGGACACTAATGTCTAGGATATACATTAATGTCAACATTATTATCCTGACTCGATGCAAGTGTCCAGAGTCCTAAAGTCATAATTTGTAAATGAAACATATCACAATGGTTGACCTAAGTGATTTAATATGAGTTATCTCTTGATAGGATTGGTATAAATATAATATCAACTCTCATTCATTCCTCACCTAGCAATTAGACCAAAAGACACTTAAGAAGAATTCAAGTTACCAAAAGATTTCCTATTTTGTCCTATTCTAATATTAGTCAAAGGAATAGCCAAGTTACAAGACTGAAGTACTAAAAGAGTAGTCATAAGTCATATTTTATAAGTTATAATCTGTATACAAATGAAATTAGATAGTTATATAACTTATCCTACTCAATAATATTCAAGCTTGAAGAAGGTAATCAACTAACAAGTATGCTTAGAGATATGTTTAAATTAGGGTCATGACCAATAATAGATCTGCTAAACCTAAATTAAGGGATATATTATCACACTATGACAAAGGAGAGGTTTCTAAGGCCTCTATTAAAATTCCATCTTGTGATAACCCTAGCTAGGTCTTATAATTGTAAATAATATTAAGCAAGCTAATCTACTAAACAACTATGCAAGCTAATCTAGTAAATACATATGCAAGTTAATCTAGTGTTCACCAAATCATGTGGTATAAATGAGGAAGATAATATATATATATATATATATATATATATATATATATATATATATATATATATATATGTATGTATATGTATATATATATATATATATATATATATATATATATATATATTATCTAAGAAAGGAAAGATAAAATCCAACATATATTGACTCTACAACATCTAACTATCAAAATATGAAGGGCTAGTAATATACTTACCCTTGTTGAAGTGAATCCATCATGCCTTAATCTCTTCATTGGCTAATGGTGCTTTGTAAGAGGTTGTTTTGGGATTGTAAAGATCACAAGGATAAATCATCTCTAGGATAAAAGACCTCTCATATGCATCTAAGACTTCCAAAATATAATTGCTACTATCCAACGCAAAAACCTAAGCAATGAAACCTCATATTGATTGTATAAGTAGATTTACAAGTAGTAATGATGTAAAATTCATTGACCCTCTATTTGAAATGAAATGGGGTATATATATCCATATATTGACCCTAAACCCTCATAATATTTTATCTGATATAGTCAACCTAGTTGACCTCGTTGAGCAGTAAATAAAGTCGTTATGTCTTGAACTATGTCAGTTTAAGACATCATAGTTTTGTAACATGTGATAAATCATAAAACAGGGTCAACCTAGTTTACTAGTAGGAAACAATTTAAAAAATGGATTTTTTCTTAGTAGGGGCTATTTTAGGTGATGAAATGCTTAGGCAAATGTATAAATGAGGTTTAAATGTCTAAGGAAATGGATAGGAGTTACTTGTATCAGTTTTAAGTGGTGGTATAGGGCCAACAATACTATGAAGCAACAAAGGTCTACCAACCCTTTCTTGGTGTACTCTTGAATGTGTGCACTCAAAGAGATTGAGATTCAATAGGTTATTGCAAGAGAGAAAGCATTGGTAATGGATAATGTTTAAAAATATTGTGGAATACATATGTCCCACTCAAAGCTCATCACATGTCACACAATTGTAACATGGGATACTGCTTCGATAAAAGAACATAGTTACCCATAATGCTAAGCTAATGAAAATTGTAGTATGAAGTATAAGAGTAATTAAAAGAAATGAATTGAAAAATGCATACCTTTACTTATGTTGCTGCTGTAGAAGAGAAATCATGTAAGAGAAATGAAAAGGTGTACAATGTAGGGAACATTATGTAGACCTATAAAATAAGAGAAAAATTGATTTTTTTAAAGAAAAAATATATGTTATATGTAGAAAATTTATCTACATTATCAGGATTCTAGAATATCTTTTGGTTTGGAAAAAGGACTAGGAGAAACATATTTATGAGAAAAAATCTGAATTTGTCATGAAATATTTGATAATTAAAGAATTTGAAAATTAAAATATAAATAGGATTTTTAAACTATTCATTTGTAATTTTGCTATTGTAAGAAAAATAAAGATCTGAGAGACCAAGAAGAGTGAATAGAGAGACTATGGCTAGTGCATGATGAGTTTAAGTTTGAGGACACATAAAAGCAACAACTAGTGTGGTTCAGGTAGGTGATACATTAATTTTTTTATTTTTTTCAAGATTTTATTGCAAAAATATAGTAAAATTGAAAAATTAGATGGTGGGGTAATTCTATATAATAGAATGTGCCCTAAGAATTTTTAGGGTAGAGTATAAAATATGATGGTCAATGGGTAGGTCCCAGAAGTAGTCATAAATGCCTAAGGGATTAATGATAAATAGGTAGAAAGTAATTACAATAACTAAAAAATGTTAGCTAGGATGACTCAATTCAAAAAGTGAAAGGGAAAAGGGATGTTTGACTGTGTATTATAGGTCTCATCTATTATAATCTTAAGTGTCCGACTACGTATAATAAGGCCAATCTAGTTTATAAGTTTGAAGTGGCCGACTACATACAAATTAGATGATGCATTATGGTATGAAATTGGCCAACATGGTTTGTAAGAATAGCCAACTTTGTATGAAGTGACTGACATAGTATAATGACATGGATGACTACATAGCAATGTGATAACTTAATTTTAATACCTACCAACTATGTAGTAGTGGGATGACTTAGATTTAATGATGACAGAGTGGCTGACATAGTTGAATATTTTTTATTTTCAATCGATATGAAGAAGTATGTGGATGAAATAGTAGAAAGTGGTAGAAAATTTGTAAAAACAAGTTGATGAAGTAGTTAATTTGTGAATTAAGCATGTTTGTAATTAATTTTAGTGTGTATTTTATTGATTTCCTTAGAGCAAGGACTAATACATATTTTGTTATTCAGCATTTTATAGAGATGATAGAGACTTTAGAACTTATTATACATAGCCTGGTTACCTATTTTTTAGATAGATTGATAGATGATGACCATGCATTCTTAGAGTCATTGGGTTTTGGTGGTATCATGCAGATGTAGAGGATTTCCATCATTGTTGACTTAGTTGTGATGTTATTAGGAACATGGGAGTGACTAACCAACACTTTCCGATGGGAGGTGGATGGGGATACCATACTTCTAATTGGTGGGATGCCTATTATTTGTGATGCCCTGAAGTAGATTCAGAGAGATGATCCCTAGCCCTATGGGTTACCAGCTCTTAAAGGTATTTTAGGGGTTTGTGGGTGGGGTTATTTGATGTATATATATCTACCATTCCAAATATCTATAAAGTAGTGATAGGGCTTATGACATCACATGTGTTTTTATCACGAGTCAAATGGGAAGGTGTTATTATATGCAGTTGCCTTAAGCCAGTTGATTTTTTAGCAGGGTACCTTATATGACCTAGGGCCAATGATTTGGGTATAGATGGTCCATGACATGTATGGTATTCTATCTTATGGGCATAATACTATAGGCCCTATTTTTTATTATGTAGTTACATGTATGAGAGATTTCTCACGTATCAACCAAACTAGGTTGCCCCATATTATCAATGATAGTGTCCTTTGTGTTCTTAGATGGTGATAGGACCATGTTATACATATTTTACTACATACTCTAGCCTTATGGATGGTTACCTATGAAGACATTATATGACATCCCTATATAAATATTGATGGTAGTTAGCTAAATTATCCTAAGGTTAATCTTGGATTGACTTGTGCTCATATTACCAGTCATTATAGTTGGTGGATAAAGCCACAACTTATTGCTCACTTACCTGAATAGTTTGGTTTGACACATCTCATGATTCCTATATTTGTGCCTAAGTATTGGGAACATCATGCAAGAGATCTAAGAGGTATTGGAGGCATTGGAGTACCTATGGATTTACTTGTAATTTAACCATGATGGTTAAAAACTTGGATAGATTAGAGATGATAATTAAGAGCAATGATAACTACTACTAAGGAGATAATAGCTACAAATATAGAGATGGTATTATTTGATATTGAGGATGAATACATGGTCATTCTTGATCCATAATAGATTTTATAGTTACCACTATAGGCACCCTAATGATGGAGACACCAAGTGATAGTGGATACACATGAGGATGCAACTGAGTAGAGAGATCCTACAACCTAGGTAATATAGTGTTGGATGATAAAGCATCAGATCCAGAGGGGTCTACAATGTGATTGAATTCTTACTCCTAGTTTTGTATCACCTTAGAGACATGCTCATGCAAAGGTACTTAGAGGGCATGCAGATGGAGAAACTATTATTGGTAAGTGTTTGTTATTGTTTTGAGCTAATATATATATATATATATATATATATATATATATATATATATATATATATATATATATATATATATTTTTAGCTAGATGTTTAAAGATTTTGTATATATGTGAGATCTAATGTATATTTGGTTTTTGTTTTTTAGATACTATCGAGAAGTCATTTAGATGGGGTGATATAGTGCAAGCTTCCCATCATGATATTTTATATGGTATACTATCACAACATGATACTATAGTTATGATTGACCCTATTATACCATCCACTCTGGAATATGATAGTTGGTTTCAATTGGTTAGTGAGGTAGCATGTAAGCTACATGCATGAGAAGATGCCACATAGTTATCCATTGGAGTGGGAGATGGAGATATGCAGGCATGGTAGATAATAACTAAGGAGTGAACTACTCATATGGAGATAATGAGATAGTTAACATAGGTACAGGATTAGGTGGCCCATTTACATAGATAGATTGAAGGTCTTCATTACCATACAGAGTCATTATAATAAACCGTTTGGAAGGGATAGTAACATGCATCTATGGGTAGTGTGGCTCATCCACTAGATATAAATGATGGAGCACAACCTTCACACTATTAATATTAGTATACTTATATCATGTTTTTATTATATCAAACATTTTATTTATGGATATATATAAATATACATGTTATTTTTTTATAGTGATCATGGATGTCTATGGATGTATATTTTATTTCTAGCACATGTATTTGAGTTTCCATTATATGCTATGAGAAATTAGGTGATATGTTTTTAGATTCTTTTCTAGCAATTTGTGAACAAATACATGGTTAAAAAGAATAATAAAAGATGAAAATATAATGTGTAGCAAGAATTTATAAAAGAGTAATAAAAATTTAATACACACTAAATCATTATGGGAAATGTGTAAGACATATATAAAGGAAAAAACTTGTAAAATAAGCTTTAACAATCAAGTATTTGAAAAAGTTTGTAGTACAAATGTAATTGGTATAAAACACATTAATTTAAGTTGAGGAATGTGTAGAATGTAAATGTTTGAAAAATAAAGCACATAAAACATACTAAATCAACATGGAAAGTATGTAAGATAAATCATAATGTAAAAATATACTTAATTAATAGTTTTGGAAAAAAAACATGTAAAACAAAGAGAGATAATAAAACATGAAATGTACTAAGTCATGATGGGAAATTTGCACATGATCCAAAAAATCAAAATTTAAGAAATGACAAAATAAAATAATTAAGTTTTTAACATAAAATACCTAGATTAATAGTTATTATTGTGACTAATCCTAGTATGAGAGTGTTAGGAATGTATTGTGAGGTAGGCTTGGTCCTATCCAAGGTTTTATACTAGAACTCACAAAAGAGAAACCAAATGATGTAAATGATAATTTTGAGAATATTTATAGGAAATGTTTTAAATGTTTGTGAGGAAGGCTTGGTCCTTTCCAAGGTCTTACATTACAACTCAAAAAAGGAAACCATAGGAGTATGATCAGTTAAAAAAAAATATTCATCAAGGAGGAATAGAGGGATTATTTTTATTAAGGAGTATAAGAATCATGACATGGGTGTTTGTAATAAAACCTTAGTAGACATGAGGCATACTAGGTAAATAGGGTCACACTAAGAGTCTAGTGGATGCCAAATACAAGAAGTATTTGTTCATAATAAGAAGATAAATTTATGAGTAGATAAGTGTAGTACAAGGATCAACTCATGAAGGTTAATTTATATAGGAAAATAAAATGAACATACCTTCCCACATAATGTTCCCCATTCTTTAGGAGCCCTTATAGAGCGATTGGTGTACTATGAATATTGGGTACTTACGTGAGGAAGTAAGTATAACTATATAATTTTGAAATATCCTATTCAAATCTACTAGCCTACCAAACCCCAATAGACCTCGACTCTATTTTGAGGCCGAATATAGAGTTTGATATTTGATTAAAAATTGGTGATGTGTTTATATATGAATCACGTCTTTTAGTGTGATTTTGAATTTTAAATATTAATTTTTGCATTTTTATCATTGAATTTTGTTTAAATGATTTGGATTTTAATTTTTATGTATTTTTTTATTCCTCCTCCATATAGATTTGGAATAACTAGTCATAAGTGATAATAGTGAAAAACATAAATGAGTTTTAGGTTTTGGTTATAGGATACAAAATACCTAGAGATATTTTATTTGTATTGATAAAAAATTATCTTCACCTAAAAATTAACATGTGATCTCAAGTCTTAACCTTATGTGTGATTAGTGTGAACAAGGAAATAAGAAGGGATAAATGAAGATCACAGTAGATCTAGGTATATAATGATACAATGATTAGTATGCATTTTAAATTTATCATATGGTAATGACAGGATAATTAAGGTATTTGGGTTTAAGAACCATGTCAAAAAAATAACTATCTTACTTTTAAAAGATAAAAAAAGCATAAGATAAAGAATTTTGAAGAAAAATCAAACCATTTAAAAGGAAATCAAACCATAAGAGTGATGCATGAGATATTCATTTTAAATTAAAATATATGAAAGAGAAAATAAAATAACCCATGATACATAATAAATAATCAAAATATCCACATATACTCATAAATCAAATCCAAATCATATAATGGTGTGATAAATAAAGTGATAGAACACCATGATGTGTTCACAAATATCGATAAGTCTCAATACAAATATCATCCATAACATTTGACATATCCTTATGTAACTAAATTTTAATATTAATCAGAGTCTCATCAATATTTGGAAAAAATGTGAAAATACTTCCTATCATATCATATATATATATAAAAGGTAGGTATTCTAGAATCAATGTAATGTTCCTGAGGCATCTCCTATGTAGGATAATCAATGCAAAGAATAGGTGTCAAAGTGTGAATGTTATCCATAGATATATGTGAAGGTGTATGTTGGGGAGAATAAGTAGCCTTTATCCATGAATGAAATGAATAAGGAGATTGAGCCAATGAAGGTGTGGGCCATGGAAAATATTGAAAATGCCACTGAAGCACTCAACATCTATCATCATGGTGTGTAGTGCATTAATGCTAAAGATAATAGACTTCCCCATATTGAGAAAAATACTTTAGGAGTATCTTGGGAGGTTGTAGACTCTTGTATTTTAGTTGTACTATAGCTATATTAAGTGTATCAATGTATTTTCTAAGCTATTATCAATTAGTAGAAGAATGGTTACATGTACCATGATAGAAACAAGTACATCTAGTAGTAGATGATGAAGGTCAACTATATGTGGTTGCATAAGATGATGTATTCTATTATTGGTGTGTATTACAATCCTTAGCCTAATGACCAATAACTCTATGGATATCATATAAGGCTCATCTACCCATCATGCTAGTAAAGGATCAAGCTTTGACAAAGGTAATATGCCATCACCAATAGGATAACTCAAAATAGGATCAATACTAGGTTAAGCCACATTAATTGATGAATTTACAGTGGGTTGAAGTAATGTAGCATAAATCTCTAGAGGAAGTAAGCTATAAGGATAATTATATCTATCAAACTAGTATGGTCCCATCACGGCATAATCTATAAGCATACTTTGAAGAGGCTCAATAATGACTAGAGGAGTAGTGTGTATGTTCTCCATCTCAGACCTATGAACATCAAAATAAATAATATTTGGTACTATAACAAGATAAAAAACTATAGGAATAGAACTAGGATAATGTAAATAATAATGATATCTAAGTATATCTACATATTTAGCTTGAGTAAATCTAACTAAAATTGGGTCATCTAAAGAATGTCCATCATCATAATCAAGAGTATAAAAGGTCAATAGTAAATGCATAAATGATTTTATCATTCAAAGAGGCATGATGAATATAATTCCTAGTTTTTGTAAGGTAACCAAAATTTCATTACATGGTAGTTGACGAGATCAAGGTCATAAGTAAAGAGGTAATTTAGAAACTATTATAGGAGAGAGATCAGAGGTTTTTATTTTTAAACTTATCTCATCTGGTTGATCATGATCAAAAGCTAAAAGGTTAGGTGGTATATTTTCTATTAATTTAGGATGACCATTATAACCTCTAGTAGAGCTAATAAAATAATTGAAACATTGTGATTCATGAAATGGGATGCTAGGTAAGGGTTCAAGGGTGGGTATTTTGAAAAAATATCTTTTTTGGAATTGTTCAAAATTACAAGGATTTGTATCTCCTTGAATCTTATAAATAGCACTGTTATAGGGAAATTTACACATTAGCATGCTGACAAGGCAACTACTCTCATGCAGTGTGTCCAAGGTTGACTGAGTAAGATATTATAATAGAGTGTAAAGTTAAATATCATGAATTTCACACGTATCATGACTAGAGGAACTGTGATAAGAATCCAAACACAACTTAACAGAGGCATTTTTATTCTATCGTATCCTTGACATGTACTTAGCATGTATTTAAGGTTATATTTAGATTATCTAAGAGTTTTAATAAAATCAAGGGAACATAAGTGCCTGATCCTTAATCGATTAAAGCTCTTTTAACTTGGATATCTCCTATTTTCACACTAATGAATAATGAGTCATGTAAATTAGGCCAAGGGGCCATACTACAAAGGACATGGGCACATGTCACTAAATATGAAAAAAAAGACATATAAGGACATATTTAAATGTCCACATACGTAAGCAACAAGAAATTTAGCTTAGAGACACATAGAAGGACATGTTGAAATGTCCACATACATAATCAGGAAGGTACACACAAGGACATGGGCACATGTCCAAATATTACATAATATGAATAGAAGTTGCATAGAGCCAAAGAACAATGACATATTCAAATGCTATTGAATAGAAGAAGCATAAAAATACAAGAAAGTCTAAACTAAGAAATATATAAATGAAAGTATGCATGAATATGTAATACAAATCTATGTAAGAGCTAGGACGTATATATGCTAAATCTAAATGAGTAATAATCAATAAAAAATATAAGTAAGAGTATCAATGATCAATATCAAGATGTAAAAATGCTAAAAGTGGGATGTAGAGTATATAAGGATAAAACTTGGTAATCAAAACTATGTATAGAGTTCCCTTAAGTGGGTAAATGTGTTAAGTGAAGACCCATGTATCAGTGTATATGCCCCAAGTGGGTATATAATAACAAGTCTAGATCAATGTAGTATACCAAAATCTTGCAGAAATATGCAAGTGCTCGATAAGAACAAGTGAAACATGTATTTGTGAACAAGAAAATTGATGTAGAGGGGAGATTAGTATTATGTTAGTCAAGAAATCAAATCAAAAAACACACACTAAAACATACACCCATAGACTTGAAACTCAAGTATCTAGAGAACTACACAAATAAATAACAAATGAAAGTAAAATAAGAGGTTTTACCTTCCATGAGAAAGTGTTTTGAGTTTGTAATGGGTTGATGCGCTTGACTATGTGATCAAGAAATCTTTGGCAATGAAGCTCCATTGTTCCACCTCTCTTTATCACCTTGGTAATGTTGGTTGGCTTTGGATTGGCTTGGATTATGAAATATATAGGGTGACACTACAATAATGAAGCTTTTTGGAAGCATTTTTATATAATAACATTAAACTAGATAGCTTATGAATGCATGAGAGAGGCCTTTTAGTTATATCCTCCAAAACTAACTCTAACCCAAGTGTATCTAGGTTAGAATTAATTGTAGTTGAGTTCAAACTAACCCTAAGTGAGTTAAAGCTAACCCTAGTTGAGTTAAGGGACATGTAATTAATATTTAGGATAGAGATCCCATTTATTAAACATGGCTCTCCATTTTTGAATTTATTGCACTTAGGGAGATATTTTAATTCCTTGACTTTGAAGATGATGACATCATCATGACCTCATATTTATTGAATTTTCATTTTTAATTTTTTTTCACTAATTACACATGGAAAATTCACTTAATTTTTTATTTTGGTTTAATTAGTTGATTGATTCTTCTTAGCATTTTAACACTTTAGCAATTATTCAAGTGCTCTACTTGATGGGTCTAAAGGCCAAACTACTAGTTGTTAGGTTGTAAGGTGACTAGAGATGAATCTATGAGAGGTTACTATTACACACATGATAATACCCCAAATAAGGATGCCTCAACACTATTATAAGCACTAGTGCTTGATGTGTGGACAAAATTGAGACATTCAGGGATTCTTAGGCTTAATTTTCACTATTTGGTAGAAATCAATCTGATGTCTAGTTGAAAGCCTCTTCTAGTTAGAATGGGGTGTCTAAAATTTCCACCTATTTGGGAAAGAATTATAATTTATAATAACATTAACATATTCTCAAAGAATGAAAATTTCATTAATACTTAATGCCCTAGAAGGTGATATATGAGCCTTGGATGCCCCCTCGAGGGAGGGGGTGACAAAGAATGTTGATGAATAGTCCCTCAAAAATAAGGAAATGATGGGAACTAAAGGTAAAGGGGGTGGAAGAAGACTAATTTACCCAAAGGTGATTATAATCAGTGGCATAGTGAGATGCCCCAATTGGGTAGATATGAAGGGATGATTTGCCCAAAGGCAGTTATAATCATCGACATAATGAGGTGAAAAATAATGATTTACTGAAAGGTAGTTATAATCATTAACATAATGAAAAATACCCCAATCAGGTGGATAGAGAGAATGATTTTCCCAAAGGTGGTTATAATCATTATAAAAACAAAAACATTCCCCAATAGGGTCATAAAAATGATAACAATTTTCCCAAAGAGTTATAATCATTGGCACTATAGTTTGGGATAATATGAAAAATCAAAAAGGGGGCTTAGGTATTGAATCCATAATCACAAAGTAAGAGTAAGTCGGTGTTGAGTTTTGGAGCTAAAAGCTTCACTAATGAGCTAATGTGGAGGTTGTTGGGCTTACACAATAACCAGCATCGGTCATCTTCAGACCAACACCGACTTCTGTGTGTTTCCAGAATTGTTATTTTTAGGAGAACAAATTTGAGCCTTTGATTTAAGAGGTGGATCTAAGGGTGGCGAATGCATGGCTCATGAACCCTAGTGTTGTAGTATACTATATAGTAGGGTTAGATCCTCATAGCATGTACAATTCAGTAATTGAGTTGATTGTAATTGATTGAGAGAGAGAGAGAGAGAATTCTTGAGGGAGAATTATTGTACATTTGCGAGGTGTGAGGAGAGAGAGATTTCTTCATTGTATTTTCTTCTGGAAGAGTTTAATATAGATTGGTTGTTTCTTGTATCTCCTATTATTTGTTGTTTCTAATTTTTAGTTACTTATTACTTCTGGTTTCAATTCTGTGTTTAGTTGCTTATACAAAAGTAATCAATTGTACTCTAAGATCCTAACAACTGATATCAAATTGTGTTAGTGTTTTTTGATTACAAAATTCACTCACAAGGGTTTTTTATTGAGTGGGAGGAAAGTAATGGCAGAAGAAAGTAAACTAAGAATGGAGAAATTCAATGGCAAGAATTATCAATTATGGATGATGCAGATTGAAGATTATCTGTATAAGAAAGATCTGTATTTACCGTTGGGTGGGGTTTCAAGGAAGCCCATAGATATGGAAGATGAAGAATGGAATGTTATTGATAGAAAGGCTCTTGGATCTATAAGGTTGAGCCTGACAGCTTCTGTATTTTCCAACTTATCATAGGCAAAGACAACGATAGAGTTAATGGATACTTTGGAAAATTTATATGAAAAACCCTCAGCTTTGAATAAGGTATATCTTATGAAGCAATTATTTAATTTGAAAATGCAGGAAGGTGGATCTATATCTAGTCATCTTAATGATTTCCATACAATAATAAATTAGTTAAATTTATTCAAAATAGTTTTTGATAATGAAATTAAGGCTCTCTTAATCTTATGCTCTTTACCTGAAAGTTGGCATAGTTTGGTAATGGCAGTTAGTAATACTGCATTTGCTTCAAATATCTTAAAATTTGATGATGTTGTTAGTGTAATCTTGAATGAAGAAATTCATAGGAAAAGCATAGGGGAAACATCAGGTAATGCTTTAAGTGTTGAAAGCAGGGGAAGGCAAAGAGAGAAGGGCAAGTAAGGGAAATCAAGGTCAAAGATGGGAAGTAGATCCAAATCCAGAAATGGAAGAATAACCTGCTGGAATTGTGGAAAGAAAGGGCATGCAAAGAAAGATTGTTGGTTGAAGGATAACAAATAAAATCAATATGAAGGTAATAAAGAAGAAAAAGTTGCAGGTATTGTTGCACAGGATGCTCTTATATTTTCTTTGGATAATAAATTAGAATCATGGGTTTTAGATTCTAGTGCCTCTTTCCATGCAACCCCAAATAGAGAATTTTTCAATGATTATGTCCATGGAGATTTTGGAAAAGTTTATTTAGGGGATGATGAGCCTTGTAAAATTGTTGGCAAAGGAAAAGTGTATCTGAAATTGCAGAATGACAACACATGGGTGTTGAAGGATGTCATGCATGTACCCATCCTGAAGAGGAATCTGATTTCTGTAGGAAAGTTGAGTGATGAGGGTTGCACAGTAACTCACACAGATGAATCTTGGAAAGTTTCCAAGGGTGCACTTGTATTATAAAAAGGTAAGAGAGTAGGTACACTTTATCTATCTACTTGTATTACTAATTATTCTCCTTCTGTTTTATCTACTTTAGATGTAGATGCAAAGTTGTGGCACTGTAGGCTTGGTCACATGAGTGAGAAGAGAATGAATGTTCTTAATTTAAAAGGTAAGCTTTGAGATTTGAAAAGCATAGATCTAGATTTTTGTGAGCATTGTATTTTTGGGAAATAGAAGAAAGTGAGGTTTCTCAAAACTGGGTCAACAAAGAAGAAGCACAAGTTGGAGCTTGTTCACACAGACGTGTGGGGACCAGCTCAGCTAGCTTTTATTGGAGGATCACAGTATTATGTTTCTTTCATTGATGATGCTACAAGAAAGGTATGGGTTTATTACATAAAGAGGAAATTTGATGTTTTTGACACATTTAAGAAATTTAAAGATTTGGTTGAGAATGAAATAGGTTTGAGATTGAAGTGCCTTAGATCTGACAATGGTGGTGAGTACTACAACAATAAATTCAATAGTTACTATTCTATGAGTGGAATACACAGGGAAAGGATGGTTCCAAGGACACCTCAACAAAATGGAGTTGTTGAATGGATGAATAGAACAATAATGGAGTGTGCACAGAGTATGAGGTTGCATGTTGGTTTGCCCTTACAGTTTTGGGCAAAAGCTATAGATACTATGGTTTATCTGATTAACAGAGGACCTTTTACTACACTGGATGGTGGAATTCTAAAAGAGGCTTGGACAGGTAAAAAGGTAGATCTTTCATTTCTCAGAGTTTTTGGTTCTGAAGCTTTTGTGCACATTGATAAAAAAAATAGAAAGAAGCTGGATGCTAAATCTATGTGGTGCACTTTCATTGGTTATGGTTTTGGAGATTTTAGATTCTGGTTGTGGAATTTAGAAACTAACAAAATTATTTAAAGCTGTGATGTAGTTTTCAATGAGAAGGTGATGTACAGTGATCAGATCAAGAGGCTGAATAATTCTGAGCAGGGCAATCTTGATTTGGAAGAGGTTATGATCCAAAATGAGCTCACAGGTAAAAATTATCACTCACAAAAAAACACAGAGACTGACATCAGTCAGGTGGAAATTGGCGTCGATCAGGAGGAATCGACATTGGTTGGGTGCAGACCAGCATCGATCAGAGATGACCAGCATCGATCACTGTC
Source organism: Torreya grandis (assembly GCA_037957365.1). Classification (NCBI taxonomy): domain Eukaryota; kingdom Viridiplantae; phylum Streptophyta; class Pinopsida; order Cupressales; family Taxaceae; genus Torreya; species Torreya grandis. The sequence goes on along the minus strand of JARHVA010004292.1, from coordinate 890,667 downwards.
AAAAAAAAAATTGGGCAGACAACAAACTATAAATGAGTCTCAAACACCCATAAGGAGGTCTAAAAGGGTAAATAAACCTCCAATTCATTATTCCCCTTCTTTATACTACTTGTTTCTCACTGATGGTGGAGAACCAAAAAGTTTTGATGAGGCAATGTAGGTAGAATCTAGGAAATAGTGGGATCATGGCATGAATGAGGAAATTGATTCCTTGGAAGAGAACCATACATGGGATTTGGTTGAGTTTCCAGCCAAAAAGAAAGCGTTAAAAAATAAATGGGTATACAGATTAAAGGAAGGAGAGAATGGACAAATGAGACATAAGGCCAGGTTGGTAGTAAAGGGATTTACATAAAAACTAGGTATTGATTTTGGTGAAATTTTTTCTCCTGTAGTAATGATGACTTCTATTTGGACTGTATTGTCTTTAGTTGCTATTGAGGATTTACATCTTGAGCAGCTTGATGTTAAGACATCATTTCTTCATGGAGATTTGGATGAAGAGATATATATGGATCAGCCGGAAGGTTTTGAGTTCAAAGGTAAGGAGAAACTTGTGTGTAGGTTGAAGAAAAGCTTATATGGTTTTAAGCAAGCTCCAAGACAATGGTATTTGAGGTTTGACAGGTTTATGATAGAGCATGGCTTTAGTAAATGTCAATTTGACCATTGTGTTTATTTTAATAGATTGGATAATGGTAGTTATATTATTCTGTTACTGTATGTAGATGATATGCTTTTTGTAGGTTCACACATGTAGGAAATTACTGAGCTTAAGATAAAATTAGCTCACACATTTGCCATGAAGGATTTAGGAGCAGCAAAAAAAAATTTTGGCATGAGTATTAAGAGAGATAACAAAAATCATAGTTTGATTTTGTCTCAAGAGGATTATGTGAATAAGGTGTTGGAGAGGGTCAATATGTAGGATGCAAAACCGATAAGCACACCTATGGCTAGACACTTCAAGTTGAGCAAAGAACAGTGTTCTAAATCACATGATGAGGTTGAGTACATGAGTAGAGTTCCATATACTTCAGTAGTTGGGAGCTTGATGTATGTAATGGTATGTACTAGACCAGATATTGCCCAAGTAGTGAGAGTTTTCAACAAGTTTATGGCCAATCCAGGAAAGGAACACTAGAAAGTAGTTCAGTGGATTCTCAGATATCTGAGAGGGACCAATAGTAGGCATTTATGCTATGGAGGGTCAAACACTTCTCTACATGGGTATGTAGATTCGGATATGGCAAGTGACTTGGATGGTAGGAGAAGCACCACAGGATATGCGTTCACTATTGGTAGAATGGCGGTTAGCTAGACTTCAAAGTTGCAGAAGGTTGTTGCCTTGTCTACTACAGAGGTAGAATACATTGTAGTCACAAAGGTAAGCAAGGAAATGATTTGGATGACTCAGTTCATGGAAGAGTTAGGAAAGGAGCAAGAGAGTTTTAGATAGTACAGTGATAGTCAAAGTGCAATTCATTTGGCAAAGAATTCAGCCTTTCATTCAAGAACCAAACATATACAGCTTAGGTACCACTTCATTAGATAGGTATTAGAGGATGGACAGTTGAAGCTGCAAAAGATCCATATGGATAAGAACCCTGTTGATATGTTAACAAAGCCGGTAACAAAGGAGAAGTTAAATCTTCATTCAACTTTTTTTGGTCTTCAAGATTAAACTTGAAGAGGGAGAAACAAGCAAGAGATGTTTAGAGGATGTTGTTGTACAGGTACAGGCATAATTTTTTATCTCCAAGTGGGAGATTGTTGAGTTGTGGAGCTAAAAGCTTCACTAATGAGTTAATGTGGAGGTTGTTGGGCTTACATAGTAACCGTCATCGGTCAGAACCAACTGACATCGGTTAGGGGTCGACCGACATCAGTCATCTTCAAACTGACATTGACTTTTGTGTGTTTCTCAAATTGTTATTTTTAGGAGAACAGATTTGAGCCTTTGATTTAAGAGGTGGATCTAAGGGTGGCGAATGCATGGCTCATGAACCCTAGTGTTGTAGTATACTATATAGTAGGGTTAGATCCTCATGGCATGTACAATTTAGTAATTGAGTTGATTGTAATTTATTGAGAGAGAGAGAGAGAACTCTTGAGGGAGAATTACTGTACATCTACGAGGTGTGAGGAGAGAGAGATTTCTTCATTGTATTTCCTTCTGAAAGAGTTTAATATAGATTGGTTGTTTCTTGTATCTCCTATTATTTGTTGTTTTTGATTTCTAGTTACTTATTACTTCTAGTTTCAATTCCATATTTAGTTGCTTATACAAAATTAATCAATTGTACTCTAAGATCCTAATAGTCGGTATAGAGGATAGACATAAATTTAGGATACCTACTAGTATGGAGATGCATGTCCTAACTAGTAAGGATTAGAATTTATTTGTGATTTAATTACTATATATTTAGGTAATGTTTGGATAGATTGGGAATTTGTTAGGTAAATAAGAAGAAGTACCATGACATGATTTCTTGTAGGATCAACCAAACTAATTTTTGTTTTATCACATGATGGTATGTACCATGATATAAAATTTCATGATTACTTAGATGTAATATGCATAAGGACTGACATATGATCCAATAAACATTTGAAAATAATGCACCAATGATAAAAACCATGATGATAATGTTAATGTATGAATATGGATGGACTTAAGTATAATGCACAAGGAATCACCCAATGAACACATATATAATAAGTCAAGGCATAATAATTAAAATAAACAAATAAGAAAACAAATAAACAAAATAATGAAAAAAATAATCAAAACAAAAGTAAACAAACACAAACAATGGTTAATCACAATGTTAGTGAAAATAGAAAATAAATTGTTCGTGCATGTGTAATAGAGGTGTTATGCTCGGTGAGAGGGAGACCCATAAGTTTGAAAACAATGACACATGTATAAAAATGTAAGAATAAAGGATGAACAAGGTTGCCCTAATGTTATAGGTAGACAATGATACAAATAAGATGAAAAAAACTTACCATAGGATATAAGAGATCATGAAAAAAATAAAGAATGGGGGAATAGAAAAAAAGGAAGGGGTACCCAAACTGACTCTAGATACACTAGGCAATTGGACATTGCCTACATAGTTCCATGGATGCAAGAGCTAAAATGAACTTTAGGCCAAATGTAGTTCTCCCAAGATAGGGGATAAAAGCAAATTGATGAAAAGGAAATGTGATTATTGAATAGAGGAATATGGGAATGGGCTCGTAAAATGGAGAGATCATAAATAACTAAAAAAATGAAGAGAGCATTAGAAATGGTTGCTCAAAAAATGATGAGAGTATAAGATGAAGCTAAGTGGTCATTAACACATCAACTTTAGATGCACAATGGTCACAATATAACCTTGTAAAATGATGAGAGCATATGGCTAAGGCCAATAAAGATGGAGAAACTAAAGGAAAAGTGGTTGCTTGTGAAATAGCTAGGAGTCCCAGAACCCTTAAGGCAAATAAGTGGTCTAAAAAGAAAGGAATATAAGGCCAAGATAACCTGAGATACCCCATGTATCTAAATACTACCTACATAGTTTGTGTAGACCTTAGGCTGATGTGGTTCACCTAAAAATGGGAGGAAAAAGACTAAGGTGGTCAAGAAATAATGTGAATGGATAAGATGGCCCATCCTAAATTTTTTTGGTAGCTTTATATCTCACATTAAAATTCTAAGTCAATTTTCATGATTTGGTGATTTTTAGGATTTTTTAAGCCTTTTAAAAATCTTTTTATAATTTTTTAAGCACCTTAACTCGATCGAGAATGATGAGATACTAAATGATCCAACTTGTAAAATCATGAAAGCATGGATTACATTGCTCACAAAATGGGAAGAGTATGGCAAAGGGGTGAATAAGCTAACATTAATGTAAATCAAATACTACCTACTTAGTCTAAGAATGGGACCTCAAGTCACTCTAGTTCTACCTTACAATGGAAGAATTTGACTAGGTATCAATAAGTTCATGATTTTATGAAAATGGTAGCGTATATAATGGGAATGACAAGGTGATGTTGTAATGCATGGTAAAGGTTTTGCTCTTGATTTGAGCATAAGCATTTGTAATTAGGAAACAATGACATAGGTTAATGATACTAATTTTCCCAAAGATGATTATAATTATTAGCACCAAAAATTAAATAGAACATGTCAACAATGAAGAATGTAATTTCCAAACCACTATCATACTAGTTCAAGATACTACCCATGTTTAGAATTTTGATTCAATTACTGAAACTTGATCTAAATTTCCTCATTGAAGGTCCTAGATCTGAACCAAGGCCAAAAAGGGTGGGAAGGGAGGGTAAAAATAACTTTGGTTAATAATGAATGTATGGTCAGAATGGTATGTGGTATGGTACAAGGAAGGTGATAATATGGTACAATGTAAATGGGCCTCATAGATAATACTTAGAGTCTCTCAAACAAAATAATGATTGAGGTGTATTATGTTCATTGGATCCTCAAGTTCATCTTCATCTAGTGTAGTGAACCTATATGCTCTAGAGCCATAATTTTTAATAATGATGTAAGGGCATATTGAATTGGGATTGAACTTGCCTTTTTATTTTTCTTGACCATGGTGTTTATCTGATTTTCTTTGAGGACAAGATCACCAAGTTTGAATTATCTATGTTTGACCCATTGATTGTATTGACCACATAATCAATTTTGATATAATTTTAGGCTATTTACAGTAGCCATGCACTTCTCATCTAGTAACTCTAGCTCTTGAAAGAGATCTAATTTATAATCTTCATCATCCAGGATGTGTTTTAATGAGATATGCATAGAAGGTAAATCGACCTCAATGGGAATAATAACCTTAGTGCCATAGACTAGGGAATATGTTGTAGCTCTTGTTGGGGTATGATAATTAGTACAATATGCCCAGAGGGTGTAGAGACAATGCCAAATATGGATAACATCATCAAAAATATTTATAAGGATGTTAAAAATGGTATTATTGGATGCCTCTGCTTGGCCATTATCTTGTGGGTAATATGTAGTATAAAAATGCTGGGTGATGTTATACTTAGCATAGAGTGCTTTGACATCCTTATTTTTAAATGATTCACCATTATCAGATATAATATTAGATGGGATACCATAGTAGTAGATGAAATTGTTGAAGATGAATTTAGAAATCTATTTTCTAGTCATGTAAGTGAGGGGTATAGCTTCAACCCACTTAGTGAAATACTTGGTACTGGTAAGTATGTGTTTATGGCTATCAAATGAGGTTGGGTTAATATTACCAACAAGATCAAGTCCCCACATTAAAAACAACCATGGTGTAAGCATTAGTTTTAGTGTTCTAACTAGAGCATGAATCAAATTGGCATGCCTTTGACATTTTTCACATCTTTTGACATAAGCATTTGCATCTGCATCTATAGTCAACCAATAGTAATCAGTATGGAGGAAATTTTTATATAGGATGGCCCCATTAGTGTGGGATCCACATACTCCTTCATTAACTTCCCTCAATGCTAATGCACAACTTTTGTTGTATTTAAATAATGAAGTGGAGTTCCATTAAAGCTTTTATGTTAAGGGGTTGGACTAAGTAAGTTATAATAAGAGGATTGGTGGGTAAAGTCATTTAAATATTTATGTGATAGGTATAATGGAATGATTTGATCATGAAGATACTTATATAGATCTAAATACCAAATAGAACTAGGATAAACAATAACATATAACATTGTAATGGTCGAAGTTTCATGAGTAGGCATAGAATATGTTCAATGAGGAACTAATATTATTTTTCCTTATCTATGGTGTGGATCAAAGAATTGATGGTAGCCATGGAATCTACTATATTATTACTAAACTAAGGTATGTGTTCAAAATTTATATGCGAAATTTTTTGTTTAAGAATTTACACCATGGCCTTGTATGGTACCAACTTATCATCTTTGGTTTGAAAGTGGTTTGTATCTTGATTGATGATTAACTGAGAATCACCATAAACCATGAGATGCTAAATATTTAATTACATTTCTTGACATATCCATATAATTAATGCTTCATAGTCAACCATTTTATTATTACAAAGAAAAATAATATAGAATGATTTAGGAATGAGGTCCCCCTATGGTGTAATAATTAATAGGCCTACCCCTAATCCATGCAATGTGAATGACCCATCAAAATATATCTTCTAGTACTGCTCCTCAAGAGATATTTATATGATGGCCATGATGGTCTCATCTGAAAATGTAAATGTAAGTGGTTTGGTATCTGAAATGGGAGCTTCAATTAGCTAGTTTATAAGTACTTGTCCCTCTATATATTTTTGATTGACATACTCAATCTCAAACTCACTCAGTATCATGATCCATTTAACCATGTGGATTTATAAAGCAATCTTTGATAGTAGATACTTGAGTAGATATACTTTGGAAATGACTATGGTCTTGTTCTTAAGCATGTAATGACACAAATTTTGGGTTGTAAAGACCATAGCTAAACAAGAATTTTATATTGGCATACAGTTATGTTCATACACAACCAATTTATGAATCATATAGTACATGCCATTTTCTTTCCCATTATCATCATGATAAGCTAAAATTACCCCTAGGGTTTTATCAGTGGTAGATAGGTATAAAAAATTGGCCTCCTTAGCATTGGTGGTAACAAAATAGGTGGATTGGCAAGATATTCCTTACGAGGCTGAAAGGCCTTTTGACATTATTCATCCTAAATAAATGTAACACCTTTCTTCAACAAGTGAGTGAAAGGATGGAATTTATTGGATAAATATGAAATGATGTGTTTGATAAATTGTATTTTTTCCTACAAACTATGGAATTGCTTCAAAGTGGAAGGTGGCAGTATCTCGGTAATGGCTTGTACCTTAGCAATATTGAATTCAATGCCTTTGTGAGAGATAATGAATCCTAATTTTTTTTTTTTGATATGACACCTAAGATGTAATTCTTGGGATTAAGGAAAACCTTATACTCATGAAGCCTTTCAAATATCCTTCATAGCATGGCCAAATGATCTACATCGGTCTTTGATTTACCTAATATGTCATCAACATAGTCTTCAATAATATCATGCACCATGTCATGAAATATGATGGTTATATCTCTATTATATATTCCCCCCATGTTATTGAGGTTGAATGGCATAACCTAATACCAAAATTTTCCCTAAGGAGTGGTGAACATTATCTTATGTTGGTCTTCTAGCACAATCTTGATCTAATTGTTTCCTAAAAAACCATCCATAAGGGAAAACATTTCATATCTAGCTATGGATTCAAATATCATGTCAATATTTAGTAGAGGAAAGTCATCCTTTGGGTAGACCTTATTGATGTCTTTGAAATCAATGTAGATTCTGATCCCTTCTGGATTTTAATTGATAGGCATAATGTTTGAGATCCACTATGAATAGTTAATGTATCCAATGCATCTCACTTCCAAGATTTTTTCTAACTCTTTATTTACTAATAAAATAATATGAGGATGCATCTTATTCAATTTTTACTTCATAGGTTTGGAATAAGGATGCACAATAAGGTGGTGTACAACCAAGGTAAGATCCAAACATGGCATGTATAAATAGGCCCAAGCAAAAATGTCAACAAACTCCCTCAAAAGGGATATAAGGAATTTGCATTCTTCCTTAGTGAGGGATGAACCTAATTTGATCCACTTCAGGTCATATAGAGTCCTAATGTTGAATTTCATAGTATCTTCTACTAGGATATTCGAGCCATCTTCAAGAATGGTTGGCAAGGATGTGGATTGGTTTGCCATGGCAAAGTCCTCTGGTTGGACTAGTTCTTCAAGTTATCTCAAAAAATATGAATCTAAATGACCTAATAGTATTAACGGCCATGTAATAAATGTTGTAGGACATTATTAAACTATTTTATCAAAGACATTTTGTTTTTCTATACTAAACTTAGGACACAAATTAATTTAACTATTGGTGGTCTCCTGAGCTTCATTCAAGGAAAGGTGAACACCCCCATCTAGTGGCACTTGAAACAAGTTTTCAACAAAAGACTAGCCTTTCTATTTATTTTTACCCTGGTCTAAAAGTGCATTAAAGAGGTTTTCACTTTGGGACCTCAATGTTTTATTATTTTATTTTTGTCTAAGGGTGTTGACCTGCTCTAAAAAATAGGTTGTAGGATCCAATTTGATAGAGAACCCTTGTTTATGGTCTCCCAACTAAACATTGTCTCTTAGGCCTATAAAATTTTAAAGGGTCTCATCATTCTCAAACTTGTCTACATGCACTATGGATTCTTTTTGGGCCTAGTCTATAAGTTAAGGATACAAAAGAGGAAGTATGGAATGCCAGATTACTAAGGTAATGGTACAGATGGTATGGGGGTTAAATAGGTTGGTACTGGTAAGGTATTCATAAATGTTGGTGATGGAACATGAATAAGATATGTGGGGTCATTCCCATATAGTTTAAATATAAGACTATAGATGATCCAAAAATCAAAAGCCTTGGTTGAAAGATAATTTAATAAATATGAACAACACAATAACAATAATGCTATCTCTGAGAAGAGATGTTTTATTCACTAAATTTGTAGACCCAAACATATGCCTATCTCTGAGAAGAGATGTCTAATTTCCATTTCAGGTTACATCTTCATTTATAAATGTTTTGAAGGTGGGAGTAGGATGTAGAAGGTCACCAATATCGAGGGATATTAATTGATTTGACTTCCATGATTTACAACAATACAAAATTTGAGGAATTACTATTTTTAAAAACTTTCTATTTTTAGACTATACTACTAAAATTGAAATTTAGGAACTTCCATTAGGTTTTCTAGGGTCAAAATCCATTGAGTGGAGCTCCTTACCATCTCACCACATTATCCTTGTTCTTATATTTTGAATGGCTCAAACGATGAGTCAATTGGAGTTATGATGCAAAATGTATGGCTCCCAAAAGTTTCGTCATCAATTGGGGTGGACCCATCACTTGAATTATTGCCTAAATTGTTACCTAGATTAATAGGTTCCTTTTTATCTGGTCATAGAAATGGGATCAAGAGTGCCCTACTAATTTGGACCGAGGCCTCATCCTTTATATGCTTAGTTATCTATGATCCTTTTAGGGATGGGATAGTTGGCATTATAGTAACAATTAACCAATTTATCATTGTATAACTATGAATTATCATTAGCGAATGGGTCCACTTATTATCTAGTGGCCAGTGTGAAAATAATAGGTGCTAGGCTATCAAGCTTGCCTTTTCCCTTTTGTTTCCATTTCTTTCAAACTGGCTTAGCTTTAGGTATTCCATAGGTCTTGGGATTTTAAGGAAGTTTGGCAATATGGAATATGCCATGGGTCAAATACTCTCCTAGACTATTTCCTGAGTTGGTAAAATGATTAAAAATTATAATAAGAAGTGTATGTGAATTTGAGGTAAGGCTATCAAGCTCCATATAATTGGCCTCTAACAATTCAACTAGTATCTCTTTATCTTTGTCCTTCTTGGGTACTAGGTCTAGGCTAAATCAGTATTTGTAACTTTCATATTCGACCTAAAAATGCTTGAAATGTTCATAAGGCTATAGATATCCATGTATAGTGAATTCCATCCCTAAGTGGAGAAATTTGATACACTAGTGAAACATTGAAGGTATTATATGAATTTTATGTATCCATGGTTTACCCAAAAGTAAATTATATGATAGGTCTAGGTTTAGTACCTGGTAGAGTGTATCATGGGTCAAGGGCCCAATGATCATTGGTAATATAATGGTTCCTTTTGATTCTCATTCTTGATTTTTGTATGCTTTGATAGTAATTATTTATAGCTATAGGTCAGAAAGTGTATATCCTAGATGCTTGATGAGCTTTAGAGACACAATATTTAAGCCTGATCCATTGTCTATGAGGACACATTTGAATTTATGATGTATGATGACAACTTAAATGTATAATGATTTGTTATGAAGAGGGATAAGGGATGAAATATCACTTTGGTTGAAGGTCAACTATTGGCCTGGGGCTAGCTATCTAACCAAATCTTGAAATTTTTCTAGGGTTATGTCATTTGAAACTTGGAATTGGCCTATGAGTTTTGTTAGGATATTATTGTGGATAGTAAATATACATAACAAATCTAGAATGAAAATTTAAATGGGTGTATTTTGAAGTTGTTCCACAATGTCATACATTTTTTCCTTGATAGTGGTAATCAGCTAGCTCTTAGCTAACATAGTAGGTTGGATCAATTCATTGGCAGGAGGTTATGGCCTAGGATGGTAATATTAGACCGTCGAGTTATGATTGCATAATTTAGATTATATACAAGACCATTACTAATATAAAATGATGGAGATGGACTAGAGAGGATAATTATTTATTGTTGATGTACTTGGTTGTGGGCATGGGGTAATGAAGAGTTATTGGCATATGGTCTTGAAATGGTAATCCTTTTTTGCTATTGCACTTGGTTGTGGTCATAAGTCAAGGAAGGATTGCCAACATAGGTAGATTGATTGGCAGTGTTAGATAATGATCCTAGGTTATTGGCATTTTGTCTAGGATTTATGGTAATGGTAGAAACATGCCCACCCAAAATATGACCTAAAAATTTATTGTAGTCATGTGTAACTATGTGGTAAGTTTTTTGGTTATTGGGATCATTTTGGCCTTAGTTCCTCCCATTCAGTTGATGATATTATTGTTGTTGTTGTGGCTCTTAGTGATTATATTGTTATTTTTATGGTATTAATTATTGATATTATTGATTAACATTATTATGTTTTGAAAAAGGGTTTTAGTAGATACCCAAGTTTTTATTGGATGTAGATGTTCTATTATCCAACTGGATTTCCCCATTTTTTAACATATTATCAATAAGGTGCTTGAAATTCACACAATGGAATATGAAATGTCCATGAAAATGATGGTATTCATAGAAATCATGATATTTATACTAGTCTTAATACTATATACCCTCAGGATAGTACTTTGGAATTATAAAACTAATCATATTGGCCATGGCTAGCTTGTAAAATACTACTTCAGTGGGTTCACCAAGGACACTGAAGACTCAAGGAGTGGGTCTTCTTCTTAGAGGAGGGGTTTTCAAAGGTGGTGGTTGATATATTTGAGGTATAAGTCTAGGTCAAAACATAGGTTTTACTTGTTGAATAGGCTATTGATGAGGAATTAGCTACATTTGTGGCATGGGTTTAGTAGATGGTGTTTGCACCATTTGGACATGACCCAACTCAGTTCCTCCATTACTAACAACCTTTTTTTTGTGGTTATATGGTTTAATTTTTTCATAGTTTTTGGCTTGATGTAGTGTATATGATTGCACTTGGACTGGGCTAAGGTTATGATTTGGGCTTGCATTTTGATTCTAGTTTAAGGAGGTTAATTTGATAATCCCTTTGTTAATAAGGGCCTTTTCAATATGTAAAACTTTCTCAATAATATCCTTGAAGGTATGCACACATTAAAGATCCAAATGATAGGATATCTCATTGTGCAAATGTTTGGTAAATATGATAGCTAATTATTTATCTAGTAAGTTATGCCTAAAGCAACTAAAAGGTGATCTCCATCTCTGTAAATAGCTTGTGAAGCTTTCACCAAATTTTTGATTAACCTATGTAAAATCTAATAATGAAATCTCATTCTTGAGATTATAGGATAAATGTTGCATGAATTTATTTTATATATCATTAAAATCTATTATTGATTTTTTTGGCAACTTGAGAAACCACTCTAAAGCCTATCTACCTAGACATTAAGGAAACAAAAGTAGGTAAATGTCACTATAGGCCACTAGATAGAAAGTGATGAAGAACTTGGTTAGATGTGACTTAGGGTCTCCTTTACCCTTATACTTGTCAAAATTTGGTGGTTCATAACCTAGAGTGAATGGTATCTAAAGATACTCTATGTTAAATGGGTATGAACACACGTCATCTAATTTGAATTTCTCGGTCTAATTCCTTGTTTGAATAGAGGCAATTTCATCTTTCATTTATTTAAGTTATTTGACCAAAAAAATGGATGTTACATTTGGTTGAGGTTATGGATAAGTGATTAAAGGTGGATTACCTTGAATAGGTTATAATAGAAGTAAGGAGTGATGTGAAATGTTGGTTTGATGGGTAAATTGACTAGGAATGCACATCTATGGATCGGGATGTAGTTGTTGGTATTACATGCATTGTTAATAAAAATTCTAGTTTAGATTCAATAAATGACCTTGGGTCTAAGGGAATTTGGGTTGCAATGGAAGGATATGAATTTGGGGAATATACCGTGCCTACTAAGGTTGAGTAGGGACTTATTGCCGACTAGTTGAACTTGGCTAAATTAAAGGGAATTACTATTGACCAAGGCCCTATCTTTGAGTCTATGGTGCTTGATAAGTAAAAATTAATGATTTCCTAATAGGTACTTATTATATGTTAACACCTCTTTGTTTCACAAACACCTGTTATTGTGAAATAGATATTTATTAGGTGTTTGACATTTATCTTTGACAAATAGAAATATGTTGTTAAATACACAACATTTGAAATTATAAATATACATTGGTCTACAACTATTGAGGTACACTTGTCACTAATTATTGAGGTGGAATATTTGTTTCCCCTATTGGAGTGGTGTAGTGTTCTACTTCTATTGTGGTGGTAAATTAGATTGTGCTTATTATCATGGAATATTATCCATCACATATTGATGTGGGATAACATTCATCACTTGTTGTTGAGGCAAAACATTGGTTGGTACCTGATTACTTACCCCTTGTTGTTATGTGTTTGAATAATTAGATGGTTGAGGATTGGGATTAATATTCTATGGTTAGGAAGTAGGTATTTCTTCCCTTGACTATTGTAAAACACTTGTGGTATTGAATAAATGCACTTATTGTTGTGAATTATTTTTTGGTATATTTAGTTTGCCTTGGCCTATATTGGAAGACACTTGCATGTTATCCACCACATTTGGCACATTGTCTTGAGTCGAGGCCACAATCACTTCTTCGATGAATGGGACAATAAATATGTACCATACCAAAGTACTTTGGTCAAATGGGTCTACACCTAGATTAGCTTGACCTACTAAATCAACTAGTACTCGTATTAAAGGATTCAACTTTATGAGAGGAGCATTCAATATGGCCATGACATTAAAATTCTATGTTAAGTTTAGATAGGTCTAATATGATTATTGCATTTGTGTGAATTGGTCCTCCATGTGCCCCTTTCCTCTTTCAAGCATATTTTTATCTTATTATGAAACTAACATGAGCACTTGAGGATAACTAGTTGAGGCTTGTTCTATAATTTGGGTGTAAGGTACATTTTTTGGCACTCTAACTAGACTAGGTAGATTTTCATGGGGGAAGTATATTGGAAACTTGGTCCTTACTTCCATGTATGTGACTAAATTTTTTTCCTTATTTTTAATCAAGTGATGATTAAACAAATATGGGTCATATGTCAATGGAATAATGATGTAGTATGGTTGGAATTGGACTTGTTCAACAACCGATGACACACTAGCTAAATATTAGGCTATTTGTTCTTGGTCTTGCCTTGAATAGGGAGGTATGTTAACCAAGTAATGTGATAAAAATATTGAATTTTTCCACATATTGAGTATTTTAAGGAGGATAGGGACCCATCTCACAAATTACATCATCACCATATCGGTCTTGAATAAATTTATCATTCATGACCATGTTATCATAATCTAGACTGTACATGGTTCCACTACATGTGTAATGAGGAATATATAAATCAATGACAAAATTTTAGTGAATAAAAAGTTGTATATTTCTACAAAATTTTAAAACATGGAATAAATGGCAAATGGTCCAAAATTGGTATGTCTAAAAACTTGGTCTAAAGGCAAATGGTCTAAACTTGGCCTAGGAATACAAATGTTCTCCAAAATTGGTCAATGATAAACTTAGTATAAGATGTCATCAAGGTCTAATGTTAAATGTCTTCCATAAATGGTCAAGTGAAATATAAATTTTAATTCCAATTTTTTCAAAGTGTTCCAAACAACTATAATCTAGGTCTAAAAATAGAAAAGGTTACTAGGACTTTGGGAACAAGGCACAAAGCTAGGGTCAAAATGAACTAGATCTAAAAATTGGCAAAGGGTAAATGTTAGGTATTTGTAAACCTTGCAAAAATATATACTTGAAACACACTAGGTATAAAAACAAAAGGTAAAATGCTAGGTCTTTGGAAACATGAGACAAAGCTAGTCTTGAAACATACTAGGTCTAAACATGAAAGGTAAAATGCTTGGTATTTGGTAACATGACACAAATCTATACTTGTAAAAAGTGTTGGAAATGAAAGGGAAAATTCTAGGTCTTTGGGAACATGACATAAAGTTAGAATTGGAACAAATGTTAAAAATGAAAGGGAAAGTGCTAGGTCTTTGGGAACATGACACAAAGCTAAACTTGGAACAAATGTTGAAAATAAAAGGGAAAATGTTAAGTCTTTGAGAACACAACACAAATATAGACTTGGAAAAAATGTTGAAAATGAAAGGAAAAATGCTAGGTCTTTGGGAACACGACACTAAGCTAGACTTAGAACAAACTAGGTCTAAAAGGTAAAAATTTTCAAGGCAATTAATCTAATAATTTGAAACACTTAGACTCAAACTAGGCATATGGATTCAAATTCAAACTTGACCATTGGTAAAATACATTTTAATTTAAGAATATGCATAAAAATAATTAGGAAATTCAATCCCAAGTAAGTAAAAATAAGAATGAGGGGTAAAACGTTCAAACCCAAGTGATGAACAAGACTCAAATGTAAAATAATGATGCTTAAGGTTGTACTTGGAGAGAGAGTTTTGACCTTAGTTGTAAGAAAAAAAATAGATGTGAGGTATATGAAAAAGACATCACTTCAAAAATATAGGCAAAGGGATCATTACATCAAGCAAGGAGTTAGTCCAAGTTGAATAATCCAAAACTGAGAGGTAAACGTCTAACACAAAATTAAGTAAGGCCCAGGCATAAACCAATCAAAGTTTGAATCTAAAATTCACAAGACCAATTTTAAACTTGGTTTAAAATACTTTGGTTCTCAAGTAAATAATATCCTAGGCCAAATTAGATGGCATAATGAGACCAATCATAGACCAAAAAGCATATGTGATTTGAAACTCAAATTTGACACAAGGCAAAAGGTTTTTTAAATAATGTGAACAATGTAATGATGCTACCTTGCTCAAAATTTATGGTAATGCTTTATTTAAAAAATATAAGGCAAAGACATTGGGATGAAATGGGAAGTGTAAAGACACCCCTTTCAAACATGTGACACACACACATAAAAATTTTGACAAATGTCTAAAGCAAAAGTATGGTATCAAATGGATGACATAACACCTCCTTAGGAAAAAATTAGTGTATAAACATGTGATTTATACATGACTTATTTTGGACATAGTTTTGACAAACAAGAATAGTTTTTGACTCAAAAAAATTTAAGTAAAAGGAATAGATACAAAAACACCTAAATGTATTGCCCTATTCTTAAAAATTGACAAGGTGGCTTAGTATTATCAAATTCCATCTATATACTCCTTCAGAGGAAATAATTTTTCAATCCAAAAATTTAGATGTGCATGAAAAGTAGGGTTTTTAGGCCCCTCTTCTCTCAAGATTTTATATGGTGACATAGAACTTTCAGCTACTTGCCCTATATTGAAAATATTTCTACGACAAGTGGGGTTTATCTAAAAACTATAATTTTTGCACATTCTAAATGGTCCTGTATGTGTGATTAATACTAGGGCACAACATGTAATTTGGATCCAAGCTAATCATCTTGTTGTAAAAAGGTCTTTTATTTTTTACAACCACTACATACGTCAATTACTCAGTGTAGTGTGATGTCTAAATTAGTCCATTATTCCAAGGGCAACAATCACTAATATAATTATTTTAACTACTCAGACTAATGTCTCAATGATTCACTAGCTTAATTTATATACCCCACCATAGAGTGGAGTTGAAATAATGCTGAGAGATGAATTCTTAGGTTAAAACTTCCATAAATAACTTATGAGGAGGTGATGAAATCATTCCCATAAGCCAAGATGCAAGAAATAAATATATAAAAGGACTTTAAGGTCATTTTAGGATCACCCAAGTATCTTAAATCTTAGGGATTGACTTTACAACATTCCTTCTATGTTTGGATAAGTGAAAAAATCAATGGACAAAGTGATTTTGTTTACCTGAGTTTCCAAAAGGGGATGGGGGAAGAGCATACATGCTAAGTCTATCTTGTAAAATCACATAACCAACAAATAAAATGATAAATGGGAAAGATCTTAAGATAACTTAGTCTAAGTTCATGTTCATTTTTAAAACATCATGTGAAATTTAGAGTGAATTTTATCCCATTGGCCTTGTTGTTGATTTGTGAATTTTGAAAAACAAAAACAAAATAACTAAGATGATTTTTAAACACCAAATGTAAATGTAATTTGAAGACTTAAAGTGCTAAAAATGTCTTTCCTTGGCCTTTGGGTTCTAAAAAAAGTATTAATGGGTTTTTTTATTTCTTGGCAAAAGTGATATTCCTAAAAATTAGAACAAAAGGTATAAAATCACCCCTATATAATGATTTCATAGTTATGTAGTAAATTACAAAACTTTAAAATTGTTTAATTATAAAAATGTAGACAAGCATGAATGTAAAAACTTATAGTGGGAAATTTCATGGGTTTTAAATGATTTCAAAACTTATTTTGATGATTTAACTACTCTGGTAGATAATTTCATAACAATATGATTTTATTGCTTGGCAGGATGAATTCACAGCTAGGCAAAATGAATTTGCAACTCTAAAATGCAATTTCACTTCTTAAAACAATAATTTCACTACTAAAATTGATGAATTCACAACTAGGAAACAATATTTTATTTTATCTAAAAAATAAAATAAAAAGACCCTCTTTCCTATGGGACAAATTCACTGTTTAATTGATGATTTCATTGTTTTTGAGCTTGATTTCATATTTTTATAGGGTTGAGGTTAAACCAGAGTACTTTAACAGTTTTTCAAGATGAATTCATAGATTTGGCCAATGATTTTGTGGTTTACACCATTGAATTCATAGTTACATAGTCATGAATTTGCAAATACACAGTCACAAGGAAAAAAACAAAAAAAAATAGAAAGAAATATAAAAACTAATCTCTATAATGAAATATTCTTGGCTCCAAAAGGCTCCAAAGATACTGCATTCATGCTTGTGGGGTGTGTGTCTCACCAGGCATGTTATGTATGTGAAAAATGAAATTAACGTAGAGAAGAGATTAATATTATGTTAGTCAAGAAATCAAATCAAAACAAAGACACTAAAACTTACACCCCTAGCCTTAACACTCAGGGAGATAGAGAACTACACCAATAACTAACAAAATGAAAGCAAAACAAGAGATTTTACCTTCCATGAAAGCAAGTGTTGTGAGTTAGCAATGGATTGATCTACTCAGCTATGTGATCAAGAAATATTTATCAATGAAACTCCATTTCTCCACTTCTCCTTATCACCTTGGTAATGTTGGTTAGATTTGGTTTGGATTGGATTATAAAATGGGCACGATAACACTATAATAATGAAACTTTTTGGAATTATTTTGGAACAATAATATTAAAATAGAATGCTTATGGATCTATGGGAGAGGCCTTTTACTTATATCCCTAAACATTAACTCTAACCCAAGTATACTTGGGTTAGAATTAACTATAATTGAATTCAAACTAATCTTATGTGAGTTAATACTAACCCTAGTTGAGTTAAAGAGGGGACGTGTAATTAACATTTGGGATAGAGATCCCATTTATTAAGCATGACACGTCATTTATGAATTTATTGCATTTTAGAGAGATAATTTAATTCCTAGACTTTGAGTATGATGACATCATCATAACCTCATATTTATTAAGTTTTTATTTTATAAAAATTTGTTTTCACTAATTTCACATGGAAAATTCACTTAAGTATTTTATTTGTTTTAACTAGTTGATTAATTCTACTTAACATTTTAGTACTTTAAGAATTGTTCAAGTGCCCCACTTAATGGGTCCAAAAGCCAAAATGCCATTTGTTAGTTCACAAGGTGATTAGAGATGAATACATGAGAGGTTATTATTGCGTACATGATAATACCCCAAATAGGGATGCTTAAACATGATTCTAAGTAATAGTGTCTAATGTGTATACAAATTTGAGACATTTAGTGATTCTTAGAATTAATTTGCATTGTTTGGTAGAAATCAATCTGAAGTTTGATTGGAAGCCAATTATGGTCAAAATGGGGTGTCTACATTATGTATTACAAATACGACTATATTAAGATAGATATCATATGTAGTGTCTATAAAATATGATAAATGTAAACATATCAATGTATATAATCTATAATTTTGTGATTTTTGAGTAATATTTGAATGTTTTTATGTTTTTGAAATATTATAATGTTTTTGTATTTTTTGTATATAAGCTATGTACAAGAATCATGAAAATAAACTATGTACAAAAAGTAATAAATAAGGAAAGTATCTAAATTAATGGAAGAACAATACTAACTGATGAGTCTCATAGGAGACTCATTATCAATGTGGCTTATGTCAAAAATAGGAATGGTAATATCTTATGCAGTATGATTGCTATGTTTTAGTTGAATGGTGTTGTAATAGAAATCTAAATATTGTACATCATCAAAATCATAATAACCTATAATGATATAAGGAATTGCCTCATATTATGGAGTTGACATTTTTAAATTACATTTTAAAATATTTATTGTGATTTTTCCCTTTGAAACTGTGCTTATTGTAAACATATGGTGTTGTGGAGGCTCTTTTTATATAAAGCCTCTTTTGAGAATGCTTGTTGGTTTAGCATGATTTTGAATTTACAACTTAAGTTCTTGCTCTTTTTGTAACATTTCCTATGTATTTGAACTTGTTGTCTAATAAACTATATCTGTGAATGATTTACCTTTGGATGTTCAATAAATTTAAAACCTTGTTGACCAACATTATCAACTACTAGAATAGTAGTGATACCTTGGGATTGCTTGCCCAAACCTTGACCATGATAATCAAACTATTGTAGATATTTTTGACCAAACCCATACTGATTTGAAAGTTGAGCCTCATTTTAGAGAGGTAGATTTACATCTTTTATTTGCTTTAACTATGATTTTTTTTACTATTTATTGATGTTAATGTGATGTGTGAACCTTTTATTATTCTGAGTTATGCTTTGGTAACCATTTTTGTACTGTTTCTAAATTTGACCCTTTTTGAATTTGTAGATGTGCCATTGTATGTTTTTTGGATGATAAGCCACTATTTGAGTCATCTGTGTCCATTATCTAATGTATTTTATTTTTCAATGCTAAACATGAATCAATGTGGTGCCCATGCATTCTATGATATGCAAAATAATATCTATATCTTCTCACTGGGTGTAAAGTGGGTAGGTTGATTTACTTAGATTTAATCATTTACCTTAGTACCTCACTTGAAATCTTGTTTGATCTTTAAATGCTTTTTAAATCACTAGTTGTAGATGTAATTTGTTGTGATTTATGATTTGGATATGAAGGAGTGGTAGGCATAAATTTTCTAGGTGTAAATGTATATACATAGTTTATGCTAGCATATTATGAAGACTATGTACATGTAATGTGATTTGCTAATAATTTGACCTATTCAATTAATAACTAATTTTTATTATATAAATATGATATTATCTTCATCATATTAATAATTTCATCCCTTAGAGTCTCATAAGTACAAACCCTACTTATTTCTAATTAAATATGTAGGCACACACCCTATAGGGAATGGGTGTGAATAGGTTGACTATGGGGATTAGTTAAAATGGTATAAGCCACTTCATCTCATGGAGGATTGATAACATGGACATGGTTAGAGGGAAAGTAGATATCACCCTCATGGATATATGGAGGAAAAGGAGATTCTTTCTTGCACATAAGATATGACATTGAAGCTTGAAACTTGGTTGTTAGTTTATGTAATAGATACTATATGTATATAAGGATTTAATTCTTGATTGAATTTTTCATATGATAAAAATAACATGATAGAGATAGAATGAAGGAGGACATACATTTAAATTAATATAAAGTATCATCTATACATGTTTTTATGTCTTTTCTAAGTTCATTCTAAATTAAAGGGAATAAACATGAAAATGAAAGTATTAAACTTTGTAACAAAAATTGATACACTTCTTCTATCATTATTATCATGATTATATCAAATTAAATTAGAAAATGTATGGATCTAAAATATAGATGCTGGAAATGTAAACCCTAGGGTTATCTAGGTTAGGATTTGATTAATGTTTGAAGTAAGTTGGGTTCACCAAATGTTTTAACATTTTAGGACTTAACAAGTGTAAATCATATTTTTGTTAAAGAGTTGAGTTAACTAAATTAGGAAATAATATGCTATAAATATAAACACTACCTTTTTATAGAATTTATTAGCTTTAAATTTTTTTTAAATAGTAATAAATAGTGTAAGTAATGACTTAGCTAAAAAACACATGATACAGATGATATGAGTGTTGGAACTTAAGATGGAAGCTAGTTTGAGTGTCTTAAACTAGGTACTAGTATAAGAACCACTCTTGGATAGTAATTTCAAAATTGGATAGTAGTGATATTATTGGAAAAGTGGTAGTAGTGTCCTTTATGCAAGACTATCCTGAAATTTTGGGTACACCTATGTCTGGATATTTGGGGTCTGTTCTTGTAAACATGAGTTTTGGAACCCTATATTTTTATGTAATGACTAATTCATGAGGCTTTTTATATAAAATAAACTTTAATTTAAATACAATATTCTTATTTTGACAAGGTGAAGAGATATATAAAATCATAAGAGACCAATAGAAGGGTAAACACTTGAAATGAGCTTAAAATATGAATGTTGGACAATAATGTTGAGGTGGACACTAGTATGGTGTGCTACTATCTACGACCACACTATTTTCATGTAGGAAAAAAACTAGGTTACAACTAAAATAAATAGGCTAGGGACCCCTACGAATGGGATAGGAATGACATAAGACCACTATAGGTGAAAAAATATGGGAAGAAAAGTCATAATAAGGACCAAAAAACCAAAGTGACTATGTGAACAAGATCTTCATTCATCATTAAGAACTTCTTGTGAAAGAGCTACAAAAGACATAATACTTGTGTTTACTTGACTAATTTAGGGTGTGTATATTTACCTCCCTTTTATTCTATCAATTCAATGGAAATGAAATTACCTAATTAAAATAAAAATAGAAATGTATACTTGTACTTACCTATGTGGATGTGTTCTAGACTTGACCCACTTCTTGGCTAGAGAAGTGGATAGGCATTTAGAATACTAATTGTGAAGATAAAATCCACAATTCATGTGTCCCATATATTTTTTGAGTGACCAAATAGATAGTGAGAAAAAAAAAATCCTTATTTTTTCCCACTCTGATATGTGACCGAATCTAAGAGGTAATTTGTGAATGTGGAGGAATAAGATTTGCTTTCCCCCACTCTGATATGTAATTAAGTCTAAAAAGTAATTTGTGAACGTGGATAATAAATAACTACTGTCCCCTACTCTAATATGTAATTGAGTATGATAAGTAATCTATGAATGTGGATAAACAAGCCTTATTCCCCCCCCCCACTTTGATATGTAACTAAGTTTGAGAAGTAATCTGTGCTTGGAGGTCAAAACTATCAATCGACCTACATAATCTAGGTCTAGTGAAAAATATGGATCAACCACTATAGATGAATATATGACCCAATTTGTTTAATTCAAATTAAAATCATGTTTATTCTGAAAAAAATATTGGTGAAACAAACTATGTTTCCTCTTTAATGTAAGATGGAATGTTTGGTGGAACTTTGTTTGCCTTGGATTTACCTATTATGCCATCAGTTCAAATTAAATTGGTAATAATTAGTGTGATTAATATGGGATTGGTATATTTATATAACACAAAATGCAAGTGAACAAAGTTAAAATCAAAAAGTTGTATATAAATAACAACTAGTTTATAAGGTTCAAACTATTAAATTAATGGATTAAGAGTGGCATGGAGTATAGATGAAATAGTTTTTATTTTACCCAAATATGATTGTGTTTTATAAAAATATATTTTATAATATTAGACCAATATGAAAAATGGAAAGACTAAATAAATTAGAATTCCATACCAAAATAAGGATTTATGTTATTTTATAAATTGATTTAGAATGGTTGGCTCACAGTTTACATTAAAATAAATGTTCTGGTTTAAAAATTAAATCAATTTGATACATAAATTATATGAAAATGATTATGTGGAAATAATTAGTATAAAAGTTAGTTTAATGACACTATGTATTAGATTTCATCTAATTCATCAAGTTAAATCCAACATGGATGTGGATTTATATAAGTCAAACAATATATTGAAAACCTGAATTTAGTATTATAAAACTAAAGGGCTTATGTGGATATTAACTAGATAAAACTAATAAATGTTTTGGGTACTTGACTTATTACTTGGTGATTAAATATTTTTTGGGTTATTTTAAAACCAAGAGAAATTATTCATTGAGCCTTTTTAAATTTTGTTGGTATTTTGAAAACCAAATTCAATCATTTTGGAAATGTATGAAAGGTCCTTTTTTATTATATTTATTTTTTACTAATAAATTTGATTATGTTTTAAAAATATCTATTATAATTAAGTTAATATAGAATTTTTTTGTCACACTTAGTTGGTATTATTTTGTCAATGTGTACTTATTTATATCAGATATTGCATTAAGTAATTATGATCCGTTTAACATACTTAGATGGTATGCTTATAGTATGGATTGTTTATTTGTTATGTATATTTTGGGGCCTAAATTGATGATACTACCCAAGCAATGAGATGGATTCTCAATCTTAGTTATCATCATCAATTATGGGTATGGATAACTTGGTCAAGTGATGTGTTATGAAATTGACCGATCCAGATGATCATATGTTATTTAAAACTTTGGCCAAAGTAATGTTAGATTTACATTGTCAGTTCATATGTTTTATTTGCATGTTGTGTGATATCATAGTAGAAAAATATTTTTCCTTGTGATACACATCATGTAATATAAATATTATAGCACATGGGGTACTAGCATGCCTCATTCTAGATTCTAGCACCATTTTATCTGCCTATCTATGAAATGAGGGCCATTACCTGATAGGAGATTGTGTGGGCATTCATTGGTATATGGTTGGAGTGGAAAAGCACTTGAATGATGCTCTCCCTCCCCTATTGTATTAAATAATTAAATAAAACACTTGAAGTTATCATAGATACGTGAGTTGGTACAACTCAAGATATAGAGAGCTAGCTATCTTTATATTGCATATAAGGTTAAATGCTTATTAAGATTGTAAATGTAATATTATTATATATGAACAACTATTGTATTTTGAGACTAACCATAGATATGTCATTGTGTATTTAATTTATTACAAAGTTTTAATACTTTCTATTGCATTCATAAATTAAAATATAAATTATAATATTATATGTTGTGATAATATATTTTGATTTTAGTTTATATGATTCTAGTTGAATGTTGGTCAAGTAAGTTTAAAAAAAAATTAATGCATTTGGTTTAAGTAAAACTATAATGGTTGTAACATAAAAGTGATAAAATTGTATTGGTATGGATATAAATGTGATTATAGGTTTTATTCAACTCTCTTGGGCACCTCCAAGTGTGATTGAGTCTTTAGGTGAGTGAGTGGACCCTATAAGAAAATTCTTGTTTCTAAAAAACAATTTGTAGCTACCAGAGTTGACCAAGTAAAGTTGATAAATGTATGGAAGACAAATTTTTATACTTTTATTTAATGTCCATGGTGGTTTTTTTATCATTTTATATCACCCAAGTGTGTTTGTTCAGTCATCCAAGACAACATATCACTAACATGCCTAATGGTGCAAACAAATGAGAAACCTAGGTAGAAGTGAGGTGATTAGGGATGTGTTATCATGTATTAGGGATGAATAAAAATATATGAATATGTTTTTAAAGACATATAATATATTTTTATTTTAGATATAAGTTTTTAATATCATTTTATATATCAAAATGTTTCTCACAAAGTTGACTTGTCTAGCTCAGTGAGGTCTGTGTACAATAAGATCATGATATTGGTTTGCAAGACCAATATTTACATTAGATATTATGATATTTTTATTTTAGGTTATTATTATAATGTTTTAATATAATTTTAATTTATTTAAGTTCTTTAGTGTGTTCCTTCAGTTGTCATAATTTCAAGTTTCCATGACTGTGTTTTGAGGCTAGTTAGTAGTTCTGAGTAGGTTACTTGCAGAGAAGGGTTTGAGTCCTTTTGACCTAAGTTAAGAATTATAAATGACATGATTATTATAATCAGGTAATGTATCTAATATATATTTTATTTTATTCCATTATTTTTTGGAAAAATTATGTTTATGCTTCAGTTATTCAAGACAGACTTTCTGAGTATACACATGCCTAATTATGAACAGTAATAATGGCATGCTTCAAGTGGCGGTTGGAGATAAAAGGTGTCATGAACCTAAGATGAGACTATTATGGGTATATTTTAATTAAATATGATATTTTACTACTATTTAAGGATTTTGAGAGTGTTCCAAGAATATCTAAGGGTAACATGTGTTAATGAAGGCGTAATTGAATTAGGTCTCCTTAAGGCCTAAAAGGGGTTTTGATCTTATATGCTATGAAAAATATATAATAATGTTTGTTTAATGTTTATGGAATGTAATAAGTCCTATTTTATTGAAAATATAAGTGGGAAAGTGTTTATGTCTGACCAAGTGGTGTATGAGCAAGAGCTTAGTATAAGAACAAGGCCTAATAGGCCTAATTGACTAGTATGAGTATAAATGAGTTTGAGAGGAAGATATAACATTTTTAAGGACTAAAGGAGGTATTTTAGAACATAAAAAGTTTGTAGATAAAATATCATGAAGATATAATATGGGTAAATTAGGTGAATATCAAGGTCAAATTACCTAATCTGTCTTGAAGAGACCTAGTGGAGCAAAGAAGCTTAGAAGGTAGTTTGAAAGGACTAAGAGTGTGAAGAGTTGAAGAAGTGGTGATAATAAGTTGGTTGAAAAACAAGGATTCATAAATATTATTGATGCAATAATTTTTTTTGAGTTTGTGATGATTCATCTAGGGGGTCAGTGCCTCCTTATAAGTTGGTACTTGCTAAAGCATAACTAAGTTAGTGCTTAGCTAGTTGGGGTTAGGGTTAGTGCTCCATATGAAGTGTGTGCTTCAATAAATTTTATGTTTGTCTTATAGGAATATATTATATTTTTATAAATAAGTGGATTTTATTCCCATTGAGGGTTTTCCACTCAAACAATTATTCTATGTGTTACGCATTATCTCATGCTTATGATTTTTGATGTGTTGCTAGTTCACTATATTGCTTTGATAGTTCATAAGTGATAAAGTTAAGTGAAAAAAACTAGAGAATGATTCACCCCCTCTAAATAATTTTGATTCTAAAACATTTGTGTCACCATCCTTACACTTTTTTGGGTTCAGAGGTCTCGTTCACCAATAATGACCCCACCTTTAGAACTCCTGTGTTTTGGGTCATGACTGGTGAACCTAAGGCTATGAATGTTCCATCTCATTTTTCTTGTCTTGTCCCTATTTTTTGGCATATTTTTAGGCTAATTAGTGTTCTACCTTTAGGGAAGGCCTCTATTTAGGGTGAAGTGGTGGCCTACCCTTGGGGGCAAGCCAAGACTGGGCCTGTGGTACTTTGGTGAGCCTCAAAACTTACTAGAACACCCTCCCTAGGCCCCCATTCAATGGATTTACCATATCATGTCATCTATTTTATAATTTATGGGTCTCTATGGCCATTTGTATTATGCAATCCTCCTTATATCTACCTCAGGATAGAAGAAAATTATTTTTCTTCTTTTAGTTGGTCATGCTACTACTTTCTTGTAGTTAACCCTTTACTAAATCCCACTCTCCTTCTCCATGGTTTCTATTGGGTGTGTGGGTTAGTGGTTATGGTTTTTTATAGACTTTCTCTTTCCTTCCTTATCTAGTATTCATCTTTCAAGATCCTCCTACCACCCCTTCTTTCCTCTTACTATGATTGGTATTGAGACACTCTCTTTCGGTTGGCCACCGCACAATGACAATGACTCTATTAGATGAGATGCTCCTCCTGCCTATAACAATATAACTCCTCTTCATGTTTATAATCATGTGCATTAAATTAATATTTTATTGCATTAAAAATAAATTAAATATAGGTATACACCTATTACTTCACCTTCCCCCTTGGTTGGATGGTTTTTTGACATGTTTTGACCCCTTTTGGGCCAATTTATATGCCCTCAAGAGCTACATCGTGGGTTTGAATTAAAACCTACATCTTGGTAGTGGTTTAGACCATAGGTTTTTTGGAATGGTATACTACCATTAAATTAGATTTATTATGTAAGCTATGGCCCAATCATGGGCTTTTAGTTTCACCTCTCTTAGCCTCAATTTTATCCCATCATTGCTAGTGGAATCATGAAACATTCATCTTAGGGGTTTTGGCATTTTCCAAACACAATGTTGAAGTGAATTTATATGTTTTATGCTTATTTAATATTGTTTTGAGACTATTCCAATCTCTAAGACCCTTGGGTTATATGTCCTATCATGCCCATGTACTCCTTTCCAGATACACCTTGGGAAAAAAGTTGATCTATCTACTTCTTTTAATTGGTAGTTTATCTTCTTATTCATAGTTGATCCCTACTGAATCCCTCTACCTCTTTCACTATAGTTTCTATAGGTGTATAGGTTCATGTTTGTGTTTTATTTAGACTGATCTAGTCTGTACTGACTAGTCTTTATCTATTCATGGACATCCTACCACCCTTTGTTACCTCATCCCATAATCAACATTGGTTTTTTCCCTCAACTGTGACTTGATTGTGTTATTTTTCTCCATTGTGCAACTTTCTTGTCTTTCTCTATGTCAAGAAAATCCTTCCATAATGTCTCTCACATCCCCAACCTCTATCATGGTGCACCTCTTAGTGGTTATTCACATTAATGGTAGTATTCAAGGTAACCCAAGACCCACTGTTGCTGATTGGATTATCAATGACCCATGAGACTATGAGCTTGTTGTAACTAGTTACTTCCTTACTAGTGAGATGAATAATGCAATCGAGTTTCACATAATTATCAGTGATTTGAATCATACTTGTGATCTAGGTATATTATATGTTTAGTTTTTATCTAACTCATTCTTATACATGTTTCAGTGTACCAGTGTCTAAAACATTGTTAGCTCTGAGTTATTCCTCCTCTTCAAGGTGGGGCATGATTTTCTATCCTCCTTTAAGGACATCCAGGTCACCTATATCCCTCACATAGAGAGCATGGGATTCAATGTTCTAGTGAATGTCATTATAGATTGTATGATTTTATTTGATATCACTTGTGTCCCTTCTACATGGGAGCTAGAGCTAGAGCTAGATTTGGATTATGTAGAACTTACACTTTTACCCATGGATCATGCTATTGAATTCTTCCACTGCCATCCCCATCTGATAAGTGTAGATAATTTTATCTTTACTCTTTTTGGTTTTTTATTTTATTTTATCTTGTGTGGCTTCTAGGTATTACATAATTCTCCTTATTCATTTGAACAATGACTGCTTGTACCTTGGGGGCATAGGTAATCTTACTTCTTATGACTCTACTCCTCATGATTACATATCTACTTGTCATGCATTCTACTAGCCACTATGAGTCCTATTTGATCTTAATAATTCATTTTTAGTTTCCCCCCTAATTTTGGGCACTTTTTTAGGCTTTTCCATACCCCATTGGACATTCCAACACCTCTCAAGGCCTCTTGAGACCTCAGGCTTTTTGGGACCTTCCCAAGCACATTATATAACCTTTTTTGAGCCTTTTTAGCTAAGTTTCAACCTAGGTCATGGAATACATAGCCTATATTTGCTATAGGCTACCCATTATGGCCCCCTAATCTATGAGCTAGGTTGTATCCTGACTAAAAGTCATAATTTCACTCCCAGTCATTGTCAAACATCTAGAAACAACTAATCTTTTGGGAATCTAACTATTGGAGGATCTATATGAGGTCCAAGCATGTCTCCCTCTTAGATATTATTCATTATATTATTTTTGTATTTCCTCTTGATCCCTTGGAATTCTCTTAGATCTTTTTATATTTTCTTGGCTCTCATCTGGACATCTTCAAAATTCTTCATCTCTCTTGAGTTGTTCTTGAGATCCTATACCACATGATACATGGTTTTTCCTCACTCTTAGAGAGAAATACACACTCTTAATTTCTATTTGGATTTGATTCACAATTTATACCCTTAGTTATTCCTACCTTCATTATCACTTGCTATTGGATCTTTTAGTTGGCATTACACCTAATTTGTGTACTTGGATTAGCCTCTACATCTCTTTCTTATTGATACTTCACCTCTCCTAGATTATTGATAGTGGCTTGGATAGAGATCTATAATATAGCTCAATATTCCTCCAAATTGGATTAAACTTATACTCATGGTTTCTAGAATTCTTGCATTATGTTTGAGAATGATCTGAGCCCACCTTGATCTACAAGGTTAAATTATTTTTCTATTTTAGTGTATTATATTTATAGGATTAGATATTAGATGTTAGGGTTAGTTTCATTCTGAACAAGAATTAACATAGGATTCTAAAATGTTATGCATTATGTTTTTCTTGAAAATATCTTTCTTACTAAAATCATCTTTCATTTCCTAGAGTTGCATGTTTATGAATCATTTTCTTTTCTTGGTAGTAAATCTATGACCTAGGTTGTATCCTGACTAAAAGTGATTATTTCACTCCCAGTCATTGTAAAACAACTAGAAACAACTAATCTTTTGTGAATAAGACTATTGGAGGCTCTATATGAGGTCCAAGTATGTCTCCCTCTCAGATATTATTCATTCTATTCTTTTTTTATTTCCTCTTGATCCCTTTGAATTCTCTTAGATCTTCTTATATTTTCTTGGCTCTCATCTAGACATCTTCAAAATTATTCATCTCTCTTGAGTTGTTCTTGAGATCCTATACCATATGCTACATGGTTTTTCCTCACTCTTAGAGAGAAATACACATTCTTAATTTCTATTTGGATTTGATTCATAATTTATACCTTTAGTTATTCCTACCTTCATTATCACTTGCTATTGGATCTTTCAGTTGGCATTGCACCTAATTTGTGTACTTGGATTAGCCTCGACATCTCTTTCTTACTGATACTTCACCTCTCCTAGATTATTGATAGTGGCTTGGATAGAGATCTATACTATAGCTCAATATTCCTCCAAATTGGATTAAACTTATACTCATGGTTACTAGAATTCTTGCATTATGTTTGAGAATGATCTGAGCCCACCTTGATCTATAAGGTTAAATTATTTTTCTATTTTAGTTTATTATATTTATAGGATTAGATATTACATGTTAGGGTTAGTTTCATTCTGAAAAAGCATTAACATAGGATTCTAAAATGTTATGCATTATGTGTTTCTTGAAAATATCTTTCTTACTAAAATCATCTTTCATTTCCTAGAGTTGCATGTTTATGAATCATTTTCCTTTCCTGGTAGTAAATCTATGACCTAGGTTGTATCCTGACTAAAAGTGATTATTTCACTCCTAGTCATTTTCAAACAACTAGAAACAACTAATCTTTTGGGAATATGACTATCGGAGGCTCTATATGAGAATCAGTTACATTATAGGTGAGATTAATTGTGAAATATACCATGAATGCCTCTTAAGATACATGTCCATATAAATCATGGCAAACTCTCTAAAGTAGTGCATAGATTCTTGAACTAGCCTTTATGAAACTATTTTCATCATGGATCATCTCTTGAGAACTCAAAATTGAGCTAGGAGAGTTGACACATATGGTATGATAGTCATAGACATTTTTTAAACTACGAACTATCTTCTAGACATTTACATTTATAATCTACATTCACTCATTACTTTCCTAGACTTCATTTTTTACATCTAGCAGCCACTATTCATTTTTAGTCTTCGACCAAGCTTTCATGGTAGTATATGAGTTTGAATATCTTGTTTTGCTACAAAGTCCTTTGATCTTATGTAGTCTCCCATGTGGAATTCCTTGCTATGTTACTCATTCTATTTTAGAATTTTATCTATCATCATTTGAACACGTAGCACATATTTTCCATCTAGAGTCCATTATAATTTACCCAGTTAACCCCACTTAGAGTTTATCTACTTTTATTTTTGATGCTAGCCATCGATCAATGACCTAAGGTCTTGAGATCATGACATCTATTAGTTTCACATTTAATCTGACCTCCTTGAAATTTGATTCTCACTTTTACTATTGGATCTATTTATATGGTTGAACATGAGTTGTAGATCATGATCTGGTTGCTCAAACATGATTCGATCCCAAGATTCATTGACATTTTGAATTTTATCACACCATTAGATCTAGATGTATGCTCAAACACCAAATATTGATCTGTTAAGACCCACTATTTAAACTCAAATGGTTATTTACCATGGCTAAAATTTGATGCCTACACTCCTATCATTTGACATCTACATGACTATCAATTATGGCTATGAGACTATGAATGATGTCTGTATGACGGTTACTTTGTAAACACCAAAGGTTTTTTTCTTGAGTTTTATTTTGACATCCATATGAGCGTCAATTATGTCTATGATTCTATCAATGACATCTATGCAATCATCACTTTTTGAATGCCAATGATTTTTTGCTTGGGCTCATTTTTGACATTTGTGCAAATGTCATACTATGATAGATTAAATTTCATAAAACAATTCAATTATATCAGAGATTTTGTTGCAGGTAATTTCCTCAGGCTATTTATATTCAAGATAACTTCCCCACAAGAATGATGGCTTTGGAATTTTTGCATCAACTAATTTTCTTGAAATAATATGGGTCATCAAGCTTTATGTTTCAAAAATTTTATCTAAAAGAATATGTCCTTAGCCTTTTTTATCCATCAATTTTTTTGAAAGAGATCAAACTTAGCTCTTTTTCCATAGATAAAATTTCCAAAATAATTATGTCTTCAGGATAATAGCTTAGACAATTTTATTGAAAGAAATAGTACTTCAGGAACTTTGTAGTGGGAATTTTACCTAACTAAAATAAGCCTTCAAAACTTTTGATTTGACTAATTTTTTAGACAAGTCCCTAAAACTTAGCCAAAAAACTAGAAACAATTTCATTAAAAGAAGTATTTGTACTTCTCTCAAATACCCAAAGGAATTTATACTCCGCCAAATAAAATGAGAAAATTTCCCACGTACCAAACAAGTCTTTAAGTCCATAGGCTCTTATGGATTTGTTCTAGGAAATTCCACTTGATCTTTGAAATCTCGATAAAAATTTTGAGTCATGTGAAAACCTATTCCATGGCCTAAATGCTTGAACACTGTGAAAACTTGCCACGTTCATATATGACTCTAAAATGACCCCCAAGATATCAAATGACATAAGGATTAAACTAAATCATGACCAAATTTAGAAAACATGTGATATGACATCAATTAGAACTATGCAACACCCTATGACATTATAATAAACCCCTATTTAATATTTTGTCTATAGGGGTATTGATCCATTTTAACTTCTGATAAAAATGGTCAACATTCTTGGTTATTTCCCAAGGGTGGTATGTTTGTTATGCCATGACTAGTTGCCTAGTCCTATCCATTGGGATATTGAGTCACATATAAAGTAGGTTTGAAATACAAATTGCCTTTGAAAACACATGAAATAAAAAAAACCAACAAGAAACAACACATAAGACAAGAAACTAAGCAAAGTCATACTTGTGCTTCATGAACACTTACAGAACACAAACACAAAAACTGAACTAACTAACCCAAACACTAACTAACCTAAAATGGAAACTTCATTTTGGATCAAAGGGTAAGTTTGAAACTTATTTGTTTTCATGACATGGAGGATTGGATGAGGCATGTATCCTTTTGACCCTTGGCATTGATGCCTCCATCTCCTTCATGGTGTTTTCCAACTTCATTAGCATGATGTTCAATGAGAACCAAGTATCTCCAAATATATTATCTATGTAAATAAACTCTTCTTGCATCCAAAAAACCTCACCTTTGTCATATGCCTCGTCAACTATTACCTCCAACGGTGGTTCAATAAGACATACCTTCTTGATTTCCATGATGATCTCAATAAGACTAGGTTTCTTCTCAACTGCAAGATCTTCAAGTTCATCAAGGAGCTCTAGATATTCTATCTAATCTTGGTATTTTTCCTCCATGGAGGAATTTTTCTTCACCTTATCATGTATTTGATCCTCAACTTAGAAAATATCTTCAAGCTCTTCAAAAAGTTCCATTTGTAGATCCACTAATCCTTAATCTCCTTGTCATTTAGAACCACTGCCTCATTAATATTATCCTCTTGATGTATGAGGTCATCAAGCTAGTTTTCTTCATGCTATAATGAATTTGAGGGTGGTTCAAAATTATATATAGGTATTGAGTAATCTCCAATGACTATGTCTTCTACCTTGGTCTCATGAGACTCTTTTAGGACTACAACTTCTTGAGGAGTGATTTGATCTTCATCTATGATAGTACACTCCACTTCATGATTAATATGGTCATCCAAAAATTCATGATTAGACATGGATTCTTATTCAAATTCCTCTCTTCAAGTCTTGGCCATGTTCCTCATGGACATCTATAAAAGTGTCTTCAATATGTTTCTTTCCACTCAAGAAGGTAGGATTTCCATTTTGTTCACCAAGGGGAGTCTCTATGGTGATTTCTTCCTCATAGTCACTCATGACATCTTCTTGATCAGATATGGATTTAATTTTCTCCTCTTCACTTTCTTCCCTCAAGATGTAATTTTCCTCATCTTAAGGAGTTGTAATAATAGATGTAGTGGAAGGTTGATGGATTGGAGATGGTGTGAGGAGAAGGAGAAGGCTTATGAGTGGATTTAGGAAAGAGAAAATAACTAGTAAGCTCATAGGGAAGTGACTTATTAGGATGATTATAAGGATAAACATATCCATAAGCAAGAATTTCATCTCACCAATAGCTTTCTTGAAATTATTGAACAACAACATGCTCATTTTTGAGCTCTTTATACTCCCACATACTCAACCTATCTACTAAGCATTGAAGGCACTTATTTTTTGAGTCCATTTGTTCTTTGGACAAAAATTCTTAACCAATCAATGATATGATTAGGGAGAACATCAAACTCATCATCCTATGTTCCCATATTGTCTTCACTATCTATCAACTTTGGTATGGATGCCAAAAAGGATTGGACATGAGGTGGGGATGATGGAGGAGGAAGAAATTAATAAGGGAGATCAAGACCAACCTCTGATTATTGAATTATATCCTAAAATAATCCACATATTACCTTGTAATATCTTTATGTAAAATTCATGTAAATATCTGATTCCTAGTGGCAAGACTCATAGGATTACTCTTGAGGTTCATATGCATCATGGCATTATTGATAGGTCTCATATTATGACTGATAGGGATGAATTTATTGATAGATATCTTGGTATCCTTCCTTATAAGGTTATCCAATAATATGGTTTATATATGGGTGGGGGGGGGGGGGGGGTGGAGGACTATAGGGATGTCATAGCTCATAAGATTGATAACCATTTTGATAATACTATTGGGGAGTATACTGTGGTTCATAGCAAGGATGATAAGGAGGCTCATGATAGGGGTATTCACCATAGATATTCATATAACCCTCATGTATCAAATGAGATATAAAATTTGATCAAAATATTCAATGATATATACCTGGGATGCTTACAAATAGAATTTTTCATTTGGAGTCACCATTAGTGCTCACTTGCTTGTTTCCAAAAGCTGATTAAAGGAAAGACCACCAATAATATTTCCACTCTCTTAGACCTTAGTCCCACAAATCATACCAAAAATATTATCACCAAATATTGTAACTTATAACAGGGTGCTCAAGTCCCTTATATATTTGGGTAACATGGAAACACTTACAGGCATGTGGGTGTACATATAGTGGAAGTGAGCCTCTAGATTTAAGGGCTAGCTCCCTGAATGTATCTTGAAATGATCTCACCTAATTAACAAGTTTCTTATGGGGAAAATAGTTAAAATTTGCATGAAATAAAACTAATATAAGGGGATGATACTTTATTACACTAATAAATAAGGCATACAAACTAACTTCCAAGTCCTATGGATTTTAACATCAGTATTTCAAAATGAAGGTGAGATGCATGAAATTTATCCAAGGTAAGTGAACCATAGGATAGCTTTAGATAATGAGGCTCATTAAAAACTTAAAATTTATGATCATACATGTAATAACACTTCATATGACTTGTTAGAATAGGAAATCTTGGACAAAAATGAAAAGATAAGGGAAGAAAGGATAGAGAATTATCACTTTGCATTACCATACGCCACTTGAACACTTGGATACTTGTTCAAGAACTCAAAACCAGATTTGAATTATTTTTAAAAGGTAAAATATGATATCATTTTAGTAAGCCTTCACCATACATGGAGTGCAATTATATTACAAATGCCAAAATGGTAGCTACTTATATAACTTCAGAGAGAGGGGGGGAAAAAGTTCAAGATTCATTAGAACACATGTATATGCATGAGAAATCGTTAAATTATAGGTTAAAATGAGTGTGAAACAAACCATGAATGCCTCTTAAGACAAATTTCCATATAAATCATGAAAAACTCTCTAAAACAGTGTAGATATTCTTAATCTAGCCTTCGTGAAACTATTTTCATCATGGATCATCTCTCAAGAACATAAAACTAATATAGGAGAGATGACACATGCTATGATAGTCATAGACATTTTATAACTACTAACCATCTTCTAGACAATTGAATTTACCATCTACATTCACTCATTGATTTCTTGGACTTTATTCTTTACATCTAGTAGTCACTGTTCATCTTTAGTCTTTGATTGGGCTTTCATGGTGGCATATGAGTTTAAAGAGCTTACTTTGCTATAGATTCCTTTGATCTTATGTAGTCACCCATGTGGCATTGGTAACCACATTGCTCATTCTATTTTAGAATTTTCTCTATCATCATTTGAACATGTAGCCAATCTTGTCCATCTAGAGTCCAATCAAATTTGCCTAGTTGACCCAACCTAGAGTTTTTTTGCTTCAACTTTTGATGCTGGCCATCAATCATTGACCCAAGGTCCTATGATCATGACATTTGTCAATGTTGCATTTAATTTTATCTCTTTAACCTTTGAATCTTGCTCATACTAGTGGATTTATTTTTATAATTAAACACAAGTCATAGATCATGATCTAGTTTCTCAAACATGATTCGATCCCAAGATTGATATTTTGACTCTTATCACACCATTAGATCTGTATGTATGCTTTTAATGCCAACTATTTATCTTCTAGGACCCATTATTTTAACTCAAATGAATATTTACTATGATTGAAATTTGACATCTACACTCCCATCATTTTATGTCTATATAACCATAAATGATGTTTGCATGACTATGAATGATGTTTGTAAGACTGTCAATGACATCTGTATGACTGTCACTTTCTAAACCCCAAAGGTTTTCCACCTAAGATTTATTTTAATGTTCATACGATTGTTAATGATGTCTATAAGACTATTAATGATATCTATGTGATTATCACTTTTTAAATGCAAATGACTTTTTGCCTGGGCTCATTTTTGACATTTGCACGAATGTCATACTCTACTAGATCAACTTTCCCAAAACAATTCAATTCTATTAGAGATTTTATTACATGTAATTTCTTTGGGATCTTTGTCTTTGAGATAATTTCCCCACAAGAATGATAGCTTTAGACTTTTTACATCAGCCAATTTTCTGAAAACAATATGGGTCATTAGGCTTTATATTTTGGGCATTTTATTTGAAAGAATATGTCCTTTGCCTTTTATATTAGACAATTTGTCCAAAAGTAATCAAACTTAGCTCTTTTTGTGTGGATAAAATGTCTGAAAGAATTCTATCTTTGGGAGAATTGCTTGAACAATTTTCCCAAAAGAAATAATACTTTGGGAACTTTGTAGTAGGAATTTTGCCTGATTGAAATGGGCCTTTAAAACTTTTGATTTGGCCAATTTTCCTGACAAGTCCCCAAGACTTAGTTAGAAAACTGAAAATAATTACACCAAAAGAATAATTAACACTTAACTCAAATACTCGAAGGAATTTGTACTTCACAAAATAAAATGGGAAAAATTCCCAAGTACCAAACAAGTCTTTAAGTCCATAGGTTGTCCTAGATTTATTCTAACAACTACCACTTGATATTTGAAAGCTTGAATGAAATTTTGAGGCCTGTGTAAACCTATTCCATTCTCTAACTACTTGAACACTGTGAAAACCTACCACTTTCATATATGACTCTAAAATGACCCCCAAGATATCAAATACCATAAGGATTAAATTGAATCATGGCCAAATTTAAAAAAAATGTGATATGACATCAAATAGAAATGTGTGACAGCCTATGATTTTATAATCAACCCTTATTTAAGATTTTGACTATAAGGGGGTTGGTCCATTTTAACCTATGGTAAATAAAGACCATGCCCTAACACTCCACCATCTAGAACCAAGGTCAATATCACTATATGGAGTGGCACTCATTCCCAACCAATTTCAAATCCACTTGTTAAAAAGGTTCAATGTGAAGAACATCATGCAAAACACTATCCCAATGCTCAATAACAAAAATAAGTGTTTTATGAGACAATGGCCTTTGTATGTGAACTATAAGGTAAAATTTTTTAATTAAAGGACAAGGATGCTAAAATGTGGTTTGAGATGCAAAGAGATATGATACCCATGGACTCAAGGCATGATGGGTTTTGAAAGTTGTGTAAAATATTCATTAATGAATACAACATTCATCTCCCCAAGGATTGGTTATGACAAAAAATGACAAAAATATTTGAAACAATATCATTTAAACTATGCATGATGACAAGAGACCCATATTCAACCAAATCAAAAATGTGATAAAGAGATCCTTGTCAATGCATCCATGGATAGTTGGATGATCCATGACATCATGGTAGACACTGGCATATAAGTTAATGTTCTGACCAAAGATGCATGGAAAAATATGGGGATCCCCATTTTGTAACCCTCCCCACATGTCTTGTTCATGGCCAAAAAGACTCATGCACTACCCATAGATATCATTAAGGATGACATGATCAACATCTTAGGAATTTATTTCAAAGGTGATTTTGAGGTAATTAAGCTTTATTAAGTGGTTTACTTCCCTAGTCTTTTGGGTTGACCTTGGTACTATGTGAACAATGTTGACTTACATTTTAAGTAAAGGTATATCATATTTAAAAATGACACTCAACGTGTAATCTTACCTCTCAATAATGACCAAGGACCCTAATTTTTAGAACCTATTGATGTTGATGAGGATGTCAATACAATCTATAACATTATTTCTCAAGGACATGAAAATGTGGATCTTACTCTTGATGTCATATAGTGATGTGAAGATTCTTAGTCTATTTCTAACACTACCGGTGTCACTTAAGACTAATGGGCTCAAGGTGCATATGATCTAACATGGCACATCTTTGGTGTCTTAGAGAGACACCTAAGATATTATCTAATGCTTGTTCAGTGCCATGAAACTATTCACTTCATTGGTATATGCCTAATGGCTAGACCTCCCTTATAGTTAGACTAAGCACCTAGGTTTCGTGGTCAGATGGAGGTTTATAAATAATTAAATTAGTTAAAATCTTACTATGTTAATGATGATAAAAGATTCCACATAATCACCTTTATATTTTAAGGGACAATTACTTGATGGTGGTCTATTCATTGATACCAATTGGATACATAGGGAAAATTCCATAAATCCATGCAGAATCACTTCCACCATGACAACTATATTCACACCACCTTGAGTTATAGTGGTATTACTTATATGGAACAACATATAACATAATGTGAAAGTATTTGGAGTGTGAATGAAACATTTTTACCAAAAGTCTTAGGGGTACATGTATTTTTTGGTACCCTATGTGCCTTGATTAGAGTGTGGTGCATTCACCAAGAAATGTATAGAGACATGAATACCTAAAAGTACACCAAACATGGTCTACTTGACACCTTTGCATTTTTTTCACCATAGATAGATTTGAATTTATCTCTTTAAGGGATTCATTAGGTAGTTATGGAGGATAATGCACTATTTGAAGATCAAATATGACACATACATGGTACAACTGAGGAAAATGTAGCCATATTCAAAAAACATGATACTTCTACCATGACTTGGTTGGAACTAGACTTCTACCCCAAATATGACCATCATGAATAGATTCAAAAGGGAAAGCAAAAGGTTGTGTACTAAGTTAATGAGAGTACCAATTATGATCAACCAGAGCCATCATTTCACCACTTAAATATACATACAAAGGGTGGGCTATGTGATGTTAGAGATACAATGTAGTTGCAGTAAAAATCATATTTTGCACCACTCTAAATAGTTCACTGGAACATTAGAATAGATGATGCACCTAAAATAACTACCCAAGGAATTAATGCTCTGATGTTGAGATAACTAATATCTTTGAAATTTTTCATGAGTACTAGGGTGTTTTACCACACAACTACATGGAATTGAAAGGAGTGCATCCATCATTAATAAAAATGCACATTAAGCTAGTTGAAGGTGCTCGACTAGTGAGAAAACAACCATATCAAATGAACCCAAATCTATGTTCTTGGGTCAAGGAGGAAATTTATAGCATGTTATGTGTTGGAGTTATTAATATCATTGCTGAATATAAAAGGGTTAGTCCCATGGTTATTAACATCAATAAGGATGGTTGCATTTAAATTTATGTGGACTATAGGCTACTCAAAGTTATATGTATAACAAACCCATTCCCAATGCCTTCCATCAAGGAAATTTTGGAAGGTGTTGCTGGGTGTGAGATCTACACATTCATAGATGGATTTTTTGGCTATCACCTAGTCCAAATTAATTAATAAGATAAGGCAAAGATAAAATTTATGATTAAATGGGGTTCATTTTCATACAATGTTATTCCCTTTAGACTAAATAATGCAATTATGATGTTCTCATGCATTTTAGTAGAAACATTTAAGGATTTTATTCACAAGTTCCTTAAGTATACTTAGATGATTGGACCATGTATGTTTTAGTGTGAAACCATTATGACAATATATTCCTTATGCTTTAACATTGATGGTAGATTAAAATTTACTTGAATCTAAATAAGTGAATCTTTCCCACCCCATTTGGGATCTTGTTGGGACATATTATTTGTCAGGATGGCCTATTGGTGGATTTAACTAAAATTGTGGTCATTGTCCAACTCGCAGCTCCAACCACTCAACATGAGTTTTGAGTCTTCTTAGGTCACATAGGGTACTATAATAAGTTCACTCATGGTTATGATTACATAGTGGTGCCACTAGAAGAACTACTCAATCACAATGGCCATTTCAAATGGACAACTCAACACCATCAAGTGTTTGAGGCCTTGAAGGAAAAAATAGTAATTATACCCATTCTATAGTTCTTGAACTAGAACTAGCCATTTCATGTGTATGTTGATACCTTAGGCATGGATGTGGGCCCTATCCTAGCACAAAATGATGATGTAAACTTGATCATCCTATTTTTTTCCATCTAAAAACTCACACTAATGTAATGAAACTACTCCATAATTGATTGTGAGGCCTTATCTATGGTTTATGCACTTCATAAGTTTCACTATTACTTGTTGGTAACCCCATTTATCTTTTATAGGATCATGAAGAACTCAAGTATTTGATAAATAAGCTAATATTTAATAGATGCATTTATCAATGGATTGTTATTTTTCAATAATTTCAATTCTTTATGGTCATAAAACTAGGAAAAGTTAATTTTAGACCTGACCATCTCTCACATGTTCAATTTGGTGAACAATTGCATGCCATAAAGGATGATGTAAAAAAAATTCAAGTTACATGTGTGCTTGAAGAATTGGAAGAAATTGTGGATTTTCTTATAACATGGTCCATGCCAAACAACCTTACCACACAAGAGAAAAAAACTAGATATGTGCGCTGCCCAATTCTAACTTATTTATATAGGCCTACATAAAATTAGTTGAGATGAATTACTATGAATGTATGTAATACAACATGAGTACATATAATTCTTCTAAGAATTATAAGAGGGTGACATAAGAGGACATTATGCCAGTGACACCATAACACAAAAGGTTATACTAACTAGATTATGGTGTCCCACCTTATTCAAATATGTCAAAGCTTATGTGCACCAATGTCATATTTGTTATCATGTAGGTAAACCAAATATAAGGGATGTTAATCCTCTTCATCCAATACTTGATCATTAACCATTTGAGAAATGAGTCATTTATTTTGTTAGGACCATTTAACTAGTTATGCAATGGATTAGTGCATGGTACAATATTACTACCACCTACTATCTCACATGTTGGGCTAAAGTAGTGCCCACACATGATTGTAATACTATAACCACAACCATAATTATATGGGAAAATATCATCACAAGTTATGGATGCCATTTAATTTTAACAAGTGATTGTATAAGTCACCTTCTTAGTGAAATAATGCACATCCTCTTAGCTAAATTCAAGATTGTGCACCATAAAACCATGTCATACCACTCTCAGGTCAATGACACATATTAAGTATTCAACAAGATCCTAGGTAACAAACTGAGTAAGATTTGATTGCACTAATTGGGATGATCAAGTTTCTATCATTTTATGGGTGTACTGGACCACATACAAAATGTTGAACAAAAGTACTTTTAATCTTGCCTTTAACACTGAAGTAATGTTACTAGTAGAGTTCCTTGTGCCTTCTTTACATATTACGTAAGTTGGCTGATTAGATAACAAGGAGTCCCTAAAATTGCATAGATGCTTTAATTCAGCTAGGTGAAACACACTTCTTCACACACTAGAGCCTAGGATTTGAGAAATAAAAACAAAAATTATGGCATGATTGACATATTAAAAATTAAGTATTTCATCTTAGTATGCATGTCTTGGTCTATGATTCAAAGTTTTCTCAACATTTAGGTAAACTATGAATATGATGGGATGGTCCATTTATTATTCATTATATCCATCTGATAGGTTCTTATAAATTAAAAAGATTAGATGTCTAATTCCTACTATGTCATTTCAATGGTTGTCAACTCTAGCCCTACCATTATATGTAATTCTTCGCTTAATAAAATAAGGTATATGCCACTAAGTTAATATAATATTTTCTTTCATTCTCAAATAAGCATCACATTGGTTACATGCCCTTCTATAATTGGTTTGATACTTTTTGATACTCTTTTAGTATTTTTTACTCTCTTTTTATTTCTTCATATGAATTACACTATAATATGATGTGGAGGACCACACATATATTTTAATGTGGGGTGGTTTTTAAGGATGGATGAGATACTTAAGCTATAGAGCATGTAATATGAGGCATGTAAATGATGTGTGAAAAAATGAAACACTTAGAATAGATGCATGAATGAAATGATGGAAAAACCATGTGAGATTAGAGAGCCTAGATGACATTAGGACACATAAGATATGATATAAGGAGAAGGCATGTAAAATAGGGCACATGAGGGATGAGAATAAGAGGTAACGTGAGGCATGAAAGATGTGGCACTTAACCCAAGTAAGCATAATAAGGATGGAAATAGAAATCCTGTTACAAGATGGGTTAAAATGGATGAGACAATTCCCATCATGAAATTAGAAAATTTATATTATTATAACTAGCATGCACTATGGGTAAGAAACAATAAATCTTGGTGGAAGAATGAGACATGTAGTTATTAATGACAGAGTGGTATGAATGACAAGTGTACCAAATGGACATTTGGGCATGTTTTTTAGAGCATTAATAGTTGAAGTGATGGATGATGACATGGACAAACATGAATATAGAATGGAAGAACTAATGAAAATTTTTAGGATATCCTATAAAATTCCATAAGGGTTCTCATTTTCATTTTTTCCACAATTGAAAACTTGAAGAATTACAAAGTGATAACAAGTATGAACTAATGACAAATAATTCAATTATGCAGTGCTTTTCCAAAATTATATAAATATTGAGGCGACGTGCATTTAAAGAAAGGAAAGAAACATGTCCACACAAGCAAAAAAGAGAAGTTACAAGTTGTAAGTGCTAATTATGCCATTAGAATAGGTTTAAGTAGGGAGTTAAAGCATTTTGGGTCTAGGGAAGAGAATTTAAATTGTATTCATTTAGGAGAGTTGGTAAGCTACATGTTAACCTTCAGGGACCTTGGTTGCTGATGTAACCAAAGTATAAATTCAATTAAAGATATCCACTTCCAATTATTCCTAAATTTGAAGAGTTTAAGGGCATAGAAGAAGGAGTTCCTATGTTCATTCAAGAATGAGGTTATAGTGAGAGCAACACATAAGGCAAGAACTTATCAGGGTTGAGGGAAAGGACCCCTATTAGACAAACATAAAAAATAATGCATGTGGGGGAAAAAATAAACTATAACACCATCTCCCCATCTTGTTCTAATTAAAGAGATGAAATACCCAAATATGGTGTTATGTGCATATGATTGGGAGTCTAAGGTTTCTGCCTATTAGGTCTTAAACTACAATCATTGTTAGACTAGAAATGAAGCTGACTTGCAACATGACTACTAGATAGAGCATAATAATACCAAAAATTATATCACTTATTATCTCTCAATCTACATCTTATTGTAAGATGTGGGGATTCTATAACTCTTGAAGCTACCATATTTTGGAAAATTGTAAGAGGTGATTTAGTTCTTAATCTCACACATTCATGAAGACTACCTCTACTTTGATTGACACAGAATGAGGATCACCCTTAAATGAATTAATATGGTAACTAGGTTAATTTTTTATAGATTTTATCTCGACACATATCTTGAAGATTAGGTATTAATTCATAGAATGATGGTGGAATTAAAGTATAATAAATAAGGCCATGGTATGTACATTATTATCTTGGAAGATACTACAATTTACTTAGTTTCACTCTTGGCCATGACCAACCTAGGGGGTGTAAATAGGTGGAAGGATGTGGATATGGCACACCTATATGTATCCATTAAAATTACTAAGGGGAAAATATATAATTATTCCCTATACTTTTTAGAGAAGATTGAACATGATGTAGAGAAGGCACACTATCTACCCAACCACAAGTTTCCTTGGGGCATAATTTTTCTACTTGTAATTTTTGATAAGATTGGTATCATAGAGTACTTATATAAGGAAATAAAGTGGGTTTACCCACAAAAACATAATTCCCTCACTGAATGTTTCAATAAATTCACTTTCCCCAAACATAATCATACCCTCCTAGAAATCTAAGATAAAGTGTGAGTTTGATGGTAAGGAGGCATTTGGGAATGAGTGGTACATAACTAAAGATTTTATTATATATATGGGATCCTATGACTAATTATATGTAGATCAACACTATTATCTCATGTATATTTGGATGGAAACCAAAAAAAACTTATCAGGGTGGCTTAAATTACCTATGCTTTTAGTGCTAGATACTTAATGGGCTTGGTAATTTAGATTATGGATGTGCAACATATGAATACTAGTGCAGAAAATATTGAAATTGAGATCCATATTCTTTTCAATATTTATTTTTACCTAGGGAGGCAAACATATGTGGAGATAAATGAATCTAACAAGACTAACCTTAATACCTATAGGATAGTCATGTAAGGGAAAATTTTAGTGATTTTATATATGCTCAAGACATAGAGAAAAACATCAAGACCAAAAGGAAGAAAAGGAACTACTTCCTACCAAAAAAAAACATGTATGGAGGCAAGGCCATGTGAGAAATAAAAAAGGCAAAGACCTAAGGTTTTGAGTTATAATTGGAAATAAGACCAACCTAGGGTCATAACAAAATAGAAATGGTAGGCCTTACTTCCACCAAGGACATAGGTATTTCCTAAAAAAAAATAGGACATTGCTACATCCTCACCAACTACTCTAGTAGATCCCAAGTAACAAAGGTGAACCCCCTTGCGAAAAAAATCCTAGGAACTTCTTACAGAATAAAAATATGACACTAGACACCATGTTACTTGAGTAAAACCCAAGTAATAAGTACCCTAAGTGGTGATTTTGGATATAAGTGAGGCATCTTCAGAAGTGTACCCTACCAAGGAACCCACTCTTGAAC
The DNA here is from genome assembly GCA_037957365.1 of Torreya grandis. Classification (NCBI taxonomy): domain Eukaryota; kingdom Viridiplantae; phylum Streptophyta; class Pinopsida; order Cupressales; family Taxaceae; genus Torreya; species Torreya grandis. The sequence continues at coordinate 846,069 of JARHVA010004292.1, read as the reverse complement.
CATGTAAGGAACAACCCCATGAGCTAAGCAAAAAATGATACACCCAATAAGGAACATCCTATGTTTGAGTAGAAAGTGGACATTAAAATTCCAACACTAGAAGTAGATAGGGGAAAAGGCCCCAATAAAGAGGATGTTGGTGTCAATACCAACAAGTAATATGAAAAGAGTATTGAAATCATTGATTGTGTAACCCATAAAATAATAAGGAATTAATGTAAGAAGTAAAACAATATCAATAGGTAAATTAAGGACCTCCAATTCACACTACATTCCAACATGACACATTAAACAAGCAATTATATTTTTGGAACCTTTTCCCCAAACATGAGTCCACTAGACAAACTTAGCATGAGATGTCCTTTATGATAGAAGTGTACCATCATGAATAACACTTTGAAATTCCAAGGGATAACACTAACATAATCCTATAAATGGTAGATGTTCTAAACACACCTTTGAGTAAATCCTATGAATTATTCCCCAATGCAAGTAGGTGTAGCCTTAATAAAGTTTTCCCTAGAATTTTCTAGGAAAAATAATCTTAATAGCCATGATGTGGGACAAATTCATGCAAATCATTAAGAGGTCATGTGAATATACAAAGAAGAGCATGAAACAAGGTGAAAATTTGAAGAAGTCAAGTTCTAATTAAATACAATAGAATTAACTTGACTTAGGACTTTAGGCCTTTGTAAAAAAAATTACAAAGTAAACTAATTATTGTGGATGGAGGAGTTCTTATTACAGGTGAGGAAATCAATAAACTTGAGATTCTCATGGACCTTCTACTCAATAAATATAAAAACCAAGTGGATCATATACAAAAGAATATTTGTGTAAAAGAGTAATTTTTTTAGGCCAAGGATGTCTACCATGCACTCTTGAATAAACTAAGCACTATCATTCCCATAGTGGATGTGAATTTTTATGAACTTGGTGTGTCCTATAAATTTTTTAGAAGCATGGTCACTGCTAAATGAACAACACCACCAATAATTGGCTAAGAATTCTTTAAGCATAAAAGATAGGGCCCAATACATAAAAGTTTTCTAGAACATTGAAGAACTAGAAACACAAATAAGCACCCATTGGCAATAATTGAATGCTAGTTTCTCAACACTTCAAGGACAAGTTTTGGTAGAGGTTAGGGCCATTGAGGATGCTCACAAGACTAAAAGTGCTCATCTTGAGACTTTTATAACTCTAGTTGATACCTTTTTAGAGTATCCTAAGGAGATGAATAAATTAAAAGGTGAAGTAGAAGTTATTTATTCCATTCTTTAGATAACCCTTAACTAGTGGGAGGAGCTTAAGTGGCAATTAAAATAAGTATATCTTGAATTTTTGACAACTGAGGAAATCATAATGTAGTCTGAGATGGACTATAATTTAAGTTTGAGGTGATGTTGGATCCAAATTTTTCAATAATATATTCTAAGTATTTGGAGCCATAAGTGTGGAAGATCAAGGGTAAACTATTAGGTACACAAGACCATGATATAGTAAAAAGTGGTGTGGAAGAGAGAAACATAAGTTAACAACACATAAGACCTTATCATGTAATGGTGAGTTATGAAAGACAAGGAAGCAAACAATGAGCATAAGATATACAAAGAAGCGCAAGACCATGATAAGAGGACAAGGAGTGGAGGTGGTTATAAAGTAGTTCTCATAAGAAACAAAAATTAATGAGAGAAAAAATACTGCATGGGTCCATGAAATAAGAGTAACATGAACATGAATATCTAGCATAAAGAGGGTATATAAGGGTGGTTAGGCCTGAATCAATAGGAATCAATTGTAATGACTCTCCATGACTCATTGTTGATAATGGTCATTAGTTAGTAATCAATTTTGTATTATTTATGTAACCAAAGGTGAGGGTTTTATTGTGTATAAACACCCCTTAGCTTTATTTTAAAAGTGTTATTGTTGCGGTTAGAGTTGATAGATTCATTATTAGATTTATTATTTTTACTGTTAAATGTAATTATTAAGTGGTTATCAGTATAGAACTAAAGATATAGTGTAATGAATAAATCATCTTGTTATATTATTCAATGAAAGTAATAAAATCCTTACTTGACTAAAAATCATAATGTATTGAAATATATAGTGTTAAATTTGATTTTATGATAATAGTTATATGTATTGTATGAATTTGACAAATGATTAACTCTAGACTAATTTTTTTAGTAATAATGACTAAAATTAATAATTCAAGTGCCTAAGTAAGATAGAGTTTCCTAACCACCATCACACAACTGAAATGATAGGGAATAGTCCATGCTAGGTGCCTTGGGTGAGTGCGTGAGGTTATTCCTTACATGATATACTAGTTCGCAAGCTCATTGGCATCTTATTTCTACTAGGAATGTAACTAATACTTAGTTAGGCAAATTTAATGAAAATTACCCAACAAATGGGCTCATTAACTGATACAATGCCTAACTTTTAATAAAATGGTTTCAATAGTTGAATGTGTTGACTACCATGAAACCTTTTCTCTAGTTACAAAGATGAATTTCATCAGGATAGTAATCTCTTTAGCTGCAACATAGGGATGAACTTCATTAGATGGATTTTAAAATATATTATTTGCATGGAGACTTGTAGGAATAAATCTACATGCATTGAAATCCAAGGTCTATAAATAATGAGATATCTATATTTGTGTGCCAATTAAAAATGTCTTAGTATAATTTGAAATAGACTTCTCGATATTGGTATAAAAAGATCAAAAATCTCTTAATCAACTCTGGATTTACAGGGAACCCATTCAAACCCACATTCTAAATCAATAGAGTATAAGGAAACTCCTAATTTTGGTCCTCTATGTTGATGAATTAATCATCATAGGGAGTTACACCAAGAAGATTCATGATTAATAATCTTGGATAATGAATTCTTTTAAGATAACCGACTTGGACTTGTAGTTTTTTCTTTTGTCTTCATATTTTACAATCTAAAAAAAAAACGTTAATCAATCCAAGTATGTTCAACACATACTCAACCACTTAAACATGAAAGACCACAAGTCTACACCAAATCCTTCTCAATTTGGATTCAAACATTCTACCAAGTTTTATTTCCTTTAGTTGATGATACACTCTACAAAAAAATGGTGGGAAATCTTATGTACTTGACTCATAATTGTCACAATCTTTCATTTTCTATAAACTTGGTATCATGTGACTATCATGACCCCCATGAAATCCATTAGAAATTTAAAAATGAATTCTAAGGTGACAAGACCATAATATGTATCATTTATATCAAGAATTAATGTCATTGATCTTCCATAAATTATTTTAAAAGTGGACTTATATGTAATTCTAAGAGCTTATGGCTTATTTAAAATAAAATATAGGATATATATCTAGTCTATTCTTTATAAGTCATGGTAATTTATTTTTTTAATGTTTTCTAATATCTCACGGAAAATATATGCCAAATATTATCTATGCAAGAATGGGATACGAATGTAAATAAATAAGTGTTGAGAACCAAGATATAATGCTAAATCTAGCTTTAAAGTCTCCATTGACAATTAGATCTATAGTCTCATACAAAAATAACATCACCCTTACAAATGGAGTATGCACATAGATAAGTATGTCTATATTAATTCAAAGTTATATTAATATTTTAATTTTATATTCATGATAAAATTTTCAAATAAAAAATGATGGAAAGTACGAGCTTTATTTTGCAAGCAAAAGAATGTAATATGGTCAAATCCATGGATATAAGATTCTCCCATATTTTCAACTATATTATTGGGTATTAATGATAAAGATGTAAAAAACAATAAATTAAGTATTTCCTTTAGCGTAGGAGCATGAAATATGCAATCTATTCTCATAAAATATTGGGAGATCAGTTGAGAAAATAAAAGAGGTTGTTCCTTAGTTTAGGAATAGGAAGTATGCAAATCAGATTTTATGGAGAGTTAGTTGAGGATATTATATTATAAATAAACCTCCAAAATATATAAAAATAATAATAATGAGTAGGATTTATGATGAATCAAATATGAATAAGAATAAAAATAAAATTGAGAGAGTTGATTTTTAATACCTTTTTCATTAATAAGAAGCTGAAGCATTGAGTGCAACGTTTAATTGATCTATCTTGCTCAAACTCCAAGGGAGGATTCAACCACTCCTCCTAAGGAAGAGAAAAAAAAATTGTATTTATATATATTTTATTTCAATTCTATTTTATAATTTTATTTTCATCATTCATTTATTAATATGTGTTAAAAATTTAACCTGTAGGAGTAATTAGATCCATAGTACAACAATTATTTGGTTTCATTTCTACAATGTAAATTCATGTAAGCATGTTTCAATTATGTAAGTATTAATTATAGTAATTATATTAATTTATGATTTATTTTCCAATATTATATTTGATTTTCAAAATTGGATTAGATTCGTTTCATTTTTTTTCATGAGTGTTTCTTTCATTTTCATGTAGAAAGAACTATTGACCATAAATATTATTTTCCCTATTGCATGGAACCCTGAACACCAACCCTAGATTGAAAAAAAAAACTAAATTAAAAGGCTTAGTGACCCTTATCATAAGGTAAATTTAAAGTAATAATAACTATGGGATTGAGTAAAATTAAAGTGGAAGATATTTAATTTTGGTTACACTTCTTATGAGAACATAATAGTTGTTGGATACATAGTAGTGATTTATAAGGATATTCAGACAATCACAGGTCAACTGTACGATACATACATCATCTTGTGGAAAGTATCATGAGTTGGCCTTGTAATAATTAGACTACTATTACTTTTTCTATTACAAAAGTTGAGTATAGTGGAGTTGTTACTACTAGTCGTGAGTCAATCTAGATTTGACAAGATTCAACACTTAATTTCCAAATTTGGATTTATACAGATCCAACCCACACTACTTTGGTGTGATAATAATCATGCTATCCATATTTATCATAATCTAGTGGAGTACCAATTTGTAAATCACATTGATATTCAGATGCATTATATTCATAAACTTATACATGACAAGGTCATTTATCTTAAGTCTTTCTAAACAAATTATCAAGTTACAAACATATCCAAAAAACCCTTGGTTGAGGCCTAATTTTTTACCTCAATAAAATTTTGGGATGAATGAAGGTGTAATCAAGGGAAATATTTTAGTGATTCCTCTGCATTTCCCTTCATCAAATTATATCTTAAGGGTAGAAGTTGGTGTAATTAATTAATAAAACACTATTATATGGTTTTAAGTTTCAATTTTATTATTTTTTTAATTCATGGGCCTTGGTGCATACTTACCCATAACTTATTATTAGAAAAGATAATCTATTAAGAAAAAACTTAATTAAATTATTCTAATAATAGTTTTGTCTTATTATATTTGTAACTACTCACCAAAACCTAACCATGACAATATCCTCATCTATTATCTATAAAAAAACATATAGGGTTAGTGATTGAGGCATATTTTGGATGAGATTTAATATTAAACTAAAAAAATTAGGCTAGTGCTCTTAATAACAATAGTAGTTATGCTACTTGGATGAATCTATGATATTTTACTTTCAAGATTTCATATATTTGTTTTTAGGTATTTTGGGCATTTTCCTTATGGTATCTAGCACAATTTGAGAGCCTATCCTAAAATTTAATATTTTTTGTATTTTTAGGGCATCTTAGAGTAAATCTAACATTTTCATTATTTGTGTAGTATCTAAAACCCCCTATGGTAACTTTTATTTCACTTAATTTGGTTTCTATAATAGATTTTAGTAGTTAAATAGCTATGACATAGAAGAGTTTCTATTTTTTTTTAAATTTTCTAAAAAATCATGGGCTAGAATAATATTCACTAGATTAAACATTCTAAGAGGTTTCTAAAAAGTCCTCATTCTCATGATTTAGACTCATGGTGCTCCCATAGCATCTATTTGAAGTCTTTGAAATGTGTGACATGTTAGTGTTGGAAGGTGTTTTAACCTATTTTTTATTCAAAATTTAAAATTTTAGTTTAATAGGTGTAAAAATTGATTGATTTTGACTTTAGAAATTGATAAGTATGGTAGCTTGTTATTTTTAGAGAACATTAAAAATAAATGTACTTAGCTCAAATTGGAATTTATGTTGATTGTTTCAAATATTTGAAAGTGGAAATAAATAAATAAAATATGTTTGTTCATGCTTAGGATCAAGTACATAATATGAAACCAATTTTGGACATGATTTTTGTAGGTAGACAGAAGCACTAGACATTTGTGTCCATTGACTATGGACTTGTCTGAGTTGATTGTGACTAATAATTGTTATGAAAAATATATAAAAGTTAGAATTATTATAGTAAAAATTCATAAGTAAAATATTATAATATTCATAGATTGGACTATTGTGGGTGGACAACAATGTAGGTCATTTGAGTTTATTGACTACAGACTTGTTTGTGTTGACTATGATGAACATATAACTATTATAAATTCTACACCTATGTTTGGTAAGTAGGCTAAGATATTATGATACATATTGTGTTGCATAGAACTCATTATTTTATTAATTTTTTCTTTTAAACCCTAAAGACACCTTGAAATCTTGAAAACCTACAAAAAAAAATAGGGAGTGTAATGGGATAGGCTGACCCAATCACCTCCTTGATGTTTGAACTATGACTATGCATCCAACACTCCAAGGAGGTAAATTAAATGAACATATCTCTCCCACCTTAAATGTTTATACAATTATGATCCTTGACTATGTAAGCATCTTTAAAATTGGATTTGATACTTGAAAATTATATCTCTTCACTTTTGAGATATTTTAGACTTGGATTATGTTTGAATCTTGTGAATGATATTGAATTTAGGAATAATAAGGCATATTTTATTAATGTGAAATAGTGTGGAAGTTCTCAACAGATAGTGCCAAGCTAGGAATAAAGAATTACCTTTGATTGAATTTATAGGCTATCCTTTTGATAATTTACTTTAGCTAACCTTATGAAACATGTGGGAAGACTTAAAATAATCTTTCAAAAATTGAAAACTTTCTATTATTTGTCATGGGATGTAGTCACTCTAGGTGGACAAGCTCATAATAGTGGTCCTCTCTAACTAGCATAGACCTACCTTAGAAGATCAAGGGTTTTTGTATCTACTTATAGATAGTATGAGGATAGTGTGAAGTAGTTTGAAAATTTTAATAGAGTAGTTTTTTCTAGCAATGATGGAAAAAGGGTCAATCCTGCATATAGGTACATAGATTAAATGAATGGAGAATAAGATTGATGTATTTGGGTGCAAGCCATGTGGTTGAAGTCATGTCATAAATTAACATTATCATGTACTTTTGATACTATTTATTTGTATAAATTCCACTCCCCCCTAATTATAGTAGTAAAATTTCTAAAGAAAAGGAAAAAAAAATGAACCTAAGTATGTACAACACACTTTATCTTTGAGAGGATACTTTAATTGTGTAGGGTACTCAAATTTAGTAAACACTATAACAACATATGAATTAGTTATTTATCCATTTCTAAATTTAAAAAATATGGAATTTGAAATTTTAAAAATTGAAAATAAATAAATGAAAGAGTACACCTCTATGGAGACAAAAAAATTACACTGTAACTTATAATTTATGATGGATAATTTTGTACCCTTGTTGAAGCACTTGGAGAATATGAACCAATAGAAAATTTAGAGTGATACAATCCTAATTTTGAATAAATAATCAAACCTTTGAGTTGGAAAGGTGAATATTCTAGATCTCATGAATAAGGATTAATACCCAATATACTAATCAAAAAATGTGGAACCACAACAACTTCACTAGAAGTGATTCTTAGGCCATTTGAGTGTCACTAGATTGAAACATACATCATATATATATAAATATGGGACCAAATAATGGTTTTTATATAAGTAATGCCAAGGTTTTTGAGTGTCATTAGACTTGAACATTAATTATTAGTAACATATCAAATCACACTATTGTAGATGCATCTAGACTCTAATTGCATGATCAAAAGAGAACAAAGAATATGCATACCCCCATCATGAGCATATTGCTCATAGATTTGAATTAAAATAACAACTATTTAACCTTAAAACTATAAGTTTTATTTTTGAAATTTTCATAAACAAGTAACATGCCTTTTAAAATTAAACTTTGAAAAATGTTCGTGAACAAACAACATGCCTTTTCAATTATAACTTGGATATTTTAAAATGTGCATGAAAAATTATCATGCCCTTTGAACTTTGAAAATATATATGTGCATGAAGAAGTTCTATGCCTTTTAAATTTTAAAAATTTATATATGAGGATGAACAAGCATCATGCCCCTTGAATCTGTGCCAAATGATATAGAATGTCATGCATCTATAGGCTCTATTGTAAATGTATGCTAAAGATGTAGATTTTTTTTTAAATAATTTACATATTCTCATGCATATGAATTCAAATGTGTATGATTTTGTACTTTGACAATAAAAAAATTAGTGCATATGTATGTCATATGATCCAATAATTTGCATCAATATGCCAATATATATTATATGTTTAATTTTTGAATTACTTTAAACCTTTGAAAACATGTACTCTATTCTAGAATCTGAATTTTAAATTAATTTAAATATTTGAAAATATTTACTCTGTATATTTGAAAATTTTACACTTAATGTTTTTTTATTTAATGAAGGCTTAAATATCAAAGAAAATCCCACTTTGATGCCTCCATTTTGAGATGATTGATGTGGTTTACAAGTCACTCATCACAAAAGAAGAGTTAATTGTATAATGTGATAAATATATAATCATGTGTAATTATGTCATCATGAACAGAATATGTTATCATACAATAATATATGTAATTTTTATTAAATTATGTATGTAATGTATTGAATGCAAGGAATATAAGTGTCATGTATAGATAGATATAATAACAAGACATACAAAAATGTAACCACATTTAAAGTAGACTATGTGGTAAGAGTGCATGATATGTATTATGGCACCACTAATCAAGCTCAATAATAAAAACACATAACTATATTCAATGCCACACAATGTCATACAATAAATAAAAGGACCACATATAATGTACATGCATATGTCATAAAAAATAAGGCCAAGGATTTCACATAAAGGACATTAAAAATTTTACAAACATGGGACATGTTAAAATATCACACATAAAATAGAGCCAAGGGATACAAATAATATATATGTTCTAATATTGAACATACTAAGAAAAATCTCATAAATATGTTCAAGTAGTTTTTTCACACAAGGGCCAAAGGTCATGCACAATAAGTAAGCAATGTATAACATATCTATAATGAAAGTAACAACATCGAAAGAGCATAGAGCAAGTGAAATCTAGTTTAATCCATCCATATGTATCAATGTAATATAATATTAAAATATCAAATCCATATAGGAAAATATAAGATATGAGTAATTTACAAGACATTTTAAAAATATGTAGCTTGACATGGTAAAAAAAAGATCATGGAATGATATAACCTTTTGATAATGTAACCTATAGTATAAGATGCCCCCAACATAAACATGACAATGGGGTAAAAAGTAATCCAAAATCTAAGAATCCAATTACAAAATGTATATCATGTATCATACTCATCTACCTCTTGAAATCAATGTGTGTTTGAAAAAATAATATGCTATCTACAAAATATGTGAAAAATACCATATGTGAAGAAGTAAACTAGAAACTCATGTTATGTTCAAGTCTTAATTTTTTATTTTTGAGAGGAAACTAGCCTATGATCCCATATTGGCATATCATATTATTTTGATTTGTTTAGTATTTTTTATGTTTTTAAAAGGAAACTAGCCTATGCTACCATATATGTAAAGATGATAATGCATACTTGGAGAGCATATATCAATGGTACTTTTCATGGAGGAAATTTTCTATAAGTAGATGTATCATAATGTGAAAAGGCACCAGGTGATGTAATGTAAATGTCTTGTCATTGCTCATAGTATATTTCATAATATGTATAAATTGAAAAGGTGTGAAACTTGGAGGAGTCTAATGCATATTAGGAGAAGGCATCATTACTTGTATTCATTACGTAACACATTGAATTGTTTGAGGTACTGCCTTATGACACACTATAGAAGATTTATATTTTGAGTAACTCATTTATATAAAGCTTATGCTTAAGAGGGTGTGCCAATTTACTTCATGCTAAATGTATATAAATATTATGTATAGGTGTAACAACTAATTTTTCACTATGTTATTGAATGGGTGCACTGATCATCTTTGTAATTTTCTCTTGAATAGGTGTGATAACTAGTTGTAGTGAAGGTAGGGGAGGAGGAGGAGTTACTGCTGACTATAGGGGGTGTTCATATGGAATGCCTTGAACATTGACCACTTGATTACAATGTATATATTTAAGACATTTATGTAATATTAATAGTATTTCATGTATTTTTTGTATCCAAGGGTGTTATAATAACATATAAAAGACCGTTGTGTTTGATAAGACTAGGAATGGAGTATCCACTATTGATAAACAAACTTGAAGAGGTAACACTATATGTCCAAGGATATTCTATGTATGACCATCAAATGATTTGACACATTTTGATGTAGCTTTCAAATCTTTCTCTATGTATCCAAGACTTTGGAGGAGTGTCATTGTACATGCATTTTCACTTGACCCATTTTTAATCATGACATAGTGTATGCATTGTATATTGATATAAGATAAAATAAAAAGAATGAATGTCTATTTGAATGATCATCATTAATTTCACTATCATCAAATATGATAATAAGAAATGGTGTTAATGTGCCTATAAATATACCGACAATTTTGTCCATTAGATGCCAATATGTCAAAGGATGAGGATTCACATTATATGCATGATGTACCTCTAAATTGTTCATATTTTCTATTGTACCATAGTTTGGAAACAAATTATTGAATATTTTTAACTTTTTTAAGATTTACAATGCCATTTTTTGCAATCTATCTTCTTCTATAGGTGTGTGTAGCTCAATAGTGTTACCATCAATAAAATCTTATATCTTATGCCTTATCTTAAAACACTTATTTTTAGAATTTCCAATACATATGTGGTAGTCACAATTGTTTTATTATTGAATCCCTTGTGTTAAGGTTTTGTCATATCAAAATATAATGGTGGAGGGAGAGATATGAGATTGCAATAAATTAATTTTTATAATATAAAACAAGGAGTTTAAGGTAACCTTAGAAATTACCTCCTTGGTGGGGCTGTCAATTGAAGCTTAGTTGATGGTTATGATACTACATTAACTGTTACTCTTGATTCATTATTTATTTCATTATATTTGACCATATAGTTTGGTCTGATTTGAAATTTGATATTTTAACAAGATGGAACATTTTTTACATACTTGAGTTTTCTCAAAGTTATAAGCTTTAATTATTTTTCTTTGTCTATATGGAATAAACCATCAAATTTTTTGAATCTATCAAACATGATTGATTCATGGAGTGATTATAGTAAAAATTATATGAATATATCTTGTAATTCATTATATGCCATAGGATTTTTCATCTTAGCTAGCATAATTTTGTATCAAATAACATATTCTCTAATTAGTTCACTTTATCCTTGCTTGAATTTTTCAATTTATGCATAAGATAGTTTTTCACTGATGTTGAAAAAGTATGTTTTTGACAAAGGGTTCAATTCTATAACTAATTAAAATTAAATATCATAGAACCATCACATGGCATAGTCTTTGAGAAATCTTGTAAATATCTTGGTTATTAATTTGAAATTGTAAGCATAGTCAAAACATGCTAAATGCAATGATTGAATTTGTTGTTTAGTATTGAATTTACCCTCATAGAATGATAGGTTAGAAACTATAAATCTTCATGGTAATGGTTAAGAGGATATCTTAGGAAAGGATTACGAAGAAAAGTATGAGAATCCATTGAGTTACATGCTCTAGAAACACCTTATTTTAATTGCAAGACTTTAACATGTAAGGCTCTATAAACATTATGAATAGAGTATGCATTATGCAAAGTTAGTATTGGACCATGCATAGTATTCAAGGAAGGTGTGTATTATGACCTTGTAAAAATAAGTATATTATTCTATTGAAATATTTGTGATTCTCCAATACTTAAGTATTTTTTCACACATTTAACTTAAGGTATTGATATAAGAATATAAGGAATAATAATAAATAGAACACTTGAAGTATAAGTAGAATCTTAGGCTGATTTATTTTGTTCATCACTTATAATGTATAAAATTGCATCAATCTTATGTGGGTTAGAATTAAGATATTTAATGAATTATTTGTCTTTAATCCACTTGCTTTGTATTAGGTTTATAAATTTCAATAATCATGATAAGACTATCAATAGGGTGTGTAGTTTGCCTCATAACATTATTAATGTATAAATGTTCTTGTTCTCAAGTCATACTTGATTTACAATATTATGTGGGTTGGAATTAAGAATTTAGTGAATTATTTTTCCATCATCCACTTGATTTGTATCAGGTTTATAAATTTCAATAATCATGATAAGTTCATCAATAGGGTGTGTAGTTTGCCTCATAGCATTCTAAATGTATAAATGTTCTTGTTCTCAAGTCATACTTTATTTGAAAAATATTTTACTTAAAAGCTATTGTATTTTAATAATATTATTACAACCATATCAACTGAATAAGGCTTGATATTGTACATTATGTATTTTAGCCTTATTATGATATTTAAATTTGATTAATATACAAATATAATGAATATAAATAATAGTTTAAAAAGTAACATAGAATGTGATAGTGAAATTCAAAGAATGTAAGCATAATGAATTTATTATTATCATTAATTTTATTTTAAACATTTAGTTTTACAAAAGGTATTGAGGGATGTAACTAGTCAAGGTGTGTTTTCTTTGAAGGATCTAAGATATATTGATCCTAATTTTAAAATAGTGAACATGACACAAAGGGAACTAACTATGGAGCATTCTACCATCTCATAGCTACACTATCCCAACTTTAAGGTAAGTTGAGAACAACTTCTTAAGGCTAACCATTTATTGATGCACTAGAAACACAAATAGTTGAAGGTTTCTTATGGATAAAAAAGAAAGCCCTAGGTTTTTAAGATAGCCTTGAGGTGCATATATATATATATATATATATATATATATATATATATATATATATATATATATATAATCTAATGGCTTGAGTATTAGGGTAGTATTCCTCACACTATGACTCAAGTAAGAATAAAGACCACTTTGCCTAAAATGATAGCTCCTATGAGTTTTAAAACTATATAGTTTATCAAAAAATAAATAAATAAAAATAAATTGAAAACCAATGAAAATGATTTTTTTTTTGTATAAGGAAATGAGGAATTTTGAAGCCTTAAAGTCAAATATATTTTCTTTTTAGTGTTTGGAAATAAAAAATTCTATTGAAACCCTAGAACAAAAATAAAAAAGAAAGCAATATTCAAAACAAATTTATGGGTTCACCAATATGTTTTACCCTATTTTCTATTTAAAAATTTAAATTTTGGTTTAATAGGTATAAAAATTGATAGATATTAAAAATAAAAAGATGTAAAATAATTAACAATTTTTATTTTGAAAATTGATAAATATAGAAAAGTGTTATCCTTAGAAAAAACTAAGAATAAAAGTACATATCTCACATTAATATTTCAATTGTTCGTTTTAGATATCTAAAAGTGGAAAGCATTAAAATATATTATTGTACATGCTCAAGATAATGACTAAAATATAAAATAAATTATAGATGACCATTTTAGGTAAACAAAAGTGTAGGCCATTCATGTCCATTGATTACAAACTTGTTATAGTTGAATATGACTAATGACTAATAATAAAAAGATAGAAAAGGCAGAGGTTTGATAGTGACAGGTCAAAATTATAATATTAAAAAAATTAATGGACAAGACCAATGTACATAGACAATAGTGTAAAACATCCAATTCTATCGATAATGAAATTATCCATGTTGACTATGAAAAAAAAAGTTGACTATTGTACCTTATGTACTTATGTTTGATGGATAGTTTGATATATTATGACATAGAATCTACTGCATAGAAATCATTATTTTTATTTATTTTGTTTTTAAAACCCTAAAGACACCTTGAAATATTGAAAAATTTTAAAAGGAGACCACCCCCTTGATGATTGATTGTTACCTATGTATCCAATACTCTAAGGAGGGAAATCAAACCTATGTAGTTCTTCCACCAAAAGTGATTTTGAAATTGTGCTCCTTGAATGTGTATGCAACTACAAAAATGGTTTTTATACTTGATAATGATATCTCTTGACTTTATTTGAGATGATTTAGACTTGGATTATGAATTATCCTTATCAATAATATTAAATTTTTGAAGAATAGGGTAGATTTTAACAATGTATAATAGTGTGAAAGTGATCTATAGATAGTTCCAAGCTAATAATAATGAATGATATTTGATTTATATTTATAGGTGAACCTTTTGATAATTTAATTTATCTAACCTTATGAAACATGGGGGAAGACCCAACATAATGTTTAAAATATGAAAACTGGATATTATTTTGTGTAGAACATGACCACTCTAAGTGGACAGGATTTTGGTAACTTTCCTATCCACTTAGCATGGACCCATATCAAAATATAAAGGATAATTGTCCTAAACTAGAGATAATTTAAGGATAGTGTCAAGCAATTTAATCTTTTGAATAAATGAGCTATGTGTAATAATGATGTAAAAAGGTTAAGCTTGTAGATATATGTATGTGTCTATACTAGAATTCCCATTGCATTATTTGGGTGACACCACCTAGACTTGCCACTACTATCATGTGGCCACTATGACACCTTTGATATCACCTATGTTCCATAACCAACATCTAGAGTGCCTAGTCATATGCACCACAATTAAACCATATCACTTGCATACCACAAACCATAATATAGACTGCCTATAAATAGTGGCATGTGATCATTTGGCCTAATAACTATCAATCTACTAAGCAACATGATCCACCATGTCATTGATTTTTGGGTGGATTTATCCCCTAAGGAATAACCATACATAACTTTGAGCCTTTTGTGGGGTGATAATCTTTTGAGGCTCACAACTTTGATCTATAAAGCTTGGGAAGGTAATTTATTTTTTCACATTGCCTATTGTTTTGAGATAAACATAGTGGTGGGTTTATTTTCAAATTTTGATAACCCATTTTTTTATAATTTATAGTTTTTTCTTGCTTTCCTAACCAAGTTTTGTTTTTTAGAATTTCTATAGGCTGTAATTTTTTATTGGTAACTCATATTTACATGTAATGTTTCTAAAAGTGCATGGTTTCTCATGATCTACATATCTATTTACTATGATGTTAACTCACATTTGTAATTTTTCAACATAATTGCCTATTTTTATAAATTATGAATTATACTACTTTGATTATAGTTGCCACCTTGTTTTGAAATGGGATCACTCTTCAATACATTATAAAACTTGTATTTGGGTTTTTTAAATATATATTTTAATTACACTATTTTATAAAATGTCATGGGGGTTCTCTATTTTATCCTTGTCCACCTTCATGTGTGTGTACCTTATTTTTCACACCCTTTTCTCATATTAGTTGATGGATGCTTCATGTGGAATATTGGGCACTCTCACTTGAATTTTTTTTGATGTGCATGATTCATAGCCTTATTTTCCTTTGCATACCTTGTTTCTGTGTTGCACACCCACCAAATTTACACACTTTCTGAAGTCTTGGATCTTAATAGCTATTTTTTCTTCACTCCCTATTCAAGAATGATATATACGTAGTGTTTTTTCTATGTGCAGGGTGGATGTAGAGGTTTTATACCCATGCATTCCAGTTAGATGTATTATGTACCATATA
The DNA here is from genome assembly GCA_037957365.1 of Torreya grandis. NCBI lineage: Eukaryota > Viridiplantae > Streptophyta > Pinopsida > Cupressales > Taxaceae > Torreya > Torreya grandis. Next base: position 830,105 of record JARHVA010004292.1, on the reverse strand, counting down.
ATGCCACATAGGCAAATTCATTTAATCTTATTATTTTTAATTTCTCTACCTCTTGATCAATGAGTAATCTATTTCTTGGACCATGCCCTACCTTGACTATGTGTTTAGAAAATTTGTATTACAATGATTAGTGTTAATTTGTCACTTGTATGATTAACTATAATGAATTAAGGAGCGACAAATATTTTTGTTGAGTTTCATTTAGATATTCACTTATAAAAATAAAGGCTAGTCTTTGTACTTTGACATTATAGTTTCTGTAGGACATAATTATTGTCACTTTCAATCTTTGCTCCATTCCATAACATTTGATTCATTATATTATAGGATTCATTAGATTCATAAATCATGTATAACATATTCATTATTCTTTTTCTCATTCATTATATAAGGGTACCTCATAAATCATAGTTATTGGTTTCCATACTTATGGACTAAAGACTTTTTCTCTTTTACCACATCACCTAAGATGATCTTCAGGGGGGTGTTATGTGTATCTTATTCACACTTTATTTGAATTCCATATTATGTAGACGTTTTACCAAATTGATATTTATTATGTGCACAAAATTTTTAATGCACATTTGATGAGGTAGTTATTCTCATATGTGTGAGAATGGTTAGGTGTTTTTTAGAGAACACTTCCACCTTTCACTTCAAAAATAATAATCTCCCACTCACCTCATGATTTTCATATAAGGAACATCATGTGATTTTTGAAAAGGAATTGAGCTTATAGTTATTTATCCATAGTTGGTGGGGATATAGTATCTAAGGAGACCCTACTTTAGTGAATCCATTATTGGTTTCACATATACATTATGTATTAAGTTTAGTTATTATAATTTTTATTTACTTTGTGATTATTTGTCTTGTCTGAATACATTATGCGGATTGAGTCTTTACATGCTACATTTCCTAGGCTTTATTTTTCATAACACAATATTAGAGATTCATTTTATGTCCAATATGGTTTTAGTGATAATATTTAATTTATCCAATAATAAAATATATAATTGAAAATTAAACATGTTTCAAAATTTAGTAGTGTGTAAGATATCATAACAATTCAACAACTTGACTAGGTAATAAGTTTGAAATTAATGGATAGTTGGTGAAATGAACATTATACTTATATGCTTACAAATACTAGTAAGGATAATGATGGGGTTTTCAATAATATCAATATGTTTATGTTTAACTCTGATCCACAAGGTTGAGGGGAATTAAAATTAATCATTCAAAAACCTATAATGATTATTTATTTCAATAATATCCTAAATTGTGATTTTTTAGTTATAATGGAACTGAGAAATTTTATTAATGGTTGCACTTGAATCATGGATTCATTTGATTTAATTTCTAATTTGATATTTTTTATCATTAAACTTAGCTCATTATAAATAATTAAATGTGTTTTAGACCTAACATATTGAAAACACCCATTTTTTTAACCTTGTGCTATCACAAATGATGATTATGTATGTTAAAACTAAACTTGAGAATATAATAAGGTATCCATGTTTAAAGATTAACAAATGTCCCTTTTGGGAGTAAGATCATGGATTAATAAACAAATTTTGTAACCTAGAAGGGGTGCCTAGGAAGTTTCAAGACTATCATGGCATTCAGTGGAGTCACCCTCTAGGAAATTTGACTCAAGCCCTTACCCCTCTTGGGTTCTAAATTCCACACCTTGCCCTATAAGACTTTCTCTCTTCAAGAAATTTATTGATAAATTAATTATTTAGGATACATTTTATCATTCACATAAATAAAAATATATGGCACGATCATGATTAATGAGGGATGATGCATTGGATGGGGATGCATAAGGGTAACCATACACATGACATCATCAATATTATATATTGGCCATATTTATAAATAAATAATTTTTTTATATGGTAAAACTTGTTAAAATTAGGATAAAAAATTTCATAATTTCTCTTATAAAACTTTTAATTATGGAGCTTTGACAATAAGTTTTTTTTAATGGTAGAGTTGGGATATAGTAAATTAAGTAATTTTAAGACTTTATGAAAATAATTATGTTTGCATAGAATTTTAAATGGTTGTGAACTTGATCAGTGACAAATAATGAGCTTAATTTTACTCATTTAGAGTTAATTAAATCCCACTTTTTAAACCTTACAATGAAACAACAATTTCACTCTTCTTTTAAATATGGTTAGTATTATAAATTGATAAGTAGGTGCTCTAATTCACATAATAGAGGACCAATTATCTAATATGCCATTATTATAATTGTAATGAAAAAAATTAAATGCACAAATACTCCTATAAAGTGCACAAGATTACATTAATTTCCTCTTTTCATACAAAGTCTAGAGGAAGATAACTATTTTCAGCCACAAGGTTGTATCTCATATCTAATTAGTCTATGTAATGGTTGGAAGTTATCCAAGTGTTTGTTACAACACATAACTATAACTTGTTTTTGTATACTCATAAATTGAGTAGTTTAATCATTAAATTTTATCATGTATACCAAAAATATGAATCTGTAAGGTGTGGATGATCTCTTAGAGGTTGTTATAATGTTCTAAAACTAAGGTGTGAGGTCAAAAATGAGGATATTTCCATTGTTTTAAAACTTGATATTTAAATATTTGAAGAAGATGATAATTCACCACCTATTATCAACTATAAATATTTATCTATTAAAATATAATTTAATCTCAAAAAAAGAAGAGAGTAACCATTCTAAGATTCTTTCCTTGTTCCTTATATTGTTAATTTTAGTATTCTTTATTCCTTATTTACTGAATTTATAACCTTTGTTAATAGGAAATATCAATATAGGTGATGTTTCCAACATCCACTAATATAGGGACACCACTATACTATTGGTGAATTAAAAATTTTAAAAGAAAAATGTTTTAAATTTGACTAGATAGATTTTTAGCATATTTTCATGTAGTTTAGCATAATCAAATAGGAACAAGTAATTGGGATACAAGGTTGTGGCTTCAACTTTTTTATGATGAATTAGGGAACATTTTGGTAGTTTAGACTTAACTCTACTAAATGTATACAATCACTATAATTATTTTATCTGATGATTCCCCAACTGAGTAGTCATTGCTTAATCTCTCTTAGATCATGAGATCAAATTTGGGGCCAAAAATTATATCCATGGATGTAGATTCTTAGAACTAGTTATGAAAAGGATAAAATAACATCAAGTAATTCAAGGAATAGTTAGTATGTGTTTGAGGTCTATGTTGGAGGCTAGTGTAGAGTGGGGGGGGGGGGGGGGGGGGGGGAATTGAATTTATTCCTTCAGATGTGTAAGGTTGATGGAAAAACCATTTACAATTCCAAACCCACAAGGTTTCATTATGAAAATTGGAGTTATCAACTCAATTTTGATGATGACAATTTTGAGTAATAGAAGATGGATTTTATAGCCTCTTATTAACTAAAAAAATAAAAAATTATGAATTATTTTTGTGAATTAAACCCTCTAAAGACTTTAAAACCCTAAAAACTGATTAAATTTGATCATTAATGAAGAGCATAGTGTAGGATAATTGGCTTTATTGTTGGTCTTATCAATTCATCATATTTGAAATTGAATCCTGTAATTGTCATTGGAGGTTGTAACAAGTTTTTTTTTTGTATTCTTGGCCTCCCCCTCCATTCCCTAAGGGTGATGAGGTAAAAGGTAATTTCATTTAATTTACAGTTGGAAGGTCTTAAAATATGTTTGGAAGGCATATGATACTATATATAAGAATTATTGGGCTTAGAAAACATACAATAATGATATTCATGGATGTTGTATAATAATATTTTTATGGTTTAATTTCATATTTCATTTTTCAATTTCATTTTAGAGACATAAAAGGAACTATTATTTTATTCAGTTGTCACAAATTATTAACAAATATCAATGATTTAACTCTAATTTTTATATACTTTTATTGTATTCCTCTTAACCTATTATAATTAGTATTGAAAACTAATATATCTATATTCATATTCATTGAACAAGTTTGATTTGGTAGATAAATAAATATCCCACCTAGTTACCACTCATGGATTGTTTTTCGTTAAAATAAATATAAATGCAACTTGAGGGTTTTACATTTTTTTTGCAATTAGATTAAATTAAGTGAATGGAAGTTAAATTAATGGTTTGATTGAAATAAATAGTTGGAGTGTTATTGGATAATGCCACTAGTATTTTTATCTCACAACATGTGGTCACATAGAATATGTGTTCTTTTGAGCAAAGGGATAGGGATACAAGGTGAATTTAAATTAAAATGCAAAATTTAGATAATAGTGCACTCTTTTCATTCATAAATTTATTGTAGATTTGTAGGAATTTATTTCATTCAAGAGAATTCTTGATTTAAATTCACTAAATCTACAAAATCTTTGAGTTTTTTATTTTATGGGTAGAACTTTTTTCTCATATAAATATATATTAACCTATTTTTTTGTTTACAAGCATAATTAAAAATTATGAGTATTTATGTTTTATGTTAGGGTAAATCCATTTATCCATAACACAGTACCTTTTTTTAATTTGGGTATGATTGTTTAGACATCGAAAGTTAATCAATAAATTCTTGACAATACTAGTCCTTGAAATTTTTACCATACTTGTCCAAATATCCATCCAGATAACCACTTATTTATATTAAAGCCTTTGAATTATTTAAAATACTAATAAAATCTCACATAATTCCCTAATTTTTTCATATTCTTCCTTAATGAACAAATACTTCACTATCAATCTAGTTTCAGAAGTCTCTATCCATTTTAGATAAGTGCGCACTAGGAAGATAGGGATGCACTATACACAATTGCCCTAGTGTAAAATTGTATATAGTCCTCTAACTATAATATTTTAAAAATAACACACTTCCTAATGGCTCTCCCACATGAAACAATAGGTTATTTATAAGAAAAAATTCAAAGATTATATTATAAGAGCACATTAAGTGTCTCAATTCAATCCCCTAGTTACTCTATCTAACAATCTCTTTAAAATTCAATTTTAAAAGCATTTATCTATTCAAAAAAGATTCCTACTACAATTCAACTACATAAATATCATCACTATCCAAGTTAACATTTTTATCTTATAGGTTGAAGTCATCCTTTGTCAAGCATTCTAATCAAACTTTCTAGTTGGATTTTATATGATCTTTCCCAAAGGGAAAACCTCATTAGCCTAATGTCTATTCAGACTATGTAGGAAAAAATAAGTCAACAAGGGTTTTTCTAATGATATATTGACCATATCCCACATTACCACTTTTTTCCATAGGCATTTGATCTTGTTTGTGTCATTGTGTAGGTTAGGTTTTTGCTTTTGTAGGTGATATATACATCCAAATAGGCTCCACACAAAACTAAAAAATATTTATATAGAGGTGAACCAATCTATATTTTTAGATTTATCACACACTCAACATAAATAGAGTTGTATTAGCAAATAATAATGCATTGCAACCCTGTCCAACAACTGCACACTTATCATATAATACACCAAAGCATTATTTTCAATTAATATTGTGTTTGAAAGTTTTCATAAGTAATTTTAAATATTCATACTCAGTGAATGGATAACATAATTTAAATAGTTTAGTTTTCAAGGACATCTTTCTAACCATAACCCTAGTTATTATTTTTAATAATTTACAACTTCTGTAGAATGTGTATATCATAATATTTCTATAGTAGTCTATATTATTTATCTTCCTATATCAAATTTCAAGTTTACATTACTTTATATTTAATTTACAGTTTATAATTAATCTTAAGGGTAGACATTCTGGTGAACCCACTTTTAGAATATAACTTTGCTTTTATTGATTATTGATTTTTGTCCCAGGTTTTTAATTTAATTCTATAAATTTCTGACATTGAAATAATATAGTCCTCAACTTTGGATAATATTTGTAACATAAAAATTCAAAATTTTATACCTTGGAGTAATATGACACTAAAAAAATTTGTCTAGTCATCTCAAATAAATACTAACATAGAGTTCTTTATTTTAAATTTGGGTTGAATTTGGTTGTCTCCTATACATAAAAAAATTTTGCTTTTTCTTTTCCACTTTATTTTTCATTTGATTTTGATTGTTTTATAAACTATGTTTTGATAGTTTTCAAAATACTTAGTTATCATGGATAAAGGCTATGCAATATTCTATTTATAGACATCATGGTGTGAGGGGGTTACCTTAATACTCATAGTCATAGTATATAGCTAAACACAAATTTTAGTTTATACATGCCTCATGATATAAATAAAATGATAAATATCCCTTTTTTACATCAAAATGAATCCATTTTATCCATTTTAATTATGGTACACCTGAGAGGAGTGTATTTCCTAGTGAAGTTATGCTCAACTTACCCTCAAAACCAAGTTAGTGGGATATGGGTATGGTTATACCTCCATAGTTAGTGATATGAAATATCAAGTTGATAATTTTTTAAATGTGAGAAAGTATATCTAAGAGCCTAAAAATAACTCAAGACCCTTTCATAGATCAACCCCTTATCCTTGAGTTATGCTTGTGTTGTCTTCTTAGACAATAGTTTTGCTTATTTCATTTTACACATTTGTCATGGGTATAAAATATACATTTTATTCTCATTTATTGCATAGAATAATGTAGTTTTTTGTAGAATGTAATGTTTTTTTAAAAAAATTTAGTCATTATGTTTAAAAAATCAAATAAATGATCTTGTTCTCATACTTTAGTTCTTTCTCCTAATCTAACTACTTATTTTACCTCATCTTGTCCTCTAGTTGTACCTAATATTTTTGTAAAATATTCAATAACATATTAACAATTTAGATTTGGGTTTAAGTATCTACAAAAACATAATTATACTATGGGACAAGGACTATGTAAACATGCTCAAGGTATTTTTAATCATATATTTCCTTTTCACAACAAATGTAAAGCAGGCCTTGGTTATATAATAAATTCAACCTCTTGTATAAAAGTTTAGGATATATCATACCCTTTATTACTACCTATTATTTTAACATAAAATCTAATTTAATTATTATCACCACTATACATCAAAGAGATTATGCTCTACATTTTGTACCTTGTTCTACTCACCCTTAAACTCGATCCAAAAATGGTAGTTTATACACACACTCACGAATTACCCATTATTTAGACAATTTAATAAATTTATAATTTTCTAATATTTTTATGTGAAAAATGGCTTAAGTTATTATAATTTATCATTAAAAATGTAAATTAAAAACAAGTATTGAATAATATAGATAATCCATAAACTGAGTTGGTAATGGAGTTCACCCAAAATTGAGATAGTCTCTAAGTCTACTTAAAGGCTAAAGCAATCAATTAAAATAATAAAATATATCATTTCTTACATAAAATTATACCAATAAGGGGATTTTTATATACAAATAAGTGTTTGATGTCCTCTATGAAGTCTGGATCTGACTCTAGCTCTAGCTCTAGCTCTTTCAGACTATCTCTTGTCTCTCCCAAATAAGGGGATGCACAAGTTCATTGTAATGTCTCTCAAAGTTATGTGCAATGTATCTTTACCTATAATTACTAATATGATAATATAGACATTAAAAAATTTGTTTTTCTCTCAATAAGGGATTAAAATTTCCTTTTAATGTCTCCAGGAGGTTTGTGAAATGGGTTATTGGCCTTCAATGTGATACTCTTATAATATCATAAATAGAAGCTTTGCTTCCTCCTCTTGTTCTCCTTTATAATGGTTTTAAATCTTACATGATTTCTTGTGTTATTATTTAAAATATTGAGCCTTTTATAGTGTTTCTAAGGTCCTTGATTTATGGGTTAAATCCATATCCCTTGTTCATAGGGTTACAGATTCAAATCCCATTAGAATATGCCTTATAACCTTTTTTTAAGAAAAATTACAAAATCAAGGGATAAATACAAAGTATTTCATTTGGTTTGCCAAATATGTCATAGCATATTTTTGGGCCTTAAAAATAGGCCAAGTTGGGTGAGGGGGTCGAGCCCCACTCCAACTCCCACACATTAGCTCATAAGGAGTCTTTTTTTGGTGCTTTAGATAATCTTTTATCCCACTTTTGTGGGGATAACAATCAAAAGTTGTTTGGTAGATAAAATTCATCCCTTATAACTTGGTCATGTGACAATGTATTATGTGGAACTTACTTTGGAACTCATATCACTTAGTGTATATTTGTGAATGTCATGTTAAAGGCTATGATTGGTCCACACATTACATTGTACAACTCTATTTAGTTGATGATGTTAACATTGTGTTATTTTTTTTCCTTATTTGTTACCACCTTCAACATTCCATAAATTTCACATATAATGTCCATTTTACCCTATTCAAATTATGAAGGAAAGCTCTTAACAAGATCTATGATTTTCAAATAGTTTTAAGAAGATTTAAAACTATGTGATTTGGTCACTAGTGGAGATCCTCCCAAATCACTCCTCCCTAATAAAAAGCTTTTTTACCAACAAAAGTCTTGATTCATTCCTCTCTCTTATTTCAATAAAAACCTCTTCATATAACTCATCAAGTAATTTAGGAGAAAAATGAATATAAGAGACTATTATCACCTTGATTCATGATCATTAGAGGCTAACTTTGTTTATGTTTCTTGGAGGCTAATTATCCAAACTGATACTTGCAAACCTAGGGTAAAAAGAGAGTTCATGAATCCCTTTCATCTCTACCAGATGACCTTCTACACTCTTGATGTCTTATTCTTATTATTGGTAGATCTTAGCCACTTTAATGCACTATTTGTGGGCTAAGGTGAAGCTATCCAATTATTATATGTTTTCTACATTCTCCTTGATTCTCAACATTATTGACAAGGGGGAAAAATTACCTTGTATAATAAGTGGTGTTATAATATGTCACCACTTATACAATTTTACATTATTAGGGTCCTACAATTGAATGCAACATACATGGATTATAAACATAATTCCATTTATAAGAATTTCTTGAATTTGGGTATTTATAAAATGTGCATACAAATAATTACACATGCGTTGAAGAACATGCTTCAATGAAAGAAAATGAATGCCACTATACATCCACAAAATAATAGTGGTCTTATTGAGTACTACTCAGCATGGAAACACTTCTCATGTTGATTTCATGCTACTTCTTCTTTATCTTGGAGAAATACTTTAGTTGATATGCATATTATAAGATGCCCATGAACATGTTTCTCAACTATTATCTTACCCTAAAAACTAACTTGGAAAACATTGTTTTGGATTTCTCTCTCAATGGAGTGCCTATTTACCCATATTTCAAAATTATACAATAAGTGACAAGGATAATATGCTAACATAAATGTCAACATGAACATGAGATTATAAAATAGAAAATGATACAACCTCTTATAATGGGTTTCTCATAATGTGGTTCGCAACTTATATGGCTGCTCTATATTCATTCTCAATGAGTGATCTACCTCTACACTTGCTCATACATGTGAGGTTACTTTATTTCATGTTTCTTCAATAATGGAAACCCAAAAGTTATTTGAATGTGATATATAATCATGCTAAATAAACCTTAGCTATGAAAATATACTATCAATGAAACCAAAGAATTTATTACCATTCTAATTTGATGGATTCCCCTCTTTGGTTTTATCCCTTTTGATGGGATATTATATGGATAGGTGGGATTCTTCATGGGATGCCTCTTGGACTGTTGGTGCTTGACCAATTATTTCTTTTACAGCCTCTTGCTTTGTAGGGGTTTGAACAACCTCCTTGCTTGTAGGTTCTTGCATAACTTCCTTATTACCGATATTTGGATGAAGTTATGGATGAAGTTTCCAACACTTGTCAAATCAATGGCCACTCATATTACAATGAATACACTAATTCTTTCCCATTTTCTTAGAAATTAAGCTATTTTTTCCGTTATCCACATTTTTACTTCGAGAGTGGTGTTTAAAACTTTTTTCCTTCCTTTTAGAGGGCATGGACTTTATTTAGATGGATATCCTCTTCCAACACATGGCCACATAATGTTTAGTCATTCCAAATAAAAATATATATATATGTGTACCAAATTTTTTATGTTTCAAATCCATTCTTATCATAATTAAAGTAAACATTAGAATACTTATGCTTTCCATAAATTTTAGGGCTGTACTTTGTGAAATTTTTATGGGAGAAGATGTCTTACCTCCTCATTTCAAATATTCATCTCTCGTTAGAGATGTTTTTAATTATTTATAGATTATTTTACCATGATTGAAAGGTTTTCACTTTCTTGATTCTAGCTTGCACTCACCATCATGGAGTGACAGTGTGTCATATCCTTGTATGGACTATTTTTGTAGATCTAGTGGTTTGGTCTCTTCTTTTGAAGATTTTCTTACTTCAGCTATCATATAGCATTGTCCAACTTATCCTTTTCCACTAACATATACCAAACCTACATAATAGATGATTCTTAAATATATAAGGGATTAGTCATTCCTTGACCATTGATGCCAAGTCCCTTTCCATCAAATCCCATCTTGATTATCAATAAAGCCAATACCCTGAGTATCTTTCTCAAATTCACCAAAAGAAACATCTATATCTTGATTGGAATAAATATAACATGGTGAATTACTTACCATGCATATCTTAGTCATGGTTTGTACATCTATGATAGAGGATGGCCTCCTTTGCATGGTAGACTCTTCTTTCTTCTCCACTCCACCATTATGAAACTTTGCTAAAATATCTTTTGTGGATTAAAAATCAAGTTGTAACCCCTAAATAAGTCCCATTAGACATTCTCCTTAGAACATCACTTGATATTTTAGATCTTATATCTCATCCTCTAAGGCCTACAATATTTATCTTAATGCAGAGTTTTCCTATTAAATCTACCAGTTTAAGATTTCAAGCTCCTGAAGCTTTTCTCTCTTCAAAGCTTTACCCATGGTTATACTTTTATAACCAATAAACCTTCACTTCCAAATTAAAATTTATAAATGGAATAATCTAACATAAGGTGAAAAAGTGTTATCAAACCCTATAGAAAACCACTTTGATACCAAACATGATCCAAAAATGGTAGTTTATGCATATGCTCACTAATTACCCACTATCTAGTCACTTTAATGATTTTTTCAATTTCTCATCTTTTTATGTGAAAATTATCTTAAATGAATGAAATTTAGTATTTTAAAACTAAAACAAGTAGTAAAGTACAAATATAATCTACAAACTGAGTTGATAATGGAGTTCACCTAAAATCAAGTACTTCTTTGGGTCTGCTAAAAGGCTAAAGTAATCAGTTAAAATGATACAAAAATATCATTTCCTACATAAAATTCTTCCAATAAGGGGATCTTGGTCTATAAACAAGTATTTGATGTCCTATAGTAATTATAAATCTAGCTCTAGCTCTAGATCTAGCTCAAGCTCAGGCTCTAGCTCTTTCAAACTATGTCTTGCTTGTCTCTTCCAAATGAGGAGCTACACAAGTTCAATGCAATGTCTATCGAAGGGTTATAAGTTCCATGTAATGTTTCTAGGATGTATTTTCAATGATATTTTGGATTTGAATGTCCTACTATAATATTAGGCATAAAAACTTCATTTTCTTCTCTTATTTTCCTTTACAAGGGCTTTAAAGCTTGTAAGTTTTTTTTTGTATTTTTGTTAATTATAATATTGAGCCTTTTATATTGTTTTCAAGGCCCTTGAATTATGTGTTAAAACTTTATCCATTTTTCATAGGTTTAGAGATTCAAATACCCTTGGAATATGCCTCATATTCTTTGTATTTAGTAAGAAATCCCAAAATTAAGGGATAGATACAAAGTCTTGCATTTGGTTTTCCATATATGGAATAACTTATTGTTAGACCTTAAAAATGGGCCAAGTGGGGTGAGGGGTTGAACCCCACTCCAAATCCCACATATTATCTCATGAGGAAGCTTTTTTTTATTCTTTTGATAATGTTTTATCCCACTTTGGTCGGGATAATAATCAAAAGTTATTTAAGAGATAAATTTCATCCCTTATAACTTGGTCATGAGATCATGTATTACATGGAACCTTCCTTATAACTCTTAAAACATGATTTATATTTGTGAATTCAATGTTTTAGTATATTATTGGTCCACATGTTAGGCCATATAGGTATAGTTAACTAATGATATCAACATTGTGTTAATTTTTTCCCTATTTGTTGTTGCCTTCAATAGGCCATAACTTTCACATATGATATTTGTTTAACCCCATTCAAATTATGCTAAAAATATCTCGATGAGATATTTTATGTTTGCACTATTTTGGAAATATTTTAGACCGTTTTATTTGGTCACTATTAGATATCCTCCTATATCAATCTTATCTTTATCAGATTCTCTTATATACTTCTCATTTATCCACAACTTATTTTAGATTCTCGAGTTTGTGTTATTCAAACTAGATGTGGATGAACTCCCTTATCTTCTCAACATCATAAACCTATTGTCACTATTCATCCACCCATCATCCAAAATTTATGATAATTTTTCTAACCCAAAGGGTGAGATCTCACTGAGAAACTGCATAATATGCCGACTAGTATTTATATTCTAGAACTATTGTAAAAGGCAACTGATTATAAAGATATTATCTATGTTATGTTAAGAGATACTAATATTTCTATGGATACACATATAGATTTATTTTCTTCTATTATGAGCACCTTTAAAAAAAATTATATTACTATTTATTTTTATAAATAGGATCTACCCCCACACTACATTATTGATCATAATCTGTCATTATTCATCTAGGTTCAAATTCATGTGAAGTTGATTAAGAGGGTTTTAGTCAATAAGGGTTCTAGAATAAATCCATACAACTATATCTTTATACAAAAAATGGATTTTAATAAAATAAATCTTAAATATTTTTTGGCCAACTTATCCATAAATTTGATAATACTCAAAAAATAATAGTGGGAATAATCACTTTAGATATACTAGCAAGTCCTAAATTGGTCTCTAGTGTATTTTAAGTTATTACAGATCAATTATAGTATAATATATTATTTGAATGACCTTGGATTTAATATATTATGGATACACCTTATATAGTTAATTAGTGCATCAATTTCCTATGTGATTCACATGAGTATACAATTCTTGCATATGATACAACATTTTGATATTGCAAAATCACAAAATCAGATAAAGTCTCCTTCAATGTACCTAAACACCCAATTCCTATTACACAAATGCATACTTATGAGGTGGTTGAATATATTCAAGTAGTTTATTTTGAAACCCATCCCCCTAAGTCTTGAACATATTGAGGAACCTCTTCAATAAACTTCACAACAAGATCACATCTTTACATAACTTGAATATCCTATTGGAAAAGAACACAAGAAAGAATATCCTCTTATAGATTCCATAAAATTCAATACCACATTATCCTTATTGGTCAATAAAAAATATTCTTTTTGAAAAATAGAATATTATTAAAATAATGATTATGAGAATACACAATAGTTAATAGATGATAAAATAAAAAATATATCTTTCAATCCCATTGATGAAGATGGCACTCTCTCTAATTCCTTATTTAAATATATTGGATTTGGTAAGTATAGGGCTATCCCTCCTCTATAGGACAATGATAAAACAAAAATAATTGATAAAAAGTGGTGAAACATTATTTTAATACCATATCACATGATATTTATCATTCTATTGATTTATGTATTTCTAATCATATAATGATTGCATCTTCTAAGGAGCAAATGTATTTCAAATAGGTACAAGCTCACACAAGGCAAAATATGAAAAATAATATTTTAGTCTATTAAAAAATGAGTTTCTTAAAAAGGTATTTTCAATGCATGAAAATAATAACACTCTTATATATGTGGTCACCAAGAACACTTCAAAACAATTTTATTTTTATTTGGAGCCTCTTCTAGTAAATCCACTCATAGACAACAAACAGTGTGCTAATGTTGTAACTACTTGACTAAAATAAGAAAACATATGTGCCCTTGATCTTTTTAAATTTATTGGATATAACACACAACATATTCATCAAGATATAGGTTCCTATATTAACCCAAAAATTGCATGGTGTGATATTTATGAAATGAGTGTAATGATGATGAAATGATCTCTAGAATACACTCAAGTGTGTTCTATATGATGTCCTACTCTTTATTTTAACCCTGGCCTTATTTTTTATCCTTCTAATTCAATTTTCATCAAATTTTTATCCTTTCTTGGCTTAGTTTCAAAAACCCTCTTAATAGGATGAAATCACCCCTTTCAGCAACAAAACCACCCCTTCTCATTATGAAATTGTCCTTGCAGTTTTGAAAAAACCATGTTAATTTAGTAAACCACCATGATGGAAGTGTAACTTATAGGGTGATTTTTTCATAATATGGGGTAGTTTTTTAAATGTCTAGGGAAGTTTTATCATGGATAGGGGCTGTTATGTAATCTTCACCTGAAAATAGTGGTGGTTTCATCACCACTTATCTGTGTTTTATTTTTGGCTTGTAAAACTTGAGTTTTCATGAATTTTTCATGTTTCTTGATTTTTCCACCTTGATTTCACCTCCATGTTCGCAAACTCACTTTTACTCTTTTTTTAATAATTATTTTAAATCTCTCTTAGGTTCTACTATCAATTTAACTTAGTTTAACTACCTCATACAACCTCTATTATTATCCTATAAGTAAACCAATTATAGTTTGATTTTGGATCCAAATTTTGAATTAAAGATTGGTGTTTGGAATATATATATAACCCTATCCTACCTAATTTAAATTTTGGAAAATATTTTTCTCCAAATTTGATCATCTTCTTGGTCATTCTACATAATTTTTGGAGAGGAGAATTCATATGAATCAACAACCATTTATTTTTTATCTATGAATCAAGCTAGCTACTATTTAAACACTCTTATTTTTAATAATTATTTATTTATTTCATTCTTTCCCTTTCATACATATTTTATATATTTATAAGGGTTGCGATTGATAAATCAAATAACTAGTTACTTGATGATAACTTATTTAACACAACAAATCTTTTCTCTCGTTAGGTCATAATCATTGATCAGGTTGGGGGTTTTGTTTCTAATTTTAATTCATTAAATTAAATTGTTTTATATTTATGTTTTATTATTATATTAGGATATACATTTATAAAATTTAAAATTAATGGAAAGGAACTCTCCTCTTCTCTTTCTTTGGCATCAAAAACATAGCTTAGATTTTCATTGTTTACTTTTACATCTTTTTAAGCACGTAGTTTGCATCAAAACCTAGGGTACATAATAGGAAAAAAAAAACTTAAGGTTTCAAAACAATTCATTTTTAAGTTTTAAATATGCCTTGCATTCACAAACAAACATTCACAAATATACCTGGACAACCGAGATAAAAACAAGTTTACATCTTAGATCTAATTTTATTCATTTTCATAAGAAAATAATGTTGTTATAAGATCAATAAATTATAAAATCATAAATTTAAACTTATTTTCATTTAACTATAAATTATTTAATTTAATAATCAATCATTTAGAGCACCAAACAACTAGTTTATAGCATGCATAAAAGAATTTATAGATACATAGAGATTATATTTGCTAGGGTTTAGATCTAATATTGTTTTATTTGAATGTTATAATTTTTTTAATTTAATTATAGTTTTATTAACTATAATTGGAAAATTAAAAATACAAAGGTTTCATTTAGCTTGTATATAGGCAAACGCTTACATCTAGAAAAGTGTAAAAAACTCAACATTTGCACTCGTAGTCTAGATTTTAGTATTAGTGTTGCATGCATCAAAATATTATTGAAAATATAAGAAAAAATAACATTTAAATTCATTTAATTTAAAATTTACCTCAATAATTTCAAATTTACTTTTATTTCATTAATTTAAATTTCATTTTATTCGTAAAGATCTTATCAAAACATGCACAAGTACCAAAACAACCTCTAAACAAAGCCTTTTTAAAATGACTTCAATAAAAATACTTGATCACTATAGTCATATAAAATGTCCAAATTGGTATTTTGAGTGTGTCTTGTGACACCCCATCCATATGTCCTTCTAGCATGCTCTTATAACCCTTCTAAACACCTTTTTGCTCATTTCTAGTCATCTAGAACTTTTTTAACCTTGATTCCACCTCAGCCCATATATTATTCCATGTGTCAATCCTATTCCCCCAAGTCTTGAGCTTGTAGGATAGGATCACCCAATTTGGACTATAACATTGGGCACCAAAGTGTCCCATTGTTAGTGCTCTTGTGCTTTTTCACTTTGAGCCCCAATGGTCATTTTGATATGGTCCTTACTTTAATCATATCAGCCTAGCATGAATACATCTGACCCATGACCAAATGTTCCCTATAAAATCCCAATCAAAGATCATTTATAAAGGGAGGTGATAAAACTTACAAAGCAAGAAATAATACAAACAAAGCACTAAGGAAATCTTCCCTATTCTTTGCATATAATCACCTAACATAGCTACAAACCTACTTAGATCCTCATACCAGTCCCTAGCCACCTTAAATATTATAAAATTGGAATTTGCATCCACATCACACTATTGCACAAAGCACATTAGGTGGGAAAACTACATATGGCTTGATCCCTCTTTGAATTATTGGTATGTAGGTAACGTGCCCCCTTATGTGTGGATTACATGTTCAGTACATATTAAACACTAACCCCCCCACTTTCTCAAGTGGATCAAATATAATTTTATCAAGTATGATGGAGGCTTAGGGTTTAAAGACAAAATCAGCTCCATAATGAGTTCCATCAACAACCAGTACTCAATTTTTCATAGGCAGGCTCATATAGGAACAATATAACTACCCAAAATGTTTTAGGTCACTGTGATCAGTTTGGAAAATAGCAAAAGGAACAAACAACAACACCAGGCACCAAAGCATCAACTTTTTATTACTCTTATCCTTTTATCAAATGAAATATTAATTTAGGATTATGATACCTTCCCAGTCTTACATATCCATTTTTATCCTCTGTATTAGCCATTGCATTATATTTATAAATAAGTTATATTTCTTCTCAATTATTTCTATTTTTAGAAAGGTGAAAAAGACAAATCAAGACTATTTATTTGTTGTATTTATGTACTAATTTATTAATCTAGACCCTTAACTAAAATAGGAATAAAATTCCATTATTCCCAAATAAGTTAAATAATTTAGTGAACCTAATGTGACTTTAAAAATACTAAACAAGTTGAGTCTTCCCTTCATTTAGAATAACAAATTCTAAATGACACTATGAGAGTCACTATGTCTCAACAACCCCCTATAGCAGCCCAACCTTCATATGTGGCAAAACCAGTTATGATTAGTACATCTTCACCTCACGATATGGTTTCCCTTGTGTAAGAGATAAAATCTCTTCCATCTAAGGTGCTACATCTTGATCAAGGTGCCTATAGATCAACATAGGCTTTGGACTCTTTTTCTCTAATTCATACACCATTGGCATGACATATTGTTTTTACACCCTTACCATTAGGTTTTGTTCAATCCAAACTCACTCTATATGATGATAAGGGTGATCTAAAGACACACTTGAGATATTTTCAAATAGCATGCTTGTAATATTTGTCAAATTATTGGTTATTAACCAAGCTATTTCCTTAAATTTTAAAGGATTATGCCCTATAATGGTTCTATAGTCTACCAAATCAGTTGGTCAAAGAATTCAATCCTTTAGCTGACATGTTCCTAGCTCATTTCAGCATTAACATATGTGACAAGGTTTCTTATGCCCAAGTTTCATAACAAAAAACAAAGGTCAAATGAGCATCTCATAGATTATGTTCTTAGATATAATACTATTTTGGTTAAAATGACTAGCCCCATGACTGATCAAGAATTATAAGATATCTTCAAATAGATTTTTTTGCTAGCTTTACATGATTCAATATTGTTCAAAAAGTTTTCTTCCTTCACTGAGTTATGTCATACACTAAAAGAAAGGGAAGTCAAATTACTTTCAACAGGCAAACTCAAGTACACAAGCATATCAAAAAAAAAAACATGAGTAATAATAAAGTCCCATACAAAGTAAAGGTTAATGATAAAAAATTCAAAATTAACCTATAATTAATATGGTTTTAGAGCCCTCATAATGAGTGGTTTTTTTAGTACCTCCTCATTGAGCCTTTACCGATCTATCAATATCTCCAACTAGAGTCTTATAACAACTATTGGAATCTAATCTCATATCTCTCCCTCCTGTTCAAGAAGTTGATAAGACAAATATTCTTCCATGAGGATATGTTAAGAATGAATTCTATGATTTTCATAGGCTCTAGGCCACATAATGAATAGATGCATCAATTTGTGACACAAAATATAGGACTTGATAGATGGCCATTTTATTTATCTTGGCACTCCAATTGAGCCTCCTCAGATAAAGAAAACACAAGATAAGGCTCTAAAAATTTTCTCAAATCCTTTCCCATAGTATTCTAAATAGGAGATAGAGGGCACATCAGTTGTGCACCATGCATATCATGCACATCCTCTACCATCTACATACTAATAACCTTTAGTTGAGTCACATCCTTTAAGTGACATAATTGATGCATATAATTCTAAAGTTATAACTAGACTTTCGATCTCCTTTTCAGAGTAGGAGATAGTTGAGGATGATTTAGATTATTATGCACTCTTTATCAGAGCTTACATTGATCACCATACTATTCATAGTGTTCTCATAGATAATGAATCTAGTGTGAACATGTGTACTATGACATTACTTTAGCATTGGGGATATTCAAAATAGGATATCACTTCGATAGACATAGTTATCACTAGATTTAGTGGGCACATACAGAGTTCATTGGGTGAGATTATACTTCCTTTACATGTTGGTCTATCACATGTGGCCACACCAGTTACTATTGTTCCCAATGTAGGAGTCTTCAACATGTTACTTAGTTGATCATGGATCCATAAACTTCATGTAGTACCTTCCATAGTTCATAGATGTGTGAAATAAATTCACACTAATCAAGTTGTTACAGTTGGTGGAGTTTTTTATGATTTAACACTCCCCACTTTAGAGACATCTCCTATTATGTAGTCATCAGTTATAGTTCTTCCTTTGGTTGGGATTTAGACATAGCTAAGGCCTCCCTCACCCTCACAGAGAGTTCATACACTTCCATGGAGGCCTCTCTTAGAGTGACCACTACATCAACAATAGTTTCAAGACTCTAGACAAATTTTAGGTATATTATTCACACCTAGGGTAGTATCATTGAGGTCTCATTCCTCTACACATAGAGCACATTTTTAGATAGATTATTCTACTACCAAATGGGTCCCTAAAAAAACCACAGTTTCATCCACTTCTAAGAGTTATAAGGGGACCCCAAAGTCAGTTTTCACTACAAAGATTTTAGAGAACTTACAACATACATATCTTTTAGAGTCACAGTCTCAACCCTTCCATCATCTTTCATGATCACACATAATCCCTCTCCTTGATACAAGACACCATGATAGGGAGTCTTTTATGAGACTCATTGGTTAGTATCATTTCTTCTCAATATTTCTTGTACATAATTTATTTATACTTGTACATAATTTATCAATTTACTTGTACATATCTTATTTTAAAATACCAAAAATTATAAAATATTTCAAAATACCAAAAATCATATAACATGTCAAAATACAAAAACATTCAAATAACTCAAAAACACCAAAAAACTTTCAATGCATTATCCATGTTTTATAGTTTTACTACCATGATAGACTTACACTTTATTGTTCTATGCTATTTTTGTATCAATTTATCTAAATTACCATGCTTCACTTGATCACATAAATTTACTACATATTGGGTGACTATGGATCTAAAGGGCTATCCTTTGTATTCTTGATCCACCCTCAATGAACTGAGCACTCAGCTCTGTTTGTGATATTAATCTTGGTACATCACATACCCAGCATCACTCAACATCACAATAGGTTTTGTATTAGTTTGTGTAACCAATGAGGTGTATTCATTCCTTTCTATTCCTCTCTCTTTTACCTAGCCTTTGTACAATCTTATTTTGGACATAGCATGTCTATTAAGAACTGATCTACTCCTTGTTTTCTCTTATAGATTTATGCTTCATGTTGTGCTCTCTCTGTGCACACTCAACATCACACATCTTCATAGGCTTCACCTTTTTAGGTAAGTTTAGGTACACTTTCTATTTTTTTAATCCTAGTATTTCACTTTTCTAAATCACTAAAATAAATAGGGGGGAAATGTGGCTTGTGACACCCCATCCATAGTTCCTTCTTTCATGCTCTTGAAACCCTTCTAGACTCATTTTTTCTCATTAATAGTCATCTAGAACCTTGATTCCACCTTAGCCAAATAGTATTCCCTATGCCAATCCTATTCCCCTAGTTCTTAATCCTGTTGGATAAGAGAGTCCCATTTGGACTATAGCATCAAGCACTAAATTGTCCTATTTTTGGCACTCTTCTCCTTTTACACTTTGATCCCAAATGGTCATTTTAATTTGATCCTTATCCTTAATCATGTCATCCTAGCATGAATACATCTGACCCATGACCAATTTTTCTCTATAAAATCCCACTCAAAGATCATTTACAAAGGGAGGTGATAAAACTTATAAAGTAAACAAGAATACAAATAAATCACTAAGGAAAACTTCCCTATTCTTTACATATAGTCACCCAACATAATTGAAAACATATTCAAATCCTCATACAAGTCCCTAGCCACCTCAAATATTATTAAATTAGCATTTTCATCCACATCACACTATTACACAATGCACATTAGGTGGGATAACTACATATGTCTTGAAGCCTCTTCGAAGTATTGGTATGTAGGTAGCATTCCCATATAAGGTGTGTGAATTTCATGTTCAATACATCTTACACACTAACCCCCCCCCCTCATTTATAAAGTGTCTCAAATATTGTTTTATCATGTATGATAGAGGGTTAGGGTTTGAAGACAAAATTAGCTCCACAACAAGTTCCATTGACAACCAGAGCTCAATTTTTTATAAGCAGGCTCACATAGTATAACATAACTACCTATAAATATTGAATTATATATATGATTAGTTTGGATAATAGTGGTAGGAATAGACAATAGTATCAAACACTACATCATCCACTTTTTGGTGTTCCTATCCTTTCATAGAATGAAAGCTAGATTTAGGTTTACGACACCTTCCTAGTCTTACATAGCCATTTCAACCTCTATATCATCTATCTCAATATATTTATAGTTAATTTTTATTTCTTCTCATTTATTTCTAGTTTTAGAAAAGTGAAAAAGACAAATCAAGATTATATTTATTTGTTATATTTCTGTACTGATTCATTAATCCAGACCCTTAACTAAAATAAGAATAAAAATCTATTATCCCACAAAAAAATTAAATCAATCACACATTTATAAACATCAATCACCCCATTAAAACACATTATAAACAAAATTTATGCTTAGATATTTCTAACTTGCTTTGATTTTCTATTAGATAATAGTTACTAAGCATCCATATCCCCATAGAACAAGTCCATTTTCTATAGTATCTGCTCTTATTCCAACAAGTGTACTTTAGATAAATATATATTTTGAACTTAGGATTTATGAATTTTATTTCACTCAAATTTCATATCTTATCCTTAGTCAACTTGAAGCCTTATATGATAAATTTAGGCCCATGGTCCCTTTAGTAGGATCCCTTCATATTCATCCATACTAAGTGAATAACATTCAAATATAAGTCTTCCATATTATATTTCCTTTGTCCTCAGGTCTAGCCTTATCCTATTTCATTTAGGATACACATCACCTTTTATTACATTAGATATCTTAGCCAGACTTTGATAAGTCAAGTGCATAGGATAACATGTTACTTTTTGCATGTACAAAAATTGGCAAACCCAGTGTGAAAGATACATCCTTTTACTCATTCCTATTTTCTCTCTTATTTTTAAAATTTCCTTTCATATATATTTTAAGAGTATTAAATACTCCCTTAATATGTCTAGTCATGACATATTTAAGAGAACCATAGAATTTGAAACCTATAGGAGGAGTCTTCACCCTAGTGGTGAAGCCTAGCTTCATAGTTGGAATAACAACACTCCTCCACAAAATGTGGAGGTTTAATATCAAAACCACCCTTACAACTCACAAATTACATCAAGGATAGTGAACCAAATTTTTTGGGATCCACCATAAACTACTATAAATCCCCCTAATCCTAATAACATGTCCTCCATTGGTTGGAGTGCAACCAACACTCACATCATAACAAGACCAGTTGTTAGCCTTCAAATCTTAGATGTCAAAAGTACAAATAAATATGATTAATATATTGATAGAATTTTTAACTTAGATGATGGTATAATTTGACTACAAACACCTTTGAATCCTTCTCCCAATATCAAAAATATCACCATCTCATAGGAGAAACACTCAATGGCTCCTCTAGGGACATCTAACCTGAATCAATTTATTGGTGGTGTCAAATCATACCTCTTATGATTTATACCAAAGAGGTCACCAAAAACACCATTCCTTCCTGCTTCAATGGACTCATCTCAACTTGGTGGGTTGCATTTAAGATTCATAGACTAAAAAATCCTATTTGAATCAAGGTATGGCCACCCATCCCCTAATCAAGGCCATTCCTCTCATATTCTTACCCCAATAGTAACTTACCAACTATCATTGTTTCCATCTAACCCACTTCTTGTCAACTATTCTCCAAGCCAATATCCTAGGGACATCCTTACTTATGTCATATTTAATCCCATTGCTTCTAACATTCTTCCTTAATACCAAATCCTTTCTCACAATCCTATGATAAGTTGCTACATCTACACTCCTAACAATATGATGGCCAATAATCCATCACCCTACATCCCTTTAAGTTACATATCACCATGTACACTCCCCCTTTGTAAACCAACCATCCACCACCCTATATCCCTATGAGTTACATGTTAACATGTATACTCCTCCATAACAAACACCTAGCCCTTTTTTATCTATCACTACTCATCTTTACTATCATATGTTTTATAAATCCACCCAACTGGTTAACTATTTTCTAGCCTACTCCACACCACCTTACCAAACACCTTATTATCCTCTCATTAGTTACACAAATAACCCATATCTAAATCCACCCATTCAATATTTTTCCACTATGTCTTTAGTAGATGTCAATGACACGGGGACATATTTTTAGTACTTTAAATAACCCCTTTATCACAATATATGAGGATATATTATACCACATCCCCTACCCAACTGCCTTAAATTCAAGGGAAAAGGAGAACCTCATGTGCATGTCAAGGAATACACTATTGTTTTTAAAGAATCCTTTCCTTAAAATGAGATGGTTATAATTTTTTTCCAAAAACCCTTAAAGGAATTACCATTAATTAGTATTATCACCTTCTTGAGGGGTTTATACATTTTTTGGCTAAGTTTGTCAAAACATTAGGTATGAAAAAAATCCTCAAAATTGTCATACAAGAGTTATTTCACATCAAGCAAGAACATAATGAATTATCTACCCATTTCATTAGGAGATAGCATCAAGTCTTATTTTCACATTCTAACATGTTGCACATGGAACAATGGGAATTATGTGATCTCTTCTTGCATTCTATAAATAAGGAGACAAGATAAGATGTGCAAAAATTCCCCTATTAGTCATACAAATAAGTACTTAAAAGTGATCTCATAATTGACCAAGTGGCCATCAACTATGGTAACAAAACCTACATGACCAATGGTAAGATAGACATCCCAAATAAAAATATAGAGGATATCAAAATGTAACCAAAAGAAAATTAACAATCAAGGTCTTAAGGTTATAAAAATTAACTATAATACCACCAAAAAGGGTATCATAAATCCAAAACAAAGGCAAATACACCTAACAACAATCAACCTCATCCATAAAAAATAATAACCATGCCAATAATAACAATATGGGTAGGAGATATCAAAACCCTCCACCTTCTATTCACATGGTTGACTTCAACCACCTTCCTCATAACACCTAACGGAAAAGCCAAAACCAAGTTCAGTTTCAAAATCAATTTCAAAACATTGAACCTAATCAAAATAAAAAAAAACTATAACAATAACCAATAAAGGTTTGGTCCATAAGGGTAAAATTAAAGGCCTATGGAATATGACCCCAATGTTTATTTCCTCTTTCACTAAGTGGTTGGACATGACACTTTTGCTTTTTAGGAGTATAATAATTTCATCCAAACAATCCTAAAAATAAAAAATGTGATTTTTTTTGAAATGTTCCTAGGGAATGTAAATGCAAAACCTTAGGTTTATTTCAATGCCCCATGACCCATCAAAAATAAAACATCAAGATATATTGAAACCATTTACCAAACCATCAAGCATGAGTTACCCAAAACCAACCATAGGGTAACTTATAAAATAAATCAATTTAGCATAGCCAACCCATACCAACATGCACCAATGATGCCAAGGCCTATACCTCTGGTACAATAACCTTGATGTGGCTCCTCAATTAGGGATTTAAGGGAAGACCAAAATGATATGGTTAATGGAGTTATAAACTGAGGAAGAAGTGAATATCATCACTTGAACATGGAAGTATCATCCCATGACTCTTCACCCTTCTAATAAATTAGATGATGATATCATCCCAGAACATATGATAAATTATGACTTAGTCACAAACTTTATGAAGACATTATCCCACATCATATTTATTTATTTTATCAAAAACTCACCTAACCAACTTTTGACAATGCTTGATTACTTAGGGTTGGGTCACCTAGTCAGTGTGACTCCTCTACCATAAGTGAAAATCAATCACATTGATCTTGACATGTTTTTTTAGGGAAAATTTTGAGGGATTATAGTTATTTTTTTATCTTAGGATTCTCTATCGCATCTCTAAGATGGCGACAAGGGGTATCCATCTTTGTTTTTACAAGTATGTATCTACAAAAACTATGTAAAATGAGCAATGGTTGCTGATGGATTAGTTATGAACATAGTTCCCTTCTCATTCTTATAAAATTTAGGTTATGGGAAAACCAATTTTTCAACTAACTATAACACCCCTCAAGTTTATGATAGCCTCAGGTACATATAAATTGGAACCATCATACTTTAAATTATTTTGGGTCCTAATACCATTTTAATATAATTTCATATGATTGATAGAGATACAAATTACAAAATGAACTTGGGTAGACCTTGGATACATAAGATGAAGGCAATCCCTTTTACCCTATTCCAATAAATTAGATTCCTCCACCTAGGGAAATTATGTGTTTCTCAAAGAGATCCTAATCCATTTGATACATTCAAATAACAATGCACAAACAACTAGGGATGTAAATTTATTATCACTTTCCCACCAATGGTGTGGTAAAACCCAAATAATTGGTTAAAAACAAAGACCACCAGACAACTAAGGTAGTTGTCTTAAAGAGGGGTGATGGAGTTCCTATGCCCCCACCAAATGAATAACCTCAATAATATGGATTTGAAATAATATAAAAAGTGAGTGATTAAACTCCTATGAATTTGTTACTCATCTTGATTAGATCTACGATTATGATTATGATTATCAATATATTAGAAAAATATGAACCAATCAAACTTCCATTTGATATTTATAGGATTAAAAATTATAATCCTCACTCTTGGATTATATTATCTTAACCCTAGTGTTTTAGACCACCATGTTAGCATGATATAACTCTTGGGGAATGAGGATAAACCCCCAAAAGAGGTTGATAATTCATATCTTTAATGTAGTCACCTAATGACCTATCACATAGGGGTAGGCATTAGTTTAGATCTTAGTTTAGACTTTAGGATAGATAATGAAACCATTCATCCTCCCTCATCCATGATATCTCTTGATGGAATGATTCATACATTAACAATAATCACCATATAAATTAACATCAGTTATAATTATTACCCAATAATCCCAAATATTGGGTCATCTTTCACTCTTGGAAGAAAATAAGACCATGGAGAGATACTCATTAAGTTCTCACAAACTTTGCCTGAAAAAGATAGAATGAGAAAAATAGATTCAACCATGTCTTATCAATAGTATTTTGAGCTTCACCAATACATATACAAACCTCTCATACAAGGACGAGTTTGTAGTAAATAAACCATTAAATTCTCAAAAACTTTGTCCTTCCCTTATCTACAAATTATGACAATACATATAGAGATATGCATGCCTTATCACCAATAATGTGATCTTAAAAAATATGTTTGTGAATGTATTATACAAGTGGGAGACTTTATCCTAAGACTTGATGATAAAAAAGATAAAAATAGAGAATAAAGTCATAAATTTAGACCTAACCAGTTAGGTCCTTACCTAATGACCAAGGATTTTAAAAATGGAGCCTATCGGTTATATGTGAATCTAGGAATTTGACTCAAGAGAGGATGGCTATTATGGTGTTAGTTCCAAAATGAAAACAAAATAAAATAAACACACTAACTAGCATAACATCTCTAGGCCTAGAAACTAAGGAGAGCTTAGTTAACAAACATGAATAAAACACACAACTAAAATTCAAAAGAAACCATTTTTTACCTTCCTTGGATGCTCCAAAATGTTTTTTGTAGTGTCTTGATCGGCTTGTGCTCATGAAGTCTTCATTGAAGGAAGCTTGGCTACCTCAAAATCTCCTTGGAAACTTTGGCTTGTGGATTGTCTTGACTTGGATTCAATTTGGCATGGTAACACTAGTTGCTTAATGCTTTGTAATTAATTTTGCATTATAACTTTGCATAATCATGTCTTAAAATTCATGTGGTAAGGCCTCCTATTTATAGATTTTTGAGAATGTCTAGAATCAACCTAAACCATCCATCCTAAGATTGAGATGTGTGGTTGAGAATTAATTCAATTTTTATAATTAAGTTTATAATTATCCTCATCATGACATTGAAAGAAGGGGAAATTAAGAGGCATGGAGGGCATCATAGAAGGCATTGATGAGGCATGAATTTTGATATTTGTGGTATTTATGTCCTAAGGATGTCTTCCCAAGAAATGAGGTCACCTAATGATGCAAATATTCAACATTCATTTCTAAAAAAAGTATTCAACAAGTTTCCATGGAATTCTTAATTAGGCCTCGATTTGGATTAATTATCTCTTAAGCATGTTTAAGCAATTTGTGCACAAATTACTCAAATTGATCAGAATGTCTTGTTATTGGTCCAAAATCTTGATTAGATTGGAATTGGAAGTCACTATTAGATGTGTTGGATCTTCTATCTCATTTACAATGTTACTAATAGTAAATAACAAAGGTACATTTCTTGTGCAAGAGATCTGATAGGAAATAGAAATCTAGACCACCTAGGTGTAAAATTAGCATTTTAACTCAGAATGATTTGATCAAAGTTAGCTGGCCCATAAATTGCATTGCCCCATTTAGGGATACCCTAGCCAAAATCAACATTTTAATATATCAATTTAAATGCATTTAATGAATTTTAGTGTTTTTATGCCAAATTGTGCACTTTAGGTGTAAATTGGTCAAAAGCCTAGTTGGAGGTTATCGGTGGCTAGATTTAGGTGTCTATAGTTTACCCCTATTTGGGAAGGCTTTACAAGATATAAGCATAATAACATCTTCTCAAATAATAAAAAGGTGTTGTATGCCTACAACTACAATGATGATAAACTAACTGTGTAATACCCCCTTGAGGGAACGGTTGGCACAAATACATAAGCAAACAATCCCATGGAAAGAAAGAAGCAAAATGAGGGGACCAAAGAAAGGAAAGATGATGGGGTGAAAACATAATGATATTAAAAAATTAGTCTATGTCATTAAGAATACAAGTGGGATGGTGTATAATGGTTTTCCCAAAGGTAATTATAAACATTGTACCCTGATAGTGGAAACATGGTATGATAACACAATATTTTACCCAAAGGTGGTTATAATTATTGAGAAGATGGAGTTTCCCTAGTTAAGATAGAAAAATAAGAGAATAACATGCCTCTATATGGGTAGAAAAATTAAAGTGGTGAAAACACAATGATTTTCCCAAAGGTAGTTATAATCATTGAAAAAAGTGGGTGGGATGGTGTGCCATGATTTTCCCATAGTTGGTTATAATCATTGGACCCTGATTATGACAAACATTATAAACTTGGCTGAGGATGATGATAAATTAACATAGAGGGTAATGCTAAATTGGAACAACCTACTAGTAGAGAGATGGTTAAATTAATTTGTTTAGGATATGATTGGGATATCGGTGCTGAAGAGATGCCACCATTGATGAATAAACTTCTTGAAGATAAAGTTTGTTATCACATGTGTCGGTAGGAATCATGGTATAACATCATGAGGACTTGGCCAAAATATGTATAAGGATTGACTCTCATAATTCGATACTCAATATAAAATAATGCACCAATGATAGAAACTATGATGACAATGTAAACATATAAATATGGATGGATTTGAGTATAAGTGTGAGCAAGGAATCACCTAATGAACACACATAAACTATATCAAGGCAACAATACTGAAAGTAAACAAACAAGCACACAAACAAAACAACAAAGAAATAAACAAAGAAACACTCAAAAGAAACCATACGAATAGTGCCCCTAGAAAATAGGTTAAAAATTTAACACATAAACAAAATGGAAGAAATAGAAGAAAAGGAAGGGGTGGTCGAGCTATTTCCATATGCACTAGGAAAGTGGACGCTACCTACATAGTTCCATGGATGTAATATCCAATAAGAAAACTTTAGGCCAAATATATTTCTCTCAAGGAATGGGAAGAATGTGATAACTGATGAAAAAATATAATAGATGTGAGAGAAGAAGAGGAATGGTATTGCAAAATGGAAAGTGCATGAGAGAAAAAGGCCAAAAAGGATGGGGAAACTAAATGACAAGTGATTTGCTTGTAACTTAGTAAGGGTTCCCAGAATCCTTAAGGCAAAGAAGTGGTCAATATTTTTGTTCTTTTCTAATGATTTTTAAATGTTTCTGGAAATGTTTTGGAGTGTCTCTACTCAATCAAGAATGATGAGACACTAAATGGTTCAAGCTCATAAAATGGTGAGAGTTTTTAAACTAAGGTTTCTCATAAAATGATGAGAGCATGGCTTAGGTTGCTCACAAAATGGTGAGAGCATGGCTTAGTTTGCTTGCAAAATGGAAAAATAATGGCTTAAGAGGACTAAGGTAACCTTAACATGAATTGAGTAGGACCCATATAGTCTTAGAGTAGGATGTCTAGTCACTATAATTATACCCTTGTAGCAAAGGACTTTGACTAGTGTAGCAGTCAATTCAAACAAAACATGTATAGTTGGTAAAAAGACATAGTACAACATAGGAAGTGGCGAGTTGGTATGCCAAGGATTAATAAACAAATGTTTCCCCTAGTTTTCCCATAGTCAGTTATAACTAGGACACTAAAACATATATCAATGGTACTAAGTTTCCCAAAGATGGTTATAATTAGTAACCAGATTGGTGATAAGAAAGAAATAACAAATGAAGGATACAACTGCCAAAACTTCTACCACACTTCTCTAAAATATGAGCTCTATCTAAATTCCATGAACTAACTGATGAAAATGATCATATACCTTGATGCTAAAAATTTGTAATGAATGGTAAAAACCAAGGTCAAATAGGCTAGGCTTTAGAACACACTGGGATGATAGGTTAGAAGCAGAAAGTGGATATAGCTAAGAGGAAAAATAAGGATGATATTTATAAAAAGAGGAATAATGATAAAATGGCATAACTAAAATGGTCCTTATAAAAAATATACCTTATCACTCAAGCATAGTACCACTTGAGATGAATAATATTCATCAGCTTAGGAAGTTCATCTCCATCTAGTGTGACAAGCTTGTATGCTCTTGATCCATAATCTATAGTAATGATGAAAGGCCCTATCTAGATTGGTTTGAATTTTCCTTTATGCTTCTTCTCAACCATGGTATTCTTTCAAATTTTTTTAAGAGAAAGATCACCAAGTTTAAATATTATATACTTAACATGCTCATTATAGTGGCCTTTGAGTTAATTCTGATATGCTTAAAGATTATTAAATTTAGCTATACATTTCTCATCAAGTAGGTTTAGCTCTTTCAGGTGAGTTACTCGATAGTCATGATCATCTAGGACATGATTGAAAGAGATACAGAGTGAAGGCAATTTGACCTCAATGAGAAGGATGGATTCAGTACCATAAACAAGTGAGTATGAAGTGGCTCCTATAGGGGTATGATGATTGGTATGATATGCCCAAAGGGAAACAAATATCTATAGGTACCAGTCATAACTGGCATCATTGATAATATTTTTGAGAATATTGATAATAGTTTTGTTGGATGCCTTGACTTGGCCATTACCTTGAGGGTAATATGTTGTAGAAAAATGTTGTGTGATGTTATATTCAGTACATAGTTGATCTATATCCTTGTTCTTGAATGATCCTCCATTATCAAATATAATGTTAGAAGAGATACCGTAGTAGAAAATTAAATGGTTGAAGATGAATTTGGAAATTTGCTTTCCAGTCACGTAAGTGAGGGGTATAGCTTCAACCCACTTAGTGAAATACTTGGTGGTGGTAATGATATGTTTATGGATGTTAGATGAAGTGGGGTTGATCTTCCCAATAAGGTCAATCCCTATGTCAAAAATGGCCATGGTATCGACATCATTTTCAGATTTTTGGCTAGGGAATGAATAAGATTAGCATGCCATTGACATTTATCACACTTCTTTACATATGCAATAGCATCTGCGTTGATCGTGGGCTAATAATAACCACTATACAAGAGATTTTTGGATAGGACTACCCTGCTAAAATGAGATCCACATACTCCTTCATGAACTTCTCTTAACGCTAGTGTAGAATCTACTAAAGTTAAATAATGAAGTAGAGTTCCATCAAAACTATGATGGTAAAGGGTGGATCTAAGTAGATTATAATAAGTAGAATGATGAATGAAGGCTTTGGTTTATTTTTGAGATAGTTTAGGTGGTATAACTTGGTCATGAAGGTAGTTTTAAAGGTCTGAGTACTATATAGAATTAAGACCAATAATATCACAAATTAGGGTAATGATTGAAGGTTTATGAGCTGGTGCTAACAAATTCTTGATGAGGAACTGATACTCTCTAGCTTTATCTATTTGTTGAATTAGAGAGCCAATAGTAGCCATGGTATATGCAGTTCTATTACTAGCCCTTGGTATGTGCTCAAATTGAATGTTGGAAATTTGTTACTTAAGAGTGTCAACCATGGTTTTATATGGAACCAACTTTCCATCTTTGGTCTAAAAATGATCTATGACCTAATTGATGATTAACTAAGAATCACCATAAACTTGGGGATGAGATATGTGCTAATACACTACCTGTCAAATTTGTACAATAAGTGATTCATACTCAACCATGTTGTTTGTACAAGAAAAGTTGATTCTAAATGATTCAAGGATTAGACCCCCCTATGGTGTAATAAATAATAGGCCTACCCCCAATCCATGTGTAGTAAATAAAACATCAAAATACATCTTTTAGGGCTGCTCCTCAATGGGTGTGTCAATGATGATCATTATTGATTCATTAGGAAATTTAAATGTGAGTGGCTGTGTCTATGAGAGGTGCTTCTACAAGTTGATCTACAAGAACTTATCCCTTGATTGCCTTCTAATTGCCATACTCTATGTCAAACTCACTGAGAAGCATGATCCATTTAGCCATTCTACCTTGCAAAGCTATTTTAGATAGTAGATACTTGAGTGGATCTACTTTTGAAATAACCATAGTCTTATTATTCAACATGTAATGGCACAATTTTTGAGCTATGAAGACCATGGCTAGATAATATTTTTTAATAAGTACATATTTATGTTCATATGTAACCAAGGTTTGACTTAGGTAGTATATGACATTCTCTTTTCCATTGTCATCATGTTGAGCCAAGAGTTCCCTTAGAGCATGGTAGGTATTTGATAGGTATAACAAGAATGACTTTCCCAATATAGGAGGTAATAAAACATGTGATTTAACAAGATGGTCTTTGATTTATTGAAAATCTATTTGGTAGTGATCATCCCAATGAAATGTAACTCCCTTCTTTAGAAGGTTTGTAAATAGATGTCACTTGTCTATTAATTGAGAGATGAAGCATCGAATTGATTGGATCTTACCCCATAAACTATGAAGTTTCTTTAAATTGGTTGGTGGTGGCATCTCAGTTATAGCATGGACTTTAGGTGGATCAACTTCAATACCTCTATGAGACATGATGAAGCCAATTAATTTGCCTAAAGTTACACCAAACACACACTTCTTTGGATTGAGTATGACTTTTTACTTTGATAATATTTCAAATATCTTATGCAACACTGTTGGATGGTCAACCCTAGTTTTGGATTTTATTAATATGTCATCAACATAGTCTTCCATAATATCATGCATCATATCATAGAATATGATAGTTATGGCCCTTTGATATGTAGCTCTAGCATTCTTAAGGCCAAATGGCATTACCTAATAAAAAAATGTTCTCCATGGAATGGTGAACGCTATTTTATGTTGGTCTTCTAGTGTTATTCTAATCTGGTTGTATCTTGAAAAGCCATCCATGAGTGAAAGTATTTCATAACCTGCCATGGTGTTAATGATCATGTCAATATTAGGTAATGGAAAATCATCTTTAGGATAAAATTTATTGATGTCTCAAAAATTAGTACAAATTTTGATCCCTTTAGGCTTTTTACTAATAGATACCACACTAGATATCCATTTTGAGTAGTCAATGGATCGAATACATCCTTCTTCTAAGATTTTTTCTAGATTTTTCTTTACCAATACAACAATGTGAATATGCATCTTACATAGCTTTTATTTCATTAATTTGGCATCAAGATTAACCATAAGGTGGTGTAGAAACATGGTGGGATCTAAACCTGACATGTTAAAATAGGCCAATGCAAAGATATCTACAAATTATTTTAATAGAGATATAAAGACTTCATGTTCCTTATTTGTGAGGGATGTGCCTAATTTTATCCATTTTAGGTCTAATGGAGTCCTGATATTTACCTCTATTGTATCTTCAACTAGAAGGGTTGAATCATCTTCTAGAATAGTAGGCAATAACCTAAATTATTTGATTATGTCAAGGTCCTCTGTTAGGATTTGCTCTTTAACTTCTCCTAGGCATGATGAATCTGATTCCCCTGATGGGAGATCTAGCCATGTGATAAAAATAGTCAAAAATTCTTGAAGAATATGATAAAATACTTGTTGTTTCTCAAAGATAAAATTGGATCCATATGCAAGTTCATCATTGGTGATCTCCTAGTCTAAATTTGAATAATAATGAACACCCCCATCTAATGGTGCCTGAAACAAGTTTTCACCACTAGACTGGCCTTTATTATTACTGTTTCCTTGATAAATAAATGCCTCAAAAAGATTTTCACTTTGGGACCTCAATGTTTTACTTATTTGTTTTTTTCTAAGGGTGTTCACTTCCTCTCCAAAATAGGCTACAAGATCCAATGTAATTGAGAATCTTGACTTGTGATCTCCCAATGAAACATTGTCTTTAAGGCCTATAAGGTCACAAAATGCCTCAGCATTCTATAACTCATCAACCGATAGACTAGATTCTTGTTGGTCCCAATCTATCAGTTGGGGATAATATAATGGCAATGGGTTGTGATGAATAACCAAAGTAAGGGTACAAATGGCATTGTTATCAAACATGTTGGTTTTAGCTAGGTCATCAAAGGTGAGGCTATGATTAGACTCTACTTCATAGTCAGAATCATCCTCACTAGTTACTAGTGTTAGAGTTTGAATAAGATATGTGGGGTCATCCATAGGTGTTTTAAATCCAAGTCCATAAGGTCTTTCATACTTAGTCATGGAAATTGGCTCAATGGTTCCTTGTTGATTCAATCTGAGGCCTCTTCCTTCATAATTGTGATGCTCCATGATCCTATGAGGAATATGATACTTTGTATTTTTATAATAATCAGCTTGGTTGTCATTTTATAACAATGATTCATCCCCTTCAAGATGGTTAGGTTCTAGGCCAGAGGCTGGTATAAATGTGACAAGTCTCTTATCTTTGTTTTTTTATTACCAATGCATATGTGGAGTGACTTTAGGTTGCCCAAAGGTTTTTGGATTCTAAATAAGATTGGAAATATGAAATGTATCATGGGTCACATACTCTGCTAGTCTATTATCTAAAATGGTGAAATGATTAGAAGCTTTAAGAGGTGACGTGTGGGAAAGGGAATCCAAGGTATTAGGATTTATGTAATTATCTGGTGAAGGATCAATAAGTGTAGCCTTTCCTTTATCCTTCTTATAACTTGGATTCATCCTATACTAACAATTGTAGCTTTGAAATTTGGCCTTAAGATTTTTATAGTGTTCATATGGGTGTAAATATCTTGGAATATTCACTTCCATCCTTGAGTGGGAAAATTTGATACATTGGTGCAGCATTGATGGGACTACATGAATCTCATATAAACTAAGGCCTACCTAGATGCATATTGTATGATAACTCAAGAAAAATCACTTGGCAAAGTGTATCATGGCTCAAAGTCCCAATGATAACTAGAAAAATAATGGTGCCTTATGATTCTCTTTCTTGATTATCATAGGATTTAATGGTTATCATTTCTAGTTGGAGATCTACCATTGTGTACCCAAGAATCTTGATGAGATTTAGAGACACTATGTTGAGGCCCGATCCATTATCTATAAGGACATATTTCACTTTATGTCACTTTATATAAATTTCTATGTACAATGGGTTATTATGGAGTGGGCCAAGGGAAGACATATCACTTTGGTTGAATGTGACTTTTTGGGATGGAGTTAGGTGTCCAACCAAATATTGAAATTTATCAGGGGATATGTCACTATAAATAGTGGACTGGGTCAAAAACTAATTCAAAATGTTCTTATGGATTATTTATGTTCACAACTAATTTAAAATATAAATTTGTGATGGTGTCTTCTACAATTGTTCCACAATATCAAACTTCTTATCTTGGTCAGGAGTGAATAGTTTATTCTGAGGCTAAATGGTTGGTTGAATGAAAAGCAAAGTGGCAGATGGTTGTGGGCATATGATAGTTATCTTTAACCTCTAAGTTGTGATTACACAATTGAGATTAAATATTGGACCATTATTGCTAGCCAATGTTAGGAATGGTGTGGGACTAGACAGGATAAGTCTCGATTATTGGTACACTCATATGTCGTCACATGACAAGGATGGGTTATCGATATAAGGTCCAAAGGGGGAAGTCCTAGTTTTCTAGTTTGCCTATATTCACTCCCAAGTTAAAAAAGGATTATCTATGTAATTTGGTTGAATGTTATTGTTTATCAATGGTTTAGGCTAATTATTGCTTAGTCTAGGATTAATGGAGATGGTATTAACCCTACCCCCTGCAATATGACCTACAACCCTATTGTATTCATGTGCAACTGCATGGTAGGTTTATTATTTTTTACAATTTTGACTTTGATTTTTTCCATTTTTATATCCTTATGAGTTATAATGCTGATTTTATTGGTTCATCCTTTGATTTTGATACTATTAATTTTGCTACTACACTGCCCATTATTGTTGTTGTTGCTGATAATTTTGTTGTTGTTGATTGTTATGTTGGGGAAAGGGGTTTTGATAAATCCTAAGAGTTTGATTGGAAGTTTAAGCACCATTATCTAATGTTATCTCCCCATTATCCAACATATTCTCAATTAAATGTTTGACTTAGACACATCTTCGTAGATTATGCCCATTGACCTGATGATAATCACAGAATTCATTTTCACGATACCAATCAAGATAGGGAATGCCTTGAAAATAATGATTTGGTATAGGCCAACTAATTAGATTATTATTAGAAAGCTTGTGAAATACAAACTCAATAGGTTATCCTAGGTCACTAAAGACACAACCTATAGGCACAATTCTCCTAGGAGGAAGGGTTTACAATAGTAAAGGCTACTATATTTATTATGCAGGTCTTGGTTATTGTGCTTGTGTAATTGGTTAGAGAGGTTGCTTAGTAGGATTTAGCTAAAAAGGTGGTGCAGATGATGTTTTCACCATTTGTACATGATGGGATTTGGTTACTCCATTTCTCATAACATTCCTATTATAGTTGGATTGCTTCGATATTTCTTGATTATTGGCCTGTGCCACTTGTGATGGTTGCACTTGAATGGGATTTTGATGTTGGACATTTCCTTGATTGGTACATTGATTTTGATTAGTTGAATTAATCTTGATAACTCCTTTATTTATGAGTGCTTGCATGATTAACAAACCTTTATTAATGATCTCTTTAAAAGTATGTGCACATTATAGTTCCAGATGATAAGCTATCTCACTATGCAAACTTTTAGTAAACATAATGGCTAATTTTTTATATAGTAAACTATAGGTGAAATGGCTTACAAGGGCTCTCCATCACTGTAGATAACTTGTAAAACTCTCACCAACCTTTTTCTTTGCTTGCATTAAGTCTACTAATGAAATATCATGCTCAAGATTATAAGAAAAGTGATGCACAAACTTATCAATAAGATCATCAAAATATATTATTGAATTTTTGGGAAACTTTAAAAACCACTCCAAGGCTTGTCCAACCAAGCTCATTCGAAACAAAAACAAAAGGTATATGTCACTATATACCACTAGTTGACATATGACAAATAATTCAGTTAAATGGGCCTTAGGGTCACCTTTCCCTTTGTATTTGTCAAATTTTGGTAGTTTGTATCCTAGAGGAAATGGTATCTATAAATACTCCATATTGAATGGATAAGGACGCATGTCATACAATTTGAACTTTTTAGTCTGTTTCCCAACCTGAATGGCAGCAATTGTATCCTTCATCTATTATAATTCTTGGGATAGGAAACTAGAAGGAACATTAGTTTGAGGGAGAATATTTGTTTGGGTAGATGGTTAGGAGGTTAAAAATGGGACACTTTGACCAGGGTATTATGGAAATACCTATTGGGGTATATTGGTTAGGTTGGGGAATGGACCAAGAATATGCATACATAGATTAGGATGTAGTTGAAATTGCATATTTGGTTGTGTGATATTCTAGTGTGGGTAGGTGATAAATGTTTAATTTGGAGGATTTTTTGGTTGGTTTGGAGGGATATAACTATCATAACTTGGATTCTCTTAAAAAGGGACATACTACCAACTAATTGAATCTTGTTGTTGAGTGGGAACTTTTAGACCAAGACCTTGTCTTTAAATTTATGGCACATTTTGAACCAATTGTTATCTAGTAGGTACTTGAGAAACATGGGGACCTCCTTGTTGCATGAATCCCTATGGGGAAGTGAAAATAGGTTATAGATTCAACATCTATCATTGATCAATATTTTCATGTTGTTGACTAGTAATTGCTTGGTTTTGGATTGGCATATTAGTCTATGATTGAAGAATTATGTTTGTCATTACCTGGCAAGGTGGAACATTAGTTGACCCGTATTGAAGTGAAAATGTATTTATCCTCTATTATGTTGACACACTAGATTATGCCTACTATTGTGGAATACTACTCATTACTTGTTGAGAAGGAGTAGGATTCATCACATTCTATCATTGAGGCATTGAATTGGCCATTATTTGATTACCTAATCTCATAGGTTGTATACTTGAAGAAAATCAATTCAGGTTGGGATGTAGAAACTCCTATTCCCTAGTATGATGATCTACTCATGGGATTAACTATATGCACATATTGTTGGTTAGTTTTTTGTGCATTAGTACCACTTTGATGTTGTTTTCACATTGTCCACTACATTTGGATCACTATTCTATGTAGAGGCTGAAGTCACTTCTTCAATAATGGGAATATGCATTAAGCTATCTATAAAAGTGGTTTGTATGAATAGAATAGAACTTGGATTCTCTTGTCCAATTAACTCTATTAACACTCCTACTGAAATAACTAGGTTAATAAGAGGCTTACTCACCATGTTCATCTAATTGAAATTATGTGCTAGATTAAGGTAGGTTTGATATGCTATTTAAATTTGGTTAAATTTATCTTCCATTATGTTTTTGCCTTGATTAGATATATTAGGGTCTTGATACATTATTTGTACTAGAGCCGTAGGATTTCTAGAAGAACCATGTTGATCGTAAATGATATTGTGGGGAACTCTTACTAGACTTGGTAAATTTGCATGGGGGAAGTCTACTAGAAATTTGGCCCCTACCTCTATAGCTCCAACCAAAATATCATATTTTTTCTCTAAAAAATGTCACTCAAACAAAAATGAATCATATGTGGAAGTCGTATTAGTAGAATATGACTATTGAAGAACTAGTTCATCCACTATGGGTATTATAGCTAGGTATTGTG
Source organism: Torreya grandis (assembly GCA_037957365.1). Lineage (NCBI taxonomy): Eukaryota > Viridiplantae > Streptophyta > Pinopsida > Cupressales > Taxaceae > Torreya > Torreya grandis. The sequence continues at coordinate 791,534 of JARHVA010004292.1, read as the reverse complement.
TGATTTGTTCTCAATCTTGTTCTGAATAAGATGGTGTGTTAACCAAATAGTTAGCCAATGGATCTTGTCTTTGTGCCCCTAATTTAGTATTATACTAGGAATAAGAATCCATCTCATAAGGAATATTATCTGTGTAGGGGTCTTTCACCATTTTTTCCTATGTCACTACATTACTAATCCCTAGATTATACATGTCCGCTATGAGTGTAGGAATACATGTTGGGATCTATAGTCAATGTTTTGTAATAAAATTTCAAAGAGCTATAAAAAATCTAAAAAAGACAAAAGATAAAACATATGATGTTCCAACTTGGTCTAAACTCATCAAATGGATCAAAAGGTTTATGTAAAGATTTATAAGAAAATAAGCTAGCATGAAGTATCTAAAGTTTCACTATTCACATAAAGATAAGCAAGTAAATGGACCAAAAATCAAAATTCCAAACTCTAAGTTTGAAGTGTTTCAAATCATTATAATCTAAAAATTTAAAAGTTGCTAGATATTTTGGCCAAATGTGGCATCAAAAGCTAGGCACAAATAAGGTATGCGCTATGACTCTTGGCCAAATGGTGTCAAAATCTAGACTTTGAAATAGATGAAAGTTTTAATCTAATAGATTTGAAACACTTCTAAAAAACACTAGGAATTTGATTCATTGATATGAACTTGATCAACTATGTATAAGGTATGAAACAAAAGGCACTTCAGAGATTGTTTATTTTCTCATAAATAATGATATAAAACTTGATCATTTTTACAAATAAGCTAGACAAAAGTTAATGATATAACTGTGCTAGACAAAAGATCACAAAAGTACACTTAGATTAGTCTAAAAATATAGGAACAAATTTGAACTCTATGTAAGAGGGTCTATGAAACAATATTTGAAATGTTTTGGGCAATGTAATGATGCTACAGTACCCAAAAAGTGTGATGAAAAAGTTTGTTTCAAAAACTCTCTAAGGCAAACATAGTTTCCCAGAATTTTGGCAACATAAAACTACTTTTCTTGACTCAAAGTGCAAGTGTTTAGCACAAAATGGCTTAAGTCAAGTGGTGATAATGATCTTGAGTCTAAAATGGCCTTCAACCCATTTTTGAAATTGAACCTAAGTTCCCTCAAGTTTAGTGAAAATGGTGGACCCACTTAACACATTAAATCTATGAAATTATAAATGTGAAATTTCAAATTTATATTATAAGTGAAGGACTTAAACAACTTTGGTAAAGATCTAGACTCAATTGGGTAACATAACTATGTCAAAGTGGATGATATGACTCCCAAGCTTTTGATGAACTTTTGAACAAGGAAAATTGATGATCTCACATGGGTAGCATAATGCCTCTTTGTTAAAATGAAAATGAGGACCATGTGTTTTGGTTTTAATTATTGTTTACACCAAGTTTTGACTTCAAACAATAATTTAATCTAGGACAAAACTCAACTGATTTGGTATTGTTGGAATCTATCTACATACGTCATTTGAGAAGATTTTAAGTATTCATCTAAAAGTAAATGCACATTATATAGTAGGGTTTTTATACCCCCCTTCTCTCAAATGATAGTACTACGACATGGACCTTGAGGCACACCTTACACCAACAATACTTTCGTGCCAAGTGAGAATTTGTCTGAGATCTAATCATTTTTAAAATGTTATAATAGAATCAATTTCCAAATGAATTTCATGCCAAAAATTGAAAAATAAAAGCACAAATTATGGGTCTATATCACTTGGCTTGTTGCAAAAAGGTCTAGTCCTTTTTACAACCACTACATCTTGTTGTTCACTCAGTGTAGTGTGATGTCCAAAGTGCCACTACATCCCATGTGAAACTCCAATTAGGATCCAAATGAATTCAATACTAGGAGGTGAAACCCTAGGTCAAAGCTTCCCTAAAGAACTCATGGGAGGTGATGAAGTCCCTCTCGCAAACTAAGTTTGCATAAAAATAAAGAAAGCATGAAAGTAGAAAGACTTTAGGGTCATTTTCAAGGTCACCCAAACTTTGACAAGTTTTTGGGGAGTGCTTTAGATGAATTTATTTATAAGCCTTGGACTAGGCTACTTGCAATAGGAATGGCACTTTTGATTTCAAGGGTTGCCTAAAGGGGATAAATTGAAGAGCATACATGCAACACCCCTCTTTTTTCCAAAGAAAAATTGAATTTAAACAACTAAGTGAATAAAAAAATCTTGAAAAGGTGAGTTCATTTTTAAGCCTAAATGGAAAATGAGGTGTTCATTTGACCCCTTGGTCTTAGTTGTAACTTTGAAAACTAATGCTAAAAACACTTATTTAAGCACCTAAATGTTACTTTAAGCACCTAAATAATGTTCCTAATTCATTTTTAAGCATGAAAAAGGTGATATAAACATGTTTTTATCAAATTTCAAGCTTATTCCTACAATAAAAATGTTAGTGTGTCCTTTAGCATTAAAGCTCTTTCAGGTTTTAAACAATGAACTTAAAAAAAAAAGAGCTCTCATGTCTATATTTTAAGAAAAACATAGTGATCAATGTCAGTTATATAATTGATGATAGTTAAATTTTATAATTGATGATATTTATCTAATAAACATTAGTTATACCAATGTGATCGATGATAGCTATCTAATTGATGTTGGTTTTACTAACTGACGTCTGTTACTGTGTAAACCCGTGGCAAAAAAAATGGCAAAATAAAGTTAGAAAATCAATTTGAAAGATTTTTAATGATCTAAATGAATATTTTAAAGATGAAAAATGATCTTATTCATGTGTGGGATGCTTCTTGTCCCACTAGGCATGCCATATGTGAATCTAGGAATTTGACTCAAGAGAGGATGGTCAGTATGGCATTAGTTCCAAAATGAAAAAAATGAAATAAACACACTAGTTAGCATAACATCTCTAGGCCTAAACACTAGGGAGAGCTTAGTTAAAAAACATGAATAAAACACACAACTAAAATTCAAAATAAACCTTCTTTTACCTTCTTTAGATGCTCAAAAATGCTTGTTGTAGTGGCTTGATCAGCTTGTGCTCATGAAGTCTTCATCAAAGGAAGCTTGACTACCTCCATCTCTCCTTGTCACCTTTGGCTTGTGGCTTGGCTTAGATTGAAATAAATTTGGCATGCTAACACTAGTTACTTAAATATTTTTAGTCAATTCTGCATTATAACTTTTTATAATCATGTCTTAAAATTCATGTGATGAGGTCTCTTATTTATAGATTTTTGAGAATGTCTAGAATCAACATGAACCATCCATCCTAAGATTGAGATGTGTGGTTGATGATTAATTCAATTTTTATAATTAAGTTTATAATTATCCTCATCATGACATTGGAATAAGGGGCAATTAAGAGGCATGGAGGGAATCATGGAAGGTATTGATGAGGCATGGGAGGCATGAATCTGATATTTGTGACATTTATGACCTAGGGATGTCTTCCCCAGAAATGAGGTCACATGATGATGTAGGTATTCAACATTCATTTATAAAAACAAGTATCAAAAAATTTTCCATATAATTATTAATTAAGCCTTGATTTGGGTTAATTAGCTCTTAAGCATGTTTAAGCACTTTGTACACAAATTACTCAAATTGATCAGAATGTCTTGCTATTGGTGCAAAATTTGACTACATTAGAATTGGAAGTCACTATTAGATGCATTGGATATGTTATCCCATTTATGATTTTACCAAAAAAAATAACAAAGGCACATGTCTCGTGCAAGATATTTGATAGGAAATAACAATCCAAAGCACCTAGGTGCAAAATTGGCATTTTGACTCAGAATGATTTGATCAAAGTTAGCTGGCCCATAAATTCTATTGCCCCATTTAGGGATACCCTGGCCAAAATTGGCACTTGAATATATCAATTTAAACTCATTTAATTAATTTTAGTGTTTTTAGGCCAAATTGTGCACTTTAGGTGTAAATTGGTCAAAACCCTGATTGGAGGTTATTGGTGGCCAGATTTAGGTGTCTACATTATACACTTTAGAGGGAAAATATTTTGATGAATCTATGAAATATTTTTACCTTAAGTGTTTAAACATATAGTCATTACCTTTTACATTTACCTCATTACATTGCATTTTCCATTATTTACATTGTCTTGCATATCTGATGTTATGTTTGGTGATTTTCTAGTTGTCAATTTACATAACACAAACTTTAAAAATGTATCTTATCATCTCCTTTCACTTTTATATCACCTTATTATACTATATAAAACATTATAAAAATAATTATTACATTATTTCTTTCTTTAGTTATTATGATTAGAGTATCCCTTCATTTCCCTACATCTTCTTACAAAGCTTATAAATTACTATCCTATAGCCTAGTCTTGAAGTTTGTCCAAGACAAAGACTCTTTTTATAATTCACTCTAAGAATAAAAAAATTAACATGCTCAAAAACAAGGTAACCACCCTTATTAGCCTATCTCGATATTCATTGGTGAGCCCTTACATATTACTAGTTATATGGGGCCAATATATGGGGGTAAGGGCCTTACAAAAAAAGTATATATGTGATAAATAAAAAATAACACACTCCTATGAAAATAAAAATATTTTACAAAACAAAATTCAAATTCCACGTCTCCCACCCTTCACTAATCTATGGTGTTGATCCCTCACATCTTACTAGTTACATAGGGTTAGAATTGGGGGGGAGGGGGAGCAAGGGTGGGTGGGGTCGGTGTGATTATTAGCCCACATCTAGCATTTTTTGATAATCTTGTGTGTCCTCCTAGTCACATGAGACTAAATGTAGGGATAAAAAAAATATAGAAAATAAGAAGAAAAAATACCAGATTAGAAAGTGTTAAAATAAAAATTTCTTCAAAAACCTTGTCCATATGTCTATGATGAAAAGGGTAACTTTATTTCATTTACCAAATCTATTAGGTCTAGTTATCTCTAGGTGAAGTTAATAAAGTTAGTGTCTTATGGGTTTATCAATAATTATATTTTTGCCTTTGCTTATAAGGATTAGGTTGCCTTCCTTTTTCGTATGAAATTTTAATTTTTATTTTTCATTTTCATCATCTCATATATATCTTATTTCCATTTTTCATTACTTCACTAAAATTGAAAGTAACTGGGTCATCACTTGCAAAACAACTATTAGTGCATTCATAATTTCATTCATGTTAATCATATCACATCATTTTCATACATTTTTTTGTCACATACATAAGCATTTTTCATAGCATTTTTTCAAAAAATATACATTGATACATGTTATATCATCACACGCCTAGTCATCTAAAGTGCATAAACTAAAAAGTATATATGGAAATAAAACCCATAACACTTTATGGCAAGTCACTGGAATAAACCATAATGTCTTCATATATATTTCATAACAATTTTAAGTTTGTTCAATGAATCTCAAGTATAATCACCTCTATAGGGTTAAATGTGTCTCAAAATATCAAAAAAAAACAATGTCTATAGTATACATGTTCAACAGTGTCCCTAATATTTTGTCCTCTTTATTTAGTCACATCTTATAATGTCTTCATCTGAGACTCCAATCCAATTATACACCTCTATGGGTGATTTATCTCCATATATTTGTGATAATATGGGGGAAAACCATCTTATTCCTACCTATTATGATAGGTAGTAAACATCACACAACAACTGATCAATAGTATACCCAGTCCCCCCAATCCTATTTATACAAATTTATTTTAAGCATTAGCAAACCTACGATAATTTTGATGAATTTTTCTAAATTGGAGGAAAAACACAAAATAAATGAAAATTCGGCTTGGATTTACCTGATCCACCTCTAAATAGGATATTTACCATCTTTTATTTGTGCTTGTTGATTCAGATACTTTCTATTTTTATTTCATCACATCAATTCAAATCTCAAAATTAAATTTGCACAAATGTATTCTATTCTTAACATGTTTTGAATATAACCTTTTAAAACTACCCATTGTAATTTATAAACTTTCTAATTTTATAAGTTTCCTTTCCAAAATTATGTTTTACACATTTTAGATACTATTGTGGTTGAATTAACATGATTTTTTTCCAAAACTAACAATTTTTTATGATTTTGTCTTCTATAGCAAGTTTGTGTGCCACTTCAGTTTTATAGGTACATGACACTCACTATTGGATTTGGTCTCCAAATGGGATGGTTAAGGTATGATACTCATCCCTACATACATGGTATGAACTCTCCTTAGTGTTTTGATTAAGTAGTACATTTTCTACTTTTTGTTAAATTACACTTGATTCTTGTATTTTATCTGAAACAAATATGGAGTCTTAGATAGATTTATTATACCACCAAGGTAAGTAAGGTGAGTATTTATAACCCTATATTTCACTTCCACACACCACTTTTTGGTAACACATCCTCATTAATTCATGATAAGATATCATCACAAGGGATAAATATGTATGTACCTAAAAATTACACAGTGCAACATTTTTGAAATGAGTCTAATGATGATGCACTGATATCAAAAATACACTTAAGTGGGTTCTCTATGATGTTCTACTCCCTATTCTCTCCATAGCCTTATTTCTTACCCTTATAATTATAGTTTCTTGTCATTTTTATTCTTTATTGGATTAGTTTTAATAACCCTCTTAACAAGATTAAAATACCCCCTTTGATGATAAAACCACCCCTTTTTATCATGAAACCACCCTCAAATTTAAAAAATTAATATTACAAAAACATCAATTATGGAATAGTTTCATCACAATATGGGGTGGTTTTGTAACCAACTAGGGTGGTTTTCTCATGGATAGAGGCAATTATCTATTAGTTACCTACAAAGTGGTGGTTTTGTCACCACTTACTCATGTTTTATTTTTGGATTCCAAAACTTGCATTTTAATGAATTTTGCATCTTTCTCTTCATATTTATTTATTTTTACACCTTAAGTTTTCCTCCATGTTATCCCAAATCACTTTTACTATTTTTTAATTATTTTGAAACCTTTCCTAGGATATGCTATCAGTTCAACTCAGTTTAACTACCTAACGCAACCTTCATTATTCTTTTACGAGTAAATCAATTCTATGTTGATTTTGGATTTGAGTTTCACATTGAAGATTTATTTTCTCAAGCTATATAAAACCATATCATACCTAATTTTAGTTTTATAAAACATTTTGCTCTATTTTGGTCATCTTCATGGTCATTATACATAGTTTTTAAAGAGGAGAATTGATACAAAACAACAACCAGCTCTTTGTTATATGTGAATAAGCCCAACCATTATTTATCTACTCTTATTTTCAAATATTGTGTTCTCCTTTCCATTTTTCCATTTTATCATTTTTATAGATAGTTCCAAGGGTTATGATTGAGCAATCAAAGAACTAAATACTTGAAGATATCTTATTTACTACAATAAATATTATCCATCATTTGGTCATCATCATTGATTAGGTAGGGATTTTCATTTAAACTTTATATTCATTATATTAAATTATTTATCTTTCTCTGTTTATTATTATATTAGGATCTACAATCAGAAAATGTAAAATTAGTTATATGAAACTTTCCTCTTCTCTTTCTTTTACGTCAAAAACATAGCTTAGATTTTCATTGTCTACATTTACATCTTCACATATTTTTAAGCATGTAGTTTACATCAAAACCTAGGGTAAATCATAGGGAAAAAATAAATCACTTTATTTTTAAAAAAAAAATCATTTTCATTTTTAAATAAGCCTTGTATTCACAAACAATCATTCACACACATACCTAGACAACTAAGACAAAAAAATGTTTGCATTGTACATCTAATTTTATTAATATTTTGAAGAAAATAAAAAATTTATGAGATCAAAAAATTATAAAATAATAAATATAAATTTTCTTTCATTTCATTCAAAATTATCTAGTTTAACATGCAATCATCAGAACACCAAAAAACTAGTTTCTAGCATGCATTCACAAAAGAATTTATATATACTTGGAGATTGTATTACATAAGATTTGGATATGATATTTTTTTGTTTTCATGTTATGAAATCATTAATTTAATTCATTTATAATTTAAAAATACAAAAAATCTAGTTTCATTTAGTTTGTATATAGGCAAAAGTTTGCATCTAGAAAATGGTAAAAATTAACATTATCAATCTTCATCTAGATTTTACTGTTAGTGATGTATGCAAAAAATATCATTGAAAATATAAAAAATAATAAAATTTAATTTCATACTCAATTAAATCATTTTAAATTTAATTTAATTTCAATAAGTAGTTCAATTTCATTTTAATTTGTTAAAACCTTGTCAAAATGTGCAGGAGTACCAAAACAACCTCTAAACAAAGCCTTGCCAAGACAAGTGAATAAATATACTTTATCACACCTTTATAAATATAAATAAACCACCTTAAAACATATTTAAAACTATATATATATATATATATATATATATATAACAACCTCTAAAAAAAGCTTTGCCAAGACAAGTGTAAGAAAAATACTTTATCACACCTTTATAAATATAAATAAACCACCTTAAAACATATTTAAAACTGTGTGTGTGTGTGTGTGTGTGTGTGTGTGTGTGTGTGTGTGTGTGTGTGTGTGTGTGTGTGTGTGTGTGTGTGTGTGTGTGCGCGCGCGCGCGCGTGCGCGCGCATGCGTGCTTACATTTTTATAGCCTAATTTATTTTACCATTAGATGACACTTATTAAGCATCCCTATCTTTATAAATCAATTCCATTTCCTAGAGTGCCTACTCCTATTACATCAAGTGCACCTCAAATAAATACCAATTATGAACTCAAGATTTAGATATTTCTCTCCACTCACATTTCATGTCTTATCCTTAGTCATCTTAAAGCCCTAAATGAGAAATATAGGTCCATAGTCCCTTTAGTAGGGACTCCTCTATATTCTTCCCAGCCAAGTGAATAAATTTCAAATATAAGTCTTCCATATTCTCTGTCTTTTATCTTTGGGTCTAACATCATCCTATTTCATTCAGGTTACCCATCATCTTTCATTACTTTAGTTGTATAGGATAGATATTGATAATTCAAGTGCACAAGTTAGCATGTTACATTACACATGTAAAATCCCACACATTACATTGGATTTATTACCCTAAAAGTCATTTTGGATCCTAAATCATGTCCTACATTCTTTAATATTGAACCTAATTTACAACACTATAATTAAATCCTTAGGAGATCATGGAAATAATCAATGGGTATAATACTCATTAATGTTTATGATTCATTTACCTTTCAACAAGATAGAGAAATTGTTATAATTTCCAAAGAGAATATAGTTATAACCAATTATCAAATTGCTAATCATACTTCATTAAGATAATCTACTACAAATATGGCACATGAATCAAAAAAATTAGCACATTTGAAGCCTATTGAATTAGGTGGTTTATTGGAATCTAAGGTAGGAAAATACACTCTTTATGTAGGCACTCCATGGGAGGTTTATTATACACATATAATTGGTTAATCATGCTTACCTAGTACCTACTTGTACATAGCTTACTTTTTACTCATATTTTAATGCTTATTATCCTATAAAATCCTAACTTTTTATAAACCTTGGATTTATCTTTTCATTTTAGAGCACTTGTTCCCTTGTTTGCTTTAACCCCATTGAACAACCCAAAACAACCATCTTACTAAAATTTCAATATAAATATATTTCATAAGAACTCATTTGATTATTATGGAACATATATGAATGCTCTAAACTCTCATATGTACTTTCATGCTTACTTCTACCTACCTTTACATAAGTTTACATGTTTACATGGCCATGTTTTCCATCTTTATAATACTAAATTTACATTAGGGCATCTCACATGCCTTCCTCCTTGTTATGATTTGCTTTATCACTTTGTTGAGGGTTGTTTAAATATTCTCCCTTCTTCTCCTTATATAACCATGACTATTTTTATTTTCATAGTTATGTAAAAAAAAATAAGTTATGCATGCATATGAAAGAATTCATGTATAGATTTATGAATAAATACACACATGTAGAATCTAGAGTAACATGAATAATCAAATCATACGTAGATAATAATGAACATAGATAAATGAACCAATGCATAGGAATTACCATGGAAAAACCTCAAAGAGGTTAAAAACCCCACCAATTTGATATTCATATATTTGAGAAACCAAATCACCCTAATACATAAACTCCTTATCACTTCTTCAATAACCTTCATAAAACTCTTTGTTCATGCATAATTCATGATTCATACTATAATATTTTCCACACACATTCATAATAGGGGTAAAACTCTATTTTTATTGAAATGTGAAGAGATGTGACCATTGTAAATAATGGGTCCAACCATCTCGATAACATTTTAATTTACTAATAATAATAAATAAATATGTTTTATTTTTATTAATATGTAATAAATGATTTATGTTTTATTATTTATTTACACAATATTGTTAACCCATGTTAATAAATAATAAATATTTATTATTTAATTACTTTAAATGTACTAAGGATCTTATAATTGCACCACTTAGAAATTAAATGTTCTAACACTTTCCCTTAATGCTAAGTGGGGATAAATGCCATAGTCACCTTAAAAAGGAATTATACTATGTACAAAATTGAAAGATTTAAAAAACTTCATCATGCCTAACACCACCTTTTGAAATAAAAGGAATTATGATCTATAAACTACTTGAAAGTAAGTTTAGTCTAGAATGATTATGAGAATACATCTCATAGTTTATTATGAATAATCAGTAAGCATATTTCGAGCCTTTTATAACATAAGGACCTCCATTACAAAGTATGTTTTTAATCTATTGGGATGTAAAATTAAAACTTCCACATGAATTTTACTTAAATTATAAAAATTCCACATGAAGTTTACAATGATTTATAATAAGAAGTATATATAAGGAGAAGAAACACATGGCAGTTAGGAAGTGGCATTGTCATACGCATTCCCCCTCAATGGAAACTCCAAGAGGCCCATCATTATATGAAAATGACAAAACTTGGTAGCACTAAGTGGTTTTATGAAAATATCTACCACTAGTTCCTTTTTAGGATAGAATTAAAAATCTATATCAATAATGAGAACTTTCTCTTGGATAAAATACACATGAACTTCAGTATGCTTAAATTATTGGTGTTATGTAAATACACAAAACTTAAACACATATCCAAAAATAGATTCATGATAACATATTATGGTTAGCATCACAATCACTACATGCATAAAATATGACATATATTTTTATATGTTAAAACACATTTAAAACAATCAAGTCATATTTTAGGCAAATAATTTCATTACTTTGATTATAAAGTTAGTGAAAAAACATAACTTATTATATGCAATTTATTATTAGATGTCTCCAATATTGACAAGATGAATGACCCCAACTATCATGTGATGTGAATATAATAATTTACTAATAATATGATACTAAATTTAAATATTAGATATCCTATTATAAATAACTCATTTTATCATTTGAGTTTAATCAAAACTTTACAAGTTTAATAAGCTTCAACAAAAGATTGAGGTATAACCTCTCATACATCAAATATAGATAATTTTAGCATGAAATGTTAACATCCAATCAAACATATATGAGATTGAAAATAATAATTTCATAGATGTATGAATATAATGTATAGTAAAGTAAATTATGAAGAGATAAAAATACAAATTCCATTTACACATTGCATTTCATAACATATCTTATTATCAAATAAAGAGTATAAGAATATTAGCATAAACAATCAAATGATAAAATTATCAAATTAAAGTATATAAGCATATTAACATGGAATTGGCCCACTAATCAAATGAAATCATCTTAATAATTAAAACATAAAAGATCCAAACTTACTGAGCATAATCATTTTACCAAAATGAAATAATAAACACGATCATTTTATCAAATTAAGCATGATGTTATGAATATAATATTTTTTGATTAAGAAAAAATCAAATATTAAGCATGGATTCTATTTATAATATGGACAACATTATTCATGGCTTCATCCCATAAGAACTAAGAGAAACATTTTTAGAATGTAGCATTTTTCTAGCCATCTCAATAACGGTGTAATTTTTTTTTACAAAAATACTATTTTTCTGAGGGTACTAGGGAGTTATTAATTCCCTTTGAATACCAAAGATAATGAAAAAAGAATCAAACTTTTTAATAACATGTTCACCATCACTATCAATTCTTAATCTCTTAATAAACAAATCATATGAATTTTCAACACTAACTTTGAATTCTTGAATTTAGATAACACATCAAATTTATTTTTAATGAAAAATGACTAGATCATTCTAGAATAATTATCAATAAAAGTAATAGCATATAAATAATAATTATGAAATAAAACTTTAATAGGTCAAATAACATCACTATGAATCAAATTTAAAGGATGTGAGGACTTTGTATCATGATTCTTGTGAAAAGAGTATGTAGCTTACCACGTAAACAACCCTCACATATTTCATATTAGAGGGGATAGAAGGAAGTCCAACAACAAGATTATTATTATAAATATCATATAAAATTATAAAATTAACATATTCTAATCTTTTATTTCATAATTGAGATTCATTTTACTATAATATGAAATAAAACATGTAGAAGTAGGAGAGAAAATGTATAAACCTTTATTTTGAACACCTTCAATAATCAAGGGAGTAGACTAATTTCTAATATACAAACTATCTTTAATCAATTTTACAATGAAATTATCATTTTAAGTTGAGAACAAGATAGCAAATTCTTTTTAAGTTTAATTATATAGAAAAATCATTAAATAATAACATTTGAAAACTTTGATTTTCCCTATTTAGTTGCATCTAAAAAAATATTACCTCTTAAGTAAATTATTTTAAATATATCTCTATAATCCCAAAAAATATCAAAAAAGCAAGTCATATAGTACAATTCACTACTATCTAAAATTCAATCATTTTCATTTGAAGCAAATAAAATAAGTTTAAAGTAACAACATTTTGATCTTGATTGTTATCTTGATTAGGGTTTTGATTCTTCTACTTATTTTGATTAGATTTCTTCCCTTTTTTATTTTTAGAAGATTTATTGTTAACTCTATCTTTGTTTTTATAACAAGTTTCCATTCTATGACTAAATTTAAAAAATAGATTACAATTACTATTGAACTTAAGTTTATGATTTTTATTGCCATATTTCTTATTCTTATTTGAACCAGAAGAAGAATTAGGATTAGATTTATGGTTCTTATTGTTATCAAAACCAATATTAAAGATGAGAAATTCCTGAGTAGAAGTCTCTTTAGAATAAAAATTAGTCATAACTTGTTCTTTTTAAATCAAGAGAGTAGACAAAGTGGTAAGGTCGGAGTTATCTTGCTTAGTTTGGTATTTGGAATTCAAAATTGAAATAAAATTTCTAAATTTTTCATGAATATTTAATTAAAAGATAAAATAAATTAGTTTATATTGAATCAAATTATAGTTACAACCATCTAACTAAGCTTTAATATTTTTAATTTTAACAAGAAAATTCACAAATTTTTCATCACATTTCATAGGTGTAGTTAACAATTCAAGGATTAGCTTAATAATTTTTGACATATGAGTTCTCTCATGAATAGATTCAAGGAGTTTTCAAACATCATTAAGAGACCCTTGATTACCAATGTGGATAATAAATTCATCCTTAACACTCTAAAATATAATGAACATAACTAAGCTCAGGGGTCACATGTCATTCGGAAGGGGATTTTTCAGTCTCAACGATAATATTCCATAACTTTTAGGCCATGAATTCTTATTTAATGCAAATTTTCCAAATATTAGAATTATTTTTATCAAGCATTTTTTATTTATCTAAAAGAAAATTAAGTGAAGTCATAAGTTCCCTTTAAGAATGACAGTAAACAAATGCTTAAAATGAATCTTTTTTAGTGTGAATTTTAACTTTATTTAGAAGTAAAAATAGATTAAAAGTGTAAAAACACAATTATTCATCAATTTAATGCTAGACAAAGCAAGAAAATTGTAAAATAGTGTTACAAAACAAGGTGTCACAAGTGTCACAAAAATATATAAATATAAGAACAACTATTTTAAACAAAAAATATTAAATGATGTTTTGAAATAATTTCAAAAATAAAGTGAATCACATATGTAACTATACTTAATTACATAATTTAGATGGCAAATAATACAAAAAATTAAATTAAAGTGGCACTAAACTAGGTGTTGAAAGAGTCATACTCAGAACAACTGTCTGAATACTATTATTTAAAAAAATATAAAATTAATAATAAGAATTTTTAAAACATAAAATAGATAATGTATATGTGTCCCAAAGGTACCAAAATCTAGGGATTGACTAGTTACATGACTATACTTATCAAAAACTTCAATAAGTCAAAAGTTGAATAAAGGTGTAAAAGTTAACTAGGGTTTTGAATGCATGAGAAAATTTTGCACACAAACTAAAAAAATAATTAAATTTAAAAATTGATTTGACCAAGTCAAAAAATATTAATTTTATGGAGTTTTGAAATTGAGACATCCTAAACTACAACTTTTTAGCAAAATTACAACCACCAACCCTTCTACAAAACTTCTTGAAAATTTACATGTGCTAATACATGTTTAAACATTTGTTTTATTTGATTTTTATTTTTAAAAAATTAAAATTAAATTAAATATATAAAAATATTTAACCATGCATGTAAAAAAATTTAAATAGAATTTATTTTTTGGTTTTAAAACTCTTAAAAAAATTTAAAGGTGGGGTCACTAGACTTTGCATGGAAAATAGATTTCTAAAGAAATAAATTATTTTTTAAATATTTACACAAATTATATAAAATATATATTTAATTGTAGCATATCATGGAATAGGTATGGTGCCTAAGAAGAATTTTAAAAGCTTACAGTGCTCAAACCAAACCATCAAACACTTTGAAAATTTGCTAATGCTCTTAAAATGCTGAAACTTAGTCAATATGATCTTCAAAATTCAATATTTGGTGAATAATTTATATATTTAACTTACCTAGGCAAACTATGGCACCCCATGTTGACTAAAAAAATAAATGGAGTCACATAGGCTTCCAAAAGTCTGGTAGATGTTTTGTAAGGGATAATAGTTGACAAAACAAGATTCAAACAGAAAAAACCTTTACTAGAAACCTGTAGAATGATTTTTTATGATAGTTTGACTTACTCATGTTGATTATAGCACCCTTTTATAAGCTGTGGAGAGACCAAAACTTTTTATATACCACCAAAAATTCTAGAATTTGTTTCAATCTTCCAAAAAAAATATGATAAAGAAGGAATTTTAAAAATTGGATTTTGACTAGGATATCATTATTTTGAATTTTTTTGGGTTGATTATGGTATCCCTATGACTAGGGAATATTTCAATGCTTTAAATAATATATGTTTCTTTAAGAGGGTCCAAATATGCTTTTAAATTATTTTGAGGTGTTTTGAACGAGAGATAATTATCCAAAGTAATCCAAAAGAAATCTTCTCCCTCTTTGTCGTACATAGGCTTGAACTAAGATTTAAAAAATATTTTAAATTGAATATATATATATGGTCCAATTAATATCATACACCTCACTGGATCTAAAACCATGAAATAATTTATGTATATATATATATGAAGTAATATATATAGGTAGAATCTAGAGTGACATAAATAAGAAAAGCATACATAGATAATAGTCAACACATATTAATAAACCAATACATAGGAATTACCATGAGAAAACCTTAAAGAGGTTAAAAAAACCCACCAATGTGATATTCATATTTTGAGAAACAAAATCACCCTAATACATAAACTCATCTTTCTCACTTCTTCAATAGCCTTCACAAAACTCTTTGTCCACACATAATTCATGATTCATAATATAATATTTTTTACACAAATTCACAATAGCAGTAAAACCCTATTTATAGTGAAATGTGAAAAGATGTGACTATTGTAAATAATGGGGCCAAAAATCCAAGAACATTTTAAATTACTACTAATAATAAACAAATATGTTTTTTTTTAATCGATAAGTAGTAAATAATTTATGTTTTATTATTTATTTACACGAGGTTATTAAACCTGTATTAATAAATAATTATTATTTAATTACTTTATTAAGGATTTTATAATTTCACCACTTAGACATTAAATATTCTAACAACTTATATTTTCAAATATGTAAAAGTAAAAAAAAATCATATATTCTAAAAATACTAAAAAAATTAAAATATCTACAAAAAATTAGGACCTGGAAGAATCTTTTTGTGTTATTTGATATGTCTTTACTTATGCCATCTATATTTCTATTTCATTACATATCATATTTTAAATACATAATGTTTAACACAAGGTATCTAAGTGTGCAACAAGATCAATTTTACAATGTAAAATAGTATTCATACACAGAAAAACTTCCATGATCATATTTTTTATAAACACTCAATTTGAACAAAGTTGAAGTAGAAAGACATTGACATAATGCACAACTATCCTCTCCTCTACATGTATCCCTATCCCTATGCATCTTTAGTATCTATGGTTTAATGATTTTTATCATGCTCTACTACATATCAACTTATCTATCTATTGTGCCATGATATGTATTCATGACCAAATTACTATGTAAAAATCATTTTTTTTTTTAAATAAAATAAAATGTCAAGATTTCAATAATTTATAGTTTGAATCTAGATCTATTTGCAGCAGTGTGATTCATCTTTTGAAAGTTGACCATGCTTGAGCTTAGTGATGCTCCACATATTTGTTTCACTTTATCAATCCATCTATTAGTTCCCACATCTTCTCTTTTAGTTCATAAAGTGAGACACATTTGAGCTTAGTGACACGTCTTGGTTACACTTTAGATAACTAGTTTGTTGGTTTGATACTCTTCATACATTACAAAGTAATCTATGAGGGTTGGGTCACATATATTTTCAACTCAAGCATCTATATTAATTCTTCAAATTGAGACTTGATCACTCTCAATTCAACACTTATCCACATTCCTCAACAAGGGGGCATGCACATCTCCATGACAAAGACAAAGTGTTTATACACACTCAGGTATCATATTTTATTTACTCTAATAATTTATGTATCACTAGAATGTGATCCAAGAGGGAAGGAGGGGAAAATGTAGACACTAAATTTTAATCAATAAATTCTTGACAATAATGATCCTTGATTTTTTTTGCCTTGTTTGTTTAACTCACCATTCTAATAACCATTTATCTATATGAAATTATTCAAAGTATTTAAAATATAGAGAACTTCTCTTAGACTTCCCTAATTTATTCATATTCTACCCTAATTAGAAGATACTTAACTATCCATTTTCATAAGCTTTTAACCATCTAAATAAGTGTGCACTAGGTTGACAAGGATGCACTACACACCTATCCACTAGTGTGGACTTGTCTACAATACTCTAATGGCTATATTTTCATAGCAACACATTTCATAATGGATCTCTTACATGAAACAATATGTCAATTTAAAAAAAAACAAATATTTGACTATAAGATCACATCAAGTGTCTCACTTCAAGTTACTGGTTACTCTATCTAACAATCTCTTGTAAAATCTATATCAAAAGTATTTATTTATTCAAAAAAGAGCCCTACTCTAAATCTACTATAGTAAAATAGTCATAGGCTAAGTTAACTTTATTTTATTTCAAGTTGAAGCCATTATTTGTCAAGCATTCTAATAAAATTTACTAGTTATATTTTATATGATATTCCTCAAAGGGAGAACTACATTGGCTTGAGATAGATTCAGACTATGTAGGAAACACTCAATCAACAAGGATTTTTCTAAGGATAGCTCAGCCATATCCCACTTTCACACTATTTTTCCTGAGTCATTTGATCTCTTTTTGGCCATTAATTAGGCTAGGATTTGTTTTTAACAATGATCCACACATCCAAACAAGCTCCACATAAAAATATAAAATATTCAGATAAAGGTTAACTAATCTATACTTTTAGATTTAGTGCACTGTCAACATAAATAGAGTTACACTAGTAAAAAACAAGCATTGCAACCCTATTTAAATATTGTGCAGTTATCTTATAATACAACAAGGCATTATTTTTAATTAACACTATGTTTTTATATTTTCATAAGCAATTTTAAATAGTCATAGTCAATGAATGAAAAACATAGTTAGAATAAATTAGTTTGCAAGGACATATCTCTAAATCTAACCCTAGTTTTTATTTTTAGTAATTTATAAATTTTGTAAATTTTATATATCATTGTATGTTTATAGTAGGTTATCTTATTTATCTTCTTAGATCTAATTTCAATTTTAGGTTGCTTTAGAGTTAATTTCCATTACTTAATTAATTCTGAGGGTAAGCATATTGTATTATGCAAAACCAAATGTAAAAGTAAATAATACCATGAGGTTCATTAAAAAAACATTGAATTCATTGATTCCATTATTTAATTATATTTAATTCTAATTATGAAGAGATTAATTATACAATGGAATCTAGGGGTGTTTTTGGGATGCAATGGAGTGAGTGTTTTCACTTTTAATTCTAACCTTAAATGGGTTTTTTTTAGTGACGATCAAATTGATGCCAAATTTAAGGTTAGAATTAAAAGTGAACACACTCACTTCATTATAGCCCAACACCACCCCTAGATTCCATTATAGAATGCTAAAAAATTAAAGGTTAGAATTAAAAGTGAACACAAACACTCCATTACAGCCCAACACCACCCCTGAATGCCATTATAGAACACATCTTGGCATAATGAGTGACATTGAAATGGAAGCCAATTCTAAGGTTATAATTAAAATTGAGCACACTCATTCCATTACAGCCTAACACCACCCTAGATGCCATTGTATAACACCTATTAGTTGAACTAAAATTAGAGATAATTAAATGATGGAATCAATGAATCCATATTTAGTTAATGAACCTCATGGTACTATTTATTTTTACATATGATTTTTCATAATGAAATCTTACCAAAAAAATTGTATAGTGTTATTAATAAATGGATTTACTTAAATGTACAATACAAATACTCATAAAAACATAATTAGGCTAACAAACATGCATAGAAAATAATTAATCTAATTAATTAATACCAAAATCTAGAGAAAATGAGGTGACATGTAAGGTTTAGATATGTATCATTAATATTGTAACCTTTGGTGACAATCATTAAAGTTTGACATTAAAAATGCACAAGAAGTAGGACAAAGATACCTAAAAATATGTGTTAAACAAATAATGTTGTATGGATTGTGTAGATGCTCTAGAAAGTGTTTGGATAATATAGATTCTCTAGATTAAATTAAATATATGTCTAGATTTATTTCATGATTTTGTTCCCCATATTCAGACCTTAAAAAACCTTGATCAAATTTTAATTCATTCACTCAAGTTACTGGGAGAATAGACTTAATCTCTGTTCCCTAATTTGGAAACCTAGTCTAATACCTTAAGGAAAATAAAATATTTTTTGGATCTACATTATACTATATAATAAAAAAGATATATTAATGGTTTTTATGCCCCTCCATAACATAAAATATAAAAAACAACACACCAATGATTGCAATAATTCATTAGCTATAAAAAATATTGTTGTGTGTTGTCTCTAACATGAACTTCAAATCTTGAACTATCTATTTTTTTTAAAATTACTAATATATTTTTGTAAAAAATTAATGCTTTATATATATTTTAGTTGATTATTATTTAATATCTTAGTTCAATGATAAATAATGGACACGTAAATAAAGTAGAATGCCTATATATTTATAAACAAATTGAAATTGAATTAAGAACTTCTTGGCACACAAACTGAGCTTTAATAGTCAAAAAGTGAAAAGGTGAAATTAAGAAATGAATGAACTTAATATAAAATGAGCCACTCAAAAGAGTTTATAGAGTGTATAACCACTCCAAATAGGTCTAAGGAGCATACATACACTTTAAAAAGAGGTCCAATTAAGGGGAATTTAGAGTAGAGAGAAAATAAGAGCTAGATCAGGCTTGTTAACACATGAGTATGAGTGAGTTATGTTTTTCATAATTATGAAAATGAAATAAAATGAATAAAGATATAAAACCCAATTTTTTTTCCTCAAATTTGTCAAGGACAAGGAAGAGCTAAATAATGCATAAAGAAGATAAAACAACACAGTTTTACCTTCCTCTTTGGATGTTTGTCACTTGCTAGTTTACAAGATTGTTTGGATAATATTTTAGAGATTGAGGATTAATTAATGGTGTGTGGTAACATTGGAAACATATCCCATTTCACTATGATTTTTTTGATGAAGAGTGGAAGAAATGGATGAAGCTTTTGTTAGATTTGGCAGAGTAAGTTTGGGAAAAAAAAAAAAGCTTGATAAGAGTAGAAGGTGGCCCTTCTTTTTATAGATTTATTAGAATGATTTCAGATATTAGATGGATCCCTAACTGTGTGGTTGAGGTTCAATAAATTTTGGATGGAAAATTCAATTAATATTTGGGATAGAGTTTACATTAATCAAGCATGGGTTACATTAATGTTGACATTTTGTAAATCTTGACTTTTTGGCTAAATTTAAATCCACTTGCCACATGATGTCATTATGAAGATATTTTTTGATGATCTCATGACGATTTCATGATATATATTTTAATCCACTTGCCATGTGAGTGGAAGAATAATTTAATTAATGAATTAATAAAATAGGTAATTCTAAAAATCTATGGAATTTCCCATTAGAGGAAGATTAGGCTAATTAACAAATGTTGATTAATTTAATACAAAGTCATGTAAAATTTGAAATTCAAATAAGGTTTCCACCTAAGTTTCTTAAACATCACTTTAAAAGTCACAATTTGACTCAAGATAAATTAGATGAAGCTGATGATTGTAAATGGCGTATTAACCCAATAAGAGATGCACCAATGTGTTTAAAAATATGCATATCAAGTGTGTGGATGAATTAATGTTTTCATGATTTATGAATTTATTTATGCATTATTTCTATAAACCATTCTATTTATAATTTTGACATGAAAGTGATGAAAATATAGTGCCTACATTTTCACCTATTTCAAATGGCATTGCTAGACACAAGAAAAGCAATGAATTTTAAAAAAATAAAAAATTAATTAAAATGATCTTAATAATGATTTATTCATGTTTTTATTGATTCTCATTCAATTTTATAAAATTGAGTTCATAATGATACCCCAAATGATGTTTGGAATGCCTATGATGCCCCCTCAAGGTAGTGGCTAAAAAATAATTTCGATGGATGAGTTCTTGAAAGTAATAAAATGAGACAAAAGAGCCATATACATGCCTCTCGAGAATAATAATGATGATTAACTTATCAATAAATTAAGCCATTGAGTTAATACTTGCATGCTTTAATTTATAATGATGATAGAATAATTTTCCCCAAGCAGGGCAGCCTTGAGAAGGATGCATCCCAATATAATGATGCATGCTATAATTTCCCCAAAGAGGGAAGATTAAAACATTGATTTACCCCAATATGATATATTATATTCATGGTGATAAATTAATGTGCCACAATAGGGAATATTTGATCAATGATGAGACTAATTGATTAATTATCAAGTACAGATCAAGGATTTAACTTATTAAATGGATCAATGAAGATAAGAATTACTCAAACATATGTGTGATGGTATAAATAATTTTCAAAAAATGAAGAAGCTACAAAAAAAATAAACACATGAGAAAGAAAAAATATTAAAGTAATAATGATTGAAGGATGAAAAAAATATGGATTGTTATGATTTTTTAGGTCCCAATCGACAAGTTTGGGATATTGACAAAAAGAGTAGGAGAAATGATAAAGATGAATAAATGAATAATAATGAGAATAAATGTGGCTAAACTGACCTCAAAAATTTCATGTGGCTGAGTGCTACCTACATAATCCATTTGGACCTCAAGCCATTACAGTTCCCCAAAAATGGGAGGAATATGATGAGGGATGATGAATCATAGAATAGTTGATCTAGTTTGATGTTGAAAAATGTTAAATAGAAATAATATTGTGATTTGGTCAAATATGACCAAAATTATTAGATTTGAGAATGGATGATTTTTTAAGGCGATAAACTACCACTTGAGTGTGACATTGTATATGTGCCTCAATAACTTGATTTTTAATGTAGCATACAATGGTATGCATCATGATATAAAACCTCATGATGGCCTAGGCACAATGTGTATAAGGATAGACCTCTAATCCAATATACAAAGGACATAAATGTTGTATGATATGGAAAAAAAAGATAACATTATTTTTATATGTTGATGGATGGACTCAAGTAAAAGTGCAAGGAATCACCCTATTGATGCATATGAACTAAGTCAAGGCACAATAATAAAAATAAACAAACAAATAAGTAAACACACAAACTAAAAAAGAAAAAGAAAGCATATTGTCTTTAATCAAGTCAAAATACACATGTGGAGGCTCAATTATAATAATAATTATATTATACCCCCATGCAAGGATGTATGCAAGAGTATGGGATGGGGATAATGTATCCTAGAATAGGCTACATAATTTGATTTACCCCAAAGAGTAAGAAATATATGAGTTGTAATGTATTGGCCCCAAAGAGGGTGAGATGGCAGAAAATACACATCCCAATAGGGGAAAACACATCCCAGTGGGTGCTAAACTGAGTGGATCAATAATTAATTAAGGTATTATTGAATGGATTTAAGACAAGACTAATTTTTTTTTAATTTTGTGGCTACATATCTCTCTTTTAGAGTTTAAACCTTTTCAAATGTTTAGGATTTTGTGGATATATATCTCTCATGGTGATTTTAAGCCTTTTATATTTATTAGGTTTTTTTTGGTTATATAAATGTTTTTTATTGGTTTGTAATATTTGAATGTTTTGATTTTCTAAATAAGTATATATAAAATGCATGTGTTACTAAGAAAGGGAAAACTTGTTCTGGCACTAGGATAAATAATGATAATAAATTGATAAATGAAAATTATAATGCATAATAATAATGGATGATAATGTAAGGACTATGTCACATGGGAACCAATGCATCTAGTCATCAAAGTACTAGCTAGATAATAGGCCAGAATGTTTAACAAAATAGGTATCAATATACCTTTTACTTCCATAACAAGTTATAGATGGGAAGATTGATGAGAATTATAGGATGGGATTTGATGATTATGATATAATGGCCAAAATGGATGGTACATAATGGATTTCAATGTGAATGAGGCTAAAGGATTTCATATGGGCTGCCCCCAAGTGTCAAAGTAATTGCATACAATAAATTATTTATGCATGATGATATAAACTTAATTTTCATCATGGTACTTACCTAAAGCACCATAAACATATTTTTCACTATTGGAATAATTATTTATCTTTCTCTTTTGATTTTTGATTTTTTTTAGCATCTCAAATCAATGGAGGATTACAATAAGCATAATATAGACCCTTTGACGTCTAGCTAATAACCACTCTGAATAGTTGTTATTTCAACATGTTACTATTGATGTGGACTACATTGATTTTGTTGTGATATTAGTTTATTATTGATTCTACTTATTCCAAACCTATAAAAAAGGTGTCTATGTAGCCTCTGTGAAAAAATAATGCTACCAGGGAGGGTAAAAAAGGATAAGCATTTAATGAAAGATTTGATTGGATTGTTAAACATAAGACTTGGATAAATGTTAGGAGGCTAACTAGCATTAGGAATAATAATCACACTCATTTTTTTTAGTTCTAAATTTTCTAATTGTGACATAATTTTGGTTTTCATAAGGTCAAAGACTTTTGAAAATTCTCTCAATAAGAACACAATTTTTTTTTGTTCCTTAGGCCTGAGAGTTTTTAAAATTCAAATAATGTTTGGACTATGAAAATATTGACTTCAATAATGTCCTCATCAAAGAATGAATAACTGGTTCATTTAGCTATTGGTTCCTCAAATTCATTTTCACCAACAAAGTATTCTTGATTTTGATTATATTTTATCACCTCAAATAAGGTTTCACTAAAGTATGTTGCCTTTTGGCTTTGATTATTCCCTAGTGCCTTAAAGAAGGTTTCATTAGGAGATGTTGATTTTTGACTTTGATTATACCCTATCACCTCACACAAGGTTTCACTAGGAGACTTGTCTTTTACATAATTTATACCTTAGATCACTAGAAAAATTTTAACTAATATGTTGTTATGGAAAAAGGACAATAATGTGTTATTATGTCAGTCCCAATCAATGGTTTAGGTAAACTGGTTGTCAAAAGAATGGATAGGATAATTAATGTCAAAAGTACATGTAATGTCAATGGAGGAATAAAAGTTAACATAATCATCATAGAGACTAATAGGATAATTGGATTGATTTGGAAGGAAACTTCCTTGAAAAATGTGGAAGAATCACTAATGCATTCGACCTAATTGGCCATAAGTGTGTAGCCGATGTCATAAAATCCACTAACGTATTCTAATTCTAAAGTTGATTCTGACTCAAGTGGATCTTAATCCAATGCTAAAACTGACATTGATTATGCTTTTAATGCTAAATCAAATTATGGTTCCAAAGTGGAACCTAATTCTAATATTGGTTATAAAATAGAACTTGATTATGATTTGACTTTTGAGAGGATTGTTGTTGATTCTAATTTTGGTTCCAAAGTGGAACTTGATTATGATATAGAAGTCACCATAAATATAGCCTATTAGATTGGTTTACCCTCAAATACCCTTTTCAATTTTCACTTGGAAATGAAGGATTTGGGATGAAATTTATAAAATGGGGGGGATTTTTGTAATGGAAAAAAGATAAACTATTGTTCAATAATGGGGTCTTTAGAAATGGGCTTGTCAAAGATGGGTCCTTTGTTAAAAAATATACCTTGGTAAAAGGGTGAATCACAAGAAAATGACTCATTAATGATCAGTGATTTGAAAAAAATGTTTAAAATGAGTTTATTGTTTTGACTTTGACTTAGAAGTGGATGAATCCGATCATTTTTAGGAAGGGTATCATGGCATATCTTGATTAAGTAGCTATTAGACTTGGACACACTTGGATTTCAAATAGATGATGGCCCTTGAAGGGTAATTTATTGATTTTTCTATGGATCTAAGGAAGTATTGGATTTTAGACTAATGGATGAAATTTCAAGAGTAGATACTAGGTGGAATATTTATTGGTTAAACTAGGAGAGGTGGTTTACAATCCATTGACTAAAGAATGACAATGCTAGAATAGGTTTAGGATCATGAGATGCCATGACTTGGATTAACATTAGAATAATTCCCCTAAATAATTACAAATGTAATGGGACTAAATTGGAAGTAATTAGCCCCAAAGAGTTCAGATTATTTTGATTGAAATGGCCCCAAAGAGGGTAGATTGGTCTAGATTTAAATGGCTACAAAGAGGATAGATTTGTTTGATTGAAATAGCCCCCAAAATAGTGGAATTTATTTATTTACATGGATTTGGTCAAAATTGACCTGATTTGACTTGGTTGGTTGAAAATAGAAATGGGTTCAAAAGTGACATAATATGGACAATTGATTTCAAACTAGATTTGGGTCTAAATAGACCTGATTTGAATTACTTTCAATGTGATAACATAATGGCTAGAATGACCCAAAATTTGGGAAGCATAATTCCATATTTTTTATATCAATAATGAAAAATTTGGACTTAGGATAATGTCAATTGGTTTTAATTTTAAAGTACACAACACATAAGATGTGGGTATCAAAATAAACAATCAATAATAAATACATAAGACAAGAATTATTTTTAATGGTAATATGAGTGTGCAACATGATCATAGTCCATGTAAATACCTTACTCAAAGTGATGATAGATTAATTTTAATTAACCCTCACTTTAAGTGGTACGCCATGAAATTTTAGGGGAGGTTGGTTTCCTTCACACTACGAATCATTTGTTATTTATGGGCTTATTCAATTTTTATACAGAGTTGTCTAAATGGTACATTAATCCTCCCTCCATAAAAGAGGGAAAATTAATGGGTAGTGTGAGAGGGTTTATTCCTTAATGATCATTCCATCTATAAGGGTCTTAGTGGAGTGTTGTTATAAATATTGGGCCTCAAGGAGTACTGTCTGAGGTTTATGTTGGAGCATGAAATCCTTGCCACTTCATGGATGCACTCAAAATATACAATAAATTAACTAAAAATGATAGCATAAAACCTAAATTTATATACCTTGACATATGTATGGGGTTGGTACATACATTGGGGAATGAAGTCCCAATCATTTTGCCCTATAAAATTACACGAATGAGATGCAATCCACCCTGTGTAGTCAAAAAGAAAAGGAAGTGTCCCAATTTTTTATCCTTGGGACCCCACAAGAAAGAAAGAAGAGAGCATACTTTATTTTTATTCTCAAAAACAAAAAAAAATATATGTTTTTGGTCACCTAGGTTCCCTGAAGGGCGAAAGGGGAGAGCATAGACATGACATATTATGCACAAGAAAGTAATCAAAATAAAAACATAAGTTAATGAAAGATACAAGTAAATTTTTAGAACATTGAATGCAAATGTTAGTTCTTTTTTAATTTAACCAAAATAAGTTTTCATAAAGGTATTTTTCTGAATTAAAACCATGCCTTTTACTAGTATAACCTTCAAGAAATAATTTAAGATTTCCAATTGTGGCCTTTGGAAAGCATAATAAATTTAATAACTATTTGTTTAGATCACATGGAAATTACATAGATCATTCCCACCATTTAGTAGGGAGATTCCACCATTTAGTAGGGAAATCCCATTATTTAATAGGGTAATCATGTTATTCTACAAACATAATAAATAAAAATAAGAAACTAGCAATTTCATGAACTAGCAAGGTGATATCATTACTTTTTAGAGTGATATAATCATTAAATAGGGTATTTATACCATTTTCAAAATATGACATAAAAAATTAAACACATAATATTACCTTTGTAATTCTACGATTTCACACACTGATTCCATCATTTTACAGGTCAAAACCATTGTTAAGGTTTTCAATCCTATTGTTTGATAGTTTATTTGGAGTTAAGTATTCCCACCAATCCATAGTTTTTTCTCACCATTTTATTGAAAAACATATAGATAAAAACAAGATATAATCAATATCACCATTACACAAAATGATACTATTGATTATGGGAAGTAAATCTATCGATAAGTAGTGCATCCCTACCAATTTATAGATATAAAATGGAAAATTTAGTAGAAAATAAGGGATATTAGAATTAAAATTGATCTAATTTAATAATTAGAGGATGATGGAATGTTTTAAATAAATTTTTTGGGTGCATCGGTCCATTGGGTGTGCCATATTTAAACACATGAGTACGAGGGAGCTAAATTTTTTATAGTATGAAAAAAAATCATACATAAAAACCTAAAATCCAAGCATATGTCCTTGGATTGGTGATGTGGAGGAAAATTACTATTCATGATGGCACTATTCCTAAGTTACTATTCACTAATGAGGTGGTAGATACTATTCATACTGATGAGGTGTCCACAACTCTATTCATGTTGCTTAGGTGACATGTGGTGCCACATTACTTGTAAGGCACACAAAGGAGTTGATGTTGACCTCCATCGTGAGAGTGGGATGCAATTACCATTAGAGGACAAAATATAATGACTTGAGATTATCCAAAAATTAAATCTACCATCTTTTATAAGATTATACATGTAGAAGAGATAAGATTTATTATTTAAGTTAATTATACTTTATATTTTATCATGTTGTGAAGAGTGGCACCAAATTCTTAGTAGGGTACTCTTGTCCTTTACCTATTATCATCCCAATTATATAATGTGGCATACACTTTCTTGGGGTGCTTCTTGTATTTTGTCAAGATTCACCCATGTGAAAGGGTAGAGCCATTTTTGGTCCTCCTTTGTTTCCCTCTCACTCATTCTTTATCAATTTTATAAATGATTGTATTCCTTTATTTGGTAAGGTAGGTTATTTTGGTAGAAGTGAATATAGCCTCCTTAGTGAGATGTTGCCAAGTATATTTTATTTTTATAAGAAATCTTTGATGAAGCTTTATGAATGATTGTTGTGAGGCTAGAATTACTAGAGTGTGGGTTTAGAAAAATCTCTACAAAGCTGCCTTGGCATGGCTTGAATCCAAGATTTATGTAATGTGAATAAATCTTGGTGAAAATTTGTTGTAATTAAAGGTTTATAAATAGAGTAAGAGTGAATTGTGAGATATTTGTGAATGTGATTTATTATTTGTCAAGGAATTCATGTGTGTGATGAAGAGCTCAAGTTGAGGCCACATCAGTTTGGTATCAGAGCTCTATTGTGATGGGGAGATGATTTTTGTTTCCATCAAGTGTTATTAGAGCAAGTTTGAATCCTATGGAGAGTTTATTTTTTAGGTATTAAGGTGACAAATAAGATTGGAATAGTACCACGAAAAAAAGACATGGAGAATATGTTGAAGAGTATTCAAGCATAATTGTAGATGATGGATAAATCCCAATCAAACCTGTACATGATGGAGGATGCAAGTGAAGAGTTTAAAATTAAAGAAGAAGAAGAAGAAGAAAAGATGTGGGATCTAATTGATTCCCTACATGCACAATTGGACTTCTTTAAAATATAAATATCCACATGGGAGAATGAATAATTCAACCATGTATAGTTTCAAAAAGATGAAAAGTGCACCCATATAGAGTTTCAAGTTTATTTGAAATAAACTTTGGATGAAGAGGTTATGTAAGTAAGTGCACAAGATGAGGTTGTGATGGAAGTTCAACAATGTGATAGAGTTGAGAATGGATGTATGAAAGAGGATAAGATAGACTTTGGGGTTGTTGATATGTAAATTTTGCAATTCCATATTGAGAATGAAGAACATGAGGATTATGCAAACATTTAAGAGGAGATGGATAACATGCCTTTGGAGCATGATGAATAAGTTGTTGAGGGAATTTTTGTTTTCCATATTATAGGTCCAGATATATATCAATAGATAATTTTTATGACATCCATAGATTATGAAGAGGATGATGTTACAACCATGAGATAAGAGATGTAAGTGATGATAATGTTTGATGTAGAAGATGATCCAATAATTGGTTGGACAATGTGTGAAGAAATGCAAATGGGATTTTGGTGGAGGTGGATGATTTGTGGTGGTTTTGATCCCACAAGTTAGTTGATTGAGATATGGTTAATACTTTGTATGAGAAGGATGGTCTATGGTGGTTAAAATACCAAAAGGATTATGAGAGAGAGGAGGGGAATAAGTGATAAAAGGTGACAAGGAAAACTAGCAAGTAGAAGCTAGAAGTGGATAAAGAAGAATAATATTCTCTGAAAGGACCTAGTGTTTGGAAGGGAATGCCATTGTCATCAAAATACATGACCAAAAAGGGTGGTTATACCACTTACCCCATATATGTGATCATGAGATCACATTATAATAACTCACGTGTATGATAAAAGATCATCTAAGGGTTTGTACAATCTTGTATCAACCAAAAAAAGAGTGGTGTGCATTTTTGTTTACAGAATAAATGGTAGGAGTAAAATCAAGAAACTCATAAGAGCTAAATTGTTTTTAACTAGAGGAAAATGGTGTGGAGTAAAAATAATATTTATGTTGTAAATATTTTTGAGTTACTATTCACTGATGAGGTGGTGGATACTATTCATCTTGATGAAGTGTCCACAACTCTATTCATCTTACTTAGGTGGCATGCGATACCACATTACTTGCAAGGTACACAAAGGGCTTGATGTTGACCTCCATCATGAGATTTAGATGTAATTACCATTAGAGGACAAAATATAATGAATTAAGATTAGTCAAAAATTAAATCTACCATCTTTTGGAAGCTTATACAAGTGGGGAAGACAAGATTTACTGTTCATGTTACATCTTGATTTTCCTATAGACTTAGTATTGTTGATTATATGGTTAATGATTAGGTTACTTGATGTGTTAAGTAACTAGAATTATTTATATGTTGATTATGGATAATATTTATTGCTTATGATCATGATTGTTAACTACTAGTTAGTTGGTTTTATTCTATATGGTACATTTAAATCATGATTAAGCAATATATTTTTCTATAATAGTTATTATGTTCTTTTACTTTATATGGTCTAACCACTATTTATTTATACTGAGGTGGATGCATGATGTATTCTACCCTCCTGACTATGACTAAGGGAGGGTATCAGGAGAAAGGATGGTGTAGATGGAGACCTATGAGGAGAGAAAATGGAAACATGAAACCTAACACACACCACATATATATAAAATTGTCTGATAATTGCTAGTTGATTAGTATTGTTTGCAACATGCTCTTTGGTTACTATTGTGTTTTTAGCATATGGATGTGATTGATTACTGTGTTTGCATATTTTCTAAGTTGGTAGCATGCTTTGGATTTATGAGATTGAAATTCTTAGATGATGATCATACTTCATTAACTGCATTTATGTGACATATGACTTGGAATAGTATAACAAATGTTTTTTGTGGTAAAGTGGAATGTTTATTTAGTTACTTCATATATATTTTTAGTCACCATAACTCATGCCCTAAAATATTTGATTGATATTTCTATGTTACAAATTTTGATTCTATTTTTTGAAATGGATTTCATTTTGTCTATTAATAATTAGTATGAATGTGTAATGACATTAATTGTACGTTGATTAGCAAGTTGTTATAACACATTTTTCTTATTTAGGGTTTTTGAATAAACTCTAGGACATGATTTATTTTGGTAGAATCCATTTTTATAATCAAAATAGGATTTAATTGTGTTATTAAAAACATTTTTAACCTTATGCACTATTTCAAGTTTGAAAGTGTTTTGAATATATAGTTAAAAGGCTTTATTCAAAGCCTAAATTGTATACCATGGTTAAAGGAATAAACTAGTATTGAGGTATTATTACTAACACAAGTCTATAGACCACGAATCCTTATTTTGTGCATGTTATATGATGGTATTATTAATTCAATGTTAACATTGTTAATTATAATTTTTAAATTCATTATTCAATTTGGAATATTTGGGAATTAGGGAAAATTCATAGAGTTATAGACTCTTTGAGTCATCATGAAACACATGAATTGAGTTAAGTTGTATAACATATCCATTTTTGAGGGTTTTTTAATGGTAAATTAAACTAAGGAGATTTTATGGGGAAATGATGCCAAAAATTTTGGTGAAATAATTGGAAATATATGGTGATAAATGCAGACAGGGATTGTGGAGAAGACGCAGTGGAATAGACAAAGAAGAAGAAAGATTAGGATGAATAAAATTAGAAGCAAGAAGGATTTTTGGCCTTGGCTAGAGAAGGAGGTAGGGTTTTTTATAATTTATTATTTTGGTTCTCAATATAATGCTTTCCATGAAAATTTATTGTGAGAATAATATTTAGGGTTTGATAATTTAAAAAATAAAAATAAATAAATAAATATGTGTGTGTGTGTGTGTTTGACCCTATGGATGGGTACTGCCCAACTAGAAGGCCAAGTATATATCCAAACCATTTTTATTGGATTTGGATATGTGTATTAGATTATTATATTAATTTTAATTCAAACCATAAATTAGGGTCGACATTACCATTTTGTATATAAAAATATCTTCATAATTTATTCTATGTTTAAATTATAAAGTAAGGAAACATGGATAGTTAGTGTGTCTACAAAATTGTGTGATGGTTTCAACCCTACAATGGCTTTTATTGGGTTTTAAATATTTTTCAAGGGATATTTTGACTATGTATATTTTATTATTGTTTTAATTATTTTTTATTTAAACCCTATACTAAGGTTTATCTTACCAGCCTAAGTATAAATGGAAGTCTGTGTTGAGCTTATATAGATTCTTTTGTATAACAACTGAGAGGACTTAAATCTTGGCATTCATCTAATTATAGGGTTATACTTTTAGTTTAATATTTGGTTCATTTGTACATGACCCTAGGTATGGGTTCTACCCATCCATAGGGTCAAATATGGACATATCGAATCCCATAACATTTGTGTCTGAGAATGTTTTACATGGGTTATACATAGCTAAGTATATATACATACTCATTATTATTGCATGGTTTAAGTTGTGTTTATTTATTGACTTAAATTAGTCAAAATATAGAATTGTGGTGATCTATGGGGAAATATATATAAACTTAGAGATATAGATACATATTTTTGATAAGTTAAACAAGGGACTCTGATAAGTTGATTTAAGTATAAAACTTATATAGGATTTTATGGGTTTTTTATAAATTTTATTCTCTTATAAACCCTGAATCATATAAATTGTACCATTTTAAATGGATGTTTTAGAGTTGAAAAAAATCTTATGTTTTATCATCTGGTATTTGACTTTGGAGGTATGGGCATTGAACTAAAAATATAGGTTATAGTTCGAGTAAATAATGTTTTCAATTTTCTAAGTATAGAACATTTGAAAGGAATTTGTACATGCTATAAGTTTATTCCCTAGTTATGGACTATAGGTGTCTAAATAGTTGGAATAAATATATGAGTAAGTGATTAACCAAGTTTTAAAAGAAAAACTTTCATTGGCTTGGCTTACTTGTGATTACTTAGTATTTAGTTAAGCTAAAGGAATGACTATTCAAAGTTGTGCCTATAACTTTTAACTAGATCATAGTTATGTTGAGATAGTATTTTATATTAAAGATAAATATTAATTTATATGAATTTATTTGGCCACAGTGTGAAACAAAATATTATAACACACACACACACACACACACACACACACACACACACACACACACACACACACACACACACACGTGTGTGTGTGTGTGTGTGTGTGTGTGTGTGTGTGTGTGTGTGTGTGTGTGTGTGTGTGTGTGTGTGTGTGTGTGTGTGTGTGTGTGTGTGTGTGTGTGTGTGTGTGTGTGTGTGTGTGTGTGTCAATTCAGTTAGATTTTATAAAAGGTAAATTTGTTGTTCATACCAAATTCTATTAGTATGAATTTATTTTTTTATGTGATTAGAATTAAAATTAAATTTGAAATTAAATTAAATGAGTTTAAATATATTTCAGTTAAATGTTATTTGTCATGATAAACATTATGTGCTAAGTGAAAGGCTTATTGATGGTTAAATAATTGATTAAAATCAAGTAATTATATGGTGTTGTTTATAAAATGAAAGTAGATTGATAAAAGACATTTTAGTAATAGGTATGCATATAACAGACTTATGTAACATGCTTATATGTTGTTGTTTGAAAAATGATATGGCATACTTATCTTAAAATCTACTATTTTGAAGTTTATGATTCCTATCATAATTATAAAGATACCTAAGATGGATTTTAGGTAAAGGTTTTCTTAGTATTTATGAATGTTGTGGAATTTTATATGGGAATATATATGTTGAATATGTTTATTTTAAGTATTAAATGTGTTTATATATAATTTTGATATCACTGACACTAAATAAATGAGTGAGATGGACTTCATTGATCTACTTAGTGTCACTAATAGTCAGAATTGATTTAATCCAATTGAGTAGTGTGTGTGAAATTGATAGATCTTATATATCTTAAAA
The DNA here is from genome assembly GCA_037957365.1 of Torreya grandis. Lineage (NCBI taxonomy): Eukaryota > Viridiplantae > Streptophyta > Pinopsida > Cupressales > Taxaceae > Torreya > Torreya grandis. The sequence goes on along the minus strand of JARHVA010004292.1, from coordinate 757,839 downwards.
CTATATGAAAACCTTGGCAAAAGTAATGTTTATGGTTTGAACATTGTAATTTAACTAGTTTGATTTTGTTTGCATGTATTGCTCGAAATCATGTTATAATGTATTTATTTATAATATGTTGCATGTGATAATTATCTTATAGCACACAGGTTTCTAGTTCACTTTATTGATGTCCACACTATAATTATCTACCCGTATATGAAGGGAGGGCCATTCCCTTGTTGGGGAATTGTGCAGGGTATCAATGGTTTGTGGTTGGTGTCGAAAAGCACTCGGATGATACTCTCCCTCCCCTTCTAGGAGTAAACTGATAAAGACTTCACTCAAATTATTTTTAGATATTAATGAGTTTATTAAGACTCATATGTTTAGTAGAACATTTTATTATTATAATTTAATTATTTAGATATTTATTATTATAGAATTGTACTATATGATGTAAATTATAACATAACAATATTTGGTTGTATCTTGTTTGTACTTATTGAATAACTTAATCAGTAGTGATTGAATTATTATCTTGGTTAATTATTGTAATTTGTATGTTATAATTATAATATAAATTTTAAAATATAGCTAAATGAATTAGTATTTATACCTTATGGTTGAAATTCTAGTTATTTAAAATGAAGCATTTAGTTAGGGATCACTAATGTTATATTAATTTCTGAAGTTGAGTTGTTGTTTTTTTAATTAACCTAACTCTAGTTTACCATGAGGGGTTATTATAGCTCATATTGACTTATAATTTACCTTTTGTCATTTTTTGAAGGGTGGCACTAAAGTATTAGTGGGGTACTCTTTTCCTTTACCAAATATCATCCCAAGTGGAGAATGTGGCATAGATTTCCTTTGGATGCTTCTTGTCTTTTGTCAAGATTCACCCATGTGAAAGGGTGGCACTAGTTTTTATCATCATTTTTTTCCCTCTCATTATTTCCTTGTAAATTCTATAAATGATAGTATTCCTTTGATTGGTAAGGTAGGCTAGTTTGGTATAAGTGAGGATAGCCTTCTTAGTGAGATGTTGTCAAATATGTGTGAGTTGTAAAAGAAAGATTTGATGAAGATTTATGTATGATTTTTTTTGGGTTATAATTAGTAGAGTGTGAGATTATAAGAAGCTCTGTAGAGCCTCCTTGGCATGGTTTAAAGCCAAGATTTATGTAATGTGAAGAAATATTAGTGAATTTGTTTTGTAATTAAGGGTTGATAAATAGAAAAAGAGTGATTTGTGAGAGATTTGTGTATGTGATTTCTAAATTTGTTCAAGAGATCATGTGTATGATGAAGAGCTCAAGTTAAGGTCACATAATATTGGAATCAGAGCTCCATTATGATGAGGAGCTAATTTTTGTTTCCATCAATTGGGTAAGGACAAATAAGAGCTAAAAAATGCATAAAGAAGACAAAAAAACACATTTTTAACTTCCTCTTTTGATATATTTGGCTTGTTAGAATATAGGTTTTATTTGACCTAAATTGTATAGCTTGAGGCTTCATCAATGGTGTGTGGTCACATGAGAAACATCTCCCCTTACACTATAATTGTTTTGTTGAAGAATGAAAGAAATGGGTGAAGCTTTTGTTAGATTTGGCAAAGTAAGTGTTCACAAAAAATTTGATAAGAGTAAAAGGTGACCCCTTTATTATAACTTTATTAGAATGATTTAAACCATTATATGATAATCTAGATGTGTGGTTGATCTTAACTTAAATTTGGATGGAAAATGCAATTAATCTTTGGGATAAAGTTTGCATTAATCAAGTAAGCGTTACATTTACACTGATATTTTGCATTAATTTTGATATTTTACAAAGATTGACTTTTTTGCTCAATTTGAATCCACTTTCCACAGTATGTCATGATAATATCATGATGGATATATTTTTTAATGATGGCATGATGAAGATATTTTTTGATGATGTCATGATGCAAATATTTGAATCCACTTGCCATGTGAATGGAGGAATAATTTAATAAATGAATTAAGAAAATAGGTAATTCCAAAAAACTATGGAATTTCCTATTAGAGGGAATATTAAGTTAATAACAAAGGTTAATTAACTTAATGTAAAGTGATGTGACTTTTGAAATTTGCATAAGGGTTCCACTTAATTGGTCTAAAATATCACTTGTAAAGTTATAATTTGACTCTAAATAAAATTAAGCTAATAATTAGAAATAGTATATTTCCATAATTAGGGATACACCAATGTGTTTCAAAATATGCATGTCAAGATGAATTTGAGTATTTCCATGATTTTTGACCTGATTTATGTGTTATTAATATAAATCACTAATTAAAATTTTGACATGAAAGTGATGAAAATGAAGTGTCTATAAGGCTTAAATATGGGTCATGGACCATAAACGTTTAACATAACACACCACTAACACCCAATTTGGACTAATAACCAATAACTACACAAAATCATGTTAAAATTATGTAATTTTATATGTAAGCACTATTTTTAGGTGTACATATTTTTCCCAAATTTGATGTGGGTGAGCATACATATCAAAGTAAAATGAGATGTAGATACAAAACTTTGTGTGCCTGGAGCTCCATAACCAAAGTCCATTTACTTTGGAATTTTCAAAAATATTCTTTCTTTTCTCTACATGCATGGATGGTTTTTATATAATAATGATTTTTTGAAATATATAAAAATTAATACCCTATTTTCTTGGTAGGTAGGTATACTACCCATGTGAATCAAAGTATCTCCAAATCTATGAAATCATAAACACAATCATGAGTACATTTTTTAGTGATAGATATAAAGTTAAAAACATTTATGGGTATACTAAAAAAATATTAAGTAATATCTTGAATATATCCCTTTGTGGGAATAGGTGGCATGTGTTGAGTACACCCCATTATAGGATCAAAATAAATGTGAATACCTCTTTTTATATGATTATTTGGACTCTAGATAAATATAAGGAGTGACATATATAACCTTATTTTGAAATTTGGGATGAGCTTGTGAAACAGATTTCAAAAGATGAGTTACATAAAAACACATAAGATAAACTTTATAGTCATTGGGATATAACATATAAATATATATTCTTCGAAAAATTTATGCTATAAATAAGTTACCCCATATGGACTCAAGATGTAAGTAGTGTAAGATCAAGGAGATTCCACATGTGGTCTTAAAGTAGTGTAAATCTCTAATATGGATTTTTCCCCCTAATATATGAATCATAGGAATCATGGAAATATATACAATTAATAAAACCATTGTGCATGATATTAATCATGTAACTATGTAACAAAAGGGGACATTTCACATATGTGATGAATCACAAAGTGAACACTTCAAATAATATAGTCATGCCGAACACATAAAAGACACATTGTACACTAAAATCACATCAAACTTATGATGGGAATATATAAAAATGAATAAGTATCAAGGATTGAAGTCACATCAGACATAAAATATGCATAGAAAATAATGAAGTTATGTTAGGAATGATGTAATAAATTCATTTAATCATGGATAAAACACTTGAAACATGGATATAGAGATTTTGACAAGCACTATAAAGACATTCCACATAAAAAATCATATAAAATGTATGTTAGATTCATATAAAAATATATTGAACAAGTGAAATCATGTAAAACATATGATGTAACTCAAATACATGCAAGGCACATGAAAACAAACCGTTCCCTTAAAATCCCATACATTTAAAAAAAACATCAACTAAATTTTGACACATCCAATAGAAAATGTATGCTAAATTAGATAGAATACACATTATAAACATAAATTGAAATATTAGGTGAAATAATAATATCATAAAAATTAATCAATGTAAGAATAACCCAGATAAGATCAAGGAAATGCCCCATATTTCCCATAGAGTTGTATTAGGTCAAACATGGTTAGTACCCCTAATTAACCTATAATTTTTTTAGATACCTAATTTAGTTTAGGGGTAGTATTATATGTTAGTTATCATTTATTTAGGTAAATTTTATGTTTTTATATTATTAGTTCATATTAGGATTTGACTGAGGCATTTTTTTTTATTCTAGGCCCTATTTTTTTCCCTTTTCATTTTTTCTCTCTTCCATGCTTTTACTTATTTCCCCTTCTTTCCTATTGCTTCCTAGGTTTGACTAGGAGCATAGTATTACACTCCAAGAGCCTATAAATATTTTGATATGGGAAGTGACCTCAATTAACTTGTAACTTATTATATACACCTAATTTTTGTTCAAGGGTAGTTTTCGATGTTAGTTTGCATTGATTTGATTTAATTATGTGTTTATAAATTATCGATTCAAATCAGGTTCTTATTGGAAAAAAAAATTTTGATTTAGGCTTTGGTTTCTTCTCTTCCCATTTGATTTATTTATCCTTCATGGTTTTCCTTATTTCCCCTTTATTTCTTGTTTCTTCCTAAGTTTGACATAGAGCATAGTGATATACTCCTAGTCTAACCAGGACCCTACCACTATATTTATAGTTACCTATTTTTTAGGTCCCTTTGATATTTCCCTTTGGTTTCATAGTGACCAAGAGTATACCACTATTCTCATGGTCCCCTATTATCTAGGTTACTTTGACCCTTTTCTCTATTTTTCCCTAGTTTTTGTGTTTTTTCCAGCTTTCCTACCTTTGTGTGTTAGCTTGTGAAATAATAGGGTCCTAATTTAAATTTGAGAAGTATATATATGTAGATATATTAGTGAATATAAGGTAAGGAAATAAAATGAGAATTAAAGTAAGATTTTTAGGAAAAGGTCAAGAGAAAAAAATTAAAATCAAGACTGAATTGTTAGAGTAGATGTTTTATTCAAAGTTTTCATATTGAATCATTTCCAATTGTTCATGTATTGAAAATTAATATAATGATTATGGATTAGGTCATAAAAATTACTTGATAAACTTTAATGAGTGTTGGTTCTAAACTTTCCAATGACAGGGCTCTGAATGAGGAAAATCACTCATCACAATTGTTTGATGAAGTGCATAGAATGTTGGCTCCAATTTTTAAGTTTTTGTAATGTATTTTGATTTTATTAGGTTTTTAACAAAATAAATAAATTTTTGGGAGATATGCAACATATTTTATAAATTTGAATGATATTTTCAGAGACCAAGAGCATAAAATTAGAGTTGTAAATTTTATTTTTAGAAAGGATGCAATGACCAACGTCATACTTTAAATCTAAACTATGTACTAGATTTAGAAATCTAATCTTGGTCAAATTAAAATTTTATTTTGTTTTAAATATTATATCCACCTTGGTTCCTAGAGCTATTTACACCTAAATTCAATTCTTTAAAGTATAAAAATTTGTGAAAATATAATATTATTCTCCAAACCCTAGCTTCTCAAATTTAAATTATTCTATATAACATTATTTTATTATAACTAGGTTTGATTTTTACTATTATATTATTGTGATCAATGTAGACTTAAATTATAAAAATGTATATATGGTTAGGTGTAGTGCATTATTCATCTAAAATCACTTTCCCATATAGCTTTTTGGTGAAATCATGCCTTATTACACCAATTTAGGGTTAGATTATGCTTCCATTGTGATAGATATTTTTTCTATGGCTTGTTCCATTTTTTATAGTCATTATCCCTAGAACTTGTGTGTTTTTTGTAAACCCTAGTTTTGTGTGCTTGCATATTTTTCAAAACCTAGAGTATCTTCATACACCATCATTGTGTTGTTTACCATCCTTAGAGTTAGATCTTGTCTTTATCCATGTTGGTGTTTTTTAGGGTTGTGTTATACCATTTTAATTTTATTTTTGGCCCTAGTTTCTCCCTTGTTTATTCCTTCATATGGTTTTTTTTAGTGTAATATCTTAGTCAACATAGTCATTGATTTTTTGTAGTTATTATGTATTCATGTGTATCTTACAATTTATTATGGATAAAAATATATCTAGACGTGATTCACTTTTGAATGTTCTTTAATGATGTTACCTATACATGGTATATTATTATCTTGTGTGTATTACTATGTATCATGATGTTACTAGTATGGGAATGTTTATAAATGTTCAAATATTTCCTTAAAATTACATTTATAATGCCTATATTTATTTGATCAAGAGTTTCCTATTAAATATTGCATAACATGTTACTAGTGTGGGACTACTTGTAGAATAGCCTCTAAAGACAACTAGTTATGTTCCTATCCTAGTGCCAACCTACATAAACTAATGCTAATTTAATATTTGGAAGGGGAAAATGAAGAGAAAAATAAGAAAATAAAAGGGTGGTGATGCACCAAGATAGAAATGGGTGACATATGGTTCCTCCTCTACTTGAGTATAACATATAATTTCTGAATATGCATTATAGTTGAAACACAATGTATGAGAAAATGTATGATGTTAGAAAAAAATCAAAAGTGAGAATGGAGTTGTTGCAGTAAGAAGAAAACCATAGGGTAGACAAGATAAAATCATATAAGCTTTTAGCAAATTTTGAAATTATACACAACGTCAAATATGCTATACAAAATATTATAATCTATACATGGGTAAAAGATGAGGCCACAGTACCGTGAAACAATAATGAGGCCTGAGAGTGTCTAAGAAAGATCCAAAAACAACCTAATTTTTTTACGATGAGGGATTTATGCCCTTTAAAAAATAGTAAAGAAAGAGAAGAGAGGGAGAAGAATTGAATATCCTATCTACCAAGTACCAAAATTAAAGTATATTTCAATATAAAATATTTTTTTGTCCATGTTTTATCTATCTCTTATATATTTTTCTTACTGTAGCTTATTTTAAAAACTCCCATGATGCCCACGGTGCTTATGTTGCCTTACGTATCATGAAATATTTATTTTTAAATTATAAAAGAAGAGGAATATTAGTTTATGAATTTTAAAATAAAATTTCTAGTGGGAGATTTTTTTAGGTAATCAATTTTGATTGTAGTTATGAACCAATTTGGGACATAAGCGGGGGCCTAGATCCCAAGGGGATAACTAGATCACCAAGAATCATGCCTCGATTACACCACATATGACCATAACCAACCTCATGAATACTATATTTATAGCCAAAATTCCTTAAATAAATTATAATAGACACAACTGGCCTCATATTCCCATCAAGATTTGAACCTAGGTGGGGTTGGAAACAATAAAACCACTTTACCAACTCACCCACATCTCATCGACCTAGTGGGATTTTTTACTTGTGGGTTTTATTTTAAATATAAAATATTTTATTTGAGGCTTGGATTATGTGATCTCTTTTTAAATAAAATAAACTCTTTTAACTCCATATGCACCCATAGCTTCTCCTCTTTTAACTAGCTTTAGTTTCAATACATAATTTTATTTATTTATGTTAATGAGGTGAGCCCACTAATTAAATAAATATTTAGATATATAAATTAAAATAATTTTTTATCACCCTTATAAAAATATTTTTTGCTAGGAAAACAAATCTCTAAATAAATGGATCCTGGTGAATAATGTTTTCAACAAATATATCATAGAATACTAACATATGATTTGAGACATGACAGGGTTGTATGTGATGATAATTCAATATGTGTTGATACCCTTGATATTAAGATACTTGTCTTATTGATTTATATAGATATATATTACATGAATTTAACTATTTTAAATATTATGATGACTTATTATATTATAGATCATGTTATGACAAGGAATACTAGAGCAAAGAATGTAATCGACTCTTCTATTTCTCCTAATATTCCTTAATCTCCCAAGCTTAGAAGGGAAATAAATAAGGAATATGGTATTATAGATAAAAAAAAAAAAAAAAGAAAACTCAATAAAATATATCAATTATATAATAACTCATAAGTTCCAATGTTTATAAATATTTTATTTATAAGGCCTTAGAAGACACTAGTTTACCAGGTGATACTCAACCTTCTCATTTTTATTCCATTGTTAAATATTTGACGAATAATGATAACTTTATTACATTTTAACATTATGAGTTACCTTCAAAATATATTATGGATTTAAATTTACTCTTGCATGTTTGATTTATATTCAATAATATAGGGATTAAAATGGTTCTTGTAGATAATGGTCAGGGATAATACATGTTTTAGTGAGTTCTTTCTTGTGAAAATTGGAATTGTAAGGAAAACCCTTAAAACTCATATATGATCAATAATGGTTTTAATAATCATACATGAAAGGATGTTGGAGTAATCACCTTGAATATATCCCTTGCCTAATTTTATAGCCACCAAATGTCAAATCATACCTAACAATGAGATACAACATATTACTTTGGATACCATGGATCCATGATATGTGACTTGTCATTTATACTTTACATATATGCTTAAAGTTCATACACTATGAATCATATACATGTGTACTATGAATGTTTTACCATTTATATATTATAAATTGATTGAGCTTGAAAATATTTATTTGCCTCATTTTAATAAAATTTAACCAAGTATAGTGGTACCTTGATGTTAGAGTAGTCTAATTAAGCTCGATTAGGGCTTGATTAAGACTAATAATATGTGCACATTATTTTGACATTATTTCAACATACCCACTATGGCACCTCTCACTCCTATATTATGAACACTCTTGAAGTGTATTTTCATGGCAAGGAGGTGAGGAGATATGTGAAGAGTTTCTTCACTTGTAATCTATTTATCAATAATAGATAGCATTATTTTGTTGTGTGTAATGCATTAGTTCCATGGATGTGGTAATGATCTCTTGGAGAGATATTGGTTAAAGAGTTTTGATAAATCTTTCATGGTATTAGATATTTCTTTAGATCTTGTCTAATATAATGAGAGAGCCTTGTATATATATGCAAAGAAGATTAATAAGCAAAATATCCTAACCAATGAGGGATAAATCCACAATGGGAAAATAAAATAGTGATAAATAGTGCACCTAGCAAACATGATCTAAGGTAGATAAATAACCTACTATAACACCCTCACCTCAAGTGAATATAGGGGCTAAAACATAACCCAAAAAATGTGGCATATCCATAGTATGAGTCCCCATAACAATGCCTAATCAGGTACTCATGTAAAATATATTGATTAAGTGGAGAGATAAAACATATAGGAAATAAAAATCCCCCCAAGGAAAAATATTTTCAATACTAAAGTTGTCTATAATCCAATTTGGGTTTGTAATATGACTAGTGTCAATGTTGATATCCTTGGTTAGAAGATTATAGAAGCTCCACCTGCATTGAACAATGTTTCTTCCTTTAACATGAATGGTGTAATATAAGTCTACCCATTCCAAAATGGAAGATGAAGGAGGCAGTAGTACAAAGATATCTAAATCACATCCAAATCTAAAGTGTGTCATAGGTATGGTAAGATCATGCACAAGAACTAGATGTAATGCCATAGAAATGAACTGATCAAAAGAAAGACATAATATTTATTGAAATAATGTCAATGGAAATTGGAGCATAATTATCAACAAGTGTACTCTCACTAGAACCAATAGATTCCTCTAAAGTGATAATCTATAATGGCTGCACAATCTGCATAGGAGAAAAGACATCCCAAGTCTGGTAAAAACTCATCCCATAAAGGTGGCTCAAAATTTAAGAAGCAGAATGTACACCATAACCCCCTATACTATTGATTAGGTGGAGTGATGACAAAAATTCTATATGGACACCCCCCCCCATAATGGGTGAAGTGGATGAAAAATTCTGCATGAGTTGTTCAAATCCACTATTCAAACACCAAATAAGTTGACATGATATACACTAGAATAGATTCATATCACACTAAAAGAGACTTTCAAACTATAAAAAAAATAAGATGACATTGGGATTCACCAAAATATTTATAGTTCATGATATAGGAGACTATCAACTATCAAAAAAGTGGTGTTAAAAATATAGATAAGGTCTCTTAAAGAGGATGGCTACAGCAGTGATGGAAGAGATAAGTAACCAAAGAAGTGAAAATGTGCCCAAAATAGATCCCAAAAATGCATGAAGGTAAATAATGTTGAATCAATAAACCTCCCATGGCATTTTTACTAACATCTATTTTTTATTTTTCTTAAGTGTTAAATAGGTTGTTTTTAATTTTTTATTCACTAAGTGGAATTATTTTTCCATTGAATACACATAGGGGTGTATGGAGGATTGCTTGAGTCTATGTAATTCTCAGTTGTTCAATTTCAATTTGAACAAGTGGTTATAAGGATAGTTTTACTACCTTTTCCCTTAGAGCATTTAATATTTATTTGGTTCCATGTTTACTTATTTGACCCTTTTTAATGATGAGAAACTTGTAAAAGCTATAAATTTTTAACCATAACTCAAGATTGAGTTTTATTTTTTTTAAAGTGTATGATTTTTGATTCGTCATCCATTGGGGTCATTTATATTGTAAAATTCACTCAATTATAAAGTGCCAAATTCTAGGGGGCTTACATTTAAGGGGGAGGGGTTATTTGTGTATTGGCATTCTTTGAATTGGGAGTTATTTTTTTGGGGGGATCATTATTTATTCTTCCTAAATTATTTCTTATGTTTTGACAATGGATCCCATCAAAACATCAAATTACAACATTTTTGAAATAAAATTGAAGATATATTTTCAGTTGAAAGGTGTTTAGAGAATGGTACTTGGTGACCTTCCCAACTTCATAGATGAGGAAGATATTGTTTAGATTGGATGAGGCTCTTCAGTTGATTCACCTCCATATTTCAAATAGTTTATAGTTCTATGTCAGATGTGTCACATCACCAAATGAATCTTTGGATGCTATTGTAGCCTTCTTTGAGAAAGATACTTAGTCTTTTAGGTCTTTTACACCCTATTTTACTCTACCTCCTCATGTTCCACTTCCCTCTCCTCCTGTTAGCAAGGTTTACTATTTTGATGATGACACTGATGTTTTTTAGGATTTGATTCTTTATAATGACAGGGGTGAGGTACTAATGGCAATTCCTTCTTCTTATCTTGTCAGCGAGATTTTTTCTTTTGATGATGTACTCTCTCCTCCTACTACAATTTATTGTGTTAACACATTCCTAATTGACATTGCTATTCTTTTTGTTGAGCCACCTCTATGGGATGAGTTTTTACCAAATATGGGACATCTATTTCTATAACCTACCTTTTTTCCTATGTAAAATTTTGAGACACCATAGATTATCACTTTAAAGGACTCTACTAGTTCTAGTGTGAGTACACTTATTGAACATTATACTCCACTTTCCATGAACATGTTATTCTAATGGATCAAGTAAAAACATTTAAATTTGGTGACTATAGTAAATCTCAAAGAGATATTTTTTTTTAAATGATTACCACATGGATGAAATTTTATTTAATCAAAAGTTTACAAAAACAATCCCTTGGGAATATAGTGATTATGTTAGTGCGTTTGATATTGGGGCTCTTTATGTAATTTCTCAAGAGTATCAAATGTCAAATATTTCTTTGAAAATTTAAAAGGAAATAACAAGTGAAGGTAAGGAAAAATAATGACTTAGAGGTGATTTTTATGTCATAAATAGAAATTACAAAGGTGTTAGTATTATTCAAACATCCTTAAAAAATGATGGCTAGATTCAATTATGGACTATGGGATATAGTGGTAAAGGACTTAGAAAAAAATGAAAAATGTGTCATAGAACGTATTCTTCCAATTTTTCATTAAAAAAATACAAAATTAAAATGATGAGATGATACCATTTTACTTATATGATCTTAAAATAGTGTAAAACTAGGGGAAATCAAATTATGTGTAATATAGTAATAACATAAAAATCTAAATTGAAATTAATAATCTAGATATTTTTATTAGGATATTTTTAATTGATATAGAAAGAGGGTATATTTATACTTAGATGATTCAAAAAAGGTGCCTCATGTTGATGGTGAAAAATGTCACATCAATGAATCAACCCTTTTGCATATCGTGAAGGTTAAGGTGGAATTATTCCAATTTAATCTTAAGGGTCTAAGGAATTAGAATTGATTCCAAAGATGCATAGAAGGGTTTTTTAAATTTTTTGGGATTAATATATTAAATATTAAATCTAAATCAAGCTTTAAAACATTATAAAATCAATCAACCATGTCAAGAAGAAATAAAATAATACATTGATCTGATAAGTTAACCACTGCTTAATTGTACTATTTAATAAATCTTAAATCTTATTTATAACTATTATCTAACCTATTTAGTAGAGATGAGTCTATGAATTATACAATCCCTTAAAGGACAAGATACTCATATTTGATGAAAGTTGTATATGATATGCAATCCCACATGACAAGAATGAAGGGTCTATAGCAAATAAGAAAAATAGAAAAATACCTAAACATTAAAAAAGTAAAGTAAAACCAATATATAAGTTAAAATTAATTAATAATTAAGACTATTTTTATCATATTTAAAATTAATAAACTATGACTTTGAGAATCAGAAAACATGTTAGTAATTAAGAAACTACAAAGAAACTAAATTAGAAAATATAACTAAAACTAACTAAAGATTTAAATCTAAAACTAAATAAAACTACTAAAAATATTAAATCTAAGAAAGGAAAATATTATAAATATGGAATAGAAATTAAAAATCTAGAAACAAGAGTCATCATAGGAGAAATAAAGAGATTTAATTGAGAAACAGTCTTTCAAATAAAAAATCCTTGAAAATGACAACTAATATAATTTGATTGGATCAATAAAAGGATGCACACAGTGATGGAATCATTATTATTCATGACAAGTACTTTGGATCTTGCTCATATGAATACATATCTACAATCATCATAAGATATTAAATCTAACAACCTTTAGATAATCGATCTATAAACTAATAATAAATATGGATATACATGTGTTGATTAGTTGTGTTGCTTAACCATCATAGAATGTGTCATTGATATATCTATAAAAGTCATACTATCTCAAATATGTTTCACAAAAAAGATTATGATGATGAACTTTGAAGCAATTCAGAGTCTTCAAGAATACCTATGTAATTTTCCTCTCCTGTGATGTAACTTTCATCTCCTTTTAAACAATTTCCTCAAGATATGGTTAATAAATAAATTATAACTAGATTTATTTAGTTATTTTTTAACTTTAATTGAATCTTAAAATTAAATTAATTAAATGTTATAAATTAATTTAGAGTTCAAGACTTTAATAAAGTCTTAAGATCAAACATTAAATAATAATACACTGAATACAGATCTAAATGGGTGGGGGGCCTTAAGTCATTGTAAAAATTTAAAATAAACACTCAAACATGCCAAAAAATCATAATGATCATGACATTAAAATAAAACTAATACTGAACATTAATTCCATATACATTTAACCATAATAATTCATTAAAATAACATGAATCATACTGCATAATTGACATCAAATCTAGTACTCTGTCTATTTTCAAAATGGGTTATACTCATATCAAAATATAATGTATATATTTATCTAAATATATGGAAAGATGCAACTAATTATTCAAAGCCAACATATTTATTACCAACTGACAAGTATTTCATTTATAATTCCATTAAACTTTGAAATTATATTAAAGAAATTGAAATATCACTCAAAACATAGTGTATTGAATAGCATAAACTATTCATAAAATTATATGTTGACAACTCATTTATCCAAAAAAATCCTATGATTAATTAATTTCCATGTATATATCAATATCTTTCAAAACCCTTGACAACTTAATTATGTATCCATAGAAGTCATAACAGAAACCATGACTAGCATATAATCAATATCTTTATATGTATGTAAAATCCTGAAGTTCATCATATTTTGAATTGCCTTAATTATATAAGGATTCCCATGATTTAAAGCTTAACACCTTCACACAAAAAATACTTTGATTGAATCACATGAAAGATGAGCCTAATCTCAACATAAAACAACTTCACTTTTCTATAAATAGTCATTTCAGTACATAGTGTTTTCCCAAGCTTAAAATTGATGTCCAAATGTTCATCATACTATGTTATTTATGGTCTAATGTGATGTTCATTTGGCCATTAAATTTAACACACTAATTTTTTTTGTAAATGATCAAAACTTAGATTTTGCATAATAGAAAGAATTTCAACCAAATAATAATTACTAAATCTATTAAACCTCAACAAGTCGCATTTGAAAATTACCAAGACCTTAATCAGATATACCCTAAATTTTATCTCAAAAGGCATCATGTAATGGAATATCATTAAAAATATCAAAAAAATTCTAACTTCCTTCGAAACATACACCATAGTTTTACAAAATAACCTTTTCACTTCTATTAATCTCATGTATATTTTCAAATTATCCTCAAAATGTCTCTTAAAACATCATTACTATATAACAAAAATCAAAAAATGACATTGAATACATAATATCAAACCCAAATCATATGTCCAGTAAATTAGAAATTAAAAATCAACTGCATGCAATCTTTAACTTTGAAACCATTTTATGTGCATGATAAATACCATAAACAAAAGACCCATGCATTATAATTTTTGACCCAATCATAATATTTCAAAAAAGAGAGTGTATGTTATATAAGTGAAAATATTTTCTTCAAGAAATATTCAACACTAAAGCTTCTTCAATAGATGAAATATTAAATCAACCTAGATTGTATCAACTTGAATCCTATTTTGAATAATTGATCTATTCCCATATGTTTTGATGAAATGAGACCAAAATATAAATAAATGTATAAAATATAAATATGAACCATGCATTTCCAAATACTTATTCAAATAAAAAAAACAACTCAACATACCTTTTAGAATATTTTATCAAATCCTTATTGTATTCTTCTCAACCCTTTCATAATTCATCTAGGTAGAACTTTGCTTTCATGATTATTGTATAGTGGATCTTGATCTTATTAGAATGCCTAGTTCCTAATTTATATAAATTTTATGAAAATGCATTGTAAAATATTATAATTTTATAGTAAATCTTGACCGTTCACTATTAGGTCACAGATCTAATGGTAGAAATTATATTCATGTATTTTTTTCTCTAATATATAACCTTCATTTGATATGAGGGCATTTTAAACATGTTGGTACACTATGTGTGAGTGAAGAGGAGATTGCAGTGGATGTATTGTAGGTCTATCCCTTCATTTGTTGGACTAAATAAGAGAAGAAATATATATTTTTGTGTGGAAGTAGCCCATATTGAGTAAACTATATTAAATATATCTCTCTTGTATTGTTTTTTATAGATTTTATTTCTATCTTTATTTCATTAATATTACTCTTCATTCTATATTCCTAACAACTGGTATCAAAGCTGAAGGTTTATTTGGAAAATAAACTTAAAGTAAAAGAGGGTTCCTAATATGAGTAAGAGCAATGGTAGAAGAAGGAAACTTTAAGGTTGATAAGTTCAATGGCCAAAACTACCATCTATAAAAGATGTACATAGAGGACTATCTATATCATAAGGATATTTACCTATCATTGGTCAAAATAACAAATAAGCTAGTGACTATGAAGGATGAAGAATGGGAAGTTCTTGATAGAAAGGCACTAGGAACAATATGATTGTGTTTGGTAGTGTCGATGGCCTTCAATATTTCAAAATAAAAGACAATAGAAGATGTGATAATGGAATTAGATAAATTATATGAAAAAACCTCAACCTCTAACAAGGTATTTCTTATAAAGTGTTTATTTATTATGGAGATGTCAAAAGGTGGGTCTGTTGCTAATTATTTAAATGAATCTAACATAATCAAAAATTAGTTAAGCTCTGTAGGAGTAAAATTTGACAATGAGGTTTGGGATATTTTGATTCTATGCTCATTTACAAAACTATATAATGGCTTGGTCATGGTTGTGAGTAATTTTGTCTCTAGTTCAAACACTTTAAAGTTTGATGATGTTATTGGTGTTATTCTTAGTGAGTAAATGCAGAGGAAAAGAACAAGTGAGACATCAGGTAATGTTTTGACTATAGAGAATAGGGCAATTAGAAAATACATATAAAAGGGCCTAAGAAATTGTGGGAAGTCTAAGAATGGCATATAAATCCAAAGGAATGTTAGTGTACTGGATTTAGGGGAAGAAAGGACACCTAAATAAAGATTGATGGTTTCAAAAAAGAAAACAAGGAGATGGACAACAAGATAAAAATAAGGAAGAAAATGTAATATATGATGTGTTTCAATATGATTTAATCCTTTTATTAAATAACATTAATGATTCTTGGGTGTTAGATTTAGGGGCTTCATTTCATGATACACCTCATAGGAAATATTTTCGAGACTATATTCAACATGATTTTGGACAGGATTATTTGAGTGATGGTAAACCTTGTAAAATTATTGGAAAGGTTAAGATACAAATAAAATTATTTAATGGAAACAAATGGTTGCTAAAAGAGGTGAGTCATGTTCTTAAGTTGAGAAGAAATCTCATTTTAGTAGAGAAGTTGGGAAGTGAAGGCTACATAGTTACATTCATAGAAAAATTATGAAAGCTTACTAAAGGATCATTGGTAATAGAAAAATGAGAGAAGGTAGGTACATTATATTTATCCATTATAATTTTTGACTCTTATATTGCTTTAGCTTCTACAAAAGCAGATATAAAATTATTAAACCACAGACTTGGGCACATGAGTGAGAATGGGATGCAAGTTCTCCACTCAAATAATTTATTGCTAGATCTGAAGAAGGTGTATTTGGATTTATATGAGCACTGTGTGTGTGGAAAATAGAAGAGAGTCATATTTCTCAGAGTTGGGAAGACAAAGAAGGATGAAAAGTTAGAGCTTGTACATAAAGATGTATGGTGACTAGATCAAGTATCATACCTTGGTTTCTCTTCTTATTATGTTAGTTTTATTGATGATGAAACTAAAAAAACTTGGGTTTATTGCATATAAAAAGAATCAAATGTTTTTGATAATTTTAAGAAATATAAATCTTTGGTTGAGAATGAGATATAAAATAAGTTGAAGTGTGTCAGATCAGATAATGAAGGTGAATACTATAGCAAGTATTTTGATAATTACAATTCATCCCATGGTATTCATAGAGATAAGATGGTTCTAAAAACACCACAACAAAATGGTGTGTCAAAAAGGATGATAGGACAATCATGGAGCATGCAAGGAACATGAGATTATATGCAAGATTACCCTTATAGTTTTGTATAGATGTTATGGATGTTATTATTTACTTAATAAATAAAAGGACTTCAAGTCTTTTGGATGGTGTCATTCTAGAAGAAGCATGAATAGGTAAAAAGGTAGACTATTCTTTTTTAAATACTTTTAGTTGTGAAGCATTTGTTGTTACATCCCAATTCGTCACTAAATAAACTCTTTGATTATCCATGGATATTTATATTTAGAAAATTTAGATTTGACCATTTTTAACTAAGCTTTGAGATATATGTTCATATGAGGCAGTAGGATATTACTTAGGTT
The DNA here is from genome assembly GCA_037957365.1 of Torreya grandis. Classification (NCBI taxonomy): domain Eukaryota; kingdom Viridiplantae; phylum Streptophyta; class Pinopsida; order Cupressales; family Taxaceae; genus Torreya; species Torreya grandis. The sequence goes on along the minus strand of JARHVA010004292.1, from coordinate 740,375 downwards.
ACATGATTTCATTTGCTATGAGTTAGTTGTAGTGTATATGTTTACATTACGATCATGTTGATTTATTGTTTCAACTATATTTTATGGTAAATGTATATTATTTTATTATGATCTAACTACTTACTTATTGTGAAGTTGATGCAAGAGAAATCATCCCTCAAAATTTGATGGAGGGAGAGTATCATTGAAGAGGGTGACATAGATTGATATGTCAGAGGATGAAAAAGAATTGGATAGAAACCTACACACACCATGATAGAAAGTATATATTAAATGCATAGTATAAAGCACATCCCTTATGTTATCTACATTTAGGTAATTATATATGTGAATATGTTATCCAGATTTATACTTAGGTGATGCAATCTTGAGTGACTTGCATGTGTAACCATTAATGTTTTTGTGATGTCATTTTCATAATTATATTTCATTCAAGTTTATTAATTAATGTAAAAATGAATAAAAATTTAGTAATTTCCTATTGAGGAAATAGAGAAGAAATTCTCAAAATAAACAAAAGAAAAATGGAAAAAGAATAAAAAATAACAAAAATAATAAAAAATAAATAAATTAGTCTAAAAATAACCAAAAAAAAGGAATTAAAAAAAACTAAAAGATAAAATCTTGTAAAGCAAGACTCATTAATAGAAGGGAGTTGGTTTTAAAGTAGGGGTATTTTAATGCAAAAGGGGAGAGCGTGGAAAGGGAAACACACCATTCAATGGAGAAGGTAGCTCAAAAATAAGGAAAATGAACAAGAAAAGGAGGAAGGAGCTATTTTAAATAGAGATTACTACCAGGTAGGAGATATAATTAATATTGTGTTCCATTGGAAAATTAATAAAAATAGATCTAGTAAATATTTAATGGCCACCTATATGACATCAGTGGATCTGTATGGGGTGATTGATATTGATCTAACTAGGAAATTTGCATAATGAACTTATAGAAATATACTTATTTTATAGTGAAATGCACCTACAAACTTTAATAAGCTATTTTTATTAAATGAAAAGGTTGAGTAGACCATGATAAATGTATACTAAATTATTCACAGCTTTTCATATCAAAAAAAACATATATTAAGTCAAGTTTGGATTATATTAAGTTTATAGCAACGGCTTTTGATATATAGAATCCTTTATATAATTATAAACTTGACTTATATTAAAGGAATTATTTGTATTATTAAAATAGATTTACAATACTATTATGATATATGTACTTTATTGTATTTCATATGAATCAGCTTTATCAAACATATTTTAATAGCTTTATCAATTCCTATATTGTATGACATATATAGGCTATTGGTATTAATTTGATGTAGAAAATAACAAACCTTAATTGAATATAGTTATTATATCCATTAAAAAAAGACTATATTAACATATTTCTGCATATCACATGTCTAAATACATTAGACATCACACTAAAAATCTAAATATGACACCTAGTTGCAATATGCTATGTATAATGATTTGAAACCATAGATAAGAAAATTTTTAGCATGCAAACAATTTATGAGTATAGATATAGTGACTTATAAAGGAGTGTATCAACTTCCAAAGGAGTGTAGTGACTTCCAATTGAGTGTAATAACTTCCAAAAGAGTACAATGACTTATTTAATTAAATATTATAATTCAGTGATTTGATTATAGGTATTAATGCAATATAAATGGTCAAAGGGATATAGAGAATTTATTATTATGAATGTAGAACAATTCAAATCTGTGGTGACTTGCCTTAAGATAATAATAATTAATTTAAATACAACAATCTAACTTTTCCATTTTGGCATCCCATATGTTAGTGTAGTGATGTTTAACTTTATGCTAGAGCCAGTATATACAGTGATTGCATTAAGTAGTCTAAATGATTATTTAAGCAATTATTTATAGTGTCTAAAACTTGTTATGCAATTGGTTAAAAATAAAACATAATAACTATGAGGTAGGCATAATATATTGATATATATTAAACCAATTTATAGATACTAGTTTACTTTCTAGGAGTATCACTTAATCATGCCTAGATATATATGAATATAATCCTGAGTTAAACTTATCATGTTAGCCTAATTATGTTTTTATCATCTAGATGGAGTGATAAATGATGATATATTAGATATACATGTACATATATCATCATAGGATTATAATGATAAACATAAGTATAGGATAAAATCACATAACATCATAACCAGATCATTCTATTAATCATAGTTAACATATAGCATACAAAATACTCAAGCATGATCAAATATCAGTTAACTTCATAACTAGATTATTTATATATATGTATATTAGATATAGATAATTCTATTATCCTAATTCTATCATAGTTAGTTAATAATAATTTAGATGTAGATGATCTATTTACATTAGGCTAATTAGTTGAGTTTACCATCATAACACATTATATTTAGATAACTTATAACTTACTAGTTGCACATTAATTTATATTTAGGAGTATTTTATTTAGAGAATATTATATTTAGTATATATTCCCTAACATCCTAAAATATGGACAAATCAGTCATTTATAAATTGATTGTTTTATTCACTTTAGTATGGACATATTCCTGGAAGATATTTATACGTAGATGTTATCACATATAGAATACATATCTAATGAGTTATATTTATTGAATATGTTATAAGATATAAGCTATGAGTGGATAACATATTCATATGATGATTCACTAATTGATAATTTGTATTTATAATTGATCCATTGAAATTTATATATGATATGTACCTTGGGTATGTTATTAAGTACAAGGGTGTATACATATTTAGCTTATGTATATAAATATATTAAGATGCATACCTAAGGTATAGATTCTATCTAGTATTTTATCACATCTTTGGTGATTCGTATACCTATGTAATTTATTAAATTATTGTGCATCATATAAGAGCAACTTGGATATTATTGATTACTTGTATGCAAACCCTAAAATGCAAAATTGTGTGGTCTTGAGAACTTATGTATGGAGTTATACACACTTTGATTATATCAAGATGAAATCTATCTAATTATGTATAATTAACTATGAATGGGTTTTACATTGAAAATTCCTTAAATATTATCTATATATGAATATTTTATGAGCATGAAAGTTTTAAAGATTGTTGGAAACATAAGGGGTTCTTATTTAGGACATATAAGTGAACATTAATATAGTATTCACATATCATTAGAGTATTTACATTTGGTGCTTGTATGATGAATAAGTACTTGTATATATTAATTATAACTATTGTTAAATAAATAGTTAAAAATGAATCATTAAATTTATTAAAGACCATAAATTATAATCTTATGGAATAGTCTCCCAGAAATGGAATTAGTTGTTAGAATGAAAGATCATAACAAGTTATGAGTTATCTGATTTTTTGCCAATATTTTGATTGATTTATTTTAAGTGGTGTGTACATAAAATTGGTGTATTGTGATAATAGTATAAAATATACTATACTTGAGCCTACTTATAGAGATTACTTTATGCAGTTTAAACATAGGGTATGCCTGATTGGTATAGTGCATAGTTTCTTAACTATTATTTAGGAGTAAAAGACATTTGATTATTTAATCATAAATTTGGTTATGTATAATTATGTAGTTTTGAACTATGATAGTATGGGATGTCATAGATTACTATAGTATAAATGTGTGATATACCTAGATGGTACATACTATAATTGTTATGTCTAGACTCACACCTACATTTGACTCATTAAATATATGCATGCTAGTTATTGCTATGAGTTGCATGTTTTGTGACAATTAATAGAACTTTACATATGTATACATGAAACCTTTGAGAGTATAACTGATGCTAGGATAGAATATTATATGTTTCATGGGAACTATGACTTGCTTGGTTATATCTAGTTGATTTGAATAATCCTATGTTCAACATGGTGTTTGATATTATTGATAGTGGGATGTAAATTATATGAATCTTATGTTTAAATTATGTTTGACCAATCTTGCATTGTTGACATTGAGTAAGGAGTGAGATGGACTTCACTAGCTTATTAACATCACAATGCCAGATGAAGGCAATCTGATCAAGTGGTGTATATGAATTTTGATTGATTTATAGATCACTATTATTTATTATTCTTGAAAACTTTGATCAAAGTATGTTTAGTGAGACATTTTCAATTCATTAGTATTATTTTCATGTTTGTGTAATATATTGTAATAAAATAGGTTTTCTATGATACACTACATGTTTAGTTTTAGAAATCTTATAACACATAGGTGTTTTCTTGTCTCTATAGATTATCATGCCATCACTATCTACTCATCTATTAAGGGAAGGACATTCCCTAATGGGATTAATGCAAGGGATCATTGGTCTATGGTTGGTTTGAAAAAGTACTTGGATGATGCTCTCCCTCCCTAAAGCAGTACTTACTTGGAGATGTCACATGAGATCAGGAGAGTCTAGGGATCTCATGCTTTAAGAAGAAATGTATCTTATTTGTGTACATTATATTATATTTATTATTAGAAACATTATCACGATGAGTTTTAATTACCTATTTATTAAGGATTGACAATAGTGACTGTGTATTGAACCAACAATGGTTGACTAATTATAATTACTTTCTATGTTTTTATTATGATGTGTTTTTATATGTTAATAGTAATCTGAGATATATGACATGGTATACTTCATTCACATTTATCTCTTTTATAGTATTTTGTATGATCACTACTTATATTCTCATGGTGTAATATATTTATGGCATATATGTTTTTTTTTTTAAATTCACATATTTCTATGTCTAACCCAGTGGGGTTTTTATATTTTTCCATATTGATAAAGAAAATAGAACCAAGCTTGAATCAAAATCTAAGAAACTTACTTTAATTGGATATGGATTTAATAATTTTGGTTACCATTTATGGGATTTTGAAAATCATAAAATCATTAGGAATAGAGATGTGATCTTTAATGAGAAGGCCATGTACAAATATCAATTATAGGGAAAGAAACAAGAAAAGCAAAATATAAAGTATGCAGTACTTGATGAAATCATTAAAAATAAAATTCTAAAAGTATCAAAAAATCAAAATGTGCAACAACTACAACAACAATAACAAGAACCTCAAATTCCTAAAAGTGTAGTTAAAATACCTACCAAAGTAAGTAGACTCCATAAACAATACTCTTATTCACTTTATTATATATTATTGATTGATTGTGATGAGTCATAAATCTATGAAGAAGCAATGTAAGTAGAAACCAAAAAGAAGTGGGAGTAAGGCATGAAAGAGGAGATGGACTCTTTGGTACATAACCAAACATGGAATTTAGTTTAGTTGCCTACAAGTAATAGAACATTACAAAATAAGTGGGTTTATAGGTTGAAGGAAGAATATGGAGGCAAAAAGAGGTAAAATTCTAGACTTGTTGTAAAGGGTTTTGCACAAAATAAAGGTATAGATTTTGATGAAATATTTTCTCTAATTTTTAAAATGACTTATTTAATATCTATTTTAAATTTGGTAGTAGTAGAATATTTGTACCTTGAATAGTTAGATGTGAATACTACTTTCCTTCATGGTGACTTGGAGGAGGAGATTTATATGGATTATCCATAGGGATACAAAGTTAAGTGTAAGGAGAAAATGGTGTGTAGATTAAAAAATATTTTTTATGGCCTAAAGCAAGATCCAAAATAGTGATATTTGAAATTTGACATGTTTATGATTGAATAAGGTTATAGTAGGTGTCATTTTGACCACTATGTTTATTTTAAGAGATCAGATAATATTAGCTATATTATCTTATTATTATATTTATATGACATGATTTTTATAGGGTCTAACATGCAGGATATAAATGAGCTCAAAAAAAATAGAAAATTCATTTGCAATGAAGGATTTGGGTGCTATAAAATAAATCTTTGGTATGAGAATAAAAATAGATAGGGAAAATAAAAAATTGACATTGTCTCAAGAAGAGTATATCAATAAGATGTTAGTGAAGTTCAATATGTAAGATGAAAAACTAGTGAGTACACCTTTTGGAGGGAACTTAAAATTAATCAAGGAATAATGTCCTAAAATGCAAGAAAAAATCAATCACATATCCAAACTACCCTATGATTTAGTAGTTAGAAGTTTAATGTATGATATGGTGTGAATGAGACCATAAATTTCTCATGTAGTGGGAGTTGTCAATAGGTTTATGAATAATCCAACAAAAGAGAACTAGGATGTATTAAAGTAGATTCTCAATTATTTGAAAGGGACCACTGATAGAAAATCATGATATGAAGGGTAAGATGTTACCTTACAAGGATATGTTGATGTAGACATGTGTGGAGATTTAGATGGTAGGAGGAGCACCATAAGTTATGTATTCATTATTGGTAACACAACAGTTAGTTAGATTTCAAAATTATAGAAGATAGTTGCTTTGTCAACTACAAAGGTAGAGTATGTTGCATCTATAGAAGCAAGCAAGGATATGATATGGATGAAATGGTTCATGGAAGAGTTGAGGTAGAAGTAGGAAGATTTTAGGTTGTATAGTGATAGCCAGAGTGTGATTCACTTAGCAATTAACTTAGAATTCCACTTGAGAACCAAACATATAACTTAGGTATCACTTCATTCATTTAGTTTTGGATGATGATCAACTAAAGTTGGAAAAAAATCTATATGAGTCAGAATCCTATAGATATGCTAAAAAATGTATTCACAATTGATAGTCTAGAGATTTGTTAAGCTTTAATAGGTCTTTAGGGATAACAAGGAAGATTAGAAACATTCTAGGGTCAAAGTTAAAAGAAAAGTCCAAGGAAGAGTTCTAGTGGTGGAGTTGCATCAATTAGTCTTCAAATGGGAGACTATTGGATGGTGGATCCTAATCTTATTAGAATGATTAGTTCTTGACAGGGGGTGTGGAGGGGAAATACCCCCCCATTATGGAAATTTTGTAAAATTACATTGTAAAATATTGTAATTTCATAGTAAATCTAGACCATTCACTATTAGGTCATATATCTAATATTAGAAATTATGTTTGTGCATTTTTGTCCTAATATCTAACCCTCTTTTGATAGGAGAGCATTTTAATCATGACAAAACACTATGTATGAGTGAAGAGGAGATTGTAGTGGATGTATTGTAAGTTTAATATCTTCATTTTTTGGAATGAATAAGAGAAGAATTGATTATTTCTATGTGGATGTAGCCCATATTAGCTGAACCATGTTAGATTTGAGTCTCTTGTATTGTGTTTTCTACATTTCATTTTTGTCTTTATTTCATTAATATTTATCTACATTCTATATTCCTAATAGTGAAAAACTTGAAATGATTTGAAACTAAAACCAAAAATTTACCACTATATACTACCATAACTACCATTTTCTATCTGATAAGACATGTAAAATTTACAATGGCCTTCATAATCATCTGCCAACTTGATAACCATCACTATAAAACTTAGAAACTTACTAATATATTTAAGAACATATTTCCATTATCACTAAATCAAACACCAAATCCATATTCCAAGGTAAGTGTTGGGTGAATATTTTGTCATCAACTAACTAAAGGCAAAATGGGTATATCAACCACAGCATAATGAGATAAATCTCTCCTCTCAGCAAGGGGAGGCTCCCTATAAACTATAATATACTAATATAAATTAAAAATAGACTCAGGGGTGAGATCATACCATTCATCTCTCTTTTTTTCAGAGGTGATGTTCACAAGGTAAAGGAAAATTCTTGTGTAATAACTGAAAGCAATCCTCTTCTTTCAGAAATGATGTTCAGCAAATAGTAGAAAAACTTCTCGGGTAGTAACTGGATCCACGAGAAACCCACGAAAGCACAAAGTCTTTCATTGCTTCTCTTACTGATTTATAATGTGTATAACAGTAGAATGAAGTGTAGCTCAAAGTCTCTACTACAATAGAGTATAAGATCACAAAGGATAAAAGTAGTACAAAGCCTTTCTAATACCCTTTTCACTAGAACATAAAAAACACAAACTAAAGGTAATTATAGTAGCACAAAGTCTTTATAATTAACTTCAGAACATATTACAGATAATTTTCACTCACTCTACTTATTTAATCAAATAGATGAGATATTATTAGGAAAAAGGACATAAGAAAAATTTCTTAAATAACACAAGTTATTCCAATGTAAATTTTGAAAAGCCACCCACTTTCTCATTCATTCAAGAAAATATGATTTACAATCTGAGCTCAAAATCTCAAAAGGCATCTCAATTTGGGTAGAGTTTTTTCTTCTAATCTCCAAAAGATATATATTACAAAAGAGGCTCTCTTTATTTATAGGGAGAAGCCTTGAGGATTTTAAAAATATTTAAATAATTTGACCTAGTCAAAGATAGGAACCTTTGTTAACTTTGGACTTTCCATATTTTTACATGTAATTACACATGACAAAAGTACATGTGCCAATGTCCAAAGTGGTTACAAAAGTTCATTTGAAAAAATTGAAATTAAATCAAAGGAAATTTGATTTAATTTGTAGCCCCATCTTTCTTTACGTGAGCATCGTACATGGTGATAGATGCTTGTATCCTGATACTATCTAGAGTAACAATATTCTTGAAAATCATCTTTACCCTGACTAAGGCATCTCTCACTATTGTGACCAACTTTGCATGACTAGTTAACCTAGTTTTTAGATTATCTAGAGTTAACTGATTATCTATTATATTGTCCACAGAGGCTACTGAGAATGGTTTATCTTCAAATTCCTTTCGGATCATACCTTTAAATTCCTGAACCATTTCTTCTGCTAAAAGGAATTGGTTGTCTTGCAATGAAATCTTGCAAGGCAGGTCCTCCAATTTATGCAAAAGACTAATGTCACTTTGTTCACTAAGGTCCTTCAATGATTTGAGGTCACTGATCAATTACTTAAGCACTCAACTCCTATATATAAATGCTTCTTTAGTCTCAGTATAAGAGTCTCTATCAATAATGACACCAATTGATACTAGGGTGCTTATTTTCAACTTCTTCATATCCATCCACTTGTCAAGATACTTTTTTATACTTTCAATATCCTAAGAAATGATATTGATAGGATCATCCATTTTTGGTCTCACTTTCCTCATCTTACCCATTTTCTCAGACAACTCTGTGAGCAAGGAAATTCCTTATGTATGCATCTTGTCCAAGTACTCTACAAGTACTTTTCCCTTGAGATAAGTCCTTTCTGCTTTTTGAATCATGGGGTCATCTATGGAGATAGCCTCTGGAGTTACTATTTTTAGAGTGAAAGTTATTCTCCTTATTACCGTAGTCAGTTGTTCCACCATTACTTTATAATGGTCCTTAATTTCTCTTTCTCTGTCAAACTTTTGAACCAAGATGTTCATAGCTGACTGCATATCACTCTTAGCGCTTTCATGAGTTATCTTTCCTAACTCAATTCGAGAGATAGAGAAGTCATTTACATCAAAATTTTCAAGAGTTGCATCTTGTGGAGGTTTTACTATTTCTAGAAATTTGTGCCCTTTGTCCTCAATCATCTTTGAAAAAAAAATTGGCTTTTTGGGAGTCTTGACTTTTAATAGCACCATTTTATTGAAATTGAAGTCATCTAGGGAGCTGGCCTATAAGGATGACCTTAGAAAAAGCCAACCCATAGATAATAAAAAGAATTGAAGTAAAAGAACATACATCTAAAGTCATTCACAACTATCTAGGCTTGATATGACACTCTTTTTTGTTCTAATTAGGGATCAAAGAGACCCAAAAATACTATGAATAAAGCATCATTTACCCTCCTAAAATGATGGATAGAACCCTTCAATGTTAACTGAGAGTAATATTGATATACTAGGGTTACTCTCCTATCTCCTTCTGATGTTAAACCTGAGAAGGTTCTCATCAACACTACAATATATACCAGGTATGAAGTCATGTAGAATTTGTAGGTAGTGTATACCTTCATCAATTGCTCATACAAAGCATTACTGATTTGTTCTCCCTAGAAATTGACTTGTTTTCTTTGGAGAATTATCTTAATGAAAGGGTAAATCTATTCGTGAAATAGTGAGGAAGAAGGTAAACCTCTTACCCTACTAAGAAGGGTGATCAGGTCATTGACTTCTTCTATAAAATCACTCCTTGGAAAGCTCCATGGCCATCTTGACAAGTTCACTCTTGGAGTCTTAAGCCATCTATTATTGATTACTTTCTTCTCTCTTTCAAGATCTTTGTCATATCCCTTTGTGCTTCAATGAAATTGAGCTTTAATACTTCAGTAGTAGGAAGACACATGAACACTTTGTCGATGAATTCAGAGTCCAGTCTAATCACCACATTACCATTAGCATCTAACATAGTCCTGGTATTGTTATTGTAGAGCTGAGCACACTAGAGAATGAACTTTGTGTTGTGAGCTGCTATAGGAAAATAAGATACCAGATGAATATTGCTCTCAATTATCTTCATTTCATTGTTGGGATTGCTTGATCTAGTTCTTTCCATGAACTCAACCATATCTACATGACCGATCTCTATATCCCTAATGTCGTCAACATTAGAAGTAATCGAGGTGATTGGAAAAACACCTTGATACTTAACTTCATTATCTTCAAATTTTTTGGAAAAATTCAGTCATCTAAAAGAGCTTTTGTCAAAAGGATGTCGATGAAGAAGCATCCTTAAGAGAAACTGCAATAATAATCATGATCATGCAATTAGGGGAAAAATTCATAATCTGGGAAAATTTCATGTTGGTGATCATGACCATAAGAATCCACTTGAAAGTGCTAAGGTGCGAGCAAGCTATAAAGTTAAAGGGAAGCAGGATCAAAAAATCAAAAACTCAAAATTTAAGATTTTTGAGGAAATGTATGCAGGGGCAACAAAAATTACTGCCCTTGTATGTAGAGGAAAGTTTGTTTGTGCATAGGCAACAATTTTTGCTGCCCTGTATGTGGACATTGTGTAGGGGTGGAAAAAATTCCACTTGTGCAGGAACATCATGTATGGGTGGCAATTTCTTTTGCCCATGCACATGGGCTAAAAATGTGTAAGGGTGGCAATTTTTCGTGCCCTTGCATGAATATCAAGGGATAATGTAATGGTGGTAATTTTTACTGCCCTTACACTTGTTATCTCAATTTTGTGTAAGAGTGGAAATTTTTACCACCATTACACTAATAACAATGATATTTTAGTTTTTAGGGTTTTTTAAGCTTTCACCCCTAATGAGGAGGAGAGGGAGGAGAAAAAGAAGAAAAATAAAACATAAAAGGGAGAAAGGGGAAAAATTGAACTTTAAAGAAAAGAGGAAGAACAAAATGAAAACCTAGAAATAAAAAGAGGAAATAACATAAAACCTACCTATTAAATTGAAATCCCACACTTGAAGCTAGAAAAATCACAATTCCACTCACGCACTCAATCAACTGGTTGCAGGGAGGACGAGAAAACAACTTGGAATGATCCAAATGAAGCTCAAATCAGCATTTAAAAGGGGTAAAATTAAATCCAACCACTCGACGTGCGTAGGCATAAATGTTGTGTATGAAAACCAAGATTGTGTAGGGGTAGAAAAAATTACCACCTCTACATGATAAAGAGGAAGAAATATGCAAGAGCTGTGAAAATTTTCGCTCCTACAGGGATGCACTTGAAGTGAAAGGGTGGTGATTTTCACCGCTCTTGCATGGAAAGATGTAAGGGTGGCAAAAATCACTGCCTGTACATCTAAACATGAAACCACATGTAAAGGTGGAAAATGCCAACATTGCATGTGAATAAAAAATAATATGCAAGGGAAGAAAAAATGCCACTCCTACATGTGAACAAAAAACAATATGCAAGGGCGGTAAAAATGTCACTCCTACATATAAACTAGAAACACTAACTCCTTAAAATTTATCAAAAACTTGACATTCTGATTTCATCAAGTCTGCAATGAATTTCACATTTCTTGAGAAATCGTAATGAGGGAAGGTTGTGAACTTTTCAAGGAGTTAGGTGACTATGTTCGAGATCAAGAAAAGCTTGTCTCAAATAATGAAATTAGAGTGAAATGGACAAGTTTCATAGGGGTTGTTCCAAAAATGAGCGTAACCAATTTTGGGAACAATAGATGGCTCCTATTGGGGAACTTCCATCAATCAAACCTTGAAATGATTGATGGGAGTAGAAATCAGTCTCTAAGTGCCTTCATCCAGGCCATTGGACCATGGAGTCAAGCTAAGAAATAAAAAGACATAAAAAACTAAACAAAAATAAATAAACATAAGACTATACAAATGTACAAATAAACTCATCTAATACTTCAAGCATTGAAGTGTTTCAAATGTTTCCCACTGTGAAGCAGTGAGAATGGTGCTCCATCTTGATATCCTAGTAAGAAGTTATTTTCACCACAGACCTGATAAATGGTAAATGGACCTCTCCACAAAGAATCAAATTTGTTGTGCATTCCTTTTGGTTCTCTCATTTTGTCCCACAACAAGACTTGATCTCCAATCTAAAAATCATGAATCCTTTCTCTTTTGTCAAAGAGTTTCTTTACATGATTTTGATGTACAATATTCTAGTCCACTACCATGGTTCGTTGCTCATCTAGTTTGGTAGGCACATGATTCTTTTGAAAATAGAATGTTTGAAAGTTTGATCTTCAATTACCTTTGCCAACTTCAGTGCTAGTAGTTCTAGGGTGATTGGTATCTCTACATTCAAACCATATAGAAGTTGAAATGGTGACATACCTATTTCCCTCTTGGTTATAATCATGTCTGCCCATAAAGCATCAAACAATGTTTTATGCCAAGTTCTCTGATTATCATCTACCATTTTCTTAATAATAGTAACCATATTTTTGTTTCTTGATTTTACTTAACCATTTCCTTAGGGATAATAGTTAGAGGAGTGGGAAAGAATAATCTTGTAATTGTAGAAAAACTTAGTAACCTCATGAGAAGAGAAACAAGTAGCATTATCTGTTACAATCTTACATGGGACCCTAATTCAGGAGATGATATTTTCTTTAAGGAAGTTACATACCACTTTCGAAGTAGCATGCTTAGTTAGAATGACTTCCACCCATTTATTAAAATAGTCTGTCGCGGTGAGAACATAGTCATGTCCAGCACTTGAAGATGGGTTCACGACACCAATGAAATCAATACCCCATTGCTAAAAAGGTTCTTCAATCACTACTGGCTTGAGGGGTAATGTGGCCAATTTCAATTTTCCAACAAATTGTTGGCAAAACTCACACCTACATATCCAAGTCTACGCATCTTGAAATAGTGTGGGCCAATAGTATCTAGCTCATAAAATCTTGAGCCATCACTAGTGCAAAAAAATGTCCTCCACAAGCCAAATTATGGAAGGACTCCAAAAGTTTGCTTTGTTTCACCTTATCAACACAATGAAGAAATACCCCATCAAGGCTTATTTTGTACAAACCATTGTCCTATAAGACATAGTTAGCAGCCTTCAACTTAACATTCTATTTTTCTTTATAGGACAGATGGGTGGGACACTCACCATAGGTAAGAAAATGAGTGGCATTGAAATACCACTCATCAATAGTAGTGATGAAGAGAACTATAGGCATGTCTTTGACCTCAGTTCCTTCATGTCTTGTTTCCTTTGGTATGTTATTAGCAATCAGTTGGAAAAGACATTTTCCCTACACAAGATTAGTAGGTTTGATATCAAGATCAAACTCCTAAAGTTTAGCAATCCAATTGCCCCTTTTAGTGCCAAACTCTTGTTGAGTTAGAATGGACTTCACTATTGTATCAGTGACTAGAACAACAGTATGTGAATTCAGGATATAGAATCTGAAATGCTTTACTACCTTAACCACATCATAAGCATGCTTCACCATGTTTAAATATTTCAATTCATGAGCTTTGAGAGGAAAACTCATAAATGCTATGGGAAATTCCACACCTTCTTTATTTTGTTGGACAAAAATGGCTAAAAGTGTATGTTCAGAAGCGTAGCTGTATACTACAAAATCTTTAGTATAATCTAGGCAAACCAGGATTGGAGCATGGGTGATCACTTTCTTGATATCTTCAAATGTTGACTTGCCTTTTACAGTCCAATGGAAAGTCGCTTTACCCTTCATCATGTCGACAATGTGGTGAGTCTTCTCTATGAATTCTAGAATGAATCTTCATAAAAAAATCACCTTTCCAAAGAAAGAATGAACTGCAGTCTTACTAGTAGGACGGGTAAGATTTTGGATAGATTTAACTCTTTTTGAGTCAATTTTTATGCCTTCTTAGGATATAGTGTGATCAAGAATTTTACCTTCTGTAACCCCAAAAACTAATTTTTTGAGATTAAGATAAATGTCATTTTGTCAACAACATTCTAGCACTTGTTGTAAATGATGCACATGATCAAGATGATATTTGAAAAAAAAGGTCAAGTCATCAAGATATATTACAATAAACTTCTCTATTACGTCTCTGAAGGCAAGATCCATTGCTCTCTGGAAGGTGGCACCAGTATTGATCAAACTAAAAGGCATTCTGTGATATGCAAAAGTGCCCCACAGTGTAGTGAAAGTGGTTTTATGTTGTTCTACTTCATTGACTTCCACTTGATTATACCCAAAAAAACCATCTAACATTGATAACATTTCTGAACTAGTCACTGTTTGTAACACTTGATCCATGATGGGTAAGGGATAGTTATCCTTTAGAGAATATTGATTTAAGTTTCTGAAATCAACACAGACACGAATTTATCCATTCTTTTTTTTTCATCAGGACTATGTTATCAATCCATGTGGAATAATGGATTCAAAAAATAATTCTTACATTCAACATTTTTTGGATCTCAGAAAGGATACTACCTGATATTTTGGGGTTGTATTGCCTTTGCTTCTACTTGTGAGGCAATGCCCAACTTTAAGAGGAATTTCATGGTGCTCCAGGCCTAAGGGATTTCAGATCATCATAAGAATATGCCAAAAAATCAATGTAATAGTGAAGAAGAGTAATGAATTTGAGCTTTTCATTAGAAGTGCAACAATTTCCAATGTTGATCATTTTGGGATTTTCTGTTGTACTCAAATTTACTTGATCAAACTCCTTGGAGGAATTTGAATCCATTTGTTACTGCTTGACATACCTGTCATGCTTATCAAATAAATTTTCAAGAGAAACTAAACCTTTTGTAATTTTATTCCCCTTGAGTTGAAGAAACTTTTCACTAGTTTTTGGATTTATTTTGGAAACTGATTCCCATGGTGGAGATTCACTACCTTCAAAATAAATCCCCTCAAAGCTGTCCATCTTTTCAAAAAAAGTAATGATTTGATTTTCATCATTAAACACTACCAATGATTGGCATTATCAGGTACACTCAGTCAAAATACCAGCTCAATAGTGTACTTGTCCCCTTTGAAATCTTTATGGGGAACCATGAGGGTTACGGAGACAGCCACTAAATCTGCATGATCATTGAATTCTCTCAGCACAGTAGAAATATTGAAAGTGTCAAAACTTTCAATATAATCCCATACAATATTGTGATAATGTCACAATCTTTTATTTTTGATTTGGTACAGATTCTTTACCTGATAAACCACCAATTCAACATCTCCCTGGGCATGAAGAATCTTAATATCTTTTGCATAAGCAGCTTTTAATCCAAGCAACAAAGATTCATACTCGATGGTGTTGTTGGTATTTTAAAACTGTAACTTATATGAATAATAAAAAATCTCTCCTTGAGGGGATATCAAGACAATTCTAGCTCCATAACTGGTAGAAGAGCAACTGCCATCAAATTCTAAAATCCAAACATCATTAGAATTTGATCTTTTCAAAGATTTCTCTTCATTAGTAAGGGAAGATCCTTTGTTATCTAAACTTTTCTCTAACAATTCTTCTAATTTTCTATCTGAATTTTTTGAATTGTCACTTAAAGAACTTTCATCTGATGAGCTAAAAACATCTTTAGTGGTCAGAAAATAATTACCCATTCTTGATGATTCAAGTAAAATTTGAGCTTCAGGGTCTGATGTTTGGGTGACAATAAATTTTGAATCTTTCTCAGGAAGCAATTTTTTCATGACACCTTTAACAGGTATCCTTGCTTTCAGACAGAATATTCAACTCTCCACCTACATCCTTACAAAAAATTTATCTGAGCAGAATGCCATAGGAAGCTAGAACATTGGCCACCAAGACTGTCATTTTAATCCTTTTATCTGGAAAAGTTGTGAATGCAAATTGGGCATCTTTGATTTGACTCAAGAGTGGTACTTTCTTGTTTTCCATGGATAATCATCTCCCAAAAGTCTTAGTTAAGGTGAGACCAAGGGAATCTACTTCCTTGGTGGGCATAACATTGTTAGAGGCTCCAGAGTCTACTATATAGTTGCTCAATTTATGACCATTTATCAAAAGGAATACATAGAAAGGTTTTATTTTCCTAGAGGCAACAGGAGGAGTAGTGATAAGATTATTCTGGGTGGATTTATTCTTTGAGGAATCATGAGTCACCTTTGAAAAATCTTGTCCTATAGGGGCGATTTTATTTTTTATGTATTCAGCCAACCTATCAAACTATTCAGGATTGGCTCGTAAGTACTCAAATTCAGTCATTTGAATCTTAATCTTTCTAGCATGATCAATTATGTCAAATAATTGGAATGAAATAGAAATAGAGGAAGGAAGTACATCATCCTAATATTTATTAGGTGTGGCACTGGTCTGAGGAATAAAATTAGAAGGTACAAGATGATTTGAGGTACTTACTTTCTTATTGGTCACCGGGTCCTTTGATTGGAAAGGCAATGAAGTCCCCCATTTAGTAATTGAGACTACTAGCTGAGGTTCTTCTCCCACATTTCCCTTATCATCTTGTTGAGTCAACTAATTTTGGGACCTATTAAAGATAGCATATGATCCATCAAACACTTCTCATTTTTTTTAGCTTCATCTTGGTATTGCAGAAAACCAATATTGGAGTCGTCAACTAATTATTCTTCTCCTTCTACAAAGATATTAGTGTTATCTTCTTGGTCTAATTTAGGTTGGAAAGAAAGATCATGTTTGGCTTCATGATAACTAACTATTGAGTTGATTGGTGTTGCTTCAATGGCAAGCTTCCCCTATGTGGAAGGAAGATGGTTAGATTGTCCTTGATTTTTAGCAGTGTTGTCTTGATATGAATGATTAGGAAATTTCCTTAGTATCTCCTAATAAGGAGGAGCAAACATACCTTGTGGCATTTATCTTTTCATAGCTAGCAATTCATTTTCCAACTTTTACACCATAGGATCTGTGGTGCTCATGAAAGAACTTTCAGCAGATGAGGAAAATTTATTTTTATTAGAATCTTTTTTGGTCTTACCTGCCAGGATAAGATCATCTTCAACCTTGGTAGCCAAATTTTGGGCTACAGAAAGATCTATAGGGCCAGCCCACTTCAATAGAAAACTTACTTCAAGAAGTTGAGAGTTGATGAAAAAGCACTTAAGATTCTCTGATGATGGCTGAGCAATTATAGGAATTATGTTCCTCAGCTTATTGAATTTAAAAATGAAGTCGCATAGGCTCATGGGGTTCCTTTTTCATTTGTGTAAGTTGAGCCAACAAGGCATGTGCATTTTTAGTAGATTTGAACCTAGCCTCGAACTTGGCTTTGAGAGTGTTCCAGTCAATTATAGTTTGAGCTTAAAGGTGATAAAACCAGTCCATGGTAGTACCTTGCAAAGTTTTTACAAATAGTCTCACTGCTATGTCTTCATATTCCATGCCTATCACACCACATGCTATGCAGAAAGAAACAATATGCTCATCAGGATGGACTTTCCCATCACCATAAAATTTAGGGAAATTATTTCTCAAACTATGAAGTAGTTCATATAAAGGTGGGGTCAGATTGAGAGGACCAAAAGTGTTTTCCCAAGGACCTTGGGCTGCCATGACATGATGATTAAAGGAAGGGATAACAAATCTTCATGGGGTAAGTATGGACAAAATTCTACTAGCACTAAAACTAGAAGCTTCATCTGGTATTAGAGATCTGACGTTGGTAGGAGGGAAGCTCTTGGTATGCTGAAGGTGAGATGGTGGAGGAAAAATCTCAAAATTATTTCATTGTACCAACTCGAATACAAGATAAACAATACTTTGAGCTCTTTGGTTTCACATGTACAGTGGATCTACTAGAGTGTAAAATGAAAAAGGACTAGAAATGCTTCAATTTGAAGCTTGAAGCTTCAAAGTGTGCATTCGTGTCCCTAGTGGAGTCACCAAAAAATTTTGGGTGAATATTTTGTCATCAAATAACTGAAGGCAAAATGGGTATATCAACCACAACATAATGAGATAAATCTCTCCTCTCAGCAAGGGGAGGCTCCCTATAAACTATAATATACTAATATAAACTAAAAATAGACTCAGGGGTGAGATCATACCATTCATCTCTCTTTTTTTAGAGGTGATTTTCAAAAGGTAAAGTAAAATTCCTATGTAATAACTGAAATCAATCCTCTTCTTTCAGAAATGATGATCAATAAACAATAGGAAAATTTCTCGGGTAGTAACTGGATCCATGAGAAACCCACAAAAGCACAAAGTCTTTTATTTCTTCTCTTACTGATTTATAATGTGTATAACAATAGAATGAAGTGCATCTCAAAGTATCCATCAAAAAATATAATAGAGTATAAGATCACAAAGGATAAAAGTAGTATAAATCCTTTCTAATACCCTTTTCACTAGAACATAAAAAAACACAAACTAAAGGTAATTATAGCAGCACAAAGTCTTCATAGTTAACTTTAGAACATCTTCCAGATAATTTCCACTCACTCCACTTATTTAATCAAATAGATGAGATATTATTAGGAAAAAGGACATAAGAATAATTTCCTAAATAACACAAGTTATTCCAATGCAAAGTTTGAAAAGTCACCCGCTTTCTCATTCATTCAAGAAAATATGATTTACAATCTGAGCTCAAAGTCTCAAAAGGCATATCAATTTGGGTAGAGTTTTTGCTTCTAATCTTCAAAAGATATATATTACAAAAGAGGCTCTCTTTATTTATAGGGAGAAGCCTTGAGGATTTAAAAAAGATTTAAATAATTTGACCTAGTCAAAGATAGGAGCCTTTGTTGACTTTGGACTTTCCATATTTTTACATGTAATTACGCATGACAAAAGTACATTTGCAAATGTCCAAAGTGGTTACAAAAGTGCATTTGAAAAAATGGAAATTAAATCAAAGGAAATTTGATTGAATTTTTAGCCCCATCTTTCTTTACGTGAGCATCATACAAGGTGATAGTTGCTTGTATCCCAATATTGTTTGGAGTAAAAGTATTCTTGAAAATCATCTTTACCCTAACTATGGCATCTCTCACTACTATGACTGATGTTGCATGACTAGTTAACCTAGTTTTTAGATTATCCAAACTTAACTAATTATCCAATATATTGTCCATGGAGGCTATCGAGAATGGTTTATCTTCAAATTCCTTTCGGATCATACCTTTAAATTCCTGAACCATTTCTTCTACTAAAAGGAATTAGTTTTCTTATGATGAAAGCTTGTAAGGTAGCTCCTCTAATTTATGCAAAAGACTGATGTCACTTTGTTCACTGAGGTCCTTTGATGATTCGAGGTCATTGACCAATTCCTTAAGCACCCAACTCCTATATATCAATGTTTCTTTAGTCTCATTATAAGAGTCTCTATCATCAATGATGTTAATTGATACTAGGGTGCTTATTTTCAACTTCTTCATATCCATCCACTTTTCAAGATACTTTTTTATGCTTTCAATATCTTAAGAAATGATATTGATAAGATCATCCATTTCTACTCTCACTTTCCTCATCTTACCCATTTTCTCAAATAACTCTATGACAAAGGAAATTCCTTGTGTATGCATCTTGTCCAAGTACTCTTCAAGTACATTTCCCTTGAGATAGGTCCTTTTTGCTTTCTGAATCATGGGGTCATTTATGGAGATATCCTCTAGAGTTACTATTTATGGAGTGAAAGTTATTCTCCTTATTACCGCAGTCAGTTGTTCCACCATTTCTTTCTCCGTCAAACTTCTAAACCAAGATGTTCATAGATGACTGCATATCTCTCCTAGTGCTTTCATGAGTTATCTTTCCTAATTCAATTTGTGAGATAGAGTAGTCATTTACATCAAAATTTTCAAGATTTGCATCCTGTGGAGGTTTTGCTATTTCCACAAATTTGTGCCCTTTATCCTCAATCATCTTTGAAAGAATTCTTGGCTTTTTGGGAGTCTTGAATTTTACTGGCACCATTTTATTGAAATCAAAGTCATATGGGGAGCTGGCCTATTTTTTCCTTTTGGGAATATAAGTCAACAACCAAGGTGGGAGGGAAGAAGTACTTACATTATTATCAATCTTCATAGTTGGCATTACTGGAGTGGCACCTATACCAGTGGTGGAAACAATAGGCAGAGTATCAGTAAGAACTGTACCTTCTACTGAATGATCAAAATTAAAACTATCTCTGATATCAAAAGATAGAGATGACAAACTAGGGATTGACCCTAAGGAATGAAGAATATCTCCATAAATACCTTGAGCATTGTCAAAAATAATTTTGTAAGGAGAAGCTACTCCAGAAGAGGGAATATTGATTGGAGAAATAGGTGAAGGAGTTACGACAGGTGTGCTAGGTGGGGAAGAAGAATTTTTTGTTTCTAGTTGTACACCTTCTTGCAAAGACAAAGTTTCCTTTTCTTGTTGATTTGTAGGCTTATCATCAGTCTCTATTTTCTCCACTCCTAGTTCTTCAGTGCTTTGATTTTTAACCTCCATATCTATTGTTCCTGGCTCTTTTTCTACAACTTGTGACTTATTTATCACGAAGATGATATTAGGCTTATGTGGCCTATCAGAAGCAGGGACATCACTTTTATTCTTCATCCTATTTTCTACTATTCTCCTTATTTCCTTTTGAAACTCAGCTTTTGATCCTGTGATGAACTCTTTCAAGGTGGTTCCCTTATTCACTAACCAATCATTAGTGTTTGCCAATATTGGTTCAATTTTTTTCCTCAAAGAAGTCAACTCCTTCTAAGACCATTGAGTTTAGGGAAGAGGGGTATTGGCAATATATTTAGCATGGTATCTATTGTTGATCAAAGCCTCATCATCCACTATATTTTTAGGGATATCAGCGAGTCCCATATATTCTATCTGCTCAAGAGACAATCTACTGTAGTCCATTTTTTTGACATCTTATGTAGTCGTCAAATCAACCCAAACATCTTTGATCATAGGCTTGTGAAACTGGGTCTTCCTCTTGATTATGTCTTTTACACCTCTATAGTCAAATTTTGATCTCCTTTTGAAATGCTTCATGGTTATGAGTTGTATTTTAGTCTCCATAACTCTAGCTTTTCCAGTAGTCAATACTGAGAACCTACCAATTTCAATCGAGAACCTAAAACTAGGTTTCTTGAGTTCTATCTACTTATTGTGTACGACAATAATTTACTTGCATAGCTCCATCAAGACCAATTTGTGTAAAGCAAATCTTGGAAGCATATAAGGATGACCTTGGAAAAAGCCAACTCATAGATAAGAAAAAGAAGGGAACTGCAAGAACATACATTCGAAGTCATTCACAACTATCCAGACTTCATCTGACACTCTTTTTTATTCTAATTAGGGATCAAAGAGACATAAAAATACTATGAAGAAAGCATCATTTACCCTCTTAAAATGATGGATAGAACAATTCAATGTCAACTAAGAGTAATATTGATATACTGGGGTTACTCTCCTATCTCCTTTTGATGTTAAACCTGGGAAGGTTCTCATTGATGCTGTAATATATACCAGGTATGAAGTCATGTAGAATTTAGAGATAGTGGATACCTTCATCAATTGCTCATGTAGAGCATTGTTGATTTGTTCTCCCCAAAAAATGACTTGTTTGCCTTGGAGAATTATCTTAATGAAAGGGTACATCCATTCGTGAAATAGTGAGGAAGAAGGTAAACATCTTACCCTACTAAGAAGGGTGATCAGGGCACCGACTTCTATAAAATCACTCCTTGGAAAGCTCTGTGGCTATCTTGACAAGTTCACTCCTAGAGTCTTAAGACATCTATTATTGATTACTTTCTTCACTCTTTCAAGATCTTTGTCATATTCCCTTTGTGCTTCAACAAAATTGAGCTTTAATACTTCAGTAGCAGGAGGACACATGAACACTTTGTCGATGAATTTAGAGTCCAGTCTAATCACCACATTACCACTAGTGTCTAACACCTTCCTAGTATCCTTATTGTAGAACTGAGCACACTGGATAATGAACTCTATGTTGTGAGCTGCTACAAGAAAAGAAGATACCAGATGAATATTTATCTCAATTATCTTCTTCATTTCATGGCTAGGATTATTTGATCTAGTTCTTTCCATGAACTCAGCCATATCTACGTGACTAATCTCTATATCACTAATGTCATCGACATTAGAAGTAATTGAGGTGATTTGAAAAACACCTTGATACTTGTACTTCATTGTCTTCAACTTTTTTTAAGAAACTTCAGTCATCTGAAAGAGTTTTTGTCAAAAAGATGTTGATGAAGAAGGATCCTTGAGAGAAACTGCAACAATAATCATGATCATGTAATCAGGGGAAATTTTGGCAATCTGGGAAAAATGCATATTGGTGATCACAACCATAAGAATGCGCTTGAAAGGGATAAGGTTTGAGCAATTCAAAAATTCAAATGGAAGTGGGCTCAGAAAAGTGAAAACACAAAATTTAGGATTTTTGAGGAAATGTATGCAGGGGCAGGAAAAAAATTTGCCCTTGCATGTAGAGGAAAGCTTGTTTGTGCATAGGTGGTAATGTTTGTTGCCCCTACATGTGGACATTGTGTAGGGGTGGTAAAAATTGCCTCTTGTGCATTAACTTTGTATATGGGTGGCAATTTTTGCCACCCGTGCACATGGGCTGAAAATGTGTAAGGGCAAAAATATTTTTTACCCTTGCACGAATAGCAAGGGATAGTGTAATGGCAGAAATTTTTGCCACCCTTACTCTTGTTATCTCATTTTTGTGTAAGATCAACAATTTTTTCCACCATTACACTAATATCAATGATATTTTGGTTTTTAGGGTTTTTTCAGCTTTCACCCCTAATGAGGAGGGGGAGGAGAAAAAGAAGAAAAATAAAACATAAAAGGGAGAAAGGGGAAAAATGGAACTTTAAAGAAAAGAGGAAGAACAAAATGAAAACCTAGAAATAAAAAGAGGAAAGAATGTAAAACCTACTTGTTAAATCAAAATCCCATGCTTGAAGCCAGAAAAATCACAATCCCACTCACGCGCTCGATTGAATGGTTGCAAGGAGGAGGATAAAACAACTTGGAATGATCCAAATGAGGCTCAAATTAGCATTTAAAAGGGGTGAAGCTGACACCAACCACTCAGTGCATGTGGTCATAAATGCTACATGAAAACTAAGATCATGTAGGGGTGGCAAAAATTGTTGCCTCTACATGATGAAGAGGAAGAAATATGCAAGAGCAGTGAAAATTGCCGCTCCTATAGGGAGGCACTTGAAGTGCAAGGGCGGTGATTTTTACTGCTCCTGCATGGAAAGATGTAAGGGTGGTGAAAATCACCACCTTTACATCTGATCATGAAACCACATGTTAAGGTGTAAAAAAATGTCGACATTGCATGTGAACAAAAAACAATATGCAAGGGCAACAAAAAATGCCGCTCCTGCATGTAATCTAGAAGCACTAACTCCTTAAAATTTATCAAAAAATTGATGTTTTGATTGCATCAAGACCACAACGAGTTTCACATTTATTGAGAAATCGTAATGAGGGAAGGTTGTGAACTTTTAAATGAATTAGTCGACTACACTTGAGATCAAGAGAAGCTTGTCTCAAATGATGAACTTAGAGTGAAACAGACAAATCTTGTAGGGGTTGTTCCAATAACGAGTGTAGCTAATTTTGGGAACAACAGTAAGTACTAAAAATAGAATGTAAACAAACCATCAATAATGATAACTCAACCTCAAGCACATAATCTATTAAATTCATTTACAACCAAATCTATGATAAATGTATTCAAAGATTCTAGTAAGATATTGAACCATATAACTTAACCATGGTCAGATTTTAACTTAATAATTTGACAATAAACGATTATCTTACTTTCAAATAAATCCATATAACTTAAACCTAGTCATTGGTAATAATATCACCTAGGTAACAAGAACGTATAACACTTAGGAAATACCTTGAGACCTAAATAATGTTAATAAATTAGGTGATTGATCTTAGATTTTAGGTTTTTCAAATGTTCATCAATAATGTAAAAATATTATAAGATCATCAAGCAATTATCAAGAATTGTTTTTCAATGCAATTACTATGCCATAGCAATATGATTATTATAAATACTATAAAATTCAATTTTGATGATCCTCTTATCAAAGTAACTTGATCAAGAGCACTTAAAAAACATGTTATGTCATTGAAGACAAATGATAATAATTTTGAAATTTGTCTTGTTCAAGAAATAGCTAGAAGTATATATAAACACCCTATTACTTCAATATGATCAAATGTTATAACTCAATAGGAATATAGGATATTTATCTGATCTAATATTTATCACTTTTTACATATGCCCATGAATATGCATTCAAGTGTATGATTTTGTACTTGAGTATTTGAAAATTGAGTGTATACGCATGTTATATACCCTCTTAATCTATACCAAAATGTCGATATTTTTTTGTGTTTGATTTTTGAATTAATTTGAACCATTGAAAACATGTATCCTATATGTGAAATCTAATTTTATGACTTTATTTGAATCCTTGAAAGCTTTATTTTTTATTTGATTTGATTCTTGAATTCCTTTGATTATTTTAAATTTGTATTCTATCTTTGATCTGATTGAGTGAACTTACATGGCATGTGCTCCTAACATTTGTATTTGAGTGTATAGTATATCCTAAATCTATAACATGTGGATGATTTGAACCTTGTATAATGTACCAAATTTTTATCAATGTTGGCTTATTTTTTGTAATAATATCGATGCATGTCCCCCTTTTGATATGAGGGATAAGAGTATAAAATGCATCATATCAAAATAAAAATGTGTGTGTATTAAACTTAGTTTGAGTAATTTGTAATTTATTAGATTAAGAAGTGTTTGAAATTTTAATTATTTTTTCATATTAGCATTTTCACCATTTGAAAGAGAAATCATTGTAATTTGATGAATATGCCTAATGAATTTGTATAAATATTTCCAAAGGCAATAGTTATAGATTTTTTTTTTGAGATATCATGGAATATATGGGAAAATCAATTAATAGGAAAATAAGTGTTAATTTTAGAACTTTTGATATGGTTGGTAGGTATGATGGAAATATTACCACGTGGAATATCACATTGTGTGTGTGTGTGTGTGTGTGTGTGTGTGTGTGTGTGTGTGTGTGTGTGTGTGTGTGTGTGTGTGTGTGTGTGTGTGTGTGTGTGAATGCAAACAAAAGGGAATGATTTTGATATGTATTGATCAAGATTTCACATGCATAAGTTTGAAAGGATTAATTTTAAAGGTTTTGAAAATAAAAGTCAACCCATATAAGTAGGCTAGTATATTTTTATAATTTATTTTCATATTGATAATATGTTTTTAAAGCTCTTATTATGATAAAATGCTACATAAGAGTGATAACTTGGGCTTATGAGAGTCGAGTAGGTAGAGGTTTCCCTAAATTTTAAGGCTAATGTTTATAAAAGGTTTAGCTTTAAACGTGGTCAATTTGGACATGGAAACAAACTTGACATTGGTCTAGGCAAAGTGAAATTAGTCTTGAAAACAAACATGGTCTAGGCACTTGAAAATAAACTTGAACAAAACATGTGAAATAGATCTTGACACAAACAAACTTGGGCTAGGCATTTGGAAATGAATTTGATTAAGGCATGCAAAATAGGTATTGACACAAACAAACTTGGGTTAGGCATTTGGAAATAAACTCTCAAGTCAAAAAATATTGATTTGAAATAAATGGAAAACTTAGTCTTAAGGAAAAGGTATTTTAAAAATTCAAAATAAATATCCATCCAAGTTACACAATCTAAAGATAGAAATGTGAACCACTCAAGTGCAAGTTGTAGACAAGACTCAAGTGTAAACCAGTTATTTTAGATCTGAACTTTGAAAGAGTGGATTTGAATGAGATTTTGAAAGACTTGGATTTTTACATGAATAATGGCCTAGGCTCAAATCTATAGCATAATTACACATTTTGAAACAAAAAGAATGAATGGTTTTGGAATTTGGTTTCACATAAGACAAGCATTTAGAATAAAAGAGGTAGTGTAATAATGTTCTATTCAAACAAGTGATATAATAATGGTTTTGAAATAAATTCCAAGGCAAAATCTTAAAACTAAATTGGCAATTTAATGATGCTCATTTAAACAAGTGACACACAAAATGGCTTTGGAATAAAACTCTAAGGTAAATTTTTGAAATAAAAAAGTAGTGTAACTATGCTCTGTTTAAATAAATAACACACAAATAGGTTTGGAATAAAACTCTAAGGCAAAATGTATGAAATAAAATGGGTAGAGTAACACTTCTTAGGTCAAAGTGGTGTGAAAACATGTGATGGTTATGTCTCATTTAAATTTGAGATTATAAAAATTAATTTTAGTCTAAAACACACATGTAAATAAAAGAATATAGAAATAACACTAATGGCTCATCCTATACCTAAAATTAATAAGGTGTACATAGTTTCTACCAAAGTTTCCACTGATATATCAATGCTCAAAATAAATTAAACATTAATACAAAAATTAAATAACATTTTTATTTAGAGTGTTTAATCCCCCCTCTATCTCTCAAGAATTAGTATATGGCACAAACTTAGAGTTAGTAACACTTGACATTTGGCGAGAAATTATATGGTAAATAGGGTGACTAAAATCTA
The DNA here is from genome assembly GCA_037957365.1 of Torreya grandis. Lineage (NCBI taxonomy): Eukaryota > Viridiplantae > Streptophyta > Pinopsida > Cupressales > Taxaceae > Torreya > Torreya grandis. Next base: position 713,347 of record JARHVA010004292.1, on the reverse strand, counting down.
TAAGTTTTAAAACAAAATAAATGGTCCCAAGTGTGGCTAACAAAAGGGTATATCATGTCAATTGGGTTTAAATATGCTAACTTAATATGTAAAGGTATATTCCTTTTCACAACAACTTTAGCCTTGTATTACTTAGTGAATTTCAATGTTTAGTGTGAACTCACCTAGGTTTTTGTTAAGATTAGAAGGCTAACCACTCATCCCTAAGAAATCCTAGTATCACATGACCAATTTATATACCCCACCATGGATTGGGGTTGGTATGATGCTAGGAGATGAAACTCCATGTCAATGCACCCTTAGAGAACTTGTAAGGAGGTGGTGAACTCTTTCCCATAAACTAAATGCAAGAAAATAAATAAATGAAATTTGGAAAGACTTTAGAGGTCATTTTTGGGTCACCCAAGTCACTCAAATCTTTGGTAGAGATACGTGACATTATTACATGTTAGGATAAATAAATAAGACAATAAACAAAGTGATTTTGGTCACCCAAATTCCCTAAAGGTAATAGTGGATAACATACATGTAAATTTTTGGGTTTGCCACAAACCAATAATTTAATTTAGGAACTATGAAATAAGCTAACAAAAAAAGATAAAACAAAAATATAAAATCTCTTAAGAGATCTAAACTAAAGTGGATGTTTTTTTTTGAATAACCAACTCAAATATGAATGAATTGGATGTTTTTTCTTGTAAAGTTTAAATGCAAAAAAGGCAAGTTTGGTTAGGTCAATTTTAAGCATTAAAACAAAAGTATGAAAATGGTCTTTTGGGATTTAAAATATTTTCTCCTAGATTTAGAAAACCTACAAAAACTTGTTCAAATTTTCAAATATGGTCTTTGGCAAGTGAAACCTACAACAAACAAGTTAGATTGGAAAATAAATTAGCATGCTTGTATATATTTTTATGAAAAATAAATGAAATGTGAAGGAAAACTAACTACATAATCTAAAAAATCATGATGAAACATGTGGCTTTAAAAAAAACATCAAAAATGGAGTTTGTATGACCTTGAATGAGCCCCTTAAAGTTAGGCAATTTTTGTACAGGTAAAGTCACCATTTCTAGTGAAGTTGTCAATTTCAACATAGAGAAATGTCACCATTTCTAGTGAAGTCATCAATTTCACCATAATAATGTCACCATTTATAATCAATTAACCAATGAAAACTCATTATTTCCAATGAAGTTATCAATGTGAATTCATCGATTCTATAAAATAAAAGATCACAAACAGAGAATAGAGAAGATGAAGTTATCGTTATACAAGGCAAAGTCACCAATTATAAAAAGAATAAAATGATTGGAATTTCAAACATAAAACTCTAAAACTAAATATTTAATTTTTATTTTAAATTATTATAAAGGTTCCACACCATTCATCTTGGCCATATAGGATGTTTGGTCCTATCAGATGTGCTATTATGTATCTTAAGAGTTTGAATAACACACAAATGTTGATTAGTTCCTTATTAGTGACTCAATTAAAAATACATGCATAAAAATTCAATGAAAAAAACACTCTTGCCTAAAAACTAGGGGAACATAATATAATAGACAATATCGTAAAATAGAGATAAAATTGTAAAATAATTTTACCTCCCTTGTCAAAATTGATGTCCACTTATTGGTATAGTAGATGTTCATACTCAGTCTATGGAATTAGAGACTTCTATCAATGTTTCTCCATGATGGTAGAACTTATCCCATAGCCACTTGTGGTTTTGATTTGATTTATCTTGTCTTGGTGTGAATATTTATATCAAATGGGAATTATAACATTACTTTGATGGTTTCTTGAAGACATTCCTATAGAATAACATTACACATAAAATATTGTTTGGGTAGAGTGAAGGTACTTGTATTTAAATAGGTATCAGAGATAACTCTATCCCTAGGGAGGTTAGGTTTAGTTATAACTTTGGTTGAGTCTAAAATAACCTAGGTTGACTTAGGTTAACCCTGGGTTGGGTCAAAGCACCTTGACAACTCATTTTTAGATATTTATGAGCCATTACAACTGACTTTAGATGTTTGTGAGGTTTTAAATCACCTTTTTTCAATATTAGAAATTAATAAATCACTATATTAACTCTTTTGACCTTGACTTCATATTTGGATAAAAATTCATTTTTTGATAAATGAAATTCACTAATTCAACTTGGAATTTTCAATTAAGTTAATTAGGATTTAATTTTAAATTAATCTTGATTATTTCTTTTTGAATTTTGGAAATTATTTTTAAATGTGTTTTCATTAATAGATTAGGCCAAACTATCAAATTACTAGGTCATAATTTGACTAGGGTTGAAATTGAACTAGGTTATTGATGTATAAATTGTAATACCCCAAATATGCAAGCCTAAACACATTTATAATAAATTAAATATCTTATGTGGATGAATTTAGGCATTCAGGTGATTTATAGACTTAAATTATGCCATTTTCCATAAATTTAATTGAATCCCAGTTTAGGCACAAAAGTGGCCAAAAATGAAGTAGTTTATTTTATTATCCTATTGTCTCATTTTTTAAATTTGATAATCTCTTTATCTACAAGTGATATATTTTCATGCAATGCATAAAAATCATTATATCTATGTCCATATATACCATGATAATTGAAAAATGGATTGTCTTTAACATACTCAAGATGATGAGGAGGATGACAATAATTAGAAGTAAGAATGATTAACTTCATATCTAATAATGTTTTTATAATATCATGTGGTTGATATATAAATCTATGAAATTTAAGGGGTTTAATTTTAGTGAAAGTATATTTATTCATATTAGGTGGTACTTTTAAAAATAGATATTTCCCTTTATTGAGGATCTTGATTTGTTCTTCCTTGATTGGAGTTGTGTCTAGTGATTCATTAGTTGTGTGATTGACTTTAGCTAGATTATTTATGTTATGTTTTAAATTTAAAATTTCCCTTTTATTGAAAACGTCCTTCTTGTGTGAATATGACCTTGATTCATTTGTGTTATTAGTCTTATGTGTTATATATTTTAGATCACATACATATTTTAACATGTCCATCTATAGTTTAAAAAATGATTTATAAAGTTTATACATGGCTCTTTATTAGATTTGAGATAAATTAACCCTAATGAATATGAATTTATTTTCTAAATATAAGGTTTATTAATTTAAATAATGCAAAGTATTTTTGAATTGTAAGACATAATCTTGAATAAGCTCATCATGGCCCGTTTGTAAACCTTTTAGATTTTCTAATGTGAAACTAGGTACAACATATTTGTGATAGTCTAATAAGAACACATCATCTAATATTTTTAAGTTAAAGATCAACTAAGTAAACTATAAAAATAATTTGAAGCATATCTTATGAGACTTTGATGAAAATATTTTAGGAGAATGCATCTATCACTACCCCATTCTCCAAAATAAAGTGTATATTGAGTTAAATGAGTATAAGGATATCCATGATCATGAAATAATGTTAGTCTAGGTATAATAAAATCCTTTAGATATGGATGTTCATATATAGTTCATGTAAGGGGTTGTCATAAAATAAAAGTATCTTTAATTTTGGCATAACATGATCTAGTTTGTTATGTGATATCAAATACTTATTTTTTGAGGTCACCAATAGAATTAATCATGGATATAATATGACTAACAGGGATAATAGTTATTTTTAAATGCTCACTCATGGGTTTTATTGATAATATACTTTTAAAATTGGTATAATATGATCATAAAAAATATCATTACATGGATTAGGATCATATTCTAAAGACAAAATCAGTGCATTATTTAGAATCATTACATATCTTATCACATTGGGGTTTTATAGCATTAGAATCCTCACATTTATTTTTATTGGATTATTTTGACTTAGGAAAGGAGAGAGAGTTATCACTAGTGTTATCATGATACTCACATGCTATGTATATTGCATGACTATCTTAATAATCTTTGTATAATATTACATTATCATCACTTTGAAAATCTAAATTGATAATATCTCTTTTTATTTATATTTTTCATTCATATACATCCTTTTATATTTAAAGAGAGAGGTAATGAGTGTCATGAGATGTTATAACATTAATTTTCATTTCTAAGGGAGGATAAAAACGATCACAAATTTATATATCATTATCCATGCTTAAAGGAAAATACAGCACATCATATTCATTTAAATCATCTACATTTTATATAGAGATATTTAATAACACATTCATTCATTTTTTATCCATTTTTATGCAAGGACTATGCTTTTATAGTTTAAATTGATTAATGCAACATAGTGCAATAATAGACTAAGAGGTAAACAAGGTGTACTAATGATTGATTCTTCACATTTGGATTTTTGTGAGAGAATAAGAGAAATAATATATTAATTATCAATATGTTATTTTTATTTTTATTTTTGAAAAGAGGAATACAAATGAGGAATAAAGAATATTGCTTTTCAATTTTTGAAATAGTGTTCTCACTTTCCTCTTCACTATTATACCAATCATATATATTACATTAGTGTAACCATCCTAATGATAATAATAATAATAATTATTATTATTATTATTATTATTATTATTATTATTATTATTATTATTATTATTATTATTATTATTATTATTATTATTATTATTATTATTATTATAATATATATCATATTCTTCATTTATATAAGAAGAATCATAAATTTTATGTGTGATCATTAGTCCATTCATTATCATAAGCATAAGGTGTAGCATTTTTAGAGAGGAACAAATCCAAAGGACAAACACCATTATAAATTGCACATTTTTAAGACATCTTAAACTTTTTGGTCCAAAAAAAATAAAACATGATAGAAACCAATTATATTTATAACAAACAATTAATCATACAAATAAATAAAAGATGTCAATGGGTCTGACTAGGCAAAGTGTGATTGATTTGTAGGCTCTTGGAATCCTGATCCTAATCATAAATAGTAAATAAGGACAAAATGGAAATAAATATGGATAATTAAAATATACCATAGCCACACTATCCCATAGCTAGGGTACATTGAAAGTAACTTTTGAAGGCTAACCACTTACTAATGCATTACAAGAACAAATAGTTGAAGGATTCCTATTGCTAAAAAATAAAACCTAGGAGTTCTTGATATACCGTGATGTACCTAAAAAATAAAATACATATATAATGTTTTATATTGACTTTATTATTATAAAAATACCCCTTAGACCCTATCTCAAGTAAAATTTAATACTACTTTTCTCAGAGTGACAACTCCTATGAGTTTTAAAACTATTATAACATAATTTATAGAAAGGAAGAAAAGAAATAAAAATTGAAAACCAATAGAAGAAAATATCTTTGCGTATGTAAATTAGGAATTATGAAATCTAGATTTTAAATATAAATCCTAGAGAAACACTAAATCAAATCTAGTAAAGGATGATCAAATTTTTATTTAGTGTCTAGAAATCAAAAATTTCATGGAAACCCTAAAATAAAAATTGAAAAGAAATAAATGTTTGAAATAATGTACAGGTTCACCAACATAAATTACCCTATTTTTTATTTAATAATTAATTTTTTTATAATACATATAAAAAATTGATAGAGATCAGAATGCTAAGGATATATAATTATTAACAATTTTGATTTGTAACTTGATAAATATGTTATTTTTTAAAAAAAATAAGAATAAATGTACTTATCTCAAATCTAGATTTATGGTTACTATTTTGGATGTTTGATGGTATTAATTATTAAAGGACTATAGTGTGATAATTCATGATCATGAAAAATAAATAAAATGCTTTTAGACAAGTCTACACCCCTAGATAAAAGTCCAGGTTAATTGTGTTTATTGACTACAAACTTGTTTGAGTTGACTATGACTAATGTCTAAAAATAAAAAAATAGAAAAAATAGAGATATTATATTATATGATCTTTAAAATGTTGATAATATTCCTAGATATGACCATGCTTCCTAAAAAAGTGTAGGTTGGTTGTGTTTATTGACTTTAGACTTATCCACATTGACTATGACAAAAACCAAACTATTTTAGCACTCACACCTATGTTGGCTGAGAATTTTGATGCACTTATAAATCTTAAATACCATGCAGAGACACCTATAATACAAAATGAAATTATATCAAATAGAGAGGGTGTTGGGAAAAAAGGATTAATTTGAACTAACCGTGGTCATTTCTTGTTGGATGACTAAGTGTTGTACTATATTTCCTATACTCAAAATAAGAATAAAATAATAATGTATTTATCCCATATTCATGTATGAATTAAATTTTTTAATAAAATTATAGATTCCCCTTCTCCTATTTTACCCTTGGCATAAGCATGCAAATGTGAATTCAGCTTTGAAAAATCTAAATATTATTTCAACAAATATATAGATATGACGTATAAAGATTTATATACATTTTGAGAGTGTGTAATGTCATCCTTGATGACTTAGAGTATATTTTTGTTTATATATGTTTATATTTAAAATTAAGGGACATATATGCATGCAAAATCTAACCAAAATAAAACCCAATGGATAGAAAGAGAGATGCAAATGAAACATGACCTGAAAAAAAGCTGAAATTTACATCTGGATAAGTTCCAAGGTTGAACTTATCCATAAATATTGGACTTATTTAGAAATATAAAATAGTATAATTAGGAATCCTATGAAAAAAAATTAATTTAAATATTAAATGGATGGACGTATGAACTATATAGAGAATACCCAAATAAATGCACTAATAGATACTTGATTCATTGTATATAGTCTATAGGTGGAACTTTGTAATAAAGTACATCAAATATGGGCTTGTTCCCAATTTGGGTGTCTACAATGAGTAAGTGAATTATATGGATATGTCCTTATTATAGTATTAATAAGAACACTTATGATTGCAGTCACATTAGGTTAGTGTTTTAAACCTTATTGAGATAATACACATTTTGATACTTGGCCCACACTAATAGTTAAAGAAGGTTTATTTTATTAATATTTATGTGGAGTATGAAGGTTTTTATGTATGTAGGGAGTGAAAATCAGATTTCATTTAATCTAAAATTAAATCTATGCATAAACCAATTTGTCTTAGAATTACTAGTTGTAAATCTAATTATGTTGTAAGTGAGATTGTTGACCACAAATTACACTAAATAACTTCAAAATAAAACATATGATTGATGGTATTTCTTAAAAAATACATAAAATAAAATTTAAGCTAAACACATGCAAAAAATTTCCCAATAATAAATATTTCACCACACTTCTTTGTGTGCAATTATTTATTAATAAATAATGTTAAAACAAGCCTATTACAAGATAACTTACCTGACAATTTATGTCTATAAAGTGAAATATAAATAAAGCCATTTAATTAAAAATTAAGTAATCTTAAAATATACTCCTAAAAATAATCTCTAATATAAATTAAATTAGACTCAAGAAAATAAAGTTGACTTATTTATAAGATAAGGTCAACATGCAAGAAGCCTTTCTTATCAAATAATCGAGGCACCCAAAATCCTTAGAAAATAGAAAATTAATTAAAATAAAATTAATTTCAATTAGTTCAACTCCAAAAATTATACCCCACCTCTTGGCGATGAATGGATAAGTGTTTGAGATCAGTTAAGTACACATTCAATGAATTACATTCTAACTAGCACTTCTAGTTATTTTTTAGGAAGTTCCTAGAAAGTGTCTAAAATTGACCAAATAATTAATATAGGAAACAACTTAATTATAATATCCTTTATAAAATAATAAAACACCAAATGAATAAAATTTGACATGAATGCTCAAGTGCCCATATGGGCATCATACTTAATAGAGTAGGAATACGTAATACTTGCTCAATTATTACATTTTTATATTGTTTACTTTACTCTAGCACCCACACTTGTGTGATTTAAGATGTAACTATACCATAGTCAGATTTTTATTTTCAATTGTTACATCTCTTTGGAATGTGAATAAACCACATTAGACCTAAAATGAGATAATTTTTTTAGTATTTCCAATGTTACTTCAATTTAATCTAACCATGGTTTTCCAAATATTGCATTGAATTATGTAATTGTAAGCTTCATAAAAAAAAATCTCTCCATTATCTTAGGCCTAAAATAACTAAGTATCATGATATATCCTAATGATTCTTCATGAGTACTTAAATGTTGAAATTTTCATTAACTATGCCCTAAATTTTTTACTATGCCCTAAATTTGTAATAAAATAAATAGTGCATGTATTGTATTTTATTTTACCATCAACAATAATTTATTTCCTATATTCACCTTCTATAAAATCTCAAATGGACATTGGTTCTTTTTTAGGTCCATATGGCATTGTATGAATATTGTCACCAAATATTTCACCCTAGAGGAGGTTTTTTAAGCATAATATATATTTTGGAAACATTTGAATACTTTTAGGTATGTATATTTACCTATAGTAGAAGTAGACCTCTAGGTTTAAAAGCTAGCTCCCTGAATTTATCTTGAAGTGCTTATCACCTATACTAACTGATTGCTTGTGGGAAAATGGATAGAAGTATGAATGAAATAAATCTACTCTAAGGGGGTGATACACCATAAATATTTTCATAATTCTATCATACTTCTTTCACTAATAAACAAGACCTACAAACTAGCTTCAAAGTCCTAAGGTGTTCTAACATAAGTATTTCAATATAGAGGTGATATGTGTTGGGTGAATATTTTGTCAATCGCGTACTGATCAACAAAATAGGTCTGATCAACCATAGCAGGAAGATTGGTCATCTAGATGTGCAGGTTTATTGCATCACAAGGGGACAAACCTCTCCTCTCATCAAGGGGAGGTTCCCTATTAAATATGCAGTGGTTATATACTATATAAATAAGCTGAAAGTAAGACACAGGGGTGGGATAAACCATCCATTTCTCTTCTTTCAGAGATGATGATAACAAATAGAGGAGAAAATCCTAGTGGAAACACTGAAGGCACTTCTCTTCTTTCAGAAGTGTTCTTGCAGGAAACAGCAGGAGTTCTTTCAGGTAAGATAAGAAACCAGTAACAAAAGGGTGCAGTAATAGTAGGGTGAAAAAGAATGCAAAGTTTCCACCTCAACTACCCAAAGAGTGAGATAAAAAAGAACAATGGGGGCACAAAGTCATCCCAACGTCCTTTACACAGAAACAGAAAATAAAAACACACACTGAAGACATCTATGACAGCGCAAAGTCTGAAATTAGTTGGCTTCAAGACACCTTCCTTATCGCCTCCACTAATTCTACTTGTTAAATCAAATAAACAATAATGCTTTCAGAATACAGACATAAGAACAATCTCCTAAAGTAGCATAAGCTATCACAGCACAAAGTCTGCAAGTAACTTGTTTTCTCATTCAATCAAAGAAATATGAACTATAATCTGAGCTCAAAGTCTCAGTAATGCCTTTCAATTTGGGCAAAGTTTCACTTCTAGTAATGGGAAGATCTCCATTCAAATGATACAAGAGATTACATTATATAGAGGCTTGAGGGAGGCTTGGCACTTTATCCCAATGAAGTGACCCATTCGACGCATTTAATGCCTTGGATGCATTCTTGGTCTTGTCAAGAAGGGCCATGCTAGGGCAGGGTGGTTACCTTAACTATGGCATGTCAATTCATCTCTAGTGCCTCCTTCTGAGCTTGAAATTCTCATTTCATCACTTGCTTAGCTGTGTAACTATTTATTCTACCTTTATCTCACAGGGACAAACAGACAGCGCTTTTAATGTTTACAAGCCCCACCTAGTGAACTACTCCACCTATTAGAAATAACTCCCACTGAGTTTCCTTCTTTATCTCTTCCTTATCTTGGTCTGGCCTTAGGCTTTTTGAATGTATTCGGGTATGTGCCTTGAGTCTGCTAAAATCAACAGACACTTCATTATGACAAATTTGATGTTTACGGGCCCGTCATGCTTCCTAGCAGCTCCCTTGTGTCTTTCTCGCTTGCCATGGTCGATTTCTACTATGACATAGATGCAAACACGTGGCACATTCTACTTTGACCCACCAAGCATATGTGGCAGCTTTTGTTACTTTTTGGGAATTATGCAGACTTCGACAAGTGGCAGCTTCCACTGAGTTCTAGCGAGACTGCAGAGATCAAAAGGATTTATTCAAACCATCTCAGATGGTGACACGTGGCATGTTTCGCTCACTTTTATGACTTACCTAGGGCCCACCATGGTCTTCAACAAAAATAAAGAGTAGAAGAAAGAAGCCGTAGATAATGACGCTTGTCAACTTCCACCGAGCTTTGGAGGGGACACATGGCACATTCCGCTACTCTTAGATGAATACATTAGGGCCTTTGGTAGTTGCCACTTGTCGCCCTCTGTGGAACTCTAGAAGAATATTTATCGAAAGGGACCCTACAGCTTATAAATAACTTTGAGAATTGAATGCCAACATGTGTCGCATTTTGTTGGGTCACAAAATAGTCGCACAAATGCAAACACTTGGCTACTTCCACTTCAATTTAGTCACTCGTGTTGGGGCCCACCATGGTCTTTACTCAACATAGTGAAATGGAAGGAAGGAACCATGGATGTTGACACATGGCGGCTTCCGATGAGCTTCATCAGGGGCACATGGTAGCTTCCACCATTTCTCAGAAATAAAGCATAATGGGGCTTAGTCGATGACACTTGGCATCATCCACCTAACTCTTTCTTTTATGTGTGTCTTTCCTTAACTAAGGCAACCTTTGAACTCTTGAACCCATGTATTGAACTAATTGAACATTGAACTCGTTGAACCGATGAACCAAAATGGTTCAACAAAGCAACGGTTCAAGCTTTTGAGAATCGTTAAGTACTCGGGGCCGTGGATCTTTTAAATGGTTGAACTTTGAACCTTTGACATATGCACATAGCCCTCTAAACATTTGAACCCAATATTCCCTTTACTGAAAAATATTTGAAAAATGAGGAATTTTAAAGCCCCTAAACAAATTTTGAGAAGGGAAGAGGGCCCTACAGGCCCAAAAATAGCTCATATGTTGTTCCAAAAATGACTGACACTTTTGGGGACCAACAGTTGGCTCCAGTTGGGGAACTTCCTTTAGATGAAAACTTAGAATAGTTGAGGGGAGTAGAAACTAGAATCTCTAGTGCCTTGAAGTGTGCCATTGGGCTATGGAGTCATGCTACCCAAAAAGAAAGGCGACAAAAAAGAAGATGAAAGGCACAAAACAGAACTAAAGACTATACAAATATACATATGTACAAATGAACTTATATAATGCCTCAAGATTTGAAGTGCTTTAAATGCCCCCCATTATGAGACAATAATAATGGTTTCCCATCCTGATAAACTAGCAGGAAACTATTTTGTCCCCAGAATCGGTGACGGGTGAATGGAACTCTCCACTAGGAAACCACTTTTTTGTGTCTTCCCCTTGGTTTTCTTTTCTTCTTGCCCCAAAGCAAGACTTGACTTTTGGTCCAAAAACCATGAATCTTTGCTCTCTTGGCAAAGAGTTCCTTTTCTTGATTTTGATGGGCAGAAGAATGGCCTAGTACCATAATTTGCTATTCGGATAGCTCAGCCCAGCATATGTCTTGATTGTCCCCCTCAGATATCTCAGATTCTTCTTCATTTGGAGGGGGGGTTCTTTTGCACTTATGCCACACTCCACCAATTCTTCTACTATTTCATCCCTGCCTAAAGACTCAAACAAAATTTGGGCTACAAGGGCCGTCGTTTGGGTCTCGACACATTTGACATGATCAATTATGTCAAATGGCTGGATTGGACTAGGCACAGGGGATGGGGGGTCTTCCTTTTGGTTTATGGGAGGGGTGGGAGGACTGGCCTATGAATTTGAAGTAGAAGGTGCAAAAATGTTTGGGATACTTACTTTCTTATCAATCACTAGGTCCTTTGGTTGGATAGGCAAAGTGGCCCCATGCTTAGCAATCAAAATTATAGGTTGAGGTCACTCCTTTGTTTCTCCTTTATCAACTTGTTAAGCTAACTGATTCTAGGACTGGATGACCATAGTATATGATCCCTCAGATGCTTCACCTTTACTTTTGGGTTCATCCTAGTAATCTAGGAAACTGATGTGAGAGTCACCAGCCGACTCTTCTTGATCCTCCATGAAGAGACTAGCATCATTTTCTTGATTAAACTCAGGTTGGAAAGAGAAATCATGCTCTATTTCCAAATACCCAACTACTGAGTTGGCTGGAGGTGCTTCAATGGGAAGGTTCCTCTGTGTGGGAGGAAGATGATTGGGTTGCTCTTGATGTGTCTGATTAGGGAATGTCCTCCTTGGTACATCTCTGTATGAAGAAGCAGATGACATCCCTTGTGCCATTTTTCTTCTAAGGGCCAGCACTTCATTTTCTAGCTTCTGCACCCATTGGATCAGTGGTGGTTACAGGTGATTTATTAGAAGATGAGGAAGATGTGCCTCTATTTGAATCCCTTCTTATGTTTCCAACCAAGATAAGGTCATCTTCTAACTCAGTGGCTAAGTCTTGAGAAGCTTCAAGATCTATGTGGCCAGTACGTCTTAGCAAAAAACTCACTTCAGGCAGCTGTGAGTTTATGAAGAAGCATTTGAGGTTCTCGGGTGTGGGCTAAGCAACTGTGGGAATCTTGTTTCTTAGCTTGTCGAATTTTGCAATAAAATCCCTCATGGGCTCATGAGGTTCCTTCTTCATCTATGTAAGTTGGGCTAGTAAATCATGAGCATCTTCTGTAGGTTTGAACCTTACTTTGAACTTGGATTTGATAGTGTCCCAACCAGTCATTGATCTAGTCTATAGATGGTAAAACCAATCTGTAGTAGCACCTTGTAGTGTTTTCAAGAAAAGCCTAACTGCCAAATCTTCAAATTCCACCCCTATCACACCACAGGCTATGGTGAAGGCTGCAATGTGTTCATTAGGGTGGACTATTCCATCACCAAAGAATTTGGGGAAATTCTTCCTTGAACTGAGTGGTAGCTCATGCAGGGGTGGAGTTAGATTAAGTGGGCCAAAAGAGTTACCCCAGGGGCCTCGAACTACCATGATCGGATTATGAACAATAGGGATAACACATCTGAGTGGATTTGCTAGATTATAAGACAAAAATGGAAAAGAAACTGGCCTTGCTTTAGCTTAAAGATTGAGGCTTCAAACTGCACTTTCTTTCCCAGTAGCTCTAGTCTTGCAGACCAGATAATATAATGGAGATGGATGAAAAAGGAGAGGCTATAAATGGATAATGGGTAAGACCCAGATGGGAGTCGCCAGACTCTATAATGGATAAGGTGATAATGATAATGGGTAAGACATAGGTGATGTTTCAATCTAAAACTTGAGGTTCCAAATTGCACAAAATTATTGTGTCCCCAATGGAGTCACCAAAAACTATTGGGTGAATATTTTTTCAATCAACGTACTGATCAATAAAATAGGTCTTATCAACCATAGCAAGAATATTGGTCATCCAGATGTGTAGTTTTACTGCATCACAAGGGGACAAATCTATCCTCTCATCAAGGGGAGGTTTCCTATTAAATATGTGGAGGCTATATACTATATAAATAAGATTAAAGTAAGACACAGGGGTGGAATAAACCATCCATCTCTCTTCTTTTAGATATGATTCTAAAAAATAGGGGATAAAATCCTGGTGGAAACACTGAAGGCACTTCTCTTCTTTCAGAAGTGTTCCTGCAGGAAATAGTAGGAGTTCTTTCAAGTAAGATAAGAAACTAGTAACAAAAGGGCGCAGTAACAATAGGATGAAATAGAACGCAAAGTTTCCACCTCAACTACCCAAAGAGTGAGATATGAATAACAATGGGGGCACAAAGTCATCCCAAGGTCCTTTACACAGAAATGGAAAAGAAAAACACACACTGAAGACAACTATGATAGCGTAAAGTCTGAAAGTAGTTGGCTTTAGGACACCTTCTTTATCATCTCCACTAGTTCTACTTGTTAAATCAAATAAACAAGAATGATTTCAGAAGATAGACATAAGAACAATCTCCTAAAGTAGCATAGGCTATCACAGCACAAATTCTACAAGTAACTTGCTTTCTCATTCAATCAAAGAAATATGAACTACAATTTGAGCTCAAAATCTCAGTAATGCCTTTCAATTTGGGCAAAGTTTTGCTTCTGGTAAGGGGAAGATCTCCCTTCAAATGATACAAGAGATTACATTATATAGAGGCCTGAGGGAGGCTTGGCACTTTCTCCCAATGAAGTGACCCATTTGGCGCATTCAATGCCTTAGATGTATTCTTGGTCTTGTCAGGAAGGGCCATGTTGGGGCAGGGAAATTGCCTTAACTATGGCATTTTGATTCATCTCTAGTGCCTCCTTCTAACCCTGAATTTCTCATTCCATCACCTGCTTAGCCGCGCAACTATCTATTATACCTTTATCTCATAGGGGACAAATAGACAGTGCTTTCAATGTTCATAGGCCCCAAATATCTACCCGGTGAACTGCTCCACCTACTAGAAATAACTCTTGTTGAGTTTTCCTCTTTGTCTCTTCCTTCTCTTGGTCTGGCCTTAGGCTTTTTGAATGTATTTGGGTCTGCACCTTGAGTCTGCTAGAATCAACAGACACTTCATTGCAACAAATTTGATGTTTGCAGGCCTGTCATGCTTCCTAAAAACTCCTTTGTGTCTTTCTTGCTTGCCATGGTCTCTTTTCACTGTGACATAGATGCAGACATGTGGCACATTCTATTTTGACCCACCAAGGATATGTGGTAGCTTTTGTTACTTTTTGGGAATTATGCAGACATCGACAAGTGGTGGCTTCCACCGAGTTTTAGCGAGACTACGGAGATCAAAAGGATTTATTTGAACCATCTCAGATGGTGACACGTGGCATGTTCTACTCACTTCTATGATTACTTGGGGCTCACCATGGTCTTCAATGAACATAAGGAGTAGATGAAAGAAGCCATGGATAAAGATGCTTTTCGGCTTCTACCAACTTTGGAGGGGACACGTGGCATGTTCTGCTACTCTTAGATGAATACATTGGGGCCTTCAGTAGTTGCCACTTGTCACCCTCCATAGAACTTTAGAAGAAGCTTTATCGAAAGGGACCCTATAGCTTATAAGGAACTCTGAGAAGTGAATGTCGACACGTGTCACATTCCATTGGGTCACAAAATAGTCATGCAAATGCAGACACTTCGCTGCTTCCACTTCAATTTAGTCACTCGTGCTGGGGTCCACCATGGTATTTACTCAACATAGTGAAATAAAAGGAAGGAACCATAGATGTTGACACGTGGTGGCTTTCGATGAGCTTCATCAGGGACGTGTGGCAGCTTCCACCATTTCTCAAAAATAAAGCATAATGGGGCTTGGCCAATGACACTTGGCAATGTCTTCCTGACTCTTTCTTTTGCATGCATCCTTCCTTAACTAAGGCAAACTTTGAACTCTTGAACCCATGCGTTGAACTAATTAAATGTTGAACCCGTTGAACCAATGAACCAAAATGGTTCAATGATTCAACGATTTAAGCTTTTGAGACTCGTTAAGTGCTCGGGGCTGCGAATCTTTTAAACAGTTGAACTTTGAACCTTTGACATATGTGCATAGCCCTCTAAACCTTTGAACCCATTATTCCCTTTACTGAAAAGCTTTGAAAAATGAGGAATTTGAAAGCCCCCGAATAAATTTTGAGAAGGGAAGAGAGGAATTTTGGCCCTGTAGGCCCAAAATAGCTCATATGTTGTTCCAAAAATGACTGACACTTTTGGGGACCAAAAATATACATGAGAAAACTCAAGGTAAGTAGACCATAGATTATATTATTGAATCCAAGGAGACTTGTACACTTTAAGGGAGCCAAACACACTAACTACACTCTATATGACCTATTATAATGAGAAATCCCTGTACTAGACATGAAAGGATAAGGAGAATCAAGGATATAATCACTAGACCTCACCATTCATCACTTTTCACACTCATATAATATGTTTGTGAACTCAAAACCATATTTATTGTATTATTCGAAGGAAAATTACAATATCAAACTAGCAGGGCTTCATCATACATGGTGTAGAATTATCTAACAAGAGTTTAAATGGCTTGTACTTATAGAATGTGAGAAAGGAAATAGAATAATGAAGTATAAAAGTCACAAATCCACTTGTAAAGATGAGATAAGGAGTTATTTTTGTAGTATAATATAGTATGGAATATAAAATTCAAGGTATACTTGGACAAATGTCCCTTAAAGGCATGAAAATCCTCAAATCTGGCATAAAACTCTTCAACTAGCTCTTTGAAAACTACCTTCATCATTTGGCCCTATTTAAATGCTCCAAAATAGATTATAGATAGATTATATCATTTAAATATGAGGAGGGAATAGAAACAAGATCCAACATGCATTATATATGTCCTTAATCATCAATATTCTTTTGTACAAGTTTTCTCACTACCTACAATCATAATTACCCTTCTTTTACTCATCATTCACACTTGGCATAGGTTGCTTTATTTTATAAAACTAGTCCATACAAAGGATTATGTGAAAATTTTCAAGATTCCTACTACCCTTATATGTATTAGGAAAACATTAAAAGTCTTCCCAATAAGAGTTTTCACCTTCTCATTTTATGATCACTCTTTATTCACTATGTGCATTCTAGACTAGCTAAAATGAAGGTACTTTTAAAATTATTTGTGAGATCTTATAAATAAATATATGGACATGGGGAGTTAAATTAGGTCTCACTATATCTCCCAAAGTGATCCTCATACTTTGAAAACCTTTTTTACTAGGAAAACACACAATTCTATCAAATAAACCAATTTTGTACCCTATCCATACAAATAGGGTAGAATTCAGGTTAATGGGAAGGGGCATGTTGGAGTCCTCTACAATTTTTAATCATCTCCCAAGTCATTCTATCCCTCCTTGATTCCTTATCTTCTTTGTCTTTCCCATCAAGTCCTTATCAAGTGTTTTAGAGGGTTTTAGGTAGTTTTACCCCTTAAAGATTATTCATAGAATTGTGACATCCAAACCCTAAATAAATTCCACAAAATTAAATTTAAATACCCTCTTCAATCATGCCTATCTCCTTAAATTCCCATGCTAAATCTTCATATATTTTCAAGCCTCCAAAGATGGCTTTTCAAGCCCTTCCCTGCATTCTATCTAAGCCTAAGTTGGTTTGATCCAAGATTGACCTCGTTGTGGTGGTTATATAGAAAATAAAAGATATAGACACTCTCATATCCCAATTTTAAGGTGACCTAATGTATTTTAATTTTCACTTGGTGTTATAAGTGATGACTACACCCCTTTAAGGTTTTAGGCCTAGTAAAGGCCTAATAGGCCTAACTATATCCTTAATGCATAAACTTACCTTGTGTAGTTTTTGGTGGTTTAAATGTCTTAAATATACTTATCCATGTCTATATAAACCTTACATACTTTTCATTCAATGTTTTAACATGTTTATTTCATATTTAATCACCTCTCTACCTTTGCCTGCAGACTTGACTACCTAGGAGTACCATCTATCTGAGATAGAATAAATGATATTTACCTTATCTATTCAAGAAATTTTAAGGTATGGGGATATAAATAAATTCTTATATACCCTATATGTTTAATTTTAAATCTATTTTACACTCCTAACACCTTCAAACGTCATGAAACCCATGACAGACTTCTTAAATACTATGTGTAAGATTCTCGGGCATAGACTGTAGGTGCATTTGAATATGAATCTTGACTTATCTTGAGAATATAATGAGGATTAAATCATAAAAATTAATTAATTTTAAATATTTTCAAACCCCTCATCATCTATATTATACCCTTCAACCCATCGCTCTACTTAACTAAAACTGACTGGAAAACTTTGTGATTACTTAGGAAATGGGCAACCCTGAAGGTGGACCTTTGGTATTAGACCCACCATCCTCTAATATGAGATCTCATATGAGTCATTTAACTCAATTTATATTGGTTTTAACTCATACTAATGTGTTTTGGGGTTTTCCAATGTCCAATTGCTTGCTCCAACTAATTGTTATACTACAATCAAGCTATAAGTGTCATTTTGTGACCAAAAGGGGACCTGTAGGTGGTGATGTGCCCCTAAATTTTAATACTCATGATTTTATCCCCATTGGATTCTTCTATGATTCCTTAACATCAAATTATACCACTCTTGTCATGAGTTATGAAACTCTCATTCACTTGTTACATCATAGGGTCACTTTAAGCTCGAAACACGATAGAGAAAATTGACCTTCTATAGTGAAGGAATGCATGGAATGGAAGTCCTATATCACCAAATTAATCTAACCAAACAACAAAACCTTTTGGTCAATGCCTCACCCCTATAGAATCATTTGAATCTATCTAAATCTCATGTCACACTACCATATGACGGCACTAAGTATGAACAATACTCTGTTTCAGAAGGATTAAGGTAATGTGTCCTTAAAGTCATTTTATCAATATTATGAGCATTATTATCAAGACTATTTACCAACCCATGATTCATAATTATTACCATTCACCCTTAATACCTTAATGAAGTTCCAAATAAGTTTTAACCTCTACATTCAATTTTCCTAGATCTTTGTGGAGACCTATAGGTGCATATACAAGTGTGGCATAGGGCAGTGAGAGTGAGATATGGGTAGTATGCATATTATATTGATCCAAAAACCAATATTATTCCTATTTAAAGTATTCAAATTGATACTATCTACCTATAAGGAATTTAAACAAGTTAAATGCTTACTTCCAACATGTTTATTCTCCTGTGAGGCACCTATAAATGCACATTAATGGTGCAATATTGTGTGTAGAGAAGAATAAGTGTCACATTTAGTCATATTTCATTTAGAGAGATTATATTGATTATTCATGTTATAATTATGTTTTTAAAAAATATTTAAACTCTTAATTACATATCCATGACTATTCTTAGGACCTTCATTCATCTAACTATGAGTAAACACTTGTAGGAAACTTGACTATGTGCCATGTTCTTTGACTATGACCACCATGTGAAACCTTTTTAAAATTATAATTTTAAATAATATGGTGATTGATATGACTTATGAGAAACATGAAACATCAATATATCTTTTATTAAAACCACTATATATAATGAAAACCCCTACAGTTGATGAACATGCCTAAAACTTGAGAATTTTGAGCTCATCAAATCACCTCCAAACATGAAACCAAATATGGAAACCATGAAACAAGGAAGTACACATATTATAGAATCACTTTCACTAATTGTATTATATAGACTAGTTCCAAAAAGAAGAAAATATGTAGGGTATGGGGATTATCATGCAAAATGAGACAATCAACTTATAAAGGATGGTATATAAAGAATAGGAAACCAATATTATAAATCCTACCATTAAATATAAGTGTACTAAGTTTTCTAACATCTACCAAGAAAATTTGACCTAGAACCTCTCCTACTGGTCATACCATGAAGAAACTTGTTGACTAATTTTACATGTCTAGTAGAGCAATGGAGGATTAGAATGATTTTAAGCAATTTTATAGTATTCCAAATCTAACTAAGTGTGAATATGAGTTAGAGGAAGTTGAATATCCACTATATAATATTTTCACATGTGTCACACTCCTCTAGAAGTTATATAACTTCTAAAACTACCTAAACTTCCATTTTTCTTCTTGTTTCAATGTATTACCTACAAGTTTAGTGAGGGAATTACATTATTAATAAGGATATGACATCATATATGTTGATAGATAATTTTAAGCACTTGTCTACCTAGGAAAATTGTACAACCTTCATTTATGGCTCAAATATGACCCCTAACATGACATAGGCTTAAAGATGACTATGACTAAGGCAAATGACACATTAAATGACATCAAATAAGACCATGAAATACCCTATAAGAACCTAATAGACCACTATAAAAAAAATTACTATAGGGGGGTTGTCTTATTTTGACTTGTGGTCAAAATAATCAACAATGACCTTTAAAAACTACCCAGGATACATTATCCTTATTATATTTTAAAATGAAGATGGAGAAGTTAACCTTTTAGGAGTGTTGTTGGATATTTTTATTTTAATTACATCCTTATCCATAATCTATTCAATTATTTTTTATAATGCACAATATTTATATCTCTATTCTTATTGATGTGATGATAGTTATAACTAATCTTTCCCTCATTCATGTTAAATGATGTATACTTAGGTATTAATTAAGAGATAATATGATTAACTTATTATCAAGTATTATTCATAAAATATCACTAGTTTTATCCTTGAGTCTCCAAAATCATATGGGTTGGCCAAAAATATAAGGGTAATGAATTGTGTGAGTTGTTTCCTTATTATCTTTATATTTAGTTCCCTTCTTAGATGGAGAATCACTTCAGAGACTTAATGATATTGACTTTTGGGAACTTTTATATTTAGTAGCACAAGTGTGTGAATCTAAAATATCACTCCCATAAGTAAATATATCCATGTAATGTAGATAAAAATAACTATATGTCTTATAGAGTGTATTTTCCCTAACTTGAGGTGAAAGGCCTTTACTAATGATGGGTTGATTTTCCAAATCAGTTGGCTGATATATTAAGCAATGTAATGTATATTTTAACCTTGTAATACAATATTATATGGGTTAATAATGACCTTATTGAAGGTTTTTTAAATGTTTTGATGTTAATATAAGACATATAATTGATACAATGAGATAATGAATCCTCTTCTAGTTTTTTGAAGAAATTTGTAGACCCAATAGGTAAATCGTAGAACCAATATAAGGCTTTATATTTCAAATTTAATTGAAATGTTTTTTAGTAATACCACTTCATCACATAAATGGTTTCAAATAAAGGATACAAAGTGTGCAAGATGGGTATGAATATCTCTATATCCATAAAATAAATGAAAGGTAGGCATAGTGAATCTTTATGGATGTGGATAATTGAGCATGCTTCATACTATAGGTTAGCCTAGTATAGAATTATTATTTTAATTTAGCATTGTATGACCTAGACTTAAGGATAGGGGTAAAACATTTTTGGATCTCACTCATGACATACATAATGGATAGAATATGACTCATATCCATGATTATAGATTAGAAAAGGTCATCATAGGTTTCATTTCACCATCTTAAATATGGGTATAATAAATTCATTACAAGTATGTATATCATTGCATTGTTTATAAGCATCATCACATTGCATATCAACATAAATTTCATTGTATTGCTTAGAAACATCTTTAGGTATAGAAAAATCTTGACTAATATGAGAATCAACATTTATATCATCTATCCTTTATTATTATATAAAAAAAACACTGATTTTTCTTAGTCATAAGCTTGATAACATTATGAATTATTTTTATTGATTCCATTTTACTATGTTCTTATTATATCTCATGCTTATTAGAAAGGTAGATGGAATGGGAAGGATAGCTAATGTCTTTAATTATAAGATTTAATTTGACTTATTTCTCCTTTGCTACTATTTTACAAGGATACATCATTGGAATACCAATCCTTAGTATCATTATTCACATAATTATAATCATCATTCATGTATTCATTATCATCATTCACATAGTCATCACACAAATAAGAATTACCATCATTCACATAATCATTATAATCATTAACTTATTAATCATTCACATTTTTAACCCTAAAATCTAGATTAAGGGAATCTAGGTTTAAAAGGGGAAGAGATGGCCTAGGGCATAAGGATGGTAGCCTATCTCTAGAGCATGCCAATTATATATGAAACTCAGATAAAACATATATTGAACTTATTATGTTGAGATGCTAAAATATAAACTAAAAATATGCTAGGTATTGAAATGATAAAGAAAATAAGATACTTAGTTGGTTATGGTGTTAATATGAATTTGGATCTAGAACAAGTAGGATGTGGACTAGACCTAAATTTTAGAACAGTCACCTGATTCTAGAAATTGTACCTCTATAGCTTTAGACACTTGTATTGACATAGGATGATCATGTCAATGGAACTATCTAACTTAGATGCAAGTGTCCAATATGGATTATCCATAAAATAGATTTAGCCCTTTAGATAAATCAAACAGTTTTTAAAATCAGATACTAAAAAATCTCAATTCCATAAGTGAAATAGAATTGGATGCAAAATATTCTAGGAATGAAAGAAAAGTGATCATAAAACTTTATAAACTCATTTCCCATTTTAAAACTCTTGATTTGTGTCACTTTTATAACTTTCCCATAATTAGTTCTAGTGTTCCATTAATTCATTTGTAAAATAAAATTATAAATAGAAACTCATAATGAACTACAAGGAAAAAGACACAAACTTGATAATGGAGTTCACCCTTTTAGGGGCTATGTCTCTAGGTTCATAATCATAAACTGATCCATTAAAATAAGATCTAAATATTAAAAATTATAGACTTACATCTCCATATGGATTTTTGAACCTACAATAGTGCTAAAATTGACTACATGAAGATTCTAAAACTAATCAACAATTTATTTCCTTGAAGTCTGTATCACCTATTTATTCTTTATATATATATGGGCATGTTTCTCCATTAAGAATATAGTAAAAACTCTTTACAATGGGAATTATGTATCACAGGAGTGTCTCTATTTTTTTTCAAACCTATAATCCTAAAATAACCCTGTAAAGACCTTATAATAATCTCACATGGCCAAAGGCCTTAAAAAATAGGAGTATGTTACCTTCAGTCATTCAAGCTCTATGTAACATTAAAATACAATATTACACAGTACACATAATATTGCATCTTTCTTGGTATAATGGAAAGACTTAACTTTTTTCAAGTGAGACATATTGGGTTAAAAGCCTATTCTAACCCTTTATCTTCTCACTGACTTGGGTCTACTAATTCTTTCCCCATCTCGGTCTCTTTACCTACAAATTCATCTCTCATAGGTTTTACAACATTGATGTATAATCTAAAATGGCTCAATTCTTCTCTACACAAATATAGTCACACCTTGGTCATTGAGGATCTTTACCTACAACATACACAATGTCACTCACCCATAGACAAAAACCTTTATGAAATAGGCATCTCCATATTACTGACTCGAATATACAAAGATACATCTCCCATGGTTTTTTAATATACAACCACATGCATAACTATATACTTATTCCATAGATAAAATTCCATACTAAATAGAAGAAAAGTGTCTATGGCTAGGTCTCTATGTGCTAATAAATACCCTACAATGTCTTAGAACCTTTACCCATGATACACAAGCCTCAATAGGCAAAGACGTCTATGTTATGGACTCATAATTTTGCATATGGAATATTAGAGTCATATGTCATGGCCCCATGGCCCTTAAAATAGGTGTTTTCTCATTCCTATCTCAAGCTTGGTCTATAGCATATATTATGCATCCTTGGCATAGATGCATCCCACCAAACTCAACTCTGCCTTGCACAAAAATACATAGTCTCAAGTGTTTTTGTATAAAATTGACCCCTTTCACCATGACTCAATGCCATTTTAAAAATAGGTGATCTCCCTATACTATATTTGTAACTATGTGTCTATTCCCACATTTAGTCATCATCTTTGTAGTTACATACCACTTGCCCAAATCTCAAAGCTTACAGAATAGGTGAATATGTCCATGGTCTGCATACCTATAAACATATGCCATACAAAATAGACACCTCACCTCCCTTCAAGACTATGTATAAATATACCATTCTATATAGGCCCAAAGCCTTTAAAAATAAGTGAATAAACTTCTTCTATGTTTGGTATTATGCAATACAATCATAACGTAACATCCACCTTTGGTACCCAAGTCTTTACAAAATAGAAGTCTACTTCCCTGGCTTGGGTCTGTCAATACACAATCTCCTTTTGGCCTTTACTAAATAGGTGATTACATCCTTATTTTTGGGTATTATATACCTATAAAAAAATAATACATCCGTATTTCATTAATAAAATTCTTACTAAATTGAGGCATGGACCTCCAACTCGATCTATACTACATCCATGACACAAAAGGCTTTACAAAAAAGATGTCAATTAGCCTTTACAAACTCAAGTTTTTTTGTGCCAATAAAAAAGACACCTTCACCATAGATATAAGCCTTTGATAAATAGGTTATCACTATTCATTTTCAAATGGCCATTTGGGACCTAAATTTTTCCCATATACAGTTACATAAATCCATCTTCCATTGTAGGTTGTGTAAAATAACATAAAACCATGCAATAAAACTCACATTATATGTCTGCCCAACCATGGCCCAATGGATTTTACCAATGAGGTTTGAATCCCCTTCCAATCCTTTTCAATAGTGACGTGAATCCATAATTAAAATATTAACCAAATGTATAAATGTGAATTTCACTTGGTGTAATGATTAAGGTATATTTTTAGAACCTTGTGTCCTTGGGTTTGACTCCTCACCTGACACCTTTGCAATTATAATGGGATAATAATCCCACATTTTCCATAACATGATGATTTTAAGCTTTTAAATAGGCTTTATTTAGATATTTTAAAACATGGATTTGGCCACATCTATCTCACCCTTTTGTTTAGATCATTTTAGAAGATTTGAGCTTAGTTTAGAAAATCTTGCATGGATATGAACTCAGTTTGGATTATTGTAAAACTAATTATGATTTGGTTAATGAAATGGAACTCGGGTTGGGTATTGAGCTCACCATAGCTCAAACTTGGCATATCTCAAACTTGGATAATATCAGGTGATGTGATGGTAGGCCATGTGGTGGCCTGAGGACCCATCACGTGGATATCTCC
Source organism: Torreya grandis (assembly GCA_037957365.1). Classification (NCBI taxonomy): domain Eukaryota; kingdom Viridiplantae; phylum Streptophyta; class Pinopsida; order Cupressales; family Taxaceae; genus Torreya; species Torreya grandis. The sequence continues at coordinate 688,486 of JARHVA010004292.1, read as the reverse complement.
AAATGTTCCTCATCTTGCAACTTGTCAACATGAGATGCACCAACATAATTGACATAAAATGACATAAAAAACTATAGTGTAATTCAAACCTTAATATTACACTAATATACCATGTCCTCTATTACCAAACCACCACATTATTTTTTAACATGTTGACACAAAACTTTCACAGATGATATCTAGAGCATATGATATCTAATTCATGCATTCCAATAGGCATTGAAAATATATCAGAGTGATCTTCCATGCTGAATTAGTTTATGGAGATTCAAGGTACATATTAAGAATGAAAAATCCTCTAGATCAATGAAATATGTACTAAAACTAGATGTGACCACTAGGGTACTTTTGGGTTCTGTGTCACCTTCACTCTAGTGCATTCAAATTTAGTTCATGAACTATTACTCCTTTCAAATAGTAACACCCTAATTCTTCATCTTCATATTGGTTATGAGAAAAATGTGATAGTGGGCATATGATTTAAAGCTACCCAAAATACCCCTCTATTAATGAACACTACCTACACATCTAAAAATATTAACAGGGCCTTAGACTTATGTAGTTCTCCCCTACATGTTGGCTTATGTTTGAATCATGCAATGTGTGATAAGCAAGTACAAAAATAACCTATCTTTTACATTTTAAAATATAGCTCTTGGGATGTTTCATTAGTAATTAATACTTGTATATGTATTGTCTTTATGACTTATATGGAAATAAAATAAATTAGGGAAGTTTTGGTCATTTGAGTGTTTGACAGAATGCTTTTGGTAAGTTGCCTTGTGAGTAGGTAATAAATTTCTAGTTGAGGAATGAATGAGGGTTGATCTTGTATTTATATTAATCCATTTAGATAATATCTCACATTAATCACTTAGGGTGACCTTTAGGATATATTTTTTTTACAAATTAGATGAATTTAGGGTACTAAACATTTATGTTAGGATAGGCCACTTGCATCGATGCAAGCGTATGACTAAGATGCAAGTATTTGGATAGATGAAAGATAGGTGTAGGTCTAAAAATTGTAGAGATGGAAGATAGACAGGTTTATAACATTCTAGGAAAGATAATTGGTCTAAGTCATCATATTAACATTGGTTAGACTAAGAGATAAGAAATGAGGCACAAATAGATAGTGTGTGTGAGCCTTTTAATAGTGAGAAAGGTCTATAAGTTGAAGGTACATCCATGATATGTATTTAGAAAGTGTATAAGATTGAGATGATATTTAATTCATTTTTACTTGGATATTTTTTCAATTTTTAGCTTTGAGTATAAAAATGCAATACCATTTAGTAGAGCTCCTAGACCACTATGATTTAAGGTAATTTGGACATCCTTTATTAGCTAAGACTTTGAGGAGTTGGTAAGTAGGTTTAATTTTGAATTGCATGGTAAACTTAGATTGTTGAAATTTTTCTATTTTTGGAAAAAAAAAATTGTAAGTGTCAACAGACACTCCCATCAAAGCTTGGGATAGTTGTGACCATCTCTCCATGCTAGCGAATACTTTTTAAATGCTTCTATCTAGCATCGAGGTTAATGTCCAACACTATTATCTTCCTAATTTTTATGGGTTTTAACTATAAATTTTGTATTTGATTTATAGAATGACTTGAATATTCACTTTTTTTCTAATTTTTGTTTTTTAAAAAGATATGCATATCTAAGAGTTTTGGCATGGCATGCATTTTTTCAATTTAGTTGAGTTAATACCAGATGCAACTGAATGGGTCATGATAAATCAAGATGTATTGGGTAATGTGTCCTACTTAAGATAGGTACATTATTATTTTTGCCTTCTCACAACACTATTTGAGAGGTAGAACCCAGATACCTATGCCTTCTAGCTCCCAATAAGGGAGATGACAATTACATTGGAGTTTGTGTATCACATTTTTAGATTGCCTATTAGAGGCAAGAGAACATAGGTTACAAGAGATGGAAACCATGCTTATATTTAGTGACCCCATAGCTCTTTTACCAGGTACAGAGCATTGAACATAGATCTGAGTAACATGGTACATCTTGATATCATTATCATAGGTGACATTTTATGACTATATAAGTTCATTTATGTATTATTGGCCTAGTTTATATTAGTGGAGGGTGGTACTATTGTAATTTCTTATTTCATGTATCATATAGTTTGATAGATTAATTAAGAGGTTAATTTATATCTTGGGGTCATACTATATTGGCCTACTAATATAGAGTTTTGTACATATTTTCATTGGAGAGTCATGATGGTGGTATTGGAGTTGGCACTTTATTATAGGTGTGGGATTATGAGCATATTATGGTAGTTTGACCCTGTGGTGGACTGTTAGTTGGGTGGGACCATCCAAAAACATTTTTAGAGTGGTAGGTACTCCCCCATGGTATACTACACACCATGATGGATTATCACACCATTTTGGATAGATTGACTTTGTATCAGATTACATGGTGTCTATATACAACATTTATTGGGTGGCTTGAGGATGGGAATGCATTTTAGAGAATCCAAGGTAGCATGTGGTTGGTTGACTACTTTCTTCATGTATATGAGTTATTTCAATATGACCGTGTACTTTGGTAGTTTGGTATAGAATGACTGTCATTGTCACATACCCATGGTAGTGTATAGTGCATAGTGGGCATAGGCCCAATGATAAATTGATTCCTACACTCGAGGATCTATCCACATGGCCTAGTGATGAGAGATATCTTGTGGTTCCCCTAGCTACATGGGATGATGCAGTGTATATGGATGGCTACACATAGTGGTAGGTAGGGGTCTACTGACCATTATTATTCCCAATCATAGTAATATGGTTTGGTGTCGTACCTATAACACAAGAAGATGTAGGAGGAGATGGAGGTGGTGGTGTTCCCATGGGACTAACACCTATAGATGTGATGACTATCATAACCACATGTAAGTACCCTAATTTTTAACTATTGTATTTGATTAACATAATATTTGGTTGATAATGATTTATGGTTTGTATTTTATATGTTTTATGTGTAGGTGATTAGGTGTGGGATACCATGGTGAGCCATGAATTTTAGGCCCTTACTCATAGTGTACCCATGGATATAACTAGTGAGGGATTCATTAAAAGATTCTTTGATATTATGAGTGTCCATCTACTCATGTTTGATCTAGTGTTAAGGGAAATGGCAGCATAACATACTACATTGACTCAATAGGAGGAGCCACATGATAATATAGATAGATGATGCATCTCTAAATATAGTTCCATGGATATCATGTAGGATTTAATTGAGTGATATGACACTCTATGACATGAGCATGAGGAGACAGTACACCAAGTAGGTGCATATGAGAAGAGAATACATGAGTTGTCTTCAACATGGGGGGCCACACTATACCTAAGTACTTCCACATCAAGAGGCATCAGGTTGGTTTATATAGATAAATATGATGAGTATAAACCTAGGTATATGACCCCAAAATATGATTGACATTGTTACTTATATAAAATCTATACCATTTTGATAAATATGGGATATTATTCACATGGTTTATTTTGCTTCACATGGATGTGCAATGTTTAATTATGTGTTACTTTTTGTATGGTTTTTATTGCATTTATTTATGTAATGTGTGTTTAGATATGGTAAATTTTATAATGAATATTTCCATTTAATGAAATGTTTTTATTCTAGTGGTAATTTTTATCTAATCAATCACCCATGACCAAGGATTATTCAAAATTAGCTAACTAAGTCATCTAACCTTGAAATGGTCTTATTGAGAATCATGTCTTGGTGTTATATTTTGGTGTTGTATTTCATCTCAAAGTCTAAAAAAGGTCTTGTTAAGATGATAGGTTCCATGTATGTGTCTTGTCCAATCATTTCCATGCCATGAAATTTTAAAAGGTCTTTTGTAATTTAGTTTAGTAAAGTTTAAGGTAACTTTGGAAAGATTAAGGTAAGTTGGTGAAATTATAGGTATAATTGATGCATAGTGCAAATAATGAGGTGGTGATCATCCATGAAATCATGAAGCTCCATGATGGAAAAGTGAACCTAAAATCAAAGCCAATGAAGATGGTAACATTGAAATTTCAAGTCTTTAGAGAGTTTAAGGTAATTTTGGAGATATTAAAGTTTCATTTGTTTTGTCATACTTTTTATAATACTTTAGTGTAGATCCTATAGACAAAATTTGACCCAAATTCAAATTTGGGTTAACCCATACTATTTTGAAATTTTAAAAACGTTCCCATGTGTCTTATAAGGTGTCATTTTGGTCTATTATCATACTCATCCTCTCCCTAGTCCTTGTTAAAGTCTACCCTCTTTGTGCTAGGCTAGTCAACTAAAGTCAAAGGTTAGTCAACCTTGGTCAAAGGTATTCAAAGGGTCAAATTATGTTGAAAATATCCTAAGGTGGTCCTTTACATTATTAAATATGTTTACAAGTCATAAATTAGTCATAGGTTATGTCTCATGTGGAAAAAGGGGCCTTTTAGTCATACTTTAACCCATTTAATGACTTATATGAACTTTCATGCAATAAAATTTGACACCAAGGTGAGTTTAAATGTGGAAGATGTTAGGATGATGTTAGGAATAGTTTTATGTTAGACAAGAAGTAGTTATGTTCAGTGGATGGTAGTTTCTCCTTGATTTTAGGAGCTTTTGGGAACTTGTATATACTTCTTGAGTTCATCATCAGATAAAAATGTGAGTAGAGTAACTATTCACCTCCCATAATCTATTTAAATTCCTAGTTTACAAGGACAATGCAAAAAGTTTCATCTGTAACTTATTTTCCTCCATTTTCCCTTGGTAAACAAAGAAAGGTCAACTTCAAGCACTTGACATGGGTCGTACAAGTGGAATTAGGAAGAGTTATTTTATGGGTGGATAGTAATCTAAGTGTACTTCATTTTAATAACAATAACTTGAGATTTTGTGTATTCCCATTTATGAACAATCAATTTGATTCCAGGCAGATTTTTATGCTTATGCAACCATGAGGGGGTCACTATTTGAGCTTGTCTCAGATTTTATTAATTTGGATTGATGGATTTATGTGTTTCAAGTGTTTATATATGATTTTCAAGACATTTTCATGCTTCTTATTTTTGATATTTAAATTTTTTGAGAAAGCCTCTTCTAGACTTGCAAAATGATCTGAGTGTACTTCATTTTAATAACAATAACTTGAGATTTTGTGTATTCCCCTTTATGAACAATCAATCTGATTCCATGCAGCTTTTTATGCTTATGCAACCATAAGGGGGTCACTATTTGAGCTTGTCTCAGATTTTATTAATTTGGATTGATGGATTTATGTGTTTCAAGTGTTTATATATGATTTTTAATACATTTTCATGCTTCTTAATTTTTATATTTCAATTGTTTGAGAAAGCCTCTTCTAGACTTGAAAAATGCCTAGTTTGCACTTGCAGTCATTTCACTTGCCTTAGAAATGTTTCCTCCACATTGGAAAAAAGTGTTTTGGTATTTTTTTGGAGATGATCCTAACGTATTTTAAGAATATAAGTGTTGATAATTGCTCTTAGGTTGTTTGTAAATCCTTCCTTGCATGTCTCTTGTCATTTCATGATTCCCATGTATGTTATGGTAACGAATCTCCACTTTCAAAAGCATGTTGATGTAACAAGTGAAATTTTGAGGGTTTGATATGGTCCTTAACCTCTTGGGTCCACTAATGTAAATTTAATGTTTGATGGAGGCATGTAGGTGCTAAAAACTTGCATATTTGGAGAATGGGATTAATTTTGCTTGTGTAGAAGGAATGATCATCTACAATTGATGCCATAGATATGCCTTTTGTAGGTGTTCCAATAGTTGGTCAGTCCATTTTGAGATCCCTTTACATGTAAAATTTATAAAAAAACTTCTTGATAATTCTAGTTGACTAAGAAAGGTGTCAAAACATCAAATGGGAAGTTGGATTGTGATCAAGCCCTTTTGCTCCAAAATGACCAAATAAAGGTCCATAAGGTTTTATATGACCTATTTAATAATGCACCTTAAGTGACCTATGGCAACTTGAGAATTTATTCCCATATTCATCATGTATTAAAATTCCTATGCCAATTTTTAGAATCAAATTATGAGTGGAGATTGGATGTTTCAAGGTCCAAAGATGGCTAGAAAATCACTAAAGCAGGGTAGTGTTATCTACAAGACATTGATCAAAATGTTAACCTTACTCTTCATTATGGTGTTCTATTTTGTGACATCAAATTGGAATGATTCAAATTTTTAAAATTATTATTTAAAATTCCAAATAACATGAGATAAGGTTAATTCAATCTCTTAACCTATAATTCATACTCCAATGTTCGTATACAGAACTGTGAGGAATCACCTATAGATAAAAAGTTCAAAGTTTATGAAATAGGTATAACCAAGAATAAGGTGAAGAAATTATATGGTTTGTGATAAAAAAATTACCTCAAAATCATCAGCAATATCCTTTAAAAGGTCTATTATTCACCTAAAGACACCTATACGCCTAAAATGAATGAAAGATAGCCACCTACAACTGGGACAATAGTGAAGTGAGATGATGGACCTTGGATGAGTCTTAAGGCACTTTTAGGATAAAGAAGATAAAAATATCAAATATAATGAATTTGAGGACCTAAATATGTTTTAAAATAGTTAATAAAGATCAATTTCATGACATTATCACCCTAAAACAACCTACAAGTAGGGTCTTGGGACTATTTTGATCCATGAAGGATAGTGAAGCAACTTAAAGCTCTAAAGGGTCAAGATGATAGGTTTGAAAGATGGGATAACATTGTAATATTAATTTGAGTAAAATATGATATATAATGTTTTTAAACCTTGATTATAACCTCAAAATAAATGTAACTAAGAGAGAATACCCCTGTTCACAGTTACAGTCAGACAAGGTATTAAGCTTGAGAGGAACATGGTGAGACTTTTATACCCAAGGAAGGGAAGGAAAGTTTAAAGCAATATTATGTGGATTATAATGATAAAATTAAGGATATATCATTTCCAAGACACTCTAAATTCACCCAATCCCTTTTCCAACAAGCAAAATAGACTTAGTCCATATAGGCAGGTTAAGGCAACCCTTGGTTTAAAGGGTGAGTATGGGATTCCACTTAGGAGAGAGGTTTTTAGTGGATAAATAAGATATATAAACATGAAATTAGGGTTAATAACATGAATTAACACCTTGTATTCATCAAATAAACTTGGAAGGATCACCCATGTGGAGGTTTGGACAAAACATGCAAAAACCAAGATTTTTTACCCCATTTTTGAGAAGATTGAGATGGTTAGACCCCCTAATCATGGAATCATACCAAACCCTTTGATAAAATTGGTAATTATTAATTTTTTTATATTTTAAAATACTCACTTTTCATTAAAAAAAATAGGCCTAATACTCTCTATTTTGTCTCAAAGTAGGGGCAATCCCTTCATGCACAAGAATGGTAGTTTTGGGGAAAAGTAGTGACTTGATGATCTCAAGAAAAAAAAAGACAAAATAAATTTTTGATAAGCTGGAGGAAACATAAAAAAACGTAATAAACCTTTATATAAGGCTTGAGAGTAGACAGGGTACCCTACACAACAAAGGTTATAGTCAACTGTGAAGGAAAGCCTTAGGGCTAGAAGCCAAATTGGAGGTCATACGCATTTTAAAACTGATATATTATTTAAAATTGAAAAATTAATGTTTAAAAAGGTATTTTTTTGTATTAAATCCATCACATTGTAAATTTAACCATTGAAGGGTCAGGTAGAGTCCAAAATGGCAGGCAAACCTATTGGCAAGGTCTAGGCCGAATGCCAAACAAAGGTCAATTTCCATTTCAATATTTTGAAAATATATTATAATAATTAAAATATGATTTTAGGGTATATAAATAGGTTTTAAAACCATGAAAATAATGTCTCCAAGAAGACATTTTTGGTTTAAGAAGCACTTAAACCCTACCAAGAAGCAAAAAATGAGCTCAAATGTCATTTTCAAGTGCTTGGAACCTCCAACAAAATTTTCATGGGACCTTGAGCCATTAAATTAAGTTTAAGGATGTCATTTAAGATCCATAAGTGTCAATTTATCATATTTAAAATGTGTCATGGCTATGAATGAATGCTAGGAATGAAAACCACTTCAAAACCTTTGCAAATCCTTCTCAAGGACTCGACTGAGAATAAATTTAAAATTAAGCATGAATATGGAATTTAAATGCCATGAAATTTTTTTAACATGTATAATAATCTCCCAAGCACCCCCCAATACAATTTTGTTGTATGGACCTATATGAAATAGTGCAAAACAGGGCTCATTTTGACCATTTTTGGTGTTTTACAGGCATGGTGAACTTTCAAGAGGGAAAATCAATTTTGGAGGAAAGTTTATGAATTTTTATAAGTCCTAATTGTCATTGGGTCAATTGTATAATATCATAAATGTGCCTATTATTTCTCTCATTTCAACAAGTCTAATGAGTTAACTAGGGAAGACTTAGAGAAAATGGTGAATCTTCATTTGAAAATCCTTTTAAGGTTTTTTTTCTTATAAATAATACCATGGATACTTGGGAAACATGTAATTTATCTTATTTTATATATCATATTGTAGGTTTTATTAATTTTTAGGTGTCAAGTATGAGAGGTGTAGGGAAAAGGGCTATTTTGGGACTGCCAAAGATGATTATGCATGGCCAAATGATCATGAGTGATTTAGGACCTAAAAAATTCATTTTAGGACTTATTTTTAACCCATATTACTCAAATCCATCATCAGACCTTATAAATTACAGTTATAAGGTAGTTTTAGAAGGCTAATCATGGAAGGTAGTTTTCTATGCAAAAGGAGTTTCTTGACATTTTGTAGGTCCCAAATGATTGGAAATGACACTTGTTACTCCTTATGTTTCATGTCTCACCCCATATCCTCATATACATTAATTTTAACTAATTTTATCTTTTGGACACTTGTCCTTGTGCCTCTTAGACTCCCTTTCTCTCTCTCTTCCTCAAAGTTCTATAAATTGAGCCATTTTGGCTATTATAAAAGGAACCAAAGTTGGTATGGTGAAGAACTAATAAAATTACATTACACTTTGATTTTTAACATTGAATACAAGTCTAATTATAAGTTGTGAACATTTTGTCTAAGTGTGTGAGTGATGTATAGTGGAGCTAAGTCATAGTATCATCCTTACTCCCTTTACCCTTCATGTTTAAGCAAGAGTTTTGATGTTAATAGGTCATGTAAACTGTGTTGAATATACTAAAATATCTTTCAAGTATTCAATTGTCTCTATGTTGTGCAATCTGCCCCTAAGTCAAGTATCTTATTGATTATCCCAAGTTTGTTACCTTCACATTGAAACACTATGTTAGGACCCTTCAATGCATGGAATTGGTCTTGAAAAACATTGTTGCTTAATAGAAGTATGATAGTTTGGGGGATATATCTTAGTGGATCACCTCTCTAGTATATTTTTCATTTTATGTAAACTCTTAACTCTTTTCATGAACAAGCATTAGATTAGGTGATAGACAATTAGAGAAGAATTCAGGGAGCTAGCCATTTCAATCCTAGAGATTAATCTCTGTTACAAGTTCCCAAAAACTTATGAGATGATTTAATTCTACATAAAATTTAAGGAGACTCATAGAGTGTCCTAGGCTACATAATTTGATGACAATAGTTCTGGCACACCCAATGGGACAACTGGTCCTAATTGTTTCTATGTCAAGGTGAATGTTGGTCTTGACAAGACTAAGGTTGCAAAAGTGTTTCTAATCTAGAATTTGGTGACTCCAAAAGGTTATAATCTCTGGTTGTAGATCAAGTTATTCACATTATACTTCATGGTCTTCACTAGATCATTTCTAGTAGAGCATTCAATCAAGTCCCTCTATTTGAAGCTCCTCTTGAAGAACAACATACTAAACCATTCTTAACATTCATAGATCCTAAGAAAGAAGGTTTTGAAGAAGAAGTTGAGGATATAATAAATCATTAATAATAAGAATACATGGTTATAAGACATCCTTTCCTAGCCTTCAACACCTAAAATCCAATTAACTTTCCTACATATGATCCTATTCCTCCCAATGCTACCAAAAGTCTCCCTAATTTCAATGGATAAGGTCTTATTACCCCATATGAGCACATTAGGGACATTTAAAACTTTTGTAATTTCCACAATATCACCCAAGCTAACATATCTATTAGACTGCGTTTTATGTCTCTAAAGGGTAAGGCACTTGATTTGTATATGACTTTGTAAGGTGGTTGTATTACTAATTGGGATGAATTTGGGGAGTTATTGTTGAATAGGTTTAAGAATAAGAGTAACCATAATTCACTAATTCACCAGTTGAATGTGATAAAGAGAGGTCATAATGAGTCCATGGGAGATTTCAATGAAAGGTTCCAAAGGTCATGGTATAGATTTTCACCTATCATGAGGCCTCCTCCAAGCTTTGTATTCCCCACTTATCTCAAGGCAATTGGTACTAATGTGGAAATAATGTTGAAATCAATGGGAGGATTCACTCTACCTGAGGCATATGAGATAGTTATTGAAGCTAAGAATAGTTTGATACAAGCTGGGAGATTACCCCTAAGATTTTCCATGTCCTTGTTGTCTCATAATTTAGTTGAAGCTCTAAGTATATCACAAGTTCCCAATACCAATGTCAAACCCAAAACCACTCCTAAGAAGGTGGATAATGTTATAGACAAAGATGAAATAATTTGGTCATTGCAAGCTCCGCTCAAACAAGCTCAATTACATGTAAGTGTTCCACCCAATCCCCAATACTATCCTTCACAAACCTATAGACCTCTACCCCAATACAATTACCAAGGAAGAGGACAAGGTCAACAAGTTTTAAATAGACATCTCAATGCCTATAATACTAATTACATTCCACACACAAGGTATTTTGTTCCACTCCATATTAATCTGGTCCAAGGAGAGGAACATTTGGATCAATGGGGACAATCTCAAGGTCAATTTGGGTAAGATGGTGGAGAAGGTTGTCAAGCCTTAGTGGCATAAGAAGGAGCTCTTCCTTGCCTCACATCAAAATAATCACATCTCATGCAAAGTTATACTCATGAAGATGATATTAACCAAGGTACCATTCTTATGAACTTTAAAATAGAGGATAGCTATGTGTTGAACCAAAGTATATCAGTTACAACCAACACAAGAACAAAAAATAGAGCTTTGGGAGATGTTCCAGAAGCACATGTAACTCCAATTAATGCCTCTCCAAGGCCATAAGGTGTTAATCCTAATGTAACACCTCCTACTAGTCACACTCCTTATCAAAGTCAGAATGTGAGCAAGGTTGTCAAGCCTAAAATGCATCAAGTTCAAGCTCCCTCATTGCCTTCAATAATGAAGTAAAAGGTAAATACTTCCCCTTTAAACATTATTGATTATTTTAATAATACCAAGACTAGCATATCTCTTTGGGAAGTCTTGTAAATGCCTGGTCAAAAGGAACTCCTACAAGACAAAATTTTGAACATCAATGTAACCCCTCAAGCCCCAATATGCAATGGTGTAGCCCTTACCAATACACCAAGTCATGTCCTAAAACCTTCCACCAAATCTAAAAAATACTCCACCTTTCTACCTCACCCTCATTATGGGAGACAAATTAGTTCACAATTGCATTGTAGATAGTGGATCTAGTACCACCATTATGCCTAATTTGGTTGCAAATAAGTTGGGATTAAAGCATGAAACACATAGAAAAGGTGTGTTGCAGCTTGATGGAGCTCCAACCAAGACAATGGGCTTAGTTAGAGGATTGAAAGTCTTTCTACATGATTGTCCGAGTTTCCCCATTATGCAAGACATTGTGGTAGTAGACCTTCCAGCTCACTTTGTTATTTGATTGTCAAGGGACTTCATGGATAAAATAGGAGGATACCTTTCTACTGATTGGTCTCTTTTATTTTTTATGACAAGATATGGAGCCAAGGTAACCATAAGTACATATCCCTTGGAAATTTTTCATATCGAACCATATGTGGAGACAAATTAAAATCAGAATTGTGTGATTAGTGAAGAAGAAAAAGGTGTCATGGGTGGTGAAGCATCCTCTCCTCTTGAAGGTATTTATGATCTTTTCCTTGATGATTATGGTACTAAAACATATGAGCATGATCATTATACATCCATAGCAGAGATTGACTTGGGATTATATTGTATGCATGAGGAAAACACTTATATACCCTCAATCACTAATGAAGATCATAAAGTAGAAGAGGTATGCCCTACTTTGCCTATTCCTCCTCAAGATGAACAAGTACTTATCCAAGCTTGTAATTAGTCTTATGTTGCCAATAATCAGTCCTCTCCATCTTGTGTTTTACTTAGTGCACCTAGTTCTCCTTCAATTCATCCCATTTCTAGTTTCAAATAATCTCTTATAGGATATCAAGAATACATGATAGAGCTTGATACTAGATATGGTGGTGATCAAGTTATTCTTGATGTTTGTATCAGGAGTGTAAGGAATGAGTTGGAAAAAATCAAAAAAGAGTGGGTACCTATAGAGGGGGATAATTGGTAAAATTATACCTATGAAGTACTAGAGGTTTGTATCCTAATTTGAAATCTAGAGGAGAAATTGAGATCCCATAAAATAAATCCATCTTGGCAGTCTTAAGATGCCCCAAGTTCCTTGTCCATTTCCCAAAAGTTATCTTCTTGGGAATCCATCCAAGAGAGTAACCAAAAGAGGGAAGACATCATGGTGGAACAAGTCAACTTATTTGGAGAGTATTGTGAGGAAAGAATAGAGGTTTTAGATTGGTTGAATGATGAGAAAGATCTAACTCCTTGTGAAAGTGATGATCCTTGTGTTGAAAAGGATGCCTTATAAGGACTTCTATTGAATCCTAAAGAATAAATGTTTTCTCTCATTGTTCCTTTCCATGATGCAAATAAATCAAAATATGATGGATTATGGTAGATGTTTGAAGACATATGCAATGAATTTGAAAGCCAAAAAGGCCCTACAAGTCCTATAGAACTAACCACAAGCCATGACAAGCTAGAAGTTGGAAAGTAGGTATGTGTTGATGGGTACTATCACTAAGAGAGTTTGGATCATGATGGAACAATATATGATTATCTTGGGCCTCTTGAAGGTTATTTGAAGATTAATCCTATAATCACTCATGAAGCTACCTCCACTATCATCAAAGAGTAATTTAAGCAAGAGATGCTTCCAAATTTCCATGATACAAAATTTCATGGAGAGTTAAGAGTTTAGAGTTGCCTTAATGAGAGAAGAGGATTTGTTGAGATAAAAATAAGAAGAGATCATATGTAATTTTGAAGATGGAGAGATAAGAGAGGAGGAAGAGATTTTGCATTTCATGAGTGGGAAAATTCAATTTTTTTTTATTGTGAGATGGATTTTGAGGTAGAATAAAATTGAAACCATATGAGGTTGCAAAAGAGTGAATAAAATTTCAACCATGAGGGGTTGCATGATGATGAAGATGGAAGCCTTGAAGAGGTGTGTGTGAGTGAAGGGAACATCCAGGAGGAGATGCAAGTGGGTGAATAGAGCAACAAAATAATGTTTCAAGTTTCCATGATAGAATATTTGGAGGAGGTTTTTGTGAAAGCTAATGCACATATGGAGGAGATGATGGAGGATGTTGTGCAAGAAAACGCGCATATGAAAGAACCTGATGTTGTAGATATTGAGGAAGGATTGCAAGTTTCTTGTGAAGAAACTTTGGATATGGTGGTTGTTGTGCAAGTGGGTGCACATGAGAGTTTGGAGAATGATGTTGCAGTCAAGAGAGAGGAGCTTCAAGTGGTGATGGTATTTGATGTGGCAGATGATCCAACAAGGGGTTGGACGAATTATGAAGAAAGCCAGGAGGGCTTTAGGTGGAGGTGGATGGTTAATGGTGGGATAATGCTCATGTGGAATTGTGAGATGCGTGATAGATCATCTTAGAGGAGGTTGATTTCTGATGCTGGGTTGGATCCCACATGTAAATCCATTGATATATGGATATGTTTTTGGAGGAGGATGGTTTGTGGTCCTGTGAGGACTATTTTGAGACCAATACACAGATGCTAGAAGCAGAGAAGGAAAAAGGATATTCTCTAGGTGCACTGGTGGTTTGGAAGGGGACATCATGGTCATTACCCCATGTTTCCAAAATTGTGGTTTTACCACTTACCCCATCTATGTGACCAAGAGATCACATTATCTACCTCAGGTGTTTGATGCAGGAGCATCCAAGGGTTTGGGCAATCTTGCATCACCCAAAAAAAGAGTGGCGTGCTTTTCTATTTTTTTAGAATAAATGGTAAGGATACAATCAAGACAACTCATAGGAGTTGAGTTGTTTTTCAACCAGAGGAGAATGATGTGGTGGCCAAAACACTATTTATGTGGCATTATTCACTGATGATGTTACATACATTATTCATCCTAGTGAGGTGTCACAACACTATTCTTGATTGCATAAGTGTCATGGGTCAAAATTTTCATGTGGGGATAAGAAAGAGTGGTCAAAAAGTCACATGGAGGTGGCCTACCTTGTCTAAAGAAGATGATATTCCTTTTTGACCTTGCATATGTGACTTACCTTTCACTATTCATCAATAGTGTTTCACATGTGAAGGGTGGAACCAACTTTGGTGATGGAGTCTTGGTCTTTAACAATGATTACTTCAATTGGATAACATGGCATATCATTCCCTTGGACTTTTCTTCTTTGTCATGTTTTCACCCATGTGGGATGTGGAGCGTAGTTGTTGTTTCATCTCCCTTCTTTCCTCATACTTTTATATAAATGAATGTATCCATTCTTGGCTTAAGTAGGCAAATTTGGGAGTAGGCTTAGAGAGAAGCCTTTGGATCCTCCTTGGCATGTGGCCAAGTTATGTATTGAATGTTGAGAGAAATCTTGTTGAAGCTTTGATTATGTATGTGAGGATTATTTGATGATTAATGAGAATATGTTGAATTTTATGTGATTAATTCAAGTGTGTTATGAGAGAATTTGAGAGGTATATGGATTGGAGAATCCATTCATGTGGTTGGAGGTGACATCAACTAGTATCAGAGCTTTGGGATTTTAAGCGCTATGGAGTGTTGACTCCATCAGCTCCCCATATAAAAACAAAGTACTAAGAAATATAAATGGGGAACAAGAAAATCTAATATTCAAATACATATATGGGCCAACTCGTCTTGGAGCTCCTCGAATGGGCCTTCCTTCACCATGCTCAGCCATGGTTTCTTTCAAGTAGTTTTTAGCAGTGCAACGGATCGAGATTTTGTTTGCTTAGAAGGACCCTGCTTCATAGGTAACTTTGGTGTCTTCTTCTATCCGTGGGCCCCATTTTTTGACCCTAGGAAGGTGGAGATCACGATAGATTCAATATGGATCAAACTTTACAACATTCCTTTGGTTCTAAGAAAAGTAGAGCACATAGCTATGTTGATCAACTTGGTTGGATCCTTTGTTAAATTGGGTGAGGGCTATATGGAGAAAAGATTCATGAGAGCTTTTGCAATAGTCGACCTTTCCAAGCCCCTTTGCTATTGGGTAAGGATTGGCTCGACTCAAGGGTCATGGATCCAATACCTCAACTTTGAGGGCCTTTCTTTTAGATTCTTCTAATGCAATCAAATTGGGCATCGTACAGTAGGTTGTTCCCTTAAGGGTACTCAAAGTTCAGCCCCTCACACTTAGCTGATTTAGAGGAAGAAAGGTGGGACTTTAGATCATAAGTTCATTTGGTGTAATCATGGCATTTTTTATCACCCTTCAAGTGGTCCTACTCCTTGATCCATTGGGAACCCTCCCCCTAGTAAGGATGATAGCCAGAGGGAGGATGTGACTCAAAGGGAGCTTTCTCCTCCTTTATTGATCTTGACAATGGTCACCCCTTGTCCCTCATTAGAGAAACTCAAGGCACCCATGGACTCTAGAATAAAAAATAAGGGGCATAGGACAGAGGCAGAAAGACTGAGGTTGGATGAGGAAGAAATGGTCAAGGATGGGACCCGATAAACCATGAAAGGCCTTCTCTCCTGTCAGGACATAAGATTGTTTTTGAGTAATGGTTAAAATTTAATGTTTTCTGGTTGCGCTGATTTTTGTATACAATTACTTAGTGTTTACTTGTTTCCTTGTTTCCTTGTTTCACTACCTTTAATGCTTCATTGATTTAAAAAAAAAATACTAATCACATGGGAGCAATCACATTATATTAAGAAGTGTCATATAGCAGCTAGTCCCTACCTCAATATTGAAAGTTGTTTTTGATTATTTTGTTCTATAAATTTGCAATGTAAATCTATTGCAACCTTGAATGTTACATAGGGAGTGATAAAAATAAACAAAAATAACTTAATAATCTATCATAAAATAGTAATAACTAATTATTTGTAGCCAATAAATGAAGTGTGATAGCTACCTTTGCAAGATCATATAATTAATGCTAGGTAGGGAGTGATAAAAATAAACAAAAATAACTTAATAATTTATCGCAAAAGAGTAATAACTAATTATTTGTAGCCAATAAATGAAGTGTGATAGCTGCTTTAGCAAGACCATATAACTAATGCTAGGTAGGAAGTGATAAAAATAAACTAAAATAACTTAATAATCGATTAAAAGAGTGATAACTAATTATTTGTAAGCAATAAATGAATATTAATAACTATATAATCAATCAATAAAGAGGTGCAATGTTATACCTTTGAGTTATTTATATATACACCCATAAGAGCAAGTAATAACTTTCTTAACAAGATCATATAATCAATCAATGAAGAGGTGTAACGTTATACCTTTGAGCTATTTATATATACACTTGTAAGAGCAAGACTCATAAGAATGAGGTGAGCTAAAGTAGTGCATAGTGTATGGGCAAGAATCCAAGTTGCGTCCCAAAGGGTACAACTTAAAAATTCATACATGGACTTTGTGGTGAAGAAAATAAAAGAATAGTATCTGGATATAAGTTGGGAGAGCCACAAAGCATAATCAATGATGCACTTATCATCAAAATGGATCATGTTGTGATAGGAGTGAGACTCAGCATAGACCATATGGTTGATAATTGAAAGGTGATAAGAAATAAGGAAGTCAAAAATGTGAGGGATGAGAGCTCTCCAAGGAAGAACATAATCCACCATGCTCACTCCCCCTTCCCCCTCTCCATGGGGAAACATGTGAATCTACTAGAATTAAGGAAGCAAAGAAGTCCGTTAAAAATATGGAGGCTCTATGATTCCTCCATGTGGAAAAGGTGCCTCCTATAGGTTGGGTCCGGAGACAAAGCCAAATGTACAAAGCAACATATACGAAGTAACAAACAAAGCAACGCTAAATCAAAAAGAGCAATAGCCCAAATTTTATGGGAAAGATTTTACTATAGTGACAAGCTGATGAGTGGACTCAGACTGCTTGTCAAAACATGTCAAAATTCAAAACTCGTCGACTTCTAGGTCAAACTCACCATAGCTTGATAGTTTCAAAACAAAAAAAAATGTTATTTAATAAATTATAATTGGGTATGTTTGGCAGAAACTTGAAAAATTTGTGTCAGTTTCACCAACTAGACAAATTTGTGAGAGTTTCACCAAGTTTATTAAAAAAAGGCAATTTTCCGATCAAATGAGAGATCTGCTTGGCTTTTATTTTGTCATATAAGACATTTTTTCAATAAAATGGCATTTCGATTCATCAAATTGGATTGACAACATAGAGTATCTACCCATGATCCATCATCGAGTTTTAACTCTGCATAATTAATTTGGTCAAGTTACAGGGAGTGACAGAGGACCTCAGTAATCCTCTGGTCATCCTCCTTGTTCGATATGTCTTGAATAAACCTATTATTAAATACCGTCCTGATGAGATTTGAGACGTCTTTCCGGATATGTTGGATGGTGCCGAGGAACCTGTTTCAAGGTGTTTGGCTCGAGGGGCAGAGTGTCCCATTGTGAAATGGTGTACCCTTAAGCAACCAGTCCTGGCAGAAGTTAGAGAAAACAGGGGGGAGAGCTGAAGCAGAGTATGTCTCGGTAAAGGTAAGACGGAATGATTCAGCAGAGATGGAAATCCCCAACATCACAGGTGGTCTTATCGATTTTCTCCGTTCAAATGTTTATCTTACTCAATTTGATGAGAGCTTCAAATAGTTGTCTTCGTTTCGGGTTGTTGCTTTCAGGGGCCTCTGGTTTATTTTCTTTTTCAGTCAGTTCATAAGAGCCTTGTTATTTTGGTAGCTTCATTACAGTTTTTTTTTTTTTTTTTTGGCTTGGCTGTTAAGCCTCCTTCTAGTCATGTAGTTTTTGGTATAGATACATTTTGGCTTCTGGGCATCTATGTTGGTATGCCCTTGTTTTTCTTGCTGGGTCTCTTGTATGGACATTGTTGTATCTCGACTTTTGGCCTTTTGTTATCTTTTTCCATGTATACAAGTAAGGACCCTTTCCCTTGTTATCTAATTTTAAAAAAAAATTGGTGCTTTTGTACCATAACTATTTGAAATTTATGTCTAATTTGGTTTTTTGTTTTACGTTTAGGGAGATACTTAAATTAGAGAGAGAATAGCATAAAATTCCTTGTGTTTTTATGTCAAACTCACAAGTTAAAAGTATTGTTAAGAAAAGAAATTGATTGTTTTCTTGAGTATGCTTCTCTCCATAACCTCTTTATACATTAGAAAGGAAAAAACAAACGAAAGTTTATAATAATTCAGGATTCACTGCATAAATTTGAATTAGTTCTTGACCTATTTTATGAGGTGGTCAATATTCTTTGACCAATCACTCATGTGAATGGTCCACATTAGCACTCATTGCATCTAGGTGATGCTCACAGGGGTGAAGCACTGGGATTTCCCAAGGGGTTACCCATCCTAGTATTACTTTAGCTCAAACGCATTTAACTATGGAGTTTCCTCCGTAGTTAAACCCACTTAGTTTGCTATCCCATTTGTAAAACCTTCAGCAAGTGTTGTGCTTTTGTGAGCCATCCAATATGGAGCATCCTTTGGCCTCATTCATTTTCAAAGTGTGTATTTTCACAGCGTAACAATTTATAATATTTCAAGATTCACTGCGTAAATTCGAGTCAACTCTTGACCCATTTTATAAGGTGGTCAATACTCTTTGACCAATCACTCATATGAATAGTCTACATTAACACTCATTGAATCCTAAAATATTATAAATTACTATACTACGCAAATACACACTTTTTTTATAAAAAAAAGTTTATTTTCATTTTGGAAGTTTGAACAACAGTAGGGGACATTCTTGTAGCCCTGTTTGCTTTTAGATCATTTTTAATTGAAAAGAAAATTTGAAGACAAAGGGAATCCATATCACTTAGGATACATTAGTGCACACCAGAACACCCTAACGCATGGTCTGGTGACAAATGGCTCTCTATCCCATAAAGGGACAACACGATCAAGTCCACAACTCTTCGTTCAGAATGCTACGGTTATATGAAAACTTCTGTATGACCAACGGCTCAAACAACGGTGGATATTTAAAACTTCTAAAAGAACAATTTATGGTGCTTGTGATTTGTAAACCCTTTTCTTTATTTTCATAATTAATTAAAAAAAAGCTTAACAGAAGCACAAGATTCTGTTGTCTTGTACAATTGGAAGTAAAGGAACTGAAAATGAAAGGGGATAGGATTCCAAGCTTGGCCTGTCCAATGCAAATGAGCAAGCCCTACTAGTCCACCTATAGGCAATCTTTGAATTCATAATGGAATAGAGGCATTGCAAAACAAAAAAGATTCACGCAAGTACTCCAAAATGATTACATTTTTATTAGACTATTGAGAGATCCAAGACAATTTTCGCTATCCTGTCAGATATGGAAATCAGTAATGATGAAAGCTGGGTGAAGTGGATGCTGCAGAGGTGAAACAACTGAACAATGAAGAGGAGAGAAGTTGTAATGAAGAATAGATCTGTCCAATGCAATGGAACCTGCTTCTTATGAAACAACTGTACATACGAACAACAAATGCAGAGGGATGTCACAAGCTTGGAGAAAGATCGTGGTCCAGCTATGAACCCATGTAATGCTTTTGGATTTTTTTTCACTTAATTGAGCAAGACCTGGAAATATGAAGAGAAACAAAGACAAAAATATGACTTGAAGCCTGTCGTAACCGCTATCCAAAAATATAGACCAGCTTCCCTCCTGTCTTAACCACTTCCATAAAAATAAATCTACCACTCCAAAAAGTATGCATGCAAAATACATGGTTTCAATTAAAAAAATATATAAAGCAAGAAATAGTGGCCCTCTCCTCTTGAAATATTGAATTTCGGTCGAAGGTGGTATTTGGGATCATTGAAAAACTTCCCAATTTTTTCTGCTTTCTAAGAGCAAAAATGGATGCTCTCCAATATCTTTTTCTTATTTACTTTTGAAATGGCCTCAATTGACCCTACAACCTGTATCATTGAATATTAACAAACAGTTAAAATAAAACCAAAAATGTAATATACGATATTATATCATTGTATGGTTGTTACCGTCCGAGCATCATGGGTATCGATTCCAGGAATAGCCGTTAACACTGCAATGCAAACCTCCACACTTTCAACGGACCTCTTTCGCTTTAAAAGTAGGTCTAGGGTTAGGGTGGTTTGTAAATAAATTTATAAGTGCAAATATGAAGACTGACTCACCTCAACTTGGATCTTTGCAACCACATCATACTTTTTCATATCTGAAACAACCACAAAATTAACAGTTAAAGAGAGGAGATTAAAATTACAGAACAAACTAAAAATAGAGTAAATAAAGTGTGTTTGCCTCCATGAACAAGTGCCAATTTTAACATCATCTCAAATCCCATGCACAGATCTCCACTGCTATGAAAATAGGCTCTTGCAGAGCCACAACGGATCTGATTCTCCTAAAAAAAAAAATGTAAATAATTAACTCCTACTGCCTCAAGTTTGAACCAAGGGGCAAAGGCATAACAAATTGGTCATATACCCTGCTCCCTACACGAACATTATTGCATTTACAGAAACTGATAAAACCGATAACCACCTTCAGAAATTATAATAGAGCAGATCAACAGTTTATCTCTAAGCTGGTGACTGACGAATTGAGCATTGCATCTAATTAGCTAGAGCCATCTAAGTAATTAATATCCACCATTTTTTATTTTTTTATTTTTGTGATGATGCATTTTAATTCTGGGAGGCGATTGACGGGGAGCAGGGCCGCTGCTTGAACCCAGAGCAGCTGGGTGGTAGGCTTCCAGCCTTACCACTGCACCCTGGCCTGTGGCCAATATCCACCATTTTAGTCAATAAATGAAATGTAGTTAGAGAACTTTTAAAAGGAATATTTATAAATAATATTTAGATAATATTATAACATTTTTATGTCAACTTTTATAATTATTAAGATAATATATTTTTAAATTTTTTCATTGGTTCAATCAAAATTATATTAATTAATAATTGATTGTTTAAATTATATAATAAAGATTAATAATAGTAAAGTATATTCTTTTAATATTAAAAGGTTTATTATTACTTGTTTGTAATTCTTTCAATTAATTAATTTTGTATTAAAAAAAATTGTAATCAATTTTATTAAAATATTTTATCATGTTATTGAGTTTTGATATTAATATTGTTATATTATTGAAAATGAAAAATAAAAGATTTTATTTATTATTTATTGAGTGAAGTTTAATATGTGACAATTTTTTTGGAATAATTATTTTTATTTTATAAAAAAATTTAGTGTTAAAAAGATGATCATGTATAAAGTTGACAATAACATAAAGATGAAAATGACATAATATTGTCATTTAATTTTAAAAACCAATAAAATTTTTGGTGTGAAACTTTGTTTTTAAAAGACTATTACATAATATTTTAATTGGTTTTTAATGCATATATATTATTTATGTAAAATAATATAGTGTATTTTTAAAATTTAAATTATAATTAAATTAAATTTAAATAAAATAACATTATTCTAGTAATCACTTTAAATATCATTATATATCTATGGAATTTATTAATCTTTATGACTATAATCAAATCATTAACACTAATGAAGTTTAATTTTTTTTTTTTAGAAACAAATATTAAAATTGTATCATAATACTTGTTATTTTAGAAAACACATATCAATATTATATTAAATTTCGAAAAATATACTTAAATTATATTTAAAAAATATTTTCAAATTAATATTTGAATTTTTAATAAAATTATATAATTTTTAAAAAATATATATATATATTTTAAATATTTTTGTTGATGGGAAAAAAATAAATTAATTGAAAAATGAAAATTATAATACCCGATATGAAATAGGAATTAATAAAATAGTTGCACGAGTAACAACTTTTAAATGTTTTTAAGGGGAAAAAGACTATTAAAAAAAGGAAATGATTTTTTATTGAAATAACAAACATTCCAAATTTTAATATTGTAAAAAACTTGTCCGTACATTTTAAAGGTCCCGGGTTCGAACTCGACGAATCAATATCACCCCCAACTAAGCCTTGTTAAGATCCTCTCGCCTGGCCGCTTCGGAACGATCAAATTCAGATATTTTTTAGGGTTTGAAGGTCCTTTAGGGTTTCGTGGAACCATTCACAGTGCGATTGTTGTTCCAACTTCTCCGATAAGTTTCGGGGAGGATGAAAAATTCATCCCCTCAGACATGCGCTGCTACTGAGAATCTCCGTCATCGAAATTCAGCTCATAACTCATTTGATCGTAATGAAATCTGGCAGGCTTGGAATTAAAAATGGTTTTCCCATCTGCTTTACACCTCCGAACGAAGCGCTTCCATTTGGCCCCTCTGCAGCATCCGCCCCGCGCATAGTCCTCAACCACTGACTCAGACCATTCCTCAGCTCGTCTGACTCTGTTCCAGCCTTTGCGCCACCACTTGGGAGAAAATTCATCCATGCCTGAGGCCTCCGGCTCCGAATTTGACCTCGTGAGCTTGTGAAACCAAGAGGGCTTAAGCAGTGAGGGTTCCGCCGTGGAATCGTCGGCGCCAAAACAGTAGTAGCAGAGCAGGGTGGTGATTCCGGACCTGCAGTGGCGCATGCTTGTCGTGTCGTCCATCTCTGGCGGATTCGATCTCTTGACCAGCAGGTGTAGGAGAAATGCTGAAGACCTCGGAAAATGTGTTGACTATAAAGCAGACGACGCCTCACTGTTCAGGGGCCTCTGCCTTGCCAGGTGGCACTGCCTGTGTGGACGCTGTCGCCGTAACTTACACGGTGTGCGCTGTCTCCGTATCCTTACTAGTTAGGTAGTAAATCTTTATAGTGGTTTCGAGGCGTTATATGAGCACCCTATAAAAATTTTACACGTGTATGCAGAGATCCAATTTGAAGGGTTGTTCTGACCTATTCATAATGAGAAGTTAGAAGAAATAGTTGTACGAATAAACTAACTCCACACACTCCTTAAAAGAGAATATTGTTCTTCCAAATTTTATTCACTTTCAGTTTTTAAGATAAATTTGAACTCATTGAATGGTTAAACATGATTAAGAAGCGTTGGTTCCATGGAAGATTCGTGGTAGTCATTTTGTTAGGGTTTAGTATTTCATTGTTTCTTTTCGTTTGTCTTATTTTGTTAGGGTATTTTGATGTTTTTTTTAAATATCATTTTTATATAAGTAGTTATATTTTTTACATTACACTTTTTAAGATGAGGGTTATTGTGCAATGAGTATATTTTTAACATGTTAGATTCTTCGTCTCTTATATCATTTAATGCAGAAGTTTTTAATAGCACTCTGAAAAACAATGATATAGAAGTGTTAGATAGTTTGTTCTGAGAATTTCCACAGGGTAACAAACCCCTTCCAATAGACTATTTCCCTAATGTTGTTTTAAAATACCATGATTTTGATTAAGTTCATCACCAGGGCAAAGGTTATATTGATGTTACTTTATTGCTTGAATCCCCATTGAAATTATGCTCAAACTATGAGTACATAATACATTACAGTTTTATGATGTGAAGTTAGAGGGTGTGCAAAATTTGACCAAAAGCTTTTCTTTGTTTAAATTTGCCAATGATGAGCACTACAAAGCCATAGTTATCCATGGCCCTTGATTTCTCTATAATACTCTAGTTGACTTGTCCCACATGGCTAGGGATTTTGTTTTTTCGAAACATGTCAATCTAAAAAGATCTATCTAGGTTGAATTTCCAAGTTTGCCTTTATTCGTTTAGGGTTTCATAGAGTGTTTAATAAAACCCAAGTATAAACATGTGTTGAAGTCAATCTTTCTAAGGATCATAAGGACTCCATAGATTTTGGTTTATCTTTGCTAGTGAGCACCTTTGCGTGTTTGGTGCTACTTTATATGCTCATATTCCTTGTGTACTTGCTTTGACTTTAGTGTCACTTTGTGCTTAGTTATATGGGTGCTTTTCTTCCTTTGTTGCTTTGATTTTAATGTATTTTACATGTTTGTTTCATATGCTTACTATTTTGCATGCCTCTCTTGTTTTACTTATTATTTTACCTTTGTTGCTTTGATTTTAATGTGTTTTACATGTTTGTTTCATATGCTTGCTATTTTGCATGCCTCTCTTGTTTTACTTATTATTTTACCTCCTGATCTTATTTGGTCACTCACATGGAAGCAATCACATGATGGTACACAACATATTTCACTTGGTCTCACCATGAGATACATACATATTCAGAGAAAACATAGATTCTAAGATATAAATGTTACAAAAGTAGTTTCATAATTTTCAATAGAATGCGGTGTTTTTGTTCCTATCTATGTTTTATTTCCTAATATTTTAGTAGTTCTTTGATTATAAATTTATATAGACATTAATTCACTTACATGTGCTTCCCATATGTTTCTAGGGTTACAAGTTTCCATATCCTAGACATAAGAGTGTAGATGTTTCCTTCAGGATCTTCTTAACTTTTCATGGTGGCAATCAAGTAATCTCTCTTTCCTTTTGATTTTCAATTCATTACTATTCCTATATTCACTTCTAGAATTGTTACAAATTTTGACGATTGAGGCATTTTCTATGAACCTTACGTGTAAGCTTGTATATATTTTTACTTTGATATGTATGCATACACACACACTTCAAAGTGAGGAATTATATTAGTAGTTTTAGTTGTCAAAATTGCATTTTTCTAGGGTACTTGTGTGTTTTTCAATTATCAGTTCATATTAAACTCTTATTGGTGCATTTTTCCAATATTCTGGGCCATGTTCCTCCCAGTGTCTCTCTCTTTATCATGGATTTTTCCCAGAAACATGGTAGTACATTTCTAGTCTGCCAAGACCATACCATTATGGATATGGTTTACTAGGACTATACCATTATTTTTTTGGTCTGCCAGGACCATATCGTTATGGTTTCGATCTACCAGGACCATACCACTACATTTATGGCACTCATGTTTTAGGGTTCTCGTTCCTTTAGTTTCTCCTTTGTCAGTATTTCTCATGTATTGTTTGTTTACTTGTGTACAAATAGAGTCCTATCATGAATTTGAGAAGTTTATAAATACACATGTGCATTAATACATATATAACATAAGTGAATATCATGAATTGAAAGAGTGTGATCCATGAATTGAAAGCAAGATTCTAACATTTATTGAAAATAAGATTTTGGGTATTTAAAGTGGATTTGAATCAAGATTGAAGTCTTCATTTTCATTGTGCAACTTGGTCATGCTAGTTAAAAAATTCATTGGGGATTAGGGTTTACATCAATGATTTTTTTTTCTAAATTGCCTTGAGTGTTTTCTTCCAAACCTATTCCCACATAGGTTCCTAATTATTAGGGATAAATAACATAGGCCCCTCAATGACTCTCATTTTTTTGGTCTATGATAATTTTTTAGGGTTACAGAGAAGGATATTAGTTTCCTAGAGACATGTACAAAAATTTAAAAAAGTAAGTGAGGAAGTCGGAGGCTAGTTAAAGAGGACAAAGTCATCAAATTAGTTTTAAAGGATCTAATAGTTTATAGAAATGTAGTGGTATGGGTTTGGGTGTTTTAGCAAATTTGTGCTACATTTTTTGTAGTTTGGGAAAATTTCTTTGTTCGACCTATGTTTTATGGGTTTTGTTTTCCTTGTCTAGGCTTTTTTCCACTTTTTTTTCCTCTTAATTATCTCCAGATGCATGACAATTCAAAGATCATTCTAGAACCCCTTCCTTAAGATTTTCAATTATTCTATTATAGGGGAGGGGGATCAATCCCTGGGCACTCTAACCATGAGAGCCTCTCCTACTCGGTGGATGCCACATCAACACTTCAAGTTAGCACCAAATTTAAGATACATGTTTTATTTACATGGAAATCTCATTTTCAAATATGCCACATGTAGTTGTTGAATGAAAAGATATTCCAATTGATGGATTTTGAAGAATATACCAATGTTGATCAAATATTCAACCTATAAATTATTAGTTCTTGCCAAGGTAGGACTAATGGAATCACTTTGCAATTATTTATTTTGTTTTCAACCAATGATTTTTTTTCAAACATAAATTATTGAAATAATTATAAAATTTAGCTTAGTTTAAAATATAAATAGTATAATATTTGTGGATGTTATTTAGGCATATTCATATGTTGATATTATACACAATTATTAACATTGACAATACATATGCTCAAGGGCTTGGTGTATTGGTGAGGTATAAGTAGTTTATACTCATCAACCCAAGTTCTATTCTTATTGAGCCTATGAGGACTCTTTCAAAAACTAGCCATGTGGACACATTGAGGTAGGGGTCACACTTCTTTGTGTGGACCAAGCACAACATAACATGGCACTTCATATGTGGATCACTTGATAGATATTACAGACCCAGGTCCATCTACATGTCCCACTTTGAGAAGGTGTTCTTTCACATCCCTCTGGTTCATAGCTATGGTATATCAAAAGTGTTTACCCCCAATATTTTCCCAATGAGATGTGGGTGAATTTCTTAAAGTGGTTTGGTTGTTTCTAACCCCACCTAAGTTCAAATATCAATAGCATATTAGGCCGGTTGTGGCTAATAGTGATGTTTATAGGCTCGTAGTGACCGTTAGAGATGTTTGTAGGCCCTATAATGTAGACACTCAAAAACTGTACAATGCATTTATAGTCATCAAAATCACCCCATGACCCCATTTTATTACCTCAAACCATTTCCTATCTTCTTAACCACCAAACATAAGTGAGAAAGACTAATCTTAACCATTTTGACTATGTCTCCCTAATCGTCAATGGTCGGGGTTCTATCACCAATGGTTGATCTTGACTGTCGATGGTTACTTGAACTCTTGCATGATCAAAGGAATCAACTGCTATTTGACAACCCACTCATTGATTACCCATTGTCTAAATTTAGTCTATTGTTTTCATGATCAATGCATGATTAGAATGTTTGATAAACCATTTGTTAAACTCCTTGATTTGAACCTCCCTTTCCTCTATATTAAGAGATAAAGAGAATATTGAAATCATCATCATCATCATCAGGATCAATCAAGTAGGTGCAAGAGGTTATGACTCCCAAGCGAATCCAAAAGCTAAGTATCTGTATTTCAACCTAAACACCACAGCCAGAACCTCTCTATAACTCTCCTCAATAGATTTCTTTTCCCAGACCAGATCCCATAGTAACCGCCAATGATCTTACCTAACCACTGACAAACTTCCTTAACCGTTGATGGTTAACAATTGCCGATAGTCACCTAACCACCAATGGTCATACCCAGACCATCGACGGTCACTATGTGTCCATTTTTACAACAACAAGTTGATTTGACCTATCTTCCCATACCCAAATTCCATTTTCTAAGTTTCTATTTTATCACAAAACTCCAATTTATTTTTTGAACTAAGTTTGAGTAATTTAGCATTCTATTCAATCATTTATTGCTATTTTAAGTCAAAATATCACTTATTTATTTTCAAGCATTTCTTATATTTGATTTCAGTACCTTCTATTATTTCATGCAAGCATATAATTTTAGTATATCAGAACTTAAGTTTTTTAAATGTGTGGATTGACAGCCTCTAAGGAAGCTTGTGCTTCTTGGATCTAGCTCATGCTAGGCAATCCACCCTACTATCTCACTAATCAACCATTCTCTTCTAGTGTTTTCTTATCTATAGGTCATCCTCCCCAAACAAAGATGAGTACTCACATTCATCTAGATTCATGTGTGCACAACACATCAGGGTCTACTAACCTCACCGTTCTTTCAAGTTTTACAGCTTTATTTCTAAAAAAAATAAAATAAAAATTTAGTGAAACACATAGTGGCCGTGGTGATATTTGTAGGACCTGTGGTAGTCGTGGTGATGTTTGTAGGGCCTTTTGTGACTATTACGATAGTTTTAAGGGATATCTAGGCCTCCCATTTATATCTCGGACTGGTTCATAGCTCTAGTCAAAAGCATTCTAATTCATAACTCTAAATTCTGAAAAAGCATTTACCAATAATTTAAAAAACATTAACATCACGTAAAAAATATTAAATACAACATTACACATGTTCTTACATTTATTCCTAACATGTACATTCCACTAACTCTGATAAAAATCACAAATATTGCTCAATGTTATCCTAACAAACAATAAAAGATGTGTATGGGAAATGATATTCATTTATCAAAGTTTAAATTTGTTCATGTATAGCTCCCCATTCATTGTGACCGAATTACTTTCTTTAATAAAATATTAGTTTACCGTATTTGGGAGATGGAACCTTATTACACGTGGAGTCCATTAAGGTCTTTGTTTTGACTAGCAATTAGTCTTATCATTGAGATGTTATAGTTTTTTATATTAATTTTTAAGTTAAACAATGTGCTAGGTACGGGAGATAACCTAATCTAGGGGTTCTTGTTGGGGCTATGTCTCCATAAACTAGGTAAATTGAAGAGTATCATGGTGCTTGAAATTAAATAGTAGTTCACATTGCAGCGTATGAAGTAGTGAGGGAAAAAAATAATACCCACTTGAATTTATTTTTATTCTCTTCTACCATATAGCATACATATTTATGATTCCTTTTTAAAAATAAAAAATTTCAAAATTTTATTCCATTTAATATAGTAAAATAATACATGCAACCATTTTAAAGGAATCCAAATTTTATCAACAATTTTTGTAAAGAAAATTTAAAAAACACATAAAATTATATATAATAATATTTTTTTATAATTCCCCTGTTAATAGGTCTAAGGTTTGCTCTCCTATTAAAAAATGGGAAGACCATTTGAATTCCCACCCCTTCTATTTTATTTAAATGTAATTTTGATGGGGTTGCAAGAGACAATCTCAAAGCTTCTAAATTAGTTCTAGGCCAACAATGTTTTTAAAATTGTGTATGAAACATAATATTATTGTTTCCTATAAAAATAGTAATAACTTCCCTTAAAACCCACTGACAAAACATGTTCAACGTCAAAAATTGTGAGCTCCAAACACTCTTAAGCCCTGTTAGACCATGTCAACAAACATGTACTTGTAAAGGTGAGTTGTGCAGATTCAACATCAGCCCTCTTGACCCATGGGAATGAATTTGGTGATAAATTCTACGGGGCTATTGAAAAGTCATTTAGCTTGTAATAATCATGTCTCTATCGTGATACAGGGGGACATGAAAATCCGTTTAGACAAGCCCAATGAGGATGGAAATCAGAATGGCCTATAGCCAAGCATATTTATTGCACAAGTTTTTTGAAATAATTGCACATAAATCTTGTACTCATTTTTTACAACATAAGGACACTCTGATTTAGGGTTTTATTCGAGATATGGAAAAGAGCAAATCTAATGCACGTCCATTGAGTTGAAAAGGTAGTGCTACATTTAATGTGGAAAACTAGTGTTATATTTTTTGTGTTGGATTGTGTGTGGTGATGAGGTGGATATGAAATTAATATTCACCAATATTAGATATCATATGATATCTAGATTCTACATGCCATGTGTTTTAATTTATGGGTGGTGAAGTGTTACACCTTATAATCATTATTTAAGGTTTTAGCGAAAAGTCCATTTTAAATGCAAGTTTCAATCTATCCTATCACATGTTGATAAAAGTTAAAAGTTTGGAGGTCATTATAATGCAAAACATTTATTTTGGCTTTGTTCACATGTTATAGCTACTTTGCATCTAGCTAAACAATTCATATGTTAATTATCAATAATCAATTATCAATTCTGTGCAACTATGTTCCTATTTCCAATGTAATACCATAAAAAAATTAAAGGGTTAATCGAAGTGACAACAGTGCTTATTTCTTCGCAATGTGTTGTTATTTGTTTTTGGTTATAACACTATATCATCTTACCATGTCATCTTGTCATATCATCAAACGATGTCATTATTATGTTAGCTTGTAGACCTACTTAATACTTGCACGATTGTTTTTTTAAATTTCATGACCCTTCAAAATTTTCAGCACTATTTTCAAATCCACATTATCTATCTATAC
The DNA here is from genome assembly GCA_037957365.1 of Torreya grandis. Classification (NCBI taxonomy): domain Eukaryota; kingdom Viridiplantae; phylum Streptophyta; class Pinopsida; order Cupressales; family Taxaceae; genus Torreya; species Torreya grandis. Next base: position 657,927 of record JARHVA010004292.1, on the reverse strand, counting down.
TAACATTTCACACTTTTATTCTCACAAATACAAAGAACATTATCGGTTAAAAATATATATTCTATACCTTTTCAATCCATTTATAACAAATACATTAAACCCATTAAAACACTTAAACTACCACAGAACATAACATTACATTGGTATGTCCTTATCAACAAGAAAGTTCGTATGTGTAAACACGTTACCTCATTTTTACTCTAAAAACTGCTAAAAATAATTAACAACACTCTTAACATAATTGAGATCATAATTTCTATAATGATTGACACAATAAAGACAGGTACCAGCGGCTACACAGCTCCAATAGGATTCCGGACCACTCATCTTGGATTTAGTGAGTATCCTAAGTGATTTGGAATGTAAAATTATTTTAAACGACACCCTATCGTTTCAACGTGCCTTCTTTATTAGCCGTTTAGAGGCAGGCGGATCTCATTTCCACCACCATTCGTTGTGCATTGATTATCATTATTGTGGTCAGATGGCCTCTTTGCTCATAACTTTTGGCGGTGGTCGTTATTCATGATGTTACCTACATAACTCTCAAACCATTATATTTTCCATGGAAAACTGCCTGTAGATGGTATTGGAATAACATAAAAGCGCGGAGTAGTTGTAGGATACGGAAGAATCCCTGGTTTATACTATCATATTCCCATAACATGGACCAAGAAAACTCCTCGACTCTGCAAAAGAAATCGTCAGCTTGACAGAAATATGTGAAACGCCTTTTCATTGAATCTTTCTACATAATGATAATTACTACGAATCGAGGTTGAGAATGGTGGTGGATGGCATTGGAATTGTTTGATAATTATTGAACCGTTGGATCTAGCGATGGATAGTAGAGGGCTATAGAGACTTGGCTGACATGGGCTTCGTGTTTTTAATAACATCTACGAAAAATCTGTCTGTGCAATCACAGCTTTCAGTTTGTGTGTTTATTTGGGGATAATCATTTTATTATTATTATTATTATTATTATTATTATTATTATTATTATTATTATTATTATTAATTTTTCCGGTTTAATTAGAGAGAAATTGAGGCCTCTACCCAGCTACTGGACGATCCCCCTATAACCTTTGAACGGTGTGACGTGGATCCCCACCCCATACTATAAGGTAAGGCGGTAGTCGAAACCACTACCAAGACTACCTTTAGAGGGGTCAAGTTCAAGTGAGTTGTATTTTGGGGCCTACTTGTTCCTTCTAATTTCATTGTATGTATTTCTTTAAACTAACAATATTGGATAACCTCTATCATTTGTAAGCTACAATAAAGATACTCTATGGCAAAATGTTCTCCCCTGAGCCTATTTCATAAAATCTTGTGGGAGTGAATTTTCTTATCCTCTAAGAGGTCTTTCTTCGAAATGTAGGTTTGCAATAGTTGAAGATGTGTAGAAGAGTTTACAAGGAAATTGTACTTGTTAATTACTACACTCTTATTGTATAACATGTTTAAGGATATGTGTGGCTAATCTATGGCTTACATAATATTTTACCTTATCTTGTCACATTTATTGTTAATAGGGTTATCGTATGGCATAACTATGGCTTAAGTAGAGTAGATATATATAAGAGGTAGTGGTTAATACTTAAGGATCATATTATGAGTTCTGTTCTTGTTGCATGGTTGTCAAATATTGGTGTGGATTTGCTTATTCTACAATATATTATCGTTTATATGCTCATGATATCTATATTTTTGTGTTCTAAATAATTTCGTTACAAATGGTATCGGAGCTTTGACTTGGAAAAGTTTATGCAGCATTATTTTTCAAATCTAAAGTAATAATTGTTTTGTGAACTGAAGGATTGAATAAACATAACTTACAGTCCTAGAGGAAACCTATTTTTTCTATCAACACAATACTATTTGAGGTTTTTTTAAAAGACTAGAAATTTTTTCATACCCTTGTACAAAATAGTAGTCATTGGAATCATCTCAGTGAGATGATCACACCATTATAATTCTCTAATACATCGTTTCTAGGCCCAAAACCCAAAACCCTACACCCTAACCCCAAATTCCCAAACCTTACACCCTAGAGTTTGTGCAAGATCAGTCCAAAAACTTCAGGCCATGGAAAAAGGTAAGTCACCCCAGGCAAAACACCTAGCAAGGAAGAAATGGAGTCGGAAACTTATGAGTTAAGGTTTTCTAGGTTGGTTAACCAAATGCATGCTGATGTGCAAAGCATGGCTAAAAAAGAAGATTTAGATGGGCTCAAAGGTTAAATGAACTCAATAAAAGGAATGTTGGCCTTTCTCAATACAACAATGACAAATCTCTTGATGTCCTTGACTAATATACACACAACATCAATATCCAATGATTCTCCATGAGGTCACTAAAGTTCTCCTAACCACAACAATCCTAGTTCAAATACAAGGTTGCGGAACATGCTAATTTTTTTTGAAGTGCTCAAGTTTGATAGTAAGGATATGATCACCCAGATCAATCAAATGGAAAAATTATTTGACTTACATAAGAACCACATGTGCATAGAAGGTGGTCATGACATATCTGTGTTTAAAACTAAAGTAGTTCATTTGGTATAAATGGTTATGACCTCAAAAGAAATTGAAGTGTCTTACGGTGACTTGGTCAGTGTTCATGGATGAACCACAAATGCAATACCAAAATAGTGTAATAGGGAACTACTTCACCTAGTTATATAAATTATAACAAACAATAACTATCAAGGATTATGTTTAACAATTTCAAAACCTCTCCTTACGCATGGATGAAATTACAGAGGACAACCTAAATGCATTATTCTTGGGTGGGCTCAAGGATATCATTTAACTCGATATTCACATGTTTAATCTAAGTTCAATATCATATTCCATGGTATTTGCACATAGTGCAAAGGAAAGAGATTTGGTTAAATAGAGGGAAAACACTACTTACAAAGAGCTCATTATTTGAACACAAGCATTCCCTCAACGTAAAAAACTGACTCCTTAACAAACCAAAGCGAAACATGCCAAAGGGTTATGTTTCAATTGTGACAACAAAGAACATAAATGTGTTGATAATAAATTGTTCTACATTGAAGGTTCCAATAAAGAAGTAAAAGATGAGGAAGTAGCAAATGAGGGTGAGGATGATCTAGAGGAGGAATTTGAAGATACCCAAGGAACAATATCATGCCATGCACTTTTAGGTATTATCACTCCACAAACACTCAATGCCATGGGTTTTGTCGAGAATAAAAGATAAAATTACTAATTGAATCTGGGAGTCCACATAACATCATCAACAATAAGTTGGCAACACACTTGAACTATTTTATTTACCTAGCACCAGAATTTTAGGTCATGATTGTTGATGGTGGCATAGTCAATTGTTTAGGAAATTCCATAGTATCAAAATTATTATGGGAGACTATAAGCTAGGTTTTCATATATTTGTTATTCCCATGGGTGGGGAAGACATTGTTTTGGGAGTCCAATGGCTCACAACCTTGAAGATAATAGAGATTAATTTATAGGAATTAATCATGTGCTTTCATTCTGATGGCAAGAGATTTGAACCATGTGGATTGCGAGAAAAGTCTCCACAATTGGTTTTATCATCAGACATAGAAGATTCTAAAAAGGGGGATAGAAGGATTTAAAACACAGATTTTTTTCTTAGTACTAAAACCAAAAAGTATATCTACATAACTTGATATACATATGATTGTTGATAATCACTCAAATTTTTTTAGAGCAATGCCAAAAAGACTACTACCAACAAGGTAATATGATCATGCCATTTTATTTCTATGAGGGAGTCAACAACCAAACACTAGACCATATATGTACCTATATGTCCAAAAGAGTGGGATTGAAAAGATGGTACATGAGATGTTGGAGGATGGTATTATCAGATACAACCAAAGCACATATTCATACCCTATGGTCATAGTTCTTAAGAAAGATGATATTTAGAGGATGTGCCCATTTTTCAAAGAGCTAAACAAGTAGACCATCAAAGATAAGTTCCCTATTCTAACAATTAACAAATTTCTAGAGTTACATAGTGATAACTACTTTACAAAACTAGATATTCATCGAGGTTGCCATCAAATTTATGGATTTAAAAACTCATGAATTCCATTATGAGTTCTTGGCAATGCCTTTTTGTCTCACAAATGCACCATCTACATTTTGGAGTTTGATGAACATTATTTTTAGGCATTTTTTGCATAATTATGTCTTGATATTTTTTATGGCATACTAATACACATTAATACATGGGAAAAACACTTACAACATTTGAATCAGGTACCACTAATTCTAGGATAGCATCATCTATATGAAAAACCTTATAGGTGTGCTTTTGAACATAGTAATTAGGTCACATTTTTTGCCATGAAGGCATCAAAGTAGACCCCCAATAGATCAAGTCCATGATATAATGGCAAATTAGAAAAACCCTCAAGAACCTCTAAGGATTTTTTGGGGTAATAGGTGACTATCATTGATTGTGAGAATTTATGGAATCATAGTAACACCACTCCCAATTTTTTTGAAGAGGGAATCCTTGTGCTAGAATGAAACCATGACCAAGGCCTTTGAGAAAATGAAGAAGGTCATGTGTGTATACACATAATATTTTTAAACTTTTATTGATTATTGACACTTTATTCATTGTAGGAACCTATTGAGTCTCAATCTCTCTGAGTGCATGATCCAGGCAATAATTTAGGCGACAATTCGGGTGACGGTTCCACCCCAATTTATGACGGAACTTCTAGGAGCCATAACTTTTGCACCGTAGCTCCAATTGACTCACCGTTTGAATCGTTGGGAAGATAAGAATGAGGAGAATATGGGGAGATGGCATCAATATTTTATAAATGAAGTTTGACCCCTAAAAACCTAATGGAAGTGCCTTAAATTTTAATTTTAGTAGTGTAGTTTAAAAATAGTAAGTTTCTAAAAATAGTAATTCCTCAAATTCTGTATTATTTTAAATCATGGAAGTCAAACCAATTCATCTCCCTTGAGATTGGTAACCTTCCACATCTTCTCCATACTTTCAAAATGTGTATAAATGAAGATGTAACTTTAAATAGAAATCAGACATCTCTTTCCAGAGATAAGCATATAGTTGTATTGCGATCTTGAGTAATAAAACATCTCTTCTCAGAGAATTCATTATTATTGTGTTATTTTTGTGTTCTTGAAATATTTGTCAACCAAAATTTATAAGTTTTGGATCAGTGGTATCAGAGTGGTTTGTTTTGAGAGTGTATGGTCCCAAGGACAAGGTCAGGGTACAAGAAGCTTGGGTGGAAAACAATAGAGCTTCCAAACTATCCACCTATTCTCTCCAAATGACTTCAAATGGTAGATGACACCAAGACATTCGATCCTTTCAAGGAAATAATGAATGAATCCCTCTAATAGAAACAAGCACAGATGCTACAACAATTTGCCCAAATTCTCCAACAACTTTTGATGGGAAATTATGGCTCCTCATCTGCACTTCCTAGCTCCTCATCCATGGACTGTCCTTTCAGTACCACAAGATCCTTCAAGGTTTAAGTAAATTTTGATATTCCTACATATGAAGGCAAAATCAATGTTGATGCAGTATAAAATTGGTTAGATTAATTGTCTTCTTACTTCTCTGTAAATAAGTTCATCGATGGAGAAAAGATCACTTTTGTTCTTTTGAAAGCATCATTGCCTATGAAAAATTGATGGAAAGTGTACAAAAAGAGGTTTAGTATAGATGACATTGGCCTTGAGGTGGAACCTACCTAGAATGTTTTCATGGAAGTGGTAAAGGAAAAATACTATCCCATTGGAGCATATGATGATCTATACATACAGTGGCAACAACTTCGCCAAAGTAAGGACCAATCTATTCAAGATTACATAGACAATTTTCATTCTTTGTCTGCAAGATTGGGCATCCAAAACAGTGAGAAAAATAAGACTCTCAAATATCATGGTGGACTACAATTGTAAATATGGGGGGAAATGGAACTCTTTAATTTGGAAACCCTCGGTGAGGCATACAAGTTTGTAGTGAAAATTGAGTAGAAGCATAGCAGAAAGAATACGAAGAGTCAACCCTCAAAATAGAAAAATGATAAGGTCAAACACGAGGACAAAATTGGAAGCAAAAGGAGTTTCAAGATAAGAAACCCCAGAAGGGAAAGGCTGGAAAATGGTGTGATTACCACAAAACTAGAACTCACTCCAAAGAAGAATGTCGAGTCATCAAGTCACTACTTTCTGAGTCACAATACTCGACATCTACTACTCTATCTCATACACAACCTATACTTGAAGAGGACGAAGAATAGATTGTAGATCCTAAGCTCGACACCATCGTCGCTTCATCATAGACTCGTGAGGAAAGGCCAGATGACAAAGAAAGATTATTCCACTCCAAATTATGGGTAAAAGGTAAGCTTCTGCATTTCATTCTTGATAGTTGGATTCAAAAGAATTTAATCTCTGCTAAAGTTGTGAAAAGTCTAAATCTATCCATGAAGCGTCACCCAAAGCCATACAATATTAGATGGTTGAGCCCAAGGAGAGACCTCCGTGTCACCCATCAGTGTTTTCTTTCATATGCAATAAAACCTTTCCAAGATGAAGTCTTGTGTGATGTGGTCAATCTAGATGTTTGTGATGTACTCCTTGGTCAACCGTTTATGTATGATCAACATGGCATCTATGAATCATGAACCCAAAGAATCACCCTCACTCTTGGAACATAACGCTACAAGGTCCTAGAGGTACCACCTCCCACATCTGTCTCCCTAATTAGTGCCAAGCAATGTAAGAGATTGGTAGAAAAGATAAAGTAATTCATTCTCATGGTGGTGAAACCATACAAATCCAAGAAAGCTGATGTTGCAGTCCTGACTACACAATCAACACAACAACAAAAGTAGATGGGACAAATCATAGGAGAATATGATGACTTATTCAAGTCATCCATAGGAGTTCCACTAAATTTTTAGGTAAAACATTATATTGATTTGATCCTAGGGTCACCTTTGCCTAATAGTCCTATGTATCATAGATCAGTTTTGGAGAATGATGAGATAAAAAGATAGATTCAAGAATTGATCTAAAAGGGTCACATCAAGCCAAGCTCTTCACCCTGTAGTAGCCCAATTATCCTGGCACCAAAGAAAGATGGAACATGGAGGCTTTGTATTGACTATCGAGCCTTGAATAAAATCACCATGAAGAATCGCTACCCTCTCCCCAAGATTGATGACCTATTGGACCAAATCCGTGGTACAAAGTTCTTCACCAAAATTGATCTCAAATCTAGCTATCACCAAATTCCCATTGATCCCACTGATGTCTGGAAGACTACATTCAAATCTAAGGAGGGGCTCTTTGAATGGTTGGTTATGCCTTTTAGCTTAACTAACGCACTTGCAACCTTCATGAGGATGATGGATGACATCCTACGACCCTTCACCAACTCATTCTTGGATATATACCTAGATGACATACTCATCTATAGTATAACATGGGAGGAACATCTGCAACATGTTCATAAGGTGCTTCAAACTCTTCGGGAGCATAAGTTGTATGCAAATATTGACAAATGTACATTTAGGATGACAACAATTCAGTACCTTGGGTACATTGTGAATGAAGAAGGGGTCAATGTTGATCCAAAAAAGATTTGGGTTATTCGAGAATGACCTACACCAAGGACCCTCACATAACTTTATGGCTTCTTGGGTCTTGCAAATTTCTATCATAGGTTTGTTCTTGGATTTTCACATGTTACTTGATCACTAACCCAAGTGACTAAAGGAGGAGCTAAAGCTACATTTTAGTGGGGTGAAATACAACAAAGGGAATTTGAGAATTTGAAGAATAGACTTTGCTCAGCCCCTATTCTTGCCTTGCTAGATTTGTATCAACCTTTTGAGTTGATGACAGATGCATCTGAATATGCTATGGGAGCTGTCATCATGCAACATGGCCATCTTGTTGCATATCATAGTGAAAATTTCACTGATATAGTCAAGAAATATATGAAATATGATAATGAGCTCTATGCCATTGTGCAAACCTACAAACAATGGAAACACTACATCTTGGGGAAAGAGACGGTCATCCACACTGACCACAGACCATTGGAATTTATCTAGACACAAAGCAAACTATGAAATGAGAGGCACCAAAAGTGGGCCACATATCTTCAGCAATTCCATTTGATAATAAAACATAAAAAAGGGAGCTCAAATACAAATGCAAATTATCTGAGCCACCCACCAATTATAACACTCATAATAGTTCTTGACCTGTGTGGACATGAGACTGCCACTTGGGGTGCTCTGTATGAAGCAGATCCTACCTTTGATAATACATATCATCTGCTTCAAAAAGGTAAATATGTTTCTAATTTATATTTACAAGATAATGTCCTCTATCATATGGGGCACATCTGTGTTCTAGTTGTAGAGCAACAGAAGATGATATGGGAAGCACATTATAGTAGGACAGTTGGACACTTTGGCATATAAAAGACATTCACAGTTCTTCAGAAACACTTCTACTGGCCTCATATGTGAAAGGATGTGGAAAGGCATCTCAAATATTTCACCCCATGTGTGATAGCCAAGCCAACAAATAAGAAGTAAGGATTGTACACACCATTGCTAAAACCAACCAGGCCTCGGAAATCTATCTCAATGGATTTTCTCTCAAGTTTGCCCACTTCAAAACATGACAAGGACTGTATTTTTTTTGTAGTTGATCATTTTTCAAAAATGACTATCATGATTACTTGTAAGAAAAATATATCTGATGAAGAAACTTCTCAACTATATTTTAGTCATGTATGGCTCCATTTTGGTCTCCCCAAGTCCATTGTCTCAGATCGAGACAACAGGTTCCTGAGCATCTTCTAGACCACTCTATGGAAGATGATGGATACCAAGCTGATGAAGTCCACAGCCTTCCATCCACAAAATAATGGTCAAATAGAGGTAGTGAACTACTTGATTGTTCACATGATTCAGATGTATCACTCCAAACATCCATGCACATGGGATGAGGGGTTTATTTTCATACAACATGGATATAATTGGGCCTTGCATAGCTCGACCAATCATAGTCCATTCTAGTATGCTTCGGGTTCCAACCCATGGCACCAATTGATATAGTTATTCCATTCTCTACCATGGAATACACACGTCATGGAAGATTTGAGGTAGCAAAAGAAACAAAGTTCATTGAACAAATGCAACACATCCAACAGCAAGTTCATGACATCTTGGAGAAGATGAATCAGAAGTATAAGCAATGCCATGACAAACATAGGATTGCACATCATTTTGATGTGAATGATAAGGTTTGGTTATGGATTCAGAAGGAATGACTTGCAGGCCCACAAAAAAAAATTGGCCTCTGTGATATGGTTCCTACACCATCACCAAAAAAGTTGGAGAAAATGCTTTTGAGTTGAACTTACCAGCCTACCTTGGTCTGTATCCAATATTTAATATGGAGCTCCTCAAATCATATCATCCACCTTTGTTGGACACTTCAGTCATAGAAAAACAACTAGACATTGATGAGCTTGATCTATAGAGTTTTGATCTAGTGGAGGAGGATCAGATTGTGGACACCTAGATGAAGACAATAAGAGGATGCTCCATTCTACTTTATCGGGTGGTCAAAAGGGGCCAGCTTAGCCACCAAGGTGAGTGGCTCACAGAGAATCAAATCAAGACACAACTGCCACACCTGATGATAAACATTGATGTAATGGGGACAATTGATTATCAAAGAGGGAGGAATGATCTGGGTAATAATTCAGGTGATAATTCGGGTGACGGTTCCACCCCAATTGATGACAGAACTTTTGGGAGCCATAACTTTTGCACCGTAGCTCCAATTGACTCACCGTTTGAATTGTTGGAAAGCTAAGAATGAGGAGAATGTAGTGAAATGGCATGGAGATTTTCTTGATAAAATTTTAACTCATAAAAACCCAATGTAAGTGCCCTAAATTTCAATTTTAGTAGTGCAGTCTAAAAATAGTAAGTTTTTAAAAATAAATCATGGAAGTCAAACCAATTAATTTACCTCAAGATTGGTGACCTTACACATCCTCCCCCTACTTTAAAAATGTGTATAAATGAAGATGTAACCCAAAATGGAAATCAGACATCGCTTCCCAGAGATAAGCATATAGTTATATTGCGATCTTGAGTAATAAAACATCTCTTCTCAGAGAAGTCATTGTTACTGTGTTATTTTTGTGTTCTTAAAATATTTGTCAACCAAAACTTCTGAGTTTTGGATCATTACATGCCTTAAGGGGTGCATCAAGAAAGGGGTGGGTAGACCATTAGTGCTTTGTAAGATGGTTGTCTCTTTTGCCACTTTCCATATGCATGATCATATCCTAAAAAATTAACCCTAAGCTTATTCTTCTCAGCGTTACCTATTCCAGTCATTTTCCTCTTTCCACCCTCCTTTTATTTCCTTAATTCCCTTTTGGACTATTAGTTGTACTAGGTCGACCATGGCCAACCCTGTATAGTTTAGGGTTATTCTTCACTTTTTGGGTTTATTAGCCTTTCGATCGACCTAACTTAGACCTAGTGAATTATCCCTGAAAACACACTGGGTCAACCATGACTGACCCTGTACAACTAATGTTTTCAAGAGGATTTACGAAAAGATCCACTTATACATACAATTTTATTTCTAACCATTTGTAACAAGAGAAGTGAAGAGTAATAAGTATGAATAAACATCTGCGTATTTACCATTCTACTTGAGAAATAAAGCTTAGGGTTCCATACTTTCTTTGGAGATACAGATCTTGTCTTGTAAAGAAGTTTTTTGGATGAATAGATAGGTTATTTATCCTAGAGTTGATTTATATTTTTTATCCTTACATACCACAATAATCTCTCATGAAACACCTTGGCCAAGGGAGAGATTGAGGCTCGATGGGTTCATTTTCAAGGTAAGTATTCCTAATTTTATTTCTCCTTTGTAAGAGTAGATAGATAATGTAGGTGAGCTTCTCTCTTCTATATATTAGTATTTTGTATACATTGATGTGAGTATATGTCTTATATGCATGTTTAGTTTAGTTGTTTGTTTTATTTCTAGCCCCCACTTTGTGACACAAGCTTTGATAAGCACTCGATTAGATTTAATTTCTTGTTTATTAGAATAAAATGAAATATCAAACCTTAGGACTCTTTTAGGGTTGTTGCATGATTGTGTTAGACTATAGGCTTTAGAACCCTACCTCACATGGTGTATTATGACAATTGATCCCCTAATCGGGTCTAGCAGAACCCCATATTGGTCATGCTCCTGATTAACAAATATATTCTAGTGTAGGCATGCTCTTTCTTTGAGCCAGGATTGATTTATAGACATGATGCATTTATGATTGCATACATTCTGGTGAACTTGACGTGAAAATAACCCTTGCAGGACTTCTTTCATTTTATTTCATTCTGTTTAGCATTATTTTTATCATATAAATGTCATACTAGATCAACTTTATTGACCTAGTTCTAATCTCTATGTGCAAGTTTTAAGGAACAAGCAACTAGATTGACTCAGATGACCCAATATAGGTTTATATACTTTCAGACTTCTAGTTCAAACTACTAGGTCAACCTAGTTGACCCTATACACTTTTAGACATCCATAAAACATACTAGGTCAACCCTAGTCGACCATGTATATTTTCATGCTTCTACAATAGGTCCCTGCACAGCTTGATCGACCCAGTCGACCTAGTTATTAGGTTTCAATATTATTCTTCAAGGTTTTTGATCGACAATATTCACCCTTTGCATCTATGATCCACCAAGGTTCCTTTCTATTTCTTCTTTTTTGTCTTTCCTTGTACAGTTTGTAGTCTTCAAAACTTCCCCTGCATAGTTAACTGGATCAACCCTGTCAACCTAGTTTTGTGTTCTTTGTGCTATCTAAAATAACTAGGTCAAACCTAGCTGAACTTGTTCATTTTTAGACCTTACTTCCATAGTACAGGTTTGACCCTATCGACCCTATTTTGTATTTTCTACATATAATGTCAACACTATATTTTGTTTTAAGTTGGAATTAATCTCTATATACTAATAATTAGTTCACACCTTTCTTTTCTTGTTGCTTGCATGCTTAGAATAGTTCACATAGTCTAATTAGGGGGTTTTTAATTAACCATTTATTTTTACTATTTTTATTTTATGCACACATGGTCAAATCACATAATCTAAACAAGCACTTTAACTTTTATCTGCCTAAGGCCAACCCACTTAGATTTCATCACCAAGAGCGAAGCTAACTTGATACTATGGTCAAGTATAAAGCTTGGTTAGTTGTATATTATAGCTAAGCACCTAGTACCCTTATCATTGTGATGTGTGAAGTGAGGGGGTAGGCCCCAATACCAATCTTGTTCATTGCCACCACAGTCCCTTTTAGCCCAAACTACCTGAAACCATCCTTAGATTGCTATCTAGTTCCTTGCTTTACAACCAACTTTTCATCATATTTAAAATAATTTCTTAAATAATATAATCAAACATATTAGGTTAACCAATTAGTTATCTCTTTACTTTACAAGTTGATTGCTTGTTTTTTGTTCAATTATGTGTGCAAAAACTTTTATTAGCCAATGTTAGTACAAGGTTTTATTTTATGTGACTTAATTGGATTGGCCAGTGTTGATCCAATTGACTATTTGTTTCCCTTCATCTCTTACTTTCTTATATTAGCTACAAAAATTATCTTGTTTCAATTCACAACTTGTTACAAACTTTCTCTTTTTCCCTGTCTGCTATACTAGGTCAACCTAGTCAAACCTGTACCTTTTTTAAAGACCCTATGCACTATACAAGATCGACCTAGTTGACCCTATACTATCTACAACCCATTTTACCTCTTTTTCTTATCTCTTTGCACTATAATAGATCAACCCAGTTGACCTTGTACAGTTTTACAGTCCTTATTTTTGTGTTAAGTCAACCTAGTTAACCTTGTACTATTTTTGTCACTTCTTGGTTATTTTCCTACTCATCTTTCTTTGTTTCCATTCATCATGAAATTTTTGTTTGACAGTGACACTGAGTTGTAGTCAATAGACATGCTGAATTTTATCAATGCTCATAGGGTCTCCCATAGACAGAGTAAGGCTCCTATCTTGGATGCTAGTAATGTTCATATTGCCACTCACACAATGAACTATGGGACCCCTCCTAATACCTCTTTACAACATAATACTCTTTTCTCATTAGAAGACCAACCTAAGTTAGAGTATACCCCTAAAATGCTCTTCTTTATCTCTAAATTTCCTCAACATTGAGGAAAGGATCCTTCTACCATTTACAATCTGTTACCTTTTGAGTCACCCTTATTCATTTTTTCATGAATTTTGACATAAAATAAGTTCACCCGCTTATCGCCTTTTGTGTGTACATTTAAAAAAAAAGAATTGAACCTTTAAACTTGAATTGTTCTCAGAGTTCAAAAGTTTAAAAGTTTAATGGTTTAATAGGTTCAATGGTTCAAAGTTTCTCAAAGTGAACTGTTTGTCCCTTAGTCTATTTCAATTATGACTTTGAACCTTTCGGTTGAACTTGAACCCTTTTTCAGAGTTTAAAATTTCAACGGTTCAAAAGTTCAATATTCGATGTTTTGTAAAGAGTCGTGTTCACTCAGTTCTCTTGTATAAATTAATGCATTATTGAACCTATCACTTGAACCTATCGCTTGAACCTACATATTGGAGTTCAAAAGTTCAACAGTTCAATGTCCCAAAGTTCAAAGTTTCTAGAAAGATCATGGGACTATTGGTTAGTCTATGTAGTTCATCTCGTATCATTAAACCCTGAAGTTGAACCACATTTTCAAAAGTTTAATGGTTCAATGGTTCAATGACTATACTCTTATCTTGCCCTGAGGCTTTCTCTAAGTTAAAATTAGTAGAAGATTTAGAGGAGAATATATCTAAAACTCATTATAAAGCATAAAATTTTGAATTTTCACGATGTTATAGATAATCATTACTCATCAAAATCATGCGTAAAAAATGCTTGCCATTAATGCATATGTCAGAATGCATGTCTTATCAAGCATGTTTAGCACGTATTGTTTTAGTTTAATCATTTGATCTGGTTAATATCTGTATCAAAAAAGAATAATTCAAATTTAGCAAATGAGCATACTAGGTGATACAAAGGAGAATAGCATAGGTGGTATAAGATATTTGATTGCTCAAATTCATAGTGATTTTAGATAAATTTAAAGGTGAGTTTTACTCTTACTATAAGCTATTTCCTTTACTTGGTTGGAAAGAAGGATCCTTTTGAGTTTACAGGATTATTAAAGGAGTTCAAAACATTTTATTTTCATTATATCCTCTAACCTGTAACCATGAAATTTGCATGACTTGATTACGAACATGGTCCTGGTCTTATATGTTCTCTTCCTAAAATTGAGGACACTTCTCTGGTCCAATATGACTTGGAAGATTTCAAGGAAAGGGCTAGAAATCTTGTGTTAAATCCTATGATGCAGAAGATAGTAGAAAGTGGCTTGGTTGAAGTTTTAGCCTTTCCCATCACTATCCAATGCCCTAAATTAGTCTTTGAATGCATGAATAGATATGAACCTTAGAATAGGTGCATCAGGACTGCAGATGGTAATGTTTTACGACATATCAACAGACAAGCCCTGATGTCTATAATGAGAAATCCTCCCAAGGAACCATACTCTGACCTCAGTATTAATTCTTCATATGGTTATTTTTCATTAAAGAAAGCAATTTACAAGAGTGTAATTGCTCTAAATTGGCTTTTGAAATTCCAAAAAGGGGGTTCAAGACTACCTAGACTATTAACAAGAAATCATATGATTCTAGAAGTACACGATATTATAGTATTACTACACAAAATAAAAGGCAATACTCATGCATATTATTGGGAAGACTGAATGTACTTATTTATATAGGTGATCATCCAAAGAGAACAATATTTGGATTGGGCAGAAATTATAGCTAAAAGTTTGCATTAGAGTTTAAGTAATTGTTTAGGAAATAAAGATTTTTGTATGTCTTCATACCTCTTCTATTTCCTAGCATCTACAAGACAATGGGTAGGATTATCACATGCACCTTTGGCTGAAGACAGTAAAATTTATGACTATTACTCATAGTTGCAAATACATAATTGCTATGAGGATTACAGGAGAGTCAATGATGTTCTTACTGGGAGAATGACTTTTGAATTATCAAACAACATCAATAAAAGGTTGTTTGATGAAGCTATGCAACTAATAAACATTTATGGTAGCTTCTTCACTCAGTTTTCCAAATTCACTTATATCAGAGTTGGGGGTTTTGACGGTGAACCTTTAAGGTTACCTAGGTATGTTTTTGATCAATTTATGTTAATAGAAGTCTACAAATAATTAGCACATATAGATAAAAAAATTCCCAATGAACAAGAAATTTGGTATATCTTTTCCTATTGAACTTGGACGTTATTCATGCAAGTCAACTTCTGATGCTTTGAATTTAGAATTAGATCTTAAGAAACTCAATTTTCAATACTTTACAGTCAGATCACAATTTGACATCAAAGGTTTTGCCAGAGATAACTTGGATCTTGGGACAGGGTTTTCACATATCCCTCATTTAGAGGATTATTGGGAGGATTGTTCGGGTGAATTTGAAGCCAGAAAAAGACTGTGGTCTAGGTTCTCCTTAGGGCAAATTATTACTCTTAATTTGAATATGGACATTTCTAGAATTTTTGACAATGATGAACAGGTGACTGATCCACAATTTGAAAAGATAGAACAATCATCTATTCTAGAAATTGACTGGGAGAAAAAAGAAGAAGATAGAATTGAGGTTAAGACCCTCCTAATGATTAGGATAAATGAGAAATGGTTGAGAGCGCAAAAATTAGGGGGAGCTCAAAACATAGCTTCCCAACAATATACGTCAATAATTTAATCCCCATTCCCAATAAGCTCCTCTAATTGGCTTATTGTTATTTATGATGTAGGTACTTCTAGAGCAAAAACTGGAAGGGATCCTATCATCAAAGAATTTGAAAAGGCCCTTGTAACTAATCTGCCTCCTTGAGCCACCAGATTAAGGACCCAAAGCAAGAGAAAGAGTCAAATTTTTGAAAAGGTAATTGTGGATTTGAATTATGAAGAAGATTCAGGAGAAGCTAAAGGTGATAAATAATCTAGTTCACCAATGGCAGAAGTGGTTAGTGCAGATCAGTAGACAGTGATTCTTTCTGATTCTATGAAACTAATGATTATTTCAAATGTACTTTTTGATCAACCAAATCTTGATAAAAATGCCTCAACCTCTACACCCAAGTGGCTGGAAAGCTCAATTAGCAACAAAAAGAAAGTAATTCCATTTTCTTTGCCCTTAGAGGATATGGTGAGTAAATGTTTAGGGAAAGCTCCTAAATCCAAAAAGTTAAAAATAACATTCAGGGTAGACATCAACCCTAATATAGGGAATTGGAATGTAGAAATATCCAGGTCAAGAACCAATGAAGAAGTTCAAGATCCTACAATTTAGGATTTTATAATTGAAAATGTGGATCTTGAGACTGCATCACATGCCACAAATGTGCATCACCTTGAAGCATCCACCAAAAGGATAGTCAACAGAACCTAGAAGGATGAAAAAGATAAAAGAGAATTAAAATAGACTGTGTGATCAATGGCAGAGTACATTGACACCATTCATAGTCTAGATTCACAACCAACCACCCAACTACCCCTGCCTTTTGATCTAAAATCACTGGTTAATCAAAGGATGTTAGACTAGATACATAGAGGTAAAATAGTTACTAGGGTATTTGATAACTAGTTAGATGGTATCATCCAGACAGGCACATAATACATCCATAAATTGAAGAATGTATATGATCTAACCATAATTACTGTTGAATATTTGAAGACTCAAAATGCTTTGTGGATAAAAGATGAAGGAAAATGGATGAGCATGATAAACCAGATTGATGAAGCACAAAAGTATGGAATAACAAAGTTTTTGTCTGAGAAGAACTTGACAAGTCTGGATGAAGATGCATTATATGTAAGTAAGAAAAATATTGAATGGAGAAATTCGGTATCCTAACAAGGATGAATGGAAATCATAAAAATGATCAAGGAAATAATTGAATTCATTCAATAATTACAACATGATCTACAAAGTATTGATATCAGATATATAAAAGATGATGAAAAACCAGAAAAAGACATCAATATTGTGATTCAATCCTTTAGGGAAAAGATCAACATCATTAAATAAAGTGGCAATTTATCAACTAAAGATTTTTATCAGATTTCAAAGGTAGATTCACTTCTTTGTCACTGTATCGACACTCTCCTAGAGCACACAAAAAATATGGGGAAAATTTGGAGGAAAGAAAACATTTAGAAAGCAAGGATAATACACATCAGCTTTCCCAATCTTACCAAAATTCAGGAGTTTATTACGGCATTTCAGGAGTGGAAAGCTCAACGTGTCTACCCAACTGAAAAAATCAAATCTAGAGATCCTAATCCATCACTTCAACAATGATTTTACTTATATAGTTTATTTTATTCAGTTATTCAATTGCTTTTCTATTCGAAACTTGATCTTTAAGTGATTTAAAAAAAAAACTAAATCTCATATGGGTCAGAGTTACTTTAACTCTAGTTTAGTTTGACAGGTGGATTAGTTATGGCAATTGTATATTTTTTTAATTGTAAAAGATGGGAGGATATATAAAAAAAAGAAAAGGAGTTAAGAAATTTTAGAAATGGATCACTGTTGTTGATAATATATGTGATGTTTGTCTGAAACATTTTTCATCTGTGAATGAAAAAGAGGATTAATTACTACATACTTAGATCTGTGTGTTTGAGTATTTGAGATTAGGTTTTCTGTGTGAAATCTTATTTCATATAGTGATTGCTCTTCCATTAGACAATTCATTATATGTGTTTTTATCCTTTTACTGGTTCAACTATATATATGTTTATCTATTTAATCATTATTGAAAATAGAATATGTGTATTCTATTATCCATTAATGTTATAAAATCTTGCATTCATAGCATGATGATGTATGGATTTTAGTTACCTTTAAACATTTTCTGGTTAAAAGTGTATCTGAATATTCAAATTCTTAAAAATATTAAAGGGAGTTGTACCTCAATTCAGAGGGGAATGAGTCTTAATAGTTCACCCATTTGTTGTTTAACTTATTTGTTCTTGAAAGAAGAAGGGTATGGAGTCAAAATAAAACATTTTTAGATAAGGACAAATCTGTTAGCCAAGAGTTTTTGGTGACTCTACTAGGGAATCAAAATTGACATCTTTATTAAAAGTTTAGTTGCCTTAATATGAAACGACAATGGTGCTTCCGCATGAAACTATAATTCCTATTTTGCAACCTAATCTTGGTTTTCAAGACGAAAAGAAAGATGTAATTAGTTAGTTGAATACTCTTGCTTGGCATTCTCGTCAAAATATTGATGATTATAGAATAACAAGTAGAATATTAGAAACAAAAGAAGAATTGACTGATAATATAAGATTGATGTTACTCAGGCAAAGGAGACAAGCAAAAAATGCAACAAAGAATTAAACCCCCCTGAAGTGCAAAGTTAATAATTATAATATCATAAGCTGGATTCCATAAGATACACAAGGTCTTTGAAAAGAGAAGGAATTGAGGATTCTACTTTTCAAGCATTGCAAAACTTAAATTTTCCTTATATTCTTACCCACATTAGAAAATATAGAAGTAGACCTCCTAGCCCTCCTAAACCCTCTACATCCTCTGTCTGTCAAACCTTAACTCTTTCTGGTACTATCTTTCCTTCTGCCATAAGTTTTCTTCTGATGGCCCAACCTTGGAGTGCAGCCATAGGACCTCTAAATTTAGGGGCCAACTTGAATCCTTTACCTAAAAATGCAAAGGAAAATTTACCCAAATTTAATGGAGATGGAAGACAATCACCAGAATAACATCTGAGTGCCTTTGCAACAACATGTGGTGTGTTAGGCGTGCAACATCAAGATGTAGCCATAAGGCTCTTTGTGCAAATTGGCAGAATATGGGCTTCTAATCCTTTTTCATAACTATCATTCTTGTTAATATTACTAGATATTTTTTGGAAAAGATCATATGGAAGGCTTTTGAAGTAGCCATACCGCACTTGAAGTGGGTAGGGTATGGTTTTTGCATAGGGTTATTGTTTACCAAATTTGACTTTTGGGTCAAATTGGAGCACACCTAGGTAAAAAATTGAATTTTATGTGTTTTAGGGGGTCTAATATATTGTCATGGGGTGTATTATATGTTATTTTATGTCATTTAAGGTCATCTAGCCTTGGTCCTTAGTCATTTTGAGGTCAAAAAAGGGGCATTTTATGAGTTGTATGGATTTCTTGAAAATTTTGAAGGTTTAAAAAGGTGATGGAACATCCCACATGTCCTTATAGGTCTTAAGTAACTTAAACCAAATTAAAAGTGGCATTTTCCTCAAAAAAAGAGTAGTTTTCTTGGGAAAAGAGGTGAGTTTGGCACTTGTATGACCCATGGGAAAGTGTGCCACATGGGAAAGGATCATACAATGTCTATTAAAATTATTCATGCTCATTACACATTTTAAATGATCTTAAAGCAACATTTTTGTGCCAAAACCACTCTGCTCCTTTTTTACCCATCTTGGCAAGCAAAAGTGACATGCAGGTTTGTACTTGGTACGGTCAACATAAGAGGTTTTAGGTAAAATGATTTTCGGTGTGTATTATACATGTAGCTATATTCAATTTTATGTTTGGTTGTAGAGGAATGGTGGTTTTATATTTATGAACCATTCCTAAGAATTTGACCTTTAGAATATGTTTGCTAATCTATGTACCCTACATGTTTTGCCTTGGTTTGAACAACTCTGTATAATACACTTATTGGTATTGGTTCCAAATGATGTTGACTATGTACCTTCATGTTTATAATGATTTTTTAATATTTTAATGTGTTTGGATGAGTCAATTAGCTCAAAGTTTAAAGAGGATATAACTTTTTAAGTTACGGGCACTTCTCACCATTTTCATATTTTCATGCTTATTCATGGCTTTAGGGGGTTGTGTTAGTGTCATTTATATGTTTTCAAGGTTATATTTAACCCCCATTAACATTTCATCCTATTTCTCCAAGCAATGTTTCATGGTTTGTAGTCATACAATACACATACTCATAGTTTTCCTGTTATAACTCAATGTGTACCTACAGGGGCTCTATATGGAGAGTTCAACATTGAAAGGGAAAGTTTAAAAATTGGATTTGAGTTTTGAAAATCCTTATAGTCAATTTCATCATATATTGAGGATATTTCACTTGTTTGAGAAGTCAAATTCCCTCAACACATAAACTAATTCATCCTCACTACCCATATATAATTCACAATGCACCTATAGCCTTCCTTGATGACATCATGACATGATGAAAGCCTTATAGTGGTTTCAATTTATTAGAAGTGTGAAGAATGAATTTTAGGTTTTTGAGATGGATATAAAATCATAAGAGGTCTAAAATAAATGCATATTGCTCATATTCTACTCATTATCTGTACATCGGATTACCCACCTACAGGTGGCCTTAATAGAGGAGCGTTTGGGCCTTTTGAAGAGTTAGATAATAATATGGAACCCTCCTTGAGGTCTTGATGTGTTTGGGAGATCATGACAATAATTTTGGGGGGATAGGTTGATAGATTGAGGTTGAGAATGACTCCAAAAGGATGATGACTGAGTTTAGGCCCTTTATCCCCAAAAGTACAAAACAAAGGTCCAAGAGGGTTCTATGAATATTATATTATAGGAATTTGAGGACCTTTAGGGCATTGTAATTGTTTTGTTTTGAATCCTTTAGCATAGACAATTAATTTTTCAAGTTTGGAAGGAAAATAACTAGTGGAGGTCAGCTATTATAAGGTCCAAATATGCCCCTAAATAATTGTTTCTAAGCAGTAAGTTCTACAAGCTTTGAACTACAAAGTAAGCTTAGCATTTCAAGGTACTCATAAGGCATTTTTACATGTTTTGAATGGAATTAGTGTGTGAAATACACACTAAGAAACTTAAATTTCATCAATTTTGAGTTTATGTACAATGTTTTTGAACCCCATTAGCACCTACAAGGGTCTTTCCACATGAAAACAAGCACCTACAGCTTCATTGCGGCAACACACAGTCTAAAGGCTTTATGTTTGGGAGTTTGAAGTGTATATTAAGGGATGGAATGGATGAATAGAATAAAAAATAGTGTATATAAATTTAATAATACTTTCAAAACTAAAAATAAAATCTTAGATTAGATAAAGAACACCTGCAGGTCTTGAAACTCCATACAGTCAGTTGGGATTGACTGAGACAAAGAGTGGGCTAGTTAGGAGGTTTTTGAGGGTGTTTTAGCCCATCCAAGATAAAATAAATTAGGAGAAAGTACCAAGAGACTATAAATATTCATGGAAGATTTTTAAACACCCTGATCAAGGTCCATTTAGGCTATATTCACCTATAGGAATTAATAGACAGGGGTGTCTCAGTCATGGCAAGAAGAAACCTAGTTATGAGCCCAAAGAACATACAAGGTGAATAAAGTGCATAAGAAGTTATAAAAAGGTTCTCATGATTAAATGGAGAGTCTTTCCATATCATGATCAATCCCAAATGAGCTAGCACACACACCTATAGGTAGAGTTTCAAGGAGAAGTCACAATCAAACAAGAAACTCAGTCACCTAGGCAAGAGTGTAAAGATCATGTGGACGTTGGAGTGATAAGTGAGATGTTAATAATTTAATTATAGTTTTAATAATATCATTATACCCTTAAAATTTTTTAACAAATTATAGAAAGGCTCTAACAATGCACTCGTAACCCTTATGGAAACCCCTGTGCACATAGTCCTTTGCCTAGAAGTTTGTCTCAAGTTTCTAGTGGTTTTGAGAGGTCAAATCACCAAACCAATATTTTATTTTTTTGTGTGGGACATAATTTTAACTTTAGGATTAAATTTAAATATTCATACTTGTCTATGGAAATAGATGAGTGCCCTATGTTTTGTCTTAGACAGAGGGCACTCCCCTCATGCATGAAACCTACAATCTTTGGAAGATGGTTAAAAGGGAGTAACCAGAAGCTACATATATCCTTAAAGAGGATTTGGAAAGTTTAGGGACACCAATTAAAACATGGGAGAGAAATAACATAGGAAAGAAGCTAAAATGAGAGGTTTAAACACCAAAGGTTGCAGTCAGTCCTAGTAGGCATGGTTATGCCTAGAGGCCAAACAAGGGGTCAGTTCTAATTATAGATCTAAGTAGAATTTATAGTAGATTTAAAAATTTATATGGGGTAATTATAGGTGTGTATGATCTTATGGAATGAAATAAAATCAAATAGAAAGGTCTCAAACACCAAAGGTGTTAGACAGACAACAAGACCAACATTAGGCCTAGTGTCCAAAGAGGAGGCCACTCACATTTTTAACCCTAGACATGAATTTATACCTATTTTAACATGTTAATAAGATGGATAAATATGTTTTAAATCCTTAACCTTTCAAATAAAACATTAGGAGAGCCAATTTTGGCTTTAGAGCAATATTAGGCCTATTGAAATAGATGAAAGAGCTCGATAGGAAAAGTTTGAATACTCACATCTTTCATGAGACTATGCATGAAAACCAAAGGAGTTCAAGGAGGTTATTAGAGGTATTGAAATATGAATTTATGAAATTTTTTCTCAATTTGAATGTCAGATCTTTATGAAAACCCTTGGAAAAATGGAGTTGGATAGCTGATATAATGGAATATTTTGACCATGGAACCTATTTAATATTTTATAATACTCGCTTAAACTACTTCTCATTATTTTTAGTTGTATGGACCTATATAGATAGGGTATAAAACAAGCTATTTTTAACCATTTTATGTGTTTTTCAAGCTACAAGAGGAGTCTAAATATGAAATAAAGTTTAGAGGGAATATTAGGAATTGTAAAAATTCCATATGTTAATTCAATTCTTTCAATAAAATTTCAATGTTTTGAATAATAGATCTCATTTCAACCAGGCAAAACTGGCATAGTGGACAAGTTAGTGAGAAGGGTAGAAAACTTCAAGTGAGGTGATTTTAATGCATGCTTGATGACTCTAAGGACATGGAGGGTATTTAAAATTTTCATCCACTCCCTCCCATGGATTTTAATTTGAAAATAAAACCAATTTGGAGGCCAAGTGTGGAGGGTGCATGAAGGAGGAGTTTTTTGGATTGCAGATGATGATGGATCCTTTCGAGATGATTCCAAAGGACCAAGCCTATAACCAATGCATAAAAATCCATTTATGAAATACATATCATTCAATCCAATAATAATACCAATCCCTAATTAGTTTTTGGATGATAAAATAGGTCCAAATTATGAAGGCAGTTTTCAGAGTTAAGACAAGGAGTTTTATGCCATTTTTTATGAAGTTTATCCCTTGAATTTACACTTGTGATTCTTGACCTTGCATGGTTCATCCCATTTCATTTTATCATGTACAAGTAACTGATTCTCTTATATTTACAAGTTTCCTTATTACCCTTGGACTTCTCTCGTCCCTTCTCTCTCTTAAGTTTTATAAGAACTAGCCATTTTGGCTATTGTAACTT
This sequence comes from Torreya grandis, assembly GCA_037957365.1. Taxonomy (NCBI): domain Eukaryota; kingdom Viridiplantae; phylum Streptophyta; class Pinopsida; order Cupressales; family Taxaceae; genus Torreya; species Torreya grandis. Next base: position 634,197 of record JARHVA010004292.1, on the reverse strand, counting down.
ATGCTTCTCTTGAGTATGGTGAAGCCCTACTCATTTTCATACCATTTTATCAATAAGACTACTAATTTTTACCTCTTCATGACTATTCATAAGTGTGCTTTACTTGGATGATGAATCTTACTTAGTGAAGAATATGGATTCCTTAACATGTTGTCTCATTCTTTCACCTTATTTGTAGTTGGAAAGCTCCTTCTTGTAGGGAATGTGAAGTGATCTAAGAAATGTAAAAGATTGAGTTAGTTAGCCTTTTCATTACAACAATTCAATGCTCTTGTCTAGTCCTCCTAGATTTGCACATTCATCCACAACCTCATAATGTAACATTGATGTAAGAAGATGACGATTATAGGATTGTATGTTTGGTTTGTCTCATGGTTTCATATGTAACATGCTATTGGTTGGAAGTAATAAATCTATTTGGTGTATCACATCCCTTAGAATATTTTTATTTTATTTATCTCTCTCTCTTTTCACCTCCAATTTTAGGTGTAGTTACAATCTAAAGTGTTATATCAAGGGAGCGAGCCCTATCTAGAGATTCAACTCATTCTTAGGCTACCCACAAGCCTAGAGGTGATTTCATTATGCCACTTGGATGAGGAAAGCTTTGACATCTCCTCAAATGGTGAAAATCCAAGTGACAATAATTTTTTTCATACCCAGTGGGACTCTTGGTCTAAGAGGTTGAAATATTTTTGGTGTTGTCTTTCAACAATAAACCTTTGGAGGCATCTATCCAAACTTCAATGGCAACTCCAAAGTTATATCAGCTAGTCAAGTAGCCTAAGTTATCCTTTGAAGATGGTTGGTAACATTTTTTATTTGTGTTATTTCTTTCAATGAGGTTTAATGGCTAATTTTAGTGTTGAGATTTATCTTACACAAGTTGGTGAGACATTTAAAGCTTGTGCCATTCCCTATCAACAAGATCAAGTTCTTAATCAGCCTCGGTGTGATTATTACTAGTCTTTTAGTGACCATTTCCAACCCCATCATGATCCTTATTATCACTATATTTATCCTTGTCATGAGTTGTATCAGTCTTATATCCAACCTCCTCAATATCTTGCTTCTCCCAATCAACCTAGCCACTTTTCAACTCCATCCATTTCCACCTTCAAGAAAATTCTTTTAGAATATGAGAGGTACATTTTAGAGATTAACAATCTAAGGGGATATGTTCAAGAGGTTCCTATTCATCCTATTCATAAGGTGAGAGATGCAATAGAGTTGGTCAAAAGATAGTGGGTACCTATTGAGAGAGCTAATTGGCAAAGGCTCACAAGTGAGATGCTTGATGTGAGTGGCCTAGTTTCTTACTTAGAGGATAGGCTAGGAGTTCATGAAAGATAACCTCACCAAACCTATCAACCTTCATATCGACTTCCCAAAGTTCCCTATCAACCATATTTGATCCCTACTCATGAGTCCAATCAAGGAGGTTAAAGTCATCCTTTTCCCAATCAGTTGGAACAGAGAGTTAAAAGGAGAAACCTTGCTTTTAAAGCTAATTTGTTAGAGTTCACCAAGATCTATGAATAGAAAACATGCAGTAATGTCAAATTCCTATAGAGGAAAAATGAGAGATCCAAAAAAAATAAAATTCCACAAAGGAAATGTTTGCATTAACCAACTTAGAAAAAGAAGAAAATACATATAGGGTGAAATTAGGTCACCAAAAAGGTAAAACCCTAATTCATAATTAAAACCTACTTAAAGTTAAATGACCCTTAATGAATAAATTAACTAATATAATTAAGCTGAAAAGACATGTAGGTAAAACCACTAGGTGGGAAAAGGCCTACACTAACACCCCCTTGAAGCGTAGCTTACGTGGGTAGAAGAATTGGGTCCTGGTAATGAGGCCTGATGAGGTACCCAAGCATAATGTAACTCCCATAAATTGGGGTAAAGGAGAAAACTCATAGGAATAAAATTCATCCCAAAAAGGGATAAAATAAGAGAAGAGAGATAAAAATCCCCACTAAGGTTTATAATTTACTGTAGCCACCTGATGTCCCCTAGAGGAATGCTCGAAAGTGAGTGTGAATTAGAAGTAGATGTAGTGAAGAGTGGTTCACTTTGAAATAGTGATTTTGTCTACCAAGTACCTGATGGATCATTAATCAAGGTGTAATTATTATGAAAGGAATGATTCTCATACTATGAGGTAGATGGGCCAACTATTCTATGCTAAGATGGTGCACTAGAAGCAGAGGCAAATAAGATCTATAAAATTCTCTGTAACTATGGAATAGACTGCCTGATGTCTGATGTATCCTAAATTAGTAGACCATTTCCTTATCATTTTGGAAGTAAACTAGCGGTAGGTGGATCAGTAACTAACTCTTAAATATATATAAGGTGACAAGGAGATGGTGGAGGTGTGTCCACTTCACTGTTGTAATCATATGTAGAAGAAGAGTTGTCAATATCAAAAAAATGTTCAAGTTTATAAGTGTCAATAGGTACAGGTGAGTCCAAAGAGGAATTTGAAGGAGATTCAAAAACAAAGTGTGAGAAGATATATAGTTGAGTTTGATGATCGATCATTCCCATAGCCAAAATAGGTTCCTTAGAAAAAGAGTAGTTTTCTTAGGAAAATAGGTGAGTTTGGCACTTATACAGCTCATGGGGAAGTGTGACACATGGGAAAGGATTATAAAATGCCTATTAAGATTTATCATACTTAGTTACACATTTGAAATTATCTGAAAGTACCATTTTTGGCCTAAAACCATTCTACTCCTTTTTCACCTTTCTTGGCAAGCAAAAGTGACCTACATGTCTGTAATTAGTATGGTCAACACAAGAAGTTTCAAGAAAAATGATTTTGGAGGTGTATTATAAACTAATTAATCTTACATTTAAATTTTGGTTGTAGAGGAATGGTGGTCTGAGCTTTATGAACCATTCTTAATAACTTGACCTTTCAAATTTGATTGCTAATTTATGTACCCTACATGTTTTGCATTGGCTTGAGTAGCTCTGTACAATCCACTTACTGATATTGGTTTTAGATGATGTTTAATATGTACCATCATGTATCCCATTATTCTTTTCACATTTCAAGGTGTTTGGATGAGTCAAGTAGCTCAAAGTTTCAAGAGGATATAACTTTCTAAGTTGTAGGTAATTTTCACCATTTTCAGATTTTCATGCTTATTCATGGCTTCAGGGGGTTGTGTTAGTGTCATTTATATATTTTAAAGGTTATATTGAACCAAAATTCACCTTTAATCCTCTTTATCTAAGAAATGTTTCATGGTTTGCAGTCATACAATATACATACTCATAGTCTGCCTGTTACAGCTCATTGTGTACCTATAGGTGCTCTGTATGGAGAGTTCAACATTGAAAGGGAAAGTGTAACAACTATATTTGATTTTTAAAAATAATTATAATATATTTTAGAATAAATTGAGGATAATCCACTTGTTTTAGAAGTCAAATTCTCTTGACACTTAGACTAATTCATCCTCACTACACATATATAATTCATTATGCACCTACAACCTTCATTGATGACATCATGACATGATGAAAGCCCTTACAGTGGTTTCAAGTTATTGGAGGTGTGAGGATTTAATTTTAGTTTTTTAAGATGTATATAAACTCACAAGAGGTCTAAAATCAATGCATATTGCTCATATCCTGCTCATTGTCTATACATCAGATTGCTCACCTATAGGTGGCCTTAATAGAGGAGCTTTTGAGACTTTTGAAGAGTTAGATCATAATATGGAACCCTCCTTGAGGTATTGATGTGTTTGGGAGAGAATGAGAGGTATTGATATATTGAGGTTGATAATGACTCCAAAATGATGACGATGGAGTTTAGGCCCTTTATCCACAAAAGTATGAAAATAAAGGTCCAAGAGGGTTCTATGAATATTATATGATAGGACTTTGAGGACCATTAGGGCATTATAATGGTTTTGTTTTGAATAATTTAGCATATAAAATGAATTTTTCAAGTTTTTAAGGCAAATAACTAGTGGAGGTCAATTGTTAGAGGATCAAATATGCCCTTAAATCATTGTTTCCAAGTAGTAAGTTCTACAGGTTTTGAACTACAAAGTAACCTTAGCATTTCAAGGCGATAGTAAGGCATTCTTGCATGTTTTGAATGGCATTTGTGTGTGAGATAAACACTAATAAACATAAATTTCATTGATTTTAAGTTGATGTTTAATGTTTTTGAGCCCCATTAGCACCTATAGGGGTCTCTCCACCTAAAAACAAACACCTACAGCGTCATCGAGGCAACACATAGTCTAAAGGCTTTATGTTGGGAGTTTTAAGTGTATATGAAGGGATGGAATGGATTAATAGAATAAAAATAATATATATAACTTCAATAATACTATCAAAACTATAAAGAAAAACTAATATTAGATAAAGAACACCTATAGGTCTTGAAACCCCATAAAGTCAGTTGGGATTGCCCGAGACAGACGGTGGGCTAGTTAGGAGGTTTTTGAGGGTGTTTTAGCCCATACAAGGTAAATGAAATTAGTATAAAGTACTAGGAGACTATAAATATTCATGGAAGGTCTTTAAACACCCTGATCAAGGTCCATGTAGGTTATATACACCTATAAGAATCAATAGACAGGGATGTCTCAGTCATGGTAAGAAGAAACCCAGTTATGAGCCCAAAGAACATTCAAGGTGAACAAAGTGCATAAGGATTTATAAAATGGTTATCATGGTTAAATTTATAGTCTCTCCATATCATGACCAATCCCAAATAAGCTAATGTACAGACCTATAGGTAGAGTTTCAAGGATCAGTCATAGTTAAACAGGAAACTCAGTCACCTAGGCAAGAGTGTAAAGAGTATGTGAAGGTTGGAGTGATAAGTGAGATGGTAATACTTTAATTATAGTTTTAATAGTCTCATTACACCCTTAGATATTATTATCAAGGTAGAGAAAGGCTCTAATAATGCACTCACAACCCTTATGGAAACCCCTATGCACACAGTCCTTTGCCTAGAAGTCTGTCTTGAGTTTTTAGTGCTTTTGAGAGGTCAAATTACCAAACCAAGAGATTCAATTTTTATTTGGGACATATTTGTCACCTGATGATTAAATTTAAATATTCATAATTGTCTGGGGAAATAGGGGAGTGCCCTCTATTTTGTCTCAAACAGAAGGTACTCCCCTCATGCATGAAACCTGTAATCTTTAGAAGATGGTTAAAACGGAGTAAATAGAAGCTAAAGAGATAAATAAATAGGATTTTGAAAGATTATGGAAACAAATGACAACATGGGAGAACAATCATAGAGGAAGGAATCTAAACTAAGAGGATTAAACACCAAAGGTTGTAGTCAAACCTAGTAGGCATGGTTATGCCTAGAGGCCAAACAAGGGGTTAATTCTAATTATAGATATAAGTGGAATTTATAGTAGATTGGAGCATGTATATGTGGGAATTATATGTGTGTATAAGCTTAGTTAATGCAAGAAAATCAAACAAGAAGGTCTCAAACACCAAAGGTTGCAGGTAGGCTACAAGACCAACATTAGGCCTAGTGTCCAAACAAGAGGCCACTCACACTTTGAACCTTATAAATAAATTTAAAAATATTATATCATGCTCATAGGATGGATAAAAATGTGTTAAATCCTTAACCTTGTAGATAAAACATTAGGAGATCCAATTTTGGCTTGAGAGCAACATTAGGCCCATTGAAATAGATGAAAGAGCTCAATAAGAAAAGTTTGGATACTCACATCTTTCATGAGGATGTCCATGGATACCAAAAGAATTAAAGGATGTTAAAAAATGTCTTGAAATATGAATTTTTGGAATTTTTTTGTAATTTACACATCAGATCTTTATGAACAAACCTTATGAGTGGAAACAAGCTTAAAACCCTTGCAAACCCTCAGTCAAGACTAGTTTGGAGAATTGGAGTTGGATAGATCATCTAATGGAATATTTTGACCATGTAACATATTTAACCTTATAGATGACTCTCTCAATATAATACTCATGATTTTTGGCTATATGGACCTATACAAATAAGTACAAAATAGGCTATTTTTTACCATTTTGTGTGTTTCTCAAGCTACAGGAGGAGTTTTAATATGAAATAAAGTTTAAAGGGAATATTATGACCTTTAATAACTAAATATGGTCATTTAATACCTTTAATAAAATTCTAAGAGTTTGAAAAATATCTCTCATTTTAGCCAGTCAAAACTAGCATAATGGACATGCTAGTGAGAAGGGTGTAAAACTTCAAGTGAGGTGATTTTAATGTATGCATAATGAATATAATGCCATGGAGAGTATTGAAAATTTTCATAAACTCCATTACACATATTTAATGGAAACTTGAAGCCAATTTAGAGGTCAAGTGTGCAGGGTGCATGGAGGAGTTTTTTGGACTGCAAATGATGATGGCTCCTTTCGAGATGATTCCAAAGGACCAGGCCTAAAAATAATGTGTGAAGATACATTTATGAAATACATCCCATTCATTCCAATAATCATACCTATCCCTAATCAGTTTTAGAATGTTCAAATAGGTCCAAATTATGAAGGCAATTTCTTGAGCCAAAACAAGGAGTTTTATGCCACTTTTTATGAAGTTTATGCCTTGAATTGACACTTGTGCTTATTGAACTTGCATGATTCATCTCATACCCTTTTATCATGCAAAAGTAACTGATTCTCTCAGCTTTAAAAGTGTTCTTGTGACCCTTGGACTTCTCTCTTCTCCTCTTTCTATCAAGTTCTATAAGAACTAGCAATTTTGGCGATTGTAACTTATGCTCCCCCTGAGTATGGCATAGACTTGATCATTTTCATATAATTTGATAGATAAGACTAATGATTTTTACCTCTTCATGACTTTTCATAAGTGTTTTTTACTTGGATGATGAATCTTGCTTAGTAAAGACTGTGGATTCCTTAGCATGTTGTCTTATTCTTTCCCCTTATTTGTGGTTAGAAAGGTTCTTCTTGTAGGGCATGTGAAGTGTTATATAAAATGTAAAATATTGAGTGAGTTAACCTTTTCATTAGTTCCATTCAAGGCCTCTTGTCTTGTCCTCCTAGCTTTGCACATTCATCCATAACCTCATAATGTAACATTGATGTAAGAAGATGCATATCGAAGGAGTGTATGTTTGGTTTATCTCTTGGTTTCATGTGTAACATGTTTTTGGTTGGAAGTCATTAATCTCGTTGAAGTATCACCTCCCTTAAAATAGTTTGATTTTAGTTAGCTCTCTCTCTTTTCACCTCCAAGTTTAGGTGTAGTTGTAATCTGAAGTGGTACATCAAGGGAACTAGCCCTATCTAGAGATTCACCTCATCCTTGGGCTACCCAAAAGCCTAGAGGGGTTTTCATTGTGAAACTTGGATGAGGAGAGCTTTAGAATCTCCTCAAAAGGTGAAAATCTAAGTGACAACAGTTATCTTTTAGTGACCATAGGTTATGGTGGTCCCCTATACTTACTACTTCTTCCATTCCCCTAGTGAATTACCTAGTACTAAAGATCTAAAATTATTCTAAAGAGGGATTCCGATTATTTGTGATTTGGTTACCTCCAAAGATCAGATTCTATGCCTTAAATTAAAAATCAAGTTTCAGTTAAATAATGTGGACTTACCTTTTATTCTTCACATTCAGAAATTGCTACCTGATGTTATGTTGCATAAATTTAACCTGTAGTGTCCTAGGGTTTGGTGGAAATATTGAAGGTGGAACTATGATACAGACTTCAAAAGCTACTCTACTAGGCTTATTTATCAGGTGATGAGTATGCTCTCTCTAGCTTTAGACAAGCTCAACAAGCATTGGGGCCTTCAGTGCTCTCGCAAGACTTGGTTTGCCCATTTGGATCGTGTGTGGCACCCTGGCTTGGAGCCCATGTTGGCTCATTTCTTATGGTGTTTAATTTACCAAGGACTCCCCCTAGGTGAGAGGTTGTTTCACCTCCACATTCCCCAACCCTTGTATCCATCTTGCAAGCATTCATAATCTTTAAACATCTATTTTGGTTTTGTTTGAATGCACAGTCTATTTGGTGTTGGATTCATTCTTTATTTCAAAATTATCACCCTAAGCTTTTCTATTGGTGATAGGTGCTCTTCGAGGATTTTTATTATTGGCCAGCCTCTATTTCCTTTCTTTGCAAATTATTCTATGCTATTATTCTCTTTCAGCTATGAAAGGCCAAAAACAATGTTATTTTTAATCATGATGCCTGTGGATTATCATAATGATTTGATTATTATTATTTCTTTGGTTTATTTGCATATTAAATCCTAAGTATTAAAGATGGATTTAGACCTATAGGAGCTCCTCGACCATTGGGGGAGCGCCCCTTGCACCACGAGTAGAGTTCCCCCTGATGGTCCACCCCACAATCTGCCACCTCTTCCTCCTAGAAGGCATCAAAGTAGAAGTCAGTTTAGAAGTAGGGGCTACTTTTCTCCTCGCCCTTCTAGAAGGGGTGACTGGAGTTCCCATGGGAAGCTTGATGTTGGTCCTTCATAGGATTCCTCTGCAAGCAATGTTGTTCCTACGCTGCCAACTGATGGTTGGCCTATCGCTATTCATTATGACTCCCTAGATGGTTGGAATGCTCCAGAGAATCCTGACATGTAACCGCCTACTTGGTCGACACTTCTCAAGGATGATCCTCAGCCTCGGCCTCGGCCTCTTGGGATGGCAGTTTGTACATAAATTTTTTATATATGATTATTTCTAATTGTTTGGGTTGTACCCTGACTACTAATTTTATTGTTTTGTAGCCAGATTTGTTCTCCAGCAAGAAGTTTGAACCATAATGTATCCGACTACTTTATTTTGAAAACTTTTATAATTATATTTTTTTGGTTAATATAATGTAAAACGTTCCAATAATAAAATTGTAAAAAAATGTCAGTAGGATATGACTACCTATAAATAAATTTTAATGTTTAACATTTATTTTTTATTTTTTTTAAAAAGCCAATATTCAAAGCTTTGGCATTGGAACCTACATAATTAGAAACCATTAGATCATAGAGATCCAAGCATGTTGAGTTTCACATTGCAAAAATCCCCATGCTCGCTCATAAAAGGAGCGACAATATCTTATCCATATTAACAAGTGTATCACTATTCACGACATGCATAAGAGGCGCTGCAAGAGAACAGACATAGCCACTGTTTAATTAGTCAGTCATGAAAGCTTATTTCTCATTCTTATGGAAACTATTATAACAAAAAAAAATGGATCACCTTGTCTCTACATTAGTTTTAAAAATTCAAATTTCTGAGTAATGAAAACTCTTCCATTTTAGAGTAGACTCCATAGTGACTTGATTTGGACGTAAGACCTCTTAAAATGTGATCCATATGACTAGGTTTTATTGACATATATTTCACACTTACTCCTCAAATGGGAACACATGAAATTCAAACCCCGCAGACTACAGTGAATTTTACTCTTAACGGTAACACATGAAATCCTTCATGCGTTGTCCTTTCTTATGTTCTCATGCATCTCTTATGCTAACACTGTGTTTTGACGATTTCTCTCCCACTCAACTTTTCCTCTTCCCTTTCCATTGAGTTAAAAGGGTTTATATAAAGTCGTTGGACCGGGATGGCAATATGGACTTGGATTTCAATTCAGTATATCAGCTTACCTATAAGAAAATTTGCATAATGAACTTGGATTTCAGAAGGGAAACTGGCATTGACAACACCTCTGATGTCTTCAAAAGTGGCATGTAAACATCAATCAAGATCTATTTTTATCAGCCTTAAAAATATAAACAGTGAGCAGATATAAATATGATTGACCTTGAGAGTGTTGAAAATTTCATGGCCATTGTGCACAGATTGTTTACTAGGTTTATAGCCTTTTGGGGGTTAATGCAGTGTCTTTACTTATTACAAAAGTTATAAATTTTCTAACATTAATAAACTATATGAAGGTATGTTATTTAAAATTAAGTTCGCAATAAAATGATTGTAGTTTGATTGGTGAGGATGATAGTTACTTATATTCACCCATCAAGATACAAACCTTCAGATATTTGACATAGAGAGTCAAAACAGTGAAGATCAAGATCATATCTTAAGTAATTTTGACGACATGGATGCCCCTTAATCGTAGCTACTTAACCAAAAGAACTCAATAATTTAGATGTATGCTTATTTAACATTGTAAATCTGTAATTCTAATACTTTAGAACAATTAAATTAGCACTCAATGACTCAGAATTTCCTGTCTTTTGTTTTAGCTACATTTATATTATTAAGAGTATGCTATTCAAACTAAATTGTCACTCAATGACACAGATTTTCATGCCTTTTTTCGCCACAATCCATGTCTTAATTTATTCTGTATTTTATATATTTTTAAACCATTTCTAACAAAATTTTCTGCATTTCTTATTAATAGTAATCAATTAACATTTATTCATGAAATAAAGTTATTTGATTACTAAAGATAATATTACCAGTTTTTCTTTAATTACTTAAGTGGACCAATATTTTAATATGCACAACATTGACACAATTAACTCTGGACACTTAATTCTAATGTTCTCTTCATGATTCTTAACTTTAAACGTAATACCAAAAAAAAAATTACAAAATATTCAGAACAGATTTTAGTTCTAATCTAACCCCTCCAAGGACTCGGGCATGGCGCCCACGTTAGTCCTCAAAAATACTATAATCTTTTACTTTACTTTAACATTTAATTAAACTGTGTAGTATTTAATCAATCAAATGCATTTATTTTACATCCATGGATATATTTAAGCTTTTTAATATTTAAAATATTATTTTCTGAATCATAACTATTTATTTAACTTATCGTTGGTGTCAAAGATTGAAATCCTCTTTGAGGCTTCCCGTGAATCAAGGCATACCAGCGAGGAAATATGTTGTTTTGGAATCGCTTTTTTACTGCCATTAATCTTGGGAGTACTTTGCTTTAGACACCATCTTTTAAAAAATAAAGGACGAAACAGCAAAGATTAAATACACATGTATATGCAGGAGGGTTCCCCACTCACAACCCCGTGGTATCTGTGCGTGTTAAACTATCCGGCTAACACAATTTATGCCAACAAATATATCTCGCTAATAGAAATAGAATTTATACCAGGATTCTGTACGAAAAGAACACAGAGGTCGCGGGTTCGAATCGCTTGGATTGCCAAGATGGGAAGATAGCCGGCAATTTTGGCTCCAAAGTCATAGTCCGGAGCATGCCTACAGGAAAAGAAGATGAATTGCAACATTCGTGTTCAATTTCCTGGTTTACAGCCGACGTTACACTTTTACAAAAGCGGTCATACATTTTTATTATTGTAAACTCTTCTTTGAATCTGTTATGAATGTACGCTTAAAATTTACTCTGTAAAAAGTTTTTTAAAATGTCAAATTCTTTGCCTAAAATATTCTCATTCGCAATTCTTCCTTGGCAAAACTTTTGGCGGTAAATTCTTTGTTTTTTTTCAGCTCACAATATTCGCATTGACGCTTTTGAATTGGAAAATTTTGCCAGAAACTCAACGGAAATGAAAATATTCACATTCGCTTTTAATTTTGGCAGAGTTAATTTGGTCGTAGTTTCTGGACTCTGTAATTTTGTGTTTAAAACATAGTAGATTGAATTGAATGGCAGCCGAGGAAATTGGTATCAATCTGTGGCTGTAGATACAGAAGAAAATATATTAATGTTAAACTTTTTTCCCTCCTTAAGACGCTCTGCAGCCCGATTGTCATAGCCGTCTAAAACAATGCCTGCATAATAATAAATATGCGATTCATTTTTAACCTTTATTATTGCATTTTGTTTCTTCTGAATTCATAATTTATTAGATTTAATCCTCTCCTCACTTTACTCTGCTTCGTGCACGGACCAGATTTTACCTGCCGCCATGAGTTTGTTTACTCATTGTTTGTGTATTTTCAATGTTTTATTATTCTTTCCTTTATTTGCTCGCGTAGCACTGGTGGTTTGCAGCGGCTTGAGAGTTAGGGAGTGTTTCCATACAGGGGTTTACCATATTTTTTCCTGAAAAATATGGAGTTATATACAAAAAAATTGTCCCAGGAAACATACTAAATTTGGTTAGTTGTTATAGTCCCCAAGGAAGACTATTAGAATCAATTAACTTTTATGTGTTATTATTACTTGATCCTTAACCAATCAGATCGTTCCATTTTCTATACATAAAAATATATAAAACTTTTAAGAAAGTAACGTGTAAGGGTTTTAATTAGTTGAATATTATATTATCATTCATTGTATGTTGATTGGGAGGAATTTTTTCATGTTATAAACAGCCTCATATGATTCAAGGCAAGCTCTAATGTCGTGGGCACCATTTGTTATTGCAACTTGACACAGGTGCTCATCGAATATTAAAGTAAAAATAAAAAACCACTTGTCACAGAATTAAGGAATAGTTATTGATGCTTTCAAATATTTAAATTATTATTTTTTTTGGTGGCACAGTGGGATTTGTTGATGCAGCAGCTGTGAGGCTGGCCTACTGTTCTCCATCTTTGTGATTTTGAAAATATATAATTATTTCGTTTTAATCGGCGGCCGACTCCTTCCACCACATCATTGCAATCTGGGCATTTACATTTTTGCATTGACTTTCCGTATTCCCCCACAACATAGAAATGGCCGTTTGGGCATTTGTACTAGTGCCCTCTTCCTCCCACCTCCCTCGTCAACACATCCACAAACTCCTTCAATTGTCGTCCACTCTCCAAGTTCCTTTTCAATTCCTCTATTTGTAGATGGTCAAGGTTTTTCTCTAGAATAACCTCACAAATTGCCAACCCTCTTTTGAAAGTATATCCCCAGAAATGGCAAACAGACGCCCATGACAATAGTGAATCAATTGCCAACTCGTTTTCTACCTTAATGCTTATGTCACTAGTGCTGCTGACATTTATATTATTAATGGTGGAAGCATATATCCAGATTAGTTCTCCAAGATTTTCTTGTATTAGAGCTTTATAGGAGCTGTGATCTACAATGAAGTAAAGATGCTCTATAGCGATCTTATAATATCTTAATCCACACAGAGCTCTAGCCATACCCAAATGGATTTCAAGATAACCCGGACTGCGCAGGAATGCTTCATTGAATTCTTGTATTGCTTGATCATAAGTTTTTTGCTTCAACAACTTATTTCCCTTCTTCACATTTTCAAATCCTAAAATTAGCTTTTTGACTTCTTCAATCTGTTGCAGCGTCACCGTCACAATGTTTGAGTACCGCGACGATTTTCTCACAGAGGATCTACATTCTGGACTGCAAACTATTTCACAAAGAATGTGTTTCTTAACTATCTTAAGAGTCAATTCTCAAACGGTAGAACAAAAAGAAAATGAATAGAGATGAAAAACTAAAGAAATTACAACTTACCACTGTTTTAGCTTGACAACAACTACACCGGCCTCTGCTTCAAGGATATCGTCATCCATACCCATCCATGTATCAAGGCCGGTAACTTCAAATACATACCAATAGTCTAAAAGTTGAACGAATCTATCCAAGGAATCATATTCCTCTAAAGTCATTTGCGTAATGAAATGTAGATTCTGAAACAACCCTTCAGATAATCATAACAATAGTAGAAAGAAGAAAAAAACAATTAACGCAGGAAAAAAAAAGGAGCAGAGCATATTTCTGTTTTTGCAGGCTTGAAAAACTGTCTTTATTAATGCACATATACAAAAGAATAACCAAATTGTTACACAAATTGCCGTAGCTAAAAATATACTGGAAAAAATTATAAACTAAGCATGCAGATTACATGCTTTATTCCTATGTTGGATTTGGCGGTGAAAACTAACCGTCTAAACTGCTTAACTAAAAGTGTGCTTGCATGGGTCAAAAGACCAACATGCAATACACAAACTAAAGGAATTCTAAAAAAACTAAATCTGTGCAAGATACTTAGTGGTGGTAGCACTAGATGTTCAACTAAAACTCCAACATCAGTGATCGACATACTCTCCCTTGATGCTGAGAGGGCTCACTATTTGATTTCTGAGTGTCAAAAATTGATCCTTTGCAACTACTTTCGTGAAGATATCTGCCCAATGTTCTTTAGTGTTGATGTATTTCAATTCTACTTCCTTCATCCGCACTAAATCTCGGATAAAATGATGCTTTAAATCAAAATGTTTTGTCTTGCTGTGATGGACTGGATTCTTGGCCAATTTAATAGTACTAATGTTATCACAAAAATTAACTATGGACTGAACTTGAATCTCTACAATTTCTTCAAGAAATTTTCTAAGCCATAATGCTTGTGTACCTGCGGAAGTGACTGCAACATACTCTGCTTCTGTAGAAGAAAGGACAACTATACTTTGCTTCTTTGAGCTCCAAGTAATCAAACCAGAACAAAAAAAAAAATCCTAGATGTTGACTTTTGGTCATCCAAACTACCTCCCCAATCAGAATTTACTAAAACTAACAAGATTGAACCTTTTAGAAGTGTAGTAATGAATACCAAAATCTAGAGTGCCTTTCACATACCTCAAAATTCTCTTCACTGCCTTCATATGTATTTCTGATGACTCTGTCATGTACCTTAAAATAAGTGAAACTGAATAAGCAATATCAGGGCTTGTGTGAGTTAGAAACATTAAGCTTCCGACAATACTTCTATAGGTTGTCTCATCAACTCTTTCAGCACCATCATCTCTACACAACACAACTCCATGAGCAACTGGAGTGGAGACTGGTTTACAATCAACCATATCAAGTTTCTTCAACATATCTTTAGCATACTTTGTTTGACAAATGAAAATTTTAATCTCCCTTTGATAAACCTCCATTCCTAAAAAATATTTCATGAGGCCTGAATCTTTCATCTCAAATTCATTCATCATGGAAACTTTGAATTCATCCTTCACCATAGAACTGCTATCCATATACAAAAAGTCATCAACATATAAACTTACAATTAGAATATCATTACCTTTTTATTTGTAGTAAAGGGTAGGTTCACTCTTACTTCTTTGAAAGCCATTCTCTTGAAAATATCCATCAATCCTAGCATACCATGCTCTTGGTGCTTGTTTGAGGCCATACAAAGCCTTCGTCAACTTGTAGACATGATTTTCTTTTCCTTGCACTTCAAAACCTTGTGGTTGTTTCACATATACTTCTTCTTCTAAGTACTCATTCAAAAAGGCACTTTTCACATCCATATGATGGATGCTCCAATTCTTTTGAGTTATTAATGAAATCAACACTCTAATGGTCTCTTGTCTTGCTACTGGTGCAAATGTTTCTTCATAATCAATGCCATACTTCTGTGAGAAGCCTTTAGCAACTAGTCTTGCCTTATGCCTTTCAACACTTCCATCACTGTTACACTTAGTCTTGTAGACCCATTTGGTGCCAATCTTCTTCTTGTCATGTGGAAGCTTTGTAAGCTCCCAAGTGTCATTCATGTAAATAGAATCCATCTCTTCTTGCATTGCTTTCATCCAAACCTCATTAGTATATGCATCTTCAAAACATGATGGTTCAAAATCAGCATTGGTAAGTAAAGCAAAATTCAGTGTCTCACCTCTTGGATTTTCTTCATGTGCTTGATTTCAACTTCTTTGATAAATGTCACTCAATCTTCTTACCTTCCTTGTAGAACTAGGACTTGAATTTGGACTTACACTTGGAATTGAACAACTAGATGAGGGGTTACTTGGTGGATTTGTAGCACTTAGAACAAAAATATTAGTGGGCTGCCCATGATCAATATCATCCATAATAACTTCATTTAAAATAGATTTTGACTTCTCCATATGGCCTTTTTGATGACCATAAACTCCCCCTTCATCAAAAATCACATCTCTTGACACAATAAGCTTATTAGTGAGAGGATTATATAACTTGTAAGCCTTACTTTCCTCACTAGGATATACATGACTCACTTTTGGGATCTAACTTTTGCCTTTTTTGATCAAGAACATGAACATAAGCTAAGCAACCAAAAACTTTGAAATAATTAACATTTGGTTTTTTCTCATACGAGGCTTCATACAGAGTCATCTTGTCAATTGCACTGGTGAGACTCTAATTGAGAATATATACTGTTGTAGCAACTGCATCTCCCAAAGAATAATTGTTTAATCCTTTTATTTGTAGCATGCTTCGTGCCATCTCCACCATTGTATGATTCTTCCTTTCAGCTACACCATTTTGTTGAGGTGTGTATGTAGTGGTGAGTTGTCTTCTAATGCCATGCATATCACACTAACATTGAAAGGATTTTGAATAAAATTCTCCTCCGTGATCAGTCCTTAGGCATTTGATTTTGCACCCTTTGTCATTTTCTACAAGGGCTCTAAACCTTTTGAATGTCTCAAGAGATTTACCTTTGGTCTTCAAAAAATAAACCCAACACTGTCATGAGTAATCATCAATAAAAGTAATGAAATATGATGACTTACCCAAACTTTTTGTCTGCATAGGACCAAAATGTCTGGATGAACTAACTAGAGTGGATAATGGGGCCTCCATGCATTGCCTTTTGGAAATTTCTCTCTTGCATGTTTTCCTTTAGCACATCCTTCAAAAACTTCCTTGTGATCTTCAACCTTAGGCAAACCAGAAACTAATGCTTTTGATGTTAGAATCTTCAAACTATGAAAATTTAAATGCCCATACCTGAGATGCTACAACCAACTGGTATCCTCATATGCCATATTGACAAGGTTCCTGTTATGTTCACCAAAATTCAATGGGAACATCCTATTCTTTGTCATAGGCACAACTGTTACCACCCTATTTCCTTGATTCTTATCATAAATTATACATTGTTGATTTTCAAATACAACTTTATAATTATTCTCATATAATTGTCCAACACTCAACAAATTATGCTTTAATTTTGGAGTATAATAAATGTCTTTAACACTCTTCATACCTTCTTTTGTATGGACTTCATTAGCTCCTTTTGTAGCAACCTCTAATGATTTGTCATTATCAAGCTTGATCTTGGATTTAAAACTTTCATCCATTGTAGAAAAAAGTTTTTCATTCCCTGACATGTGGTTAGAACATCTCGAATTTAAATACCAAACATCTTTAAAAATATTTTCAGCTTTGTCATAAGATAAAAATAAATTATCTAGAGGATTCTCATCACCTTCTTGAGCATAATGAACACTTTTATCATTATTACCTTCTTTTAATCTACACTCATAATTAAAGTGGCCATACCTGTTACAATGATAACATAGGATATTTCTTTTATCAAATCAACCTCTACCTCTTCCTCTAAAACCACCTCTTCCTCAAAAACCACCTCTGCCTCTATTTTTTCTCGAGTAATTCTAATTTTGACCTCTACTTTGGCCTTGATTACTTTTGATAATACTATCGACATCTTCATTCTTTGTGATTTGTAATTTGGAGGAAAATGCTTTTTCATCACTTTCTCCAAATGAATCTCGAGACATCAAAGATCCAACTAGATGATCAAATTGAAGGGTAGACAAATTCTTACTTTCTTCTATGATTATGGCAACACGGTTCCACCTTGGTGTGAGAGTCTTCAACACCTTTTTGATTACAACCTCATTGTTCACAATTTCACCAAGTGTAGACATCTTATTGACTACATCTTTTACTCTGACACAATAGGTACTCACACTTTCAACTTCTTGCATCTTCAAATTCTCAAATTCTCTCTTCAATGTTTGTAACTTGACAACTTTGACTTGATCACTACCTTGCTAAGCTTCTTTTAGAGTCTTCCAAGCATTCTCTGTTGTCTTTGCTCCTGCAATTCGCAAAAATAGGCTCTTATCTAGAGCTATTTGAATATGAAATAAGGTTTGAGCATTCTTCTTCTTAGCCTCCTTCTTAGCTGTTTTATCATTTGTTGTGAGGCCATTCCAATCATTTGGCTTTGCATAACCTGATTCAACAATCTCCCACAAATATTTTCCTATCAAAAAGTTATCATTTTGATACATCAATAATCATACTCATTTCTATCAAACTCTGGAATGGGCAAGGAGTTAGAATTTGACATGATAAATCTTTGACAAAATTCCAACTACTAAATCTTTAACCCAAAAGAAAATACCAGCACTGATACCAAATGTAAATTCTGAAACAACGCTTCAGATAATCATAACAATAATAGAAAGAAGAAAAAAATAATTAACTTAGAAAAAAAAAAGAAAAAAAGCAGAATATAATTATGTTTTTGCAGGGTTGAAAAACTGTCTTTATTAATGCATATATATAAAAGAATAACCAAGTTATCACACAAATTGTAATAGGTAAAAATATACTGGTAAAAAATATAAACTAAGCATGCAGATTACATGCTTTATTTCTACGCTAGATTTGGCGGTGAAAACTAACCGTCTAAACTGCTTAACAACATGCAACACACAATCTAAAGGAATTCTAAAAAAAACTAAATCTGTGCAAGATATTCAGCAGCGGTAGAACTGGATGTTCAACTAAAACTCCACAATCAGTTATCGACAATGACATCAACATGGTTAGGATGGCAGCTCTTGCAAAGCTTGGGACAAGGCTCCCCGAAAAGATCTATACGAGGACGCCCACAACTCAGAATTTCTTGGCATGGCTCGTCACATGGGGTTCTTTAGCAGGTTTAATGGCAAAAAAGATCACAAGTATAATGTTGGCGTTTCTATTCGCATTTTTCCATGCAAGGAATACATAGCGCACCATATATAGGACCACAATGGCTGTGCAAGCACTTTTTCTCACACGGATGCAAGCACGCCGGACATGTATTTGCTTTCCAGGGGCCTCTTGTGCAGTGGCAACGTCAATATTTTGACAGGAACTTGAGAGTCCCTTATAGTGCTATTCTGAATGACATTGTCTGCATTAGCTATGCAGTCCATCTGATGTTTGTATTTCCAGTGATAAACTCTTTCTTGCGCTTTAATCTTGATGTACTTATTTTTCCAGAAGCATGGCACCTTACTTCAGATATTCAAATTTTAATTTAATCACAACTGGGCTAGTTGGGATTGTTTTTGTGTGTGCAATATTCATACCTAGTATCTGGCTGTGCATTTCAATTCACGGGAGCTACTGCAATTGTACTCAAGTAATCGTTGAATGCGTTCTGACTTATTGACTGTTGTGTGTTTTATTGTGTGCTCATATAGAAATTTGGAAATTTTCTTGTATGATTGCTAACTCCTGACAATATTTTATTCCAGACTGCCTCTGGCTCTGCTCATGTATGTGTAAGATTTTTGTGATGATGTTTAATGAGCATAAATAAACTGATAATCAAACTGTAATGAGTGATCTCATAAATGCATTATGTATGATAAGTAAATGTGTACAACTGCGCACATTTGGCATGGACTTTCAAATGCTTTAAAGCAATTTGTAGTTGTAAAATATGCAACAGATACATTGTTTAGTTTCAGGGTTTATTGAAGCAGCAGAGATTTATTAACTTTGTTTGAATATATCTAGTCATGTACATATGATTTTTTGTTCTTACAATAGGTCTCTTTTCAACATACAATTTTGTGTTGCTTTATTTGTATTTGTAACTATTTTATAGTCTATTCATGTAGCAGTGATGTATTTACATAATTGTATTAATTATCTATATAGAGCTGATAATCTCGATTGTAGAGTAGTAATTAATTATAATATTCATCAAATTTCAAGTCAGAAGACTGTCTTTCAAGCTCAGATTGAGAAAATGAGAATCGATTTATTTTAATCTGAATAAAAAATTGTCTTATAACATCCACATCCTTACTACCATGATAATTACATGCAATTCTAATATAGTTTAATGAAATAACTTTGTTAGTTATAACCATTATTGTTGAGGTGCATGTAATTGACCAAAATTGGATTGCAGGGGCAAAATGCACCCAAAGACACACCCCAGTTATGTCAGGTGCAATTTAACTCACCCCAGTGACATTTCATGCAATTGACCTGTTTTGAATTGGTATCATCAAGATTTACATGTATTAACAAAGGACTATTAAGAGATATTTTGATTTGTATGTATCAACAAATAGTTCTTGAACAATTTGGATATTTCATATTATTTTTCAATTGATACATTTATATACAAAAACTAAATTCTATTTTTTAGATCACAGTTAAATTGGATATCAATGTGACACTGATTTGGAATATAACATCTCTATTGTGAGAGCCTAGAAAGGAAAAATTGTGATTTACCAAGTTTCATGATTGTCTTATATTTGAAGTTCCAACTTTCAAGTTCAATGTTTCAATTTTATTATTATAATTTATGATATTTTGAGGATCGACAACATACCTACCCCTGCACCATTATGGCCCTATGCACCCATGAAACTTTTGTTATGTCACAATGAAGCATTGTATATATGGATTTACCATTTGAGAATGTTTGGTGATAATAATTCATGTTAGCATTTCCATGAGGCACATGGAGCTTGTTAGCTTGACCATGTTTTTATATGAAACAAAGTTTTAAGAAGCTTAAAGTTACATATTTATATATAGTTTTGATTTTACTATTGTTTCCAATAATCATGACTTACATCTAAACAAATTTAATTCTATTTTGAACCCTACATGGACTTGGCACAACAAATTCTATGTATTCATTTATTCTTCACATTTCCTTTTATGATGAATCCTATACATGATGTCATAAAGGGAATATTTAATGGAGCCCAACATTCCATTCTCTTAAGGTCTTTGTCTTTGATTTTTACTACATTAGTTGCTTTGTTTGTGCTCAATTTTGTAGATTTTTTTGGTTACCTTAACATCCAATTGTGTGTAGTTATTAAATTGCATACATAGAGCAAGGCAATGTATATATTATTATTTTTATATATTGATGCACATGATTTCATCCATTTTTTTTGTTGTGTTTTTACTTTATGGTTGAGAGGTGCTAGTTCAAGGCTTTAGCAACAATGAACACCCCCACCCAAATTATTTTCCTTGCAAATAAGGAGACTAATGGTACATATAGAGGATTCCTAGCCATATTATATCAAGTAATCATTTGATCTCCACAAGGCTTTTAGATTTTGTACAACTCACTAATAATATTTCCTCAATTGGATCTCCTTTTCTACTTGTTGCAATGATTGGTTTTCAAGAATGCCAATAACATATTCAAATAAAATTCATGTCTATCAATAGATTAGACCACCAAAAGTCTAACTAGAAAACAATTTTGTTTTGTGTGATCTACTGTTGTAATAAACCACATATGAGTTATGTTTAGCTAACATTTTTTGGGATCCGTTGTTGCAGTAAACCACATATGAACTACGTTTGACTAACCTTTTTTTGCATTCTAAGGTAAAAAACATCACATTAAACCCTAAAATCATGACATATGTGTTATATCTACCCCGCAGGGACTTGGCGTATCGTGCCCTTATTTTTAAGGTCTCCTTAAATAAATTTATAAATTAATTAATTTTTAAAAATTCTTCCACAAAAATCTTTTTACTTGGCATAAAATTTTCTATTTTTTTAAAGCGAGTGCTACAATTCTATAGTTGTCCCTCTTTAGCAGGTATAAAAAATCTCCTCCCAAAAATGTAAAGATTGTTTTTATTTCTGTAGCAAATTTAAAACCTTATAAGAAGACAACTTGTGCATAAAAAATAAAAATCGCATGATCTAGGGATCAAAAGGAGACCCAATGGACAACCTACTTAAATTTATTTAACTGAGTTATATGTGGAAGAAAATTCAAATAGAGTTACTGAATTACAAAACATGCGATGGAGTCTAAGGAAAAAAATGTGAATATAACCATTACACATTTAACATAGGAGATTGGCATAATGGTGTCACTTATATTCAATAGAAAGTATAAGTAAATGTACATATACCTACAATGCACAATAAATCAAGGAGTAAAAGTCATTGTGATCATAAATGGGTAAACATTCTAACTAATTCATATAGATTATGATGTCATCAAACAAAACAGGGAAATCAGGTTCCCATGATTAGAGAGTGATAAACATTCTAACTAGTGTACCTAGTCTAGGAAGGATCATCTGATACAAGATGTTTGATGCATACAAGTATTTAGGATTTTTTAGACATGGTCAATTTTGAATGAGGATAATGTTCACTCACTTGGTCATTGTGTGAGTCTCCTATATGTCTCTTACTATGTTCGATGTCTTATAATATATATCATTACAAGGATGTAGTCACAAAAGTATACAGTTATAAGAATGATTTATCTTCTACTCATGTGAAAGGTTAACTTCCTTGTAGCACATCTACACTTCCATCAATGTTGTGTTCATGAAAGAATCCCTCACATTGATTGGACCTAGGGAATGACACCTAACATGCCACACAATATAAGATTTTTGGTACATGGATGTTGGGTCATGCATAGAGCTAGACTAATGTGTGGTATGTTTCAAGGTGTTGTGGAATCTTGCAGGTGTACTGCATGTCTGTATGTTTGGTGAGATATGCTACAAAGGTGTTAATTCAAATGTAATATTGTAGTGTTGTGTGGTGTTTATCTTGACATTGAGGAAGCACACAAGGATTTCAAAGAGGTTGTATGAATGTCATACATTACCACAATTATTTGACTTACTATTTTGGAAGCACACAAGAGTCTAGAGAGTTTATACATGGGATGCAAAGGTATGTATGTTTTAATAACATGCATGTAATTATGCAATGTGCAAAATCTTTCTTTAGTGCCTTACATCAGCTTGGGATGAGTTAGATAAGCTGAACAATACACATCTTTTAGAATAAGTCAATTTGCATAGCACCACCTAAATTTTCTAGGTATACTTTGATTACGGACCATACTATCTTTTTGAAAATTGTATCCCATCATCTATAGGTTCACATATATAAATTTATGTGGAGAGGAGTTATGGGCCCCACAAACACTCTAAAGTCCTCTGAAACTGAACTACAAGGTTTGTAGTGATAAATTGTAAGAATTATGTAGTAACACAAAAGATGCATAGGATCTTGTGCTTTAACATGTGGGTGTTTAAATTGATGTAGAAGATATTTATGTTATCACAAAGATAGATGACCCACAACCAATAGAATGACTATTTCTTCCATAGATAATACAAATATGAAGATCTCGACACTTCTTATTTGTATAACTTCAATGATGACAATGGCTATAAGTAACTATAGAGTATAATTTTTGTCTCTAATGAGAATGTCTTCACATTTGGTATAGTTGAGATATGTGATGTTGTTTTCACTAGTGGTGTAGAGATTTACATTAAGTCATTTGCCTTGGTTGGTATCATTATTTTTGCACATGGTTATTCTGCTCTAAAGTTCTATGTGTGCTTGATGTTGCTTCTGTGAAAAGCACTATCAAGAACCATGCACATGGTTATTGTGTGCAACATTATTGGGGTGCATGTCTATCTTATTCAACTTTGGGAGAGGTGTGTTGGGTTCATGCATGACTTAGTCTAAGTTGCAATGGTGCAAGTTTATGTTGAATATCTTATATACATTGAATAATAATTTATGTGTGGAGCATAGTAGAGATGCCTACATGGATTTTTCATATTTATCAAAGATTTGTTGGCATGAGGAACCTAGTGCATAAGTGAAAACACTTGAGTTATCTTTCAAAGAGCTTGATGTGGAAGCATCATTACACATGAATGCGATGAAAAGTGTATGAAACCTTTTGTACTTGTCTTGAAAGTTTAGTGTAACTAAGACCCATATTGCATGGTCTCATCTCCATCTAGAAGGGATTGATGGTCCCTTGAGTATCTTTTCCTAGAACTTGGCATTCATAACACATTTGATTCAGTAGATTAGAACTAATTTTCTTAGTATGTTTCTCAAAACTGTCAAACAAGATTGCTAATGAATCAGACTACAGTGAATGATAATGACTTGCAAAATTTTTATCTATCACATTCTTTGCATCACATTGATGATTGGCCATAGTGGTAGAATCAACTAGATAGTTAGGTACTTTAAAATCTGTGTACTTGGCATTAGGTTGCTCATGTTATTTCCTATTGGTAGAGAGATCTTGTTATAGATTCTATATGATAAGAAAGCATATATCCTCAGATTGAACATGGTTATGGTAAAAAACTCAGCCAAATTAATGTTTTGTATGATAATATCTATTATCTTCTCCATAAAAATATTTAAGACTTACTCTTAGTATGGGAGAGCATCTTACAATTGTTCATTCAGGGGTTTGAGTTATCAAATCTCATCAAGCAAGTGTGTGTTTTCTTCCAAAGACATTGAAAGATACACTTCCAATTGTGAGTTTTTCACTCTATTTCTCACTTTTACCATGATTTCAACAAAGAAGAAAAGGAACATGCATATGAACACTAGTTATTTGGATTAACATAAACAACTAAAGATAGGAAGTTATGGTAGACTCTGATCTAATACCAATGATTTAGGGCCTAAGAAGAGCCCTAGTGCATAACCTACTTAAACATATTTAAAATAGTTATATGCAAAAGTGAATTCAAATAGAGTTGCAGAATTATAGAACATGTAATAGAGTCTAAGAAAAATATGTGTAAATAACCATTACACATTCAACATAAGAGTTTGGAATGATGGTGTCACTTCTATAAAATATAAATAATAGATAAATCTACATATGTGTACAATACACAAAAAAAAAATAATTTAAGTTATTGTGATAAAAAAGGGATAAACATCCTGACTGATTTTTCCAGATAGTGGTGTCATGAGACAAAGTGAGAAAAGCATTTTACCGTGATTAGAGAGGGATAACCATTCTAACTAAATTACCTAGTCTAGGAATGGATCATCTGATATGATATGTTTAAGGCATGCAAGTATCCATGATGTTGTAGATATCACTGATTAGGAAAGAGGATAATGGTCATTCACTTAGTCATTGTGTGAGTCTCCTATGTATATCTCAAAATGTTTAATTTCTTAAATTATATCATTAAAAGGAAGTAGTTATAATATATGGTTAAAAAAGTAGATAGTTGAAAAAATGGTTCATATTCTACTCATGTGAGGATTTGAATTCCTTAAGGTGTGATAGTACACTTCCATCAGTGTTGTGTTACTAACAAGATCCATGACATCGTATAGACTTGGTGAATTTTAACTATCATGCCATGTGATAGAAGAGTTTTGGTACATGGATGATGAGTCATGTGTTGAGATAGACTATTGTGCAATATGTTACAAGGTGCAATGGAAGCACACAAGGGTACCACATGTCTGTATGCTTTGTGTGATATGTTGTAAAGGTGTTAAGTCATGCACACGATTATAATGTTTCATGGTATTTGTATTTACATTGCACAATTATATAAGGATACCATAGAGTATATACAAATGCCTCACATTACCATGATGATTCATATTGGTATTTTAGAATCACAAAAAAATGTAGAGAGTCTCTAAAAGTGTCACAAAGGTATACAAGTCACATGAGCATGGATGGAATTTTAAGATGTGCATAATATTTCCTTATTTCTTTGTGTCATATTCAGATGAGCTAGGCAAGCGAAATAATACAAAAAGAGATACCTCATATTTTAAAGTAAGCCAGTTAATCATGCATAAGGATCAATTACAGGAACAAGATCAAGAACATAAAGAGGACACAGTATTGGATGACATTGTAGATGGAAAATTATCTGAGGATTTAGTTTAGGAACCTCCTACACAAGGACCCCAAACTCCTATGGTAAGAATATCTTCTAGGGTAAGAAGAGCACCTAATATTTTTTTTCCTTCTTTGAATTATTTATTACTCACTGACAATGGAGAGTTAGAGTTTTATGAGGAAGCAATGCAGGTAGACGCCAAGTTCAGATGGGAACAAGCCATGGATGAAGAGCATAGATCTCTCATGGAGAACCAAATGTGGAATTTGGTTAGGATACCTAAGGGAAAGAGTGCATTACCGAACAAGTGGATCTTTAGAATCAAAGAAGAGGATGAAGGGAGAAAATGGTATAAGGCCAAGATGGTGGTCAAGGATTTTTCACAAAAAAATAGGTACTAATTTTGATGAGATTTTCTCTCTTGTTGTAAAAATGACTTCTATTAGGATTGTTCTTGGTTTAGTTGCAATTGAGGATGTGCACTTAGAACAGTTAGATGTGAAAATTTCTTTTCTTCATGGTGATTTGGATGAAGAGTTGTATATGAAGTAGCCACAGGGTTATGAGGTCAAAAGGTAGGAGAACTATGTGTGTAGACTAAATAAGAGCTTGTATGCCATGAAACAAGCTCCACGATAATGGTACAAGAAATTTGATTGTTTTATGTTGGAACAAGAATATCAAAGGTGTCATTCTGACCATTGCATGCACATCAAACATACTGATGGTTCCTTTATTATATTATGCTTGTATGCTGATGACATGTTAGTTTCAGGAAAGAACATACAACATATTCATATTCTCAAGAAACATCTTAGTGACTCTTTTTATATGAAGGATTTGGGTGTTGCAAAACAAATCCTTTGGATGAAGATTTCATGATAGGGAGGAGAGGAAGTTGATCTTATTTCAATTAGAGTATGCGAAGATAGTCTTGGAAAGGTTTAGCATGTTGGATGGTAAATCTATTGGTACTCCTTCGGTAGGCCACTTTAGATTATCAAAGGAGTAATGTCTCAAGATGGAAGATAAAAAGCTTAAGATGTCCAAGGTACCTTACTCATTGGCAGTTGGTAGCTTGATGTATGCCATGGTTTTTACTAGGCCAGATATTTCCCAAGTAGTGGGAGTTATGATCAGGTATATGAGTGATCCAAGTTATGAGCATTGGCAAGCAGTGAAATAGATTATTCGATATTTGAGAGGAACTATTGATTTTGCATTATGTTATGCTAGATCAGATACCACTTTTTATGTTTATGTGGACTCGAATATGGTAGGGGATATTGATAGTAAGAGAAGTATGACATGATATATATTTACTATTGGAGATGCAGTAGTTAGTTGGATTTCTAGGATACAAAAGGTTGTGGCTTTGTTAACCACAAAGGTAGAGTATGTTTCTACCATGGAGGCTATCAAGGAGATGATTTGGTTAGAGGAGTTGTTTTGAGAGTTGGGGCATGATCAAGAAGTTGGAAGACTACACAATGATAGTTAGAGTGCTATTCATTTGGCAAAGAACTCTGCTTTCCACTCGAGGATGAAACACATTCAGTCATGCTATCACTTTATTAGGATAGCTTTGGAGGAGAACTTGGCGAAGCTAGAGAAGATTCATACTAGCCAGAATCCTACAGACATGATGAGCAAGGTGGTCACATTGGACAAGTTGAGACTATGTTCAGATTTGGTATGCCTTAGGAGTCATGGAGAAGTGATAGATTCTTTTTAGGAGAAATGGTATCCAAGTGGGAGATTATTGAGTGTGAATCCCTTTGGGGCTATCACATGATCATAGAAATAAATTTTTGGGGCTTAAAGAGTTCCAAGGATGTGGGGGGCATAATTTTTATGTTTTCCACATGTGAGTGGAATATTCCTTGTATTCCTAATTTCTATGTATTCCACATATTTCATGGAGTTAGTTGTTAGATGTCTTTTCCCATGTTGACTTCCTTGTTTTGAAGAAGCTAGTTGTTTTATGGAAAAGGAAACTCCTTCCTTGTTGAGTGGAGTTGGTTGTGATCACATGTTCATGGGAAAATGTACCCTTAGAAGGTGGAGAAGATGAATATGGAAAATTTCTCCTTAGGAGAGCTTTTAGATAGGCTTGATGAGGTGGAAAAGGGTTGTCACATGTTGGATAATGCTTATTTTGGATAAGCATTGCACATTTGCTCCTCTTTTTATGGATTTTATTCATTTTCTTATATATACAGGGTGTGGTGTGGCCTTTAGAGGTTGATGGTTTATTTGCAGGGTGTGGATTTGAGGATTAAAGTCAAAGTGAAGGTATTTAGCAAAGTGTAGGTGTTCATTACAGGGTGTGGTTTAGCAACTTGTGATATACAACATTGTGCAAGTGCAGGTGAAAGTGTAGTTTTTTGTGCAACACTTTCTATAGGAGATTTTTCTATTTCTGTGAGAGTTCATTGTAATTTTGTTTTAGATTACCGATTTATTTGAGAACTTTTATTGTGGATGTAGCCCAAATTGGGTGAACCACATTAGATTTACTTTATCAGTATTATTATTATCTTGCTTTCATTTATGCTTTCATATTAATGGTGAATTAAGGAATGTTTCCATGATGCTTTTTATTGTATAGATTTATATCTGGTTTATGGTAATAGTAGATCTGGATTTAGAAGTGTTTTATTCTTAATACATGGTGCAACCTAACTTTTATGGATACCATAACACCTTTTTGTAAAGATCATCATGTCATATAGAGGTTCACATAGATAAATATATGTGTAGAGGCATGTTAGTCCCCACAAACATTCTAAATCCCTCTAAAACTACCCTACAATGTTTGTGGTGCTAAACTGTAAGAGTTGTGAGGTAATGCAAAAGATGTGTAAGATCTTGCACTTTGGCATATGGGTGATAAATTTGATGTAAAGGCTATTAAATTGAGTATGAGGATATATGATCCACATCTTACAATTGTGGTAATAAATGGTGTATTATATCATCCTAGATCACTAGAGTCCCTTCCATGAATCTTCACTCTTAAGTTATATTTTAACGAATTTGAAGTGATTTTTCATCTATACTTTTCAATAAGTTTCTGATAATTTGATGTTTATTAAGGGTTAACTTTAAATAAACTTTGTTAAAATTTCACATATGAAATTTACATTTACATTTTCTTACCTTAACCTCACTTTCCATTCACGGGTAGATTTGGAGTGCAAAAGGTTATGCACACTTAGCTAAGTTTCTTAACTCCAACAAAAATATATTGTTTAAAATATATGTGTTACTTTTATGGATATAAATATTTTGGTTAAGTATCATCTCAATGGAATCAAATGATATATTCTACCTCGTGTAATAAAATATAATTAACATTATCTTTATCATTATTTATTATGAAATAGTAGGATCACTACACATGTACAACAATAGTTAAGCATGCAAAGTTTAAACTTTTAAATCACCGATAACCATTAAAATTTGAAATTTATAGACTACTAATAAATATTATTAACTTCTTGCAAAGCCATGCATAAGTTGGTCTCCTTGAATATAATAACTTATTTTATAATGATTATATAAATATAATATTTTAATTAACATAAATATTCAAATTCATGATATGAATTCATATATCATCCATCATAGAATGATCACATAACATAATGTATAATTTTATAAATGTTAAATTTTAACATTAATTTAAAGCTTTTTTTCAATGAATCCTGGCAAGATTTTATTTACTTTGAAAATATTATCTTAAATTTATTCTCACGTGTTTTGGACATGAGATTTTCCATTTTTTTTTTCAATTAATAATAATTTCAAGCATTTTGTCGTGGCATAGTTCTCTTCATACTTGCACCTCATATTAATAATTGCTTTTATTATTGTATCAATGCTCATTGCAAATCTACTTTATAACAATATTGTAATGAATTAGATTTATTAAAAGGGAATTCTAACCATATCCTCCTCCAGTATGTAATCTTTAAAAAAGCTGTATCTTCCTACCACAATTTGGAAAGAATCAAAGGAAAAATAACCACCTCACCAAAACAAGAATACTACCCCGTATGGACTTTGGCATTACATGCCCAGTTTGTGGAGCGAATGGATTTAAATGACACATTATTTGGTAGTGGGTTCTTGTTATGTATTGAGTTGATAAATTTTAATGCTAGACCATTTGGCTTGACTTCTTATATATCTCAATATTTACATTACTTTTATATAATTGAAGTTGACCCCACACCCTGGCCCGATGATATGGTTCTTGAAAATATAAGATATGATAAAATAAAAAATAAATATAGAAAGGCTTGGGATGAAGTTAAGGGCCATTTGTGTCCCTATCTTTCTTCAATATATTAGTTATTGCTTTTAGAGCGGCAAAGTATAATAGTGTAAGCACCTAATTTGGATAAGGGGTAGTTATTAATTATAAAATTTAATTGTGTTTATCGTCTATCGATTCATATAAGGTTTTATTGGTATATTTTTCTGTATTTTTTAAATTTTCTTCTTTTCAAACATTTAAATATGTTTAATCTTAAAATGTAGATATAAGATGATGTTATCATTAATCCTAGATTTTTATTAAATAAGTATATAGAAATGAAATGACACAAGGGTGATAATCAAATCTATAATATGACAATTAGATGTTAAATTTAGATATAAGCATACACTAGATTTATTATGTCAAAATAGTGTAAATATTGAAAGTATAACTATGCTAAATATCTAAATGATAAAGAATTGATATAATTATCTTGATATGATGCTAATGCAAATTTGGATCCAGAACAGGCAGAAAGCATGATGGAAGAAGATTCTAGAACAGTGATCAGATTTTGGATCTGACACTTCTGGTGCTTGAGACACTAATTGCATCTTAGGATGGTTGCATTGATGCTACTATCTAGGTTTGACTCAAGTGTCTTGTATATAATACCTATTGAAAAATGATATGACCACTTAGATGCTTCTAGGTATTACTTCATCTTTGCTCTACTGCATTCAGATATGGGTCATGGACTATCACTCTTTGTGAAATGGTAAAGCCCTAGTTTTCATCTTCATAGTGACCTTGAGGGAAAATGTATTAGTGGGCACATGGTATCGAGATGACACTAAAAACCCCATTATCACAAGGTGCTACCTACATAGACCATAATCTAGAAGAGAGCATAAGACTCATGTAGTTCTCCCTTATGTCTTGGCTTATGTGTCAATCATATAATATGTGCAAGATAAGTACAATAGTGACCTAGCTTGTAACTTGACAAATCAAGCTCTTGGGCTGCTCCTTTAGTACTTCAGACCTGTAGGTGTGTTGTACCTATGACTGATGTGGAAATAGTGAAGCTTTGCTCAATTGAATTCTTTTTGAATGCTCCTTGGTAAGAATACTTAGTATTGTTCCCATGTTGCTCGGTGATTAATGAATGAGGGTTGACTTTGTATTTATATCAATCCCTTTAGAATAATAACTCACATGAAAGTACTTAATATGACCATTATGATACATTTCATTTATAATTTGGATGAATTTAAGGCACTGGACACTTGCATTGGGTCAAGATACTAACATCAATGCTAATGTCTATCTTGAACATTAGTGTCTAGGGATCAAGAGAGAAAGTATAGGCTCAAAACTTACAAAGGTGGATGATAAGTGCATTTTAAGAATTCTATGGAAGATAGAAGACCTAGGTCATCAACATAAGATTGGTTAGACTAAGATATATAGGCCAAGAGACACAAAATAGAGCAGATGTGAGACTTATAGAAGTGGGAAAGGTATAGAACTAAGAGGAATAAGCAAGGTATGAGTTTTCCAAGTGTAAAAAATTGAGGTGTTATATAATCATAAAATAGTGTCTAAATCCCCTCCCCCCTTTAATCTAGTAATAAAATTTCTAGTTTAAAGGAAAAGAATGTATACTTGGGTGTGTGTGCTACCTTGTCTTTGTATGTTCCCAACTTGAGTGTTTTTCTAGTGACTGATTTGCAACCATGAACATGTTACAATATTAAATTAATGTATATAATATGAGATTAAAATTACTTGAAATAGATTTAAATTAAAGTAGCAAGGTTTAGGAGTATGCATGTGTGTCAATGTAATCACCTTGCCTATTGGAAAGTTGTTTTGAAAAATATGTATCGTTATAAGGCTCTGAAACTAAGATTAAGACAAATATAGATAAATCTTGAAAGTGCATATATCCAAATAGAGAGAGAGAGAGAGAGAGAGAGAGAGAGAGAGAGAGAGAGAGAGAGAGAGAGAGAGAGAGAGAGAGAGAGAGAGAGAGAGAGAGAGAGAGGCATTATCCCCCAACTTTAGAGCAAAAGTGAGTTATCATCTAGCAGTTGAGATTGGCTCAACCGTACAACCTAATGATACTTATAACCTAGTGAGGTTGGATGATACAATCAAGTCAAACCTAAAAACTTAGAAAGATACTTGATTTGATCACCTCAACCATACCAAAAATTAAACCAACTACTACAGTATATTTGCTCAATAGAGTCTATAAAAATTTGTGGGGTATCAATACGAAAAGTGTGTGATATGATAATAGTATATTAAAGAGTTTTGAAATATAAAATTGATTTGGATTTTGTAATATTAGGAACATGTTTCATAGCATATTCACCTTATATATGTCTCATGCTAAAACTATGTATAAAATAGTATCAATGTATATAATTTTCTTACAACTATGAATCTAAATCATGTAACTATGTGCTTTGGCCAATTCAGAAAACTATCTAAGTGTGGAGAGCATGATTACAAAGCTTGACCCCACTATATATGGAGAGATCTAAAAAATTGATATAAGTAACAATGTGGAGGACATGTTTCCAAAACATACCCCCAATGTAATTTGGAGATGTTGAATACTAAATAGGGGTGGAGAACATACTTCCAAAGCATGCCCTCATTGAGTCTAGAAACTATGAATGTATGTAATCCATTACCATATGACATGTCCCTGCTAGATCTAAAAAATAATATAAGTACCATATACTAAATGAGTGTGGATAACATATTTCCAAAGAATGACCCCACTGAATCTAGGAATTGATATACCCCATTGAATCTAAGAATTGATATAAGTACCATACACTGAATGAGTATGGAGAACATGCTTCCAAAGCATGCCCCCACTGAATATGTAAACTGTGCCAAGTGTGGAGAACATGCCTCTATAATATGTCCCCACTAATATTCCCCCTCCTTTAAGGTGAGGAAAAGATAGGAACTGGTAGTTACCTCACCTCAAAACATTAAGACAACTTTATAATCTATGAATGTAACC
This sequence comes from Torreya grandis, assembly GCA_037957365.1. Classification (NCBI taxonomy): domain Eukaryota; kingdom Viridiplantae; phylum Streptophyta; class Pinopsida; order Cupressales; family Taxaceae; genus Torreya; species Torreya grandis. Next base: position 601,215 of record JARHVA010004292.1, on the reverse strand, counting down.
ACGTAGCATAAAGAAATAAAATGCTTAGGTAGATATAGAATTAAAGCACATATATCTAATGTGATTACATGTACACCTAAGATGCATGTTAAAGATCATGGAAACATATAAATAGTAATAGTACAATCTCAACAAGCAAAAAAGAACTCACACAAGATCACTCAAAAGTAAGTCAAAAGGCAATGGTCCTAGGAGATCACAAATAAGGGGCATGTTCAAATGCCATAGAATTGAAGGGACATGGCTTATTCGAATGTCGATAAAGGTAAGGATGGCATATTCAAATTTATATACAATAAACCATGACATATAAAAATGTCAAAGAAAGTAGGCATAGCCACAGGGGCCACAAGAAAAGTAGCATATTCAAATTCTCAAACAAGGAAGATAATAACAAGGCAAGACACTCAAGGAAGTGCATAAAGGAAATACTAAGAAACTAGCATATCAAGTACCCTGTGTAAGATATAATCATGGATAAATGCATGTGTGAGTACATATGTAAGCTCAAACATGATAATGTAGAGTGATCATTGAATCATATAACCTGTGTATACCAAGATCAAAGAAGTAGATGCCCCCAATGTCTATGTGATATGAGCAAAGGGAAAGCCCAACATCCAAAATAGGAATAGATCATGTATGTGTGTATGCATGTATAACACTCAAATAGAAGTGTAACACACATATATGTAGGAGTAACTAAATATGCCATACATCAACATGGAACTAACACATAGGTGCCAAGGATTTAATAACACATGCAAGTGCTGATAATGTTTTTATATTTTTGAATGTTTTTTATTTTTTTTGGTATTTTTAGATTTTTTTGGAATTTTTGCACTAGTTTCAGTCTAGTATATCTTCATCATCAAAAGGTGTAGGGATGTTTGGAAAGTGATTTAAAACTTTATTTATATTGATGCAGTGGAAACACTTCAATGTTTCTATGTAATGGTTTACCTGAAGCCAATGGTTAAACTAAATAATCATGTCCATCATGATGTATGCAAATATTTGTACCCATATTATGAAAGTTTACACACATGTTTATAGTATCTAGCTTATCATTCCACTCAGTTAACCAATTTTGTCCAAACTTTTGTTTTAAATGTGGTTTGTGTGTCAATATCCATATAGTTTAAGCTTTGGCATGTGGGCCACAAAAAATGGGTAACTGAATGTATCCTTGATATTTGGGACCTAAGGTAGCATATATTAGTTCATTTTTAGTATGTCTGAATCATGCAAAAAAATTAATCCCACAAGTTATATCCTAATTATTTAGATCAAACTTGATATGGTGGCAATATACCACATCAATATTAGCAATAATAATTAAATCAACATACTTTTGTCATTTTGAGGTGTATTTATCTTCTAAAAGATACGCAATTTTTTTTCTTTTGCCTATTATGGACACATTGTGTATGCATCCTTCACTCTTATATTTTTGGATTAGATTTTTCAATGTTGCACATTGATTAGTAGTATGGCCAATGATTTGATGGTAATTAAATTATGGTACTCCTTTTATGGGTAGTGGTCTACTAACTAATTTGTATTTGGTAGAAGGTAAACAAATCATTCTATATTCAAGTAAAAAATATAATATAATATCAATGGTATCATGTTCCATTGTCATCTGTAGCATTTGTGGTAAAGCCTTTTGAGAAGACTCCACATTATTCACATGTTATAATTGCATTTGGCCCTTATAAGGTTGACTTAATGCTTTTAAACAAGAGGGATGTATATAATAACAAACATTTACATGCTTGTCTATTATTTTTGTTTTGTCCTTATCTGGTCTTCACTCTATATTTTTTGCAAGTGGGCTTAGTTTATATGTACCATGATCCTTAGGTTCAAATAGGTTATGTGATAGGTGCTCTAGTGGGTCCAATTGTAAATTTTGCATTTTCTCATATGTTATATCATAAGTTGTATCATCGTCACTATCATAATAATCTGAGATGTGGACATATTTTTTATTAGTATTGACCAATAAAGGAATTTCAAATGTTAGAGGCTCTCTTTTTTGTACTGACACTTTTGGTGATGGTTTTTTCTCTTTATTTCCATCTATATACATTCCAAGATGTTGTCCCTTATTTTTATTTTGAGACAAAGGAGTCATTATAATTGACTCACCTATTTCATACATGTGAAAATACTCAAGAGGGATGGATTTTTGAGGTGACACCACTCTAGGATTGCCCTTAGTTTCATAATGTATCATTTTGCAAAATTTAAAGGGATCGTCATCGATAGGCATGGATAATAAGGTCCCCTTATTTATGAATTTTACACATCGGTGAAGTGTAGATGGGACAACTTCCATTTACTGTATCCAAGTTTTAACCAAAAGTGAATTATAATTTAAGGATTGAGAAATGACCTTAAAAATAGTTGGAATTAGTTTTGGTCCTAGGGACACATTCAATGTAATTTGTCCAACTGGAGGGCTATGTGAATTTCCAAACCCTTTTATGTGCATAATTGTGTTTTGAATAAGGTATTTGTTAATACTAATGGTGGTTAGGAGTTGCATGATACAAATGTTTAGGCCCGATCCATTATCAAGGGGCATTCTTTTGATACCTTTACTTTTGTCACTTATATGAACAAAGGCAACTTTTGGTCAACAATAGTTTTGGATGGTAAATCTATTAGATCAAAGGCAATGAGTTTGGAATTGTTCTTGATATCTTTTATGATATCCACAAAATAAATAGGCTCAATATTATTTAGAACTTGTGTTTTACATAATGCTTTGTATAAGATATCCTTATAAATAGTAGATTACTTTAGGAGTTCAAGTATTGAAATCTTAACATGTGTATTTTTCAATTTGTTGACAATGGCATATCCCTTAGATTTTATTACAAGCTTATGTTTAGGTGGCACTTGTTTTATATTAATAGGTTTCAGAGTGGGTTGAGAAATTTTATATTTTTGAGTAGTAACATCATGGACCACATAATCCAATATAAGTCATGGGCAAATGATGGGTGAGGGATTGTAGTTGTCATTCAAATAAGACCTAGGTAGGACAAATGGTTGAGAGCATGCATGCTGGTATCTATATTTTTGCTCTATAACATTGTAGAATGAATTTTGAAGAGAGATTGCATGTTGTTTTTGATTTAAAAACCTCTCATTATTGGCATAGATTTGTTTATAATATTTGACAAGGAAAGTAATGAAGAAAACCATAACAACTATAGCGTATTGGATTCTAAAATGGGTAATAGATACATCCATGTGCACATATTTTATGACAATCAAGGATCAGTAAATAGAAAAAATTAGAAAACCCTAATTTATCTTAGGGTTTTATGTTCAAATATTAGCTTCACCAAATGTTTAACCCTAAAATATAGATATAAGGTGATCTTATCATTAACCTAGATTTTGTTTAAATGGGTGTATAGAAATGAAATGGAACAAGGGTGATAATTAGATCTATCAAAGGCCAATTATATGTTAAACTCAAATATAAGAATACACTAAATTTACTATGTTGAGATACTATAAATTTAGAAGATATAACTATGTTAAATATGGAAATGACAAAAAAGTGATGTACTTAGCTTGTTCTGAGGTTAATGTAGTTATGGGTTTAGAAGAGGTAGAAAATAGGCTAGAAGTAAATTTTGATATAATCATCATATTTTAGATCTGACACTTATGGTTCTCTAGACACTAACATCAACCTGGGATGGTTTTATTGATGTTATTTTCTAGGTTCAACATAAGTGTCCTATATGGAATACCTACGAAAAAGGATTCCGACACTTGGATGCTTCTAGGTTTTGCTTTGCCTTCACTCTAGTGTACTAAAATTTGGGTCATGAACTATCACTCCTTATGAAATGGAAAAACCCTAGTTTTCTATCTTCATAGTGACCTTGGGAAAAAATGGGTTAGTGGGTACATAGTGTTGATCTGACCCCAAATTCTCTGCTATCAAATGGAAATGCCTACATAGCCAATGTTCTAAAAGAGGGTCTCAAACTTATGTAGTTCTTCCCTACATGTTGACTTGTGTGAGAATCATATAATATGTTCAAATTAAGTAAAATACTAACCTAGCTTGTAACTTGGTAAATTAGGCTCTTTGGCTGCTCCTTTAGTACTTTAGACCTGTAGATGTGTCTAACCTATGTATGGTGTGGAAATAAGGAAGCTTTATTCAATTGAATTTTCTTTGGTAAGAATACCTTTTATTATTCCCATGTTGTTAGGTGAGAAATGAATGAGGGTTGATCTTGTATTTATATCAATCCCTTTGGAGTAATAATTTGCATTAAAGCACTTAGGCTGACTATTAAGATACATTTTGTATTCAAATTGGATGATTTTAGGGCACTGGACACTTGCATCAAGTTAGGACACTAATGTTGATGTTAATGTCTATCCTACATGTTAGTGTCCAAGGAGTAGGAAAGTAGGTACATGATCAAAACATGTAGAGGTAGAAGATAAGTACATTTTAAGTATTTTGGGCAAGATAAAATATCTAGGTCATCAACATAATACTATTTGAACTAATATATATAGGACAAGGGGTTAAAAATAGAGTAGATGTAAGACTTATAAAATCAAGATATGTATAGAGCTGAGATGAACATCCAAGGTTTGAGTTTGCCAAGTGTACAAGATTCAGGTGCTATATAATCATAAAATAGTGTCTACAAAAACTAAGCCTTATATTCATTACTTAATTACTAACAAACATTGAGCATTGATTATCAAATTTGTTCCACACCTAAAAATAATATAAGCATAACACACATCCTTAAATACATCCCCAATTTTTCTTTCATTAGTGATAATTTATAAGGATTTTGGAGAATGAGATCACTTTTTTAAAGATTTGTGAAAAAATTTCCAAATGCGAGCATGTTTTTCAAATCCCTAGAGTATATTAATAGGGTTGTCAAATCACATTTCACCTAAAAAACATTTTCCAAAATAGTTACTTGACATTATCAGGAGAGTGCACTAATGTTTCAAGAAGAGTGCACTTAAAAAATAGTATTTTTTTTATTTTAAGTTTTTTGGGTTTGGTTCATCTCATTATCTAGATCTATTTTGCACTATTTATTTTTTATGATTTCCTATAGATTCACAAAAAATAAATTATTATTTTTAACCCCTTTATAATTTATTAATAATTATAGAATATTATTTTCTATATATTAGGTTTGAATTTCTATTTAAATCTTATTAAGCATATTTTGCATATTGGATGGGTAGATGTATTGAATTTTAATTTAAACCCACTTTTCTATATTATATCCAAGAAGGATGTAAAGTTTTTTGATAAATGTGAATTACATGTCAATAAATAAGGCATCATGTGTGTGAAATATCCAAGAGGGTTATTCTCACTCTAAATATTTCTTCAGACATTCAAAGGGGTTCAAATTGGTTCTAAATGTGAAATTTAAAAATCATCTATTAAAAATAATTTTAAACTTTGAATTTGCTTGTCATTTATAAAAGAAAATATTTTTTTTATAAAATTTCAAAATAAGGGCTGCAACTTGGAAGAGGACCTCACACTATTTTAAGGTGTTTATTATTCATAGACTAATAGTTCTCAAGGTTCATCTTGGCAATCACCCTTAGTTAATTTGTGTACTCATAAGAATTTAATATCACAAAAATCAATCAATTTATTGGTTAATGTCTATATTCATAATAATTTAATTTCCCAAAAATCAATAAGAATTTGAATAATTACAAACAAAAATTTTTCTATTGATTTTATCATTCCCAATCACTTATCTTAGTCTAACCATCTTTCTATTTTTTGAAATCAACCTAAAGAGAGATAAATTTGTCCATCGTGTTTCCTTATTCCTCTTCATCTATATTTATTCTACGAAAATTATTTTTTATTTTATTATCATTATTATTCATATATTTAAGTAGTATTTTGCTATTTAGCATTTGCATGTTGTTTTACAAATATGTATGTTATTATAAATTTTCAGGGTTTAAATACCTTTGGGTACTATAATATTATGACATGTAAGATCATAATAGCTAATGAAATTGTATTTGTAAATTGTATATCATAGTTTTTTTTTGTATACACATTACAAAAAAAAATTAATACGTATCTCAATTGCATTGAAACATAATCTAAATATAAATTTAGGTAGTTTTCTAGTTATGCTCAAATAAAATTTTCTTATTTTTTTTTCTAATTTGGGTACTAATATTTTTAATTGTCCTATTTTGTATTTATGATTTTGTATGGTATGAAAATGTTGATGTAAATATTTATTTTATTTTTCATAGTTGAATGTTTCAATTGGGAAAGACAATACCTTGATGGTGTGACTAAAACTAGGAAGGAAAAGATCTTGATGGTGTAGGACAAAATAATTACCTTACATTCACATATTTTAATGTTATCTCCTAATTTTTAATGTTGAATATATTTAATTATAATACTAAAAATATTTATTATTTTAATAGGTTTAGATAGTCAATTTTGGTACAAGCCTTCTTATTACAAATTTTGGCATTGTATTATACACATAGGTCATAATTTTGAATTAGAGACTTATTGGAACTTAATTTTCTCTCTTATCCTTCTTTGTATGATCCCATGGTATTCTATTCTTTTATTTTTTATTTTTGTCATGTTTATTTTGTGCTCATGAATCTATTTTCTCTCTCATATTTGTTTATGTTTGTTTCTTCCTCTGGTATAGGAATGATAATCCATTGTTCTTTCCATCGGTAGGATCAATAGGCTCATTGATGCTATCCTATTTTTTATTATGGGTCCTTCCACATGTGGTTGTTTCCTCTAGTTTTTTTTGGATCTATTTGTCAATTTTTTGCCTTTCTCTTTTTTACGGTTTTCCAATAGGTCTTTAATTCAAACCATGAGAATCCTATATATTAAAATAACCTATGAGCATTCTAAGATATACAACAAAATTAGGTAAGTATCACTTGAGGTTACAAAAATATCCATACAATTTTATAATATATTTCCAGTCATTCATCTTTTAAAGTTTTAGCACACTCAAAATATTTTTTTACCTACCCAAGGACTTGTATCATATCTTGTACTAAAATTGGCCTCAAAAAATGTGCAAAAAAATTACATCTCACACTTTGAGAGAGAAGGAAAGTTCTCTTCAATCAATTATATATTAAAATTGTAGATAAAATATTAGGGTATAATTTTGACATTCAAAATATGTTGTTGCAATAGTATTTTGGTTACTTGACTCAATTGCTTCTTCACTTACATTTTTATAACATCTTGTGAAATCCTAGTTCAATCACATTGAATAATCAAAATGTAATAGTTCCATTCATATTTTTTTAGTAATTAAAGGTACACTATCTAATGGATAAGTTATCATGCCCAAAAATTGATACAATAGAAATAGACTAAAAAATAGGTAAATGTTTTTTTATAATAAAATTTGCAATGTACATTCTACACAACTACATTTCCCATTATCTCTCCATATTTAAGGCATGAGACACACAATCATATAAATAACCCACATGTCCAAATAACATGGATGCAATACACAAGTAGACAAATGATTTCTACATAATCATGAGGGTCCTACTTTAATTGGCCTACTAGCTCTCACACAAGCCTACCACTCTCTGAGTAGTCCTAGTTGTCCCCATAACCCTAAGGACTTAAAGGGATACACAACTATAGAGTTGGGTTCAATAAACCATTTACTTTGACAAGATGAGTTAGACAAGATGTCCTAACTCACAATGGTGTTCAAAGAGTCTATTGAGTCATTCCAACCAATCACATGGCTTAGTTCACATTTAAGTCACAAAAAATTCTAATTTCATGTTGACTTTTTATTTGACTTTGAATAAAGTTGTGTGTGTGCGTGCGCGCGCGTGTGCCTAAAATACATTTAACACCCCATAAAAATAGAGTAACCTCTCTCAACTATCAGATCAAATTGACCTTGATTGTGTGATCTAGTTAAATGAAGGAATGCCATAAATATACTTATGGGCACCATAAAGTATTCAATTCAGTCATGAAGTTGAAAACTCATATTTTTGAAAGGAGGGAGGAGGTTTTAGAGGATGACTTTTCCATAGTCGTCCCTCCTCTCCTTCCTTAGCCTTGGATGATTTTCATTAATGGAGTCTCCAAGCTACTGATCAAAATTGTCTATTTCATTATCAATTTTATAGCATGATAAAACTATGTGTGGGTTTGTTTTACAAGTACTCAATTTGATAAAAAGCTTTTAGGTGGTCTCATTACCCCACAGTTTCCAAATAAATTTGAGTTTCAAGATTCACCATAGCCATTAATGGCTACCACAAGGTTTAAGGTAAAAATTTTAGAAAAAATTAGTTTCAAGTTTAAAATTTATCTCAAACAATATAGGATAAAAAATTAGCAGGAGTCCCCTTTTGGGTTAGCTCGTTTTAGGATTTTAAAAGCATTCATAATCCAAAAGATCAAAATTAGACTGTTATAAGGAAAGAGATCAAGAAGGGTGAAAAAAATAATTCTACTTATTGAAATTCATTTCATGTAGAATAACATGAAAAATTAATGTGGGTTACAATTTTGGGCCATTCCATCCCTCATCATTCAAACCACTTGAATTGGCTCAACAAACTCAAGTAAAGTAGATTAGAAGATGTTTACAAATATATTTATTTAGAAGAGGGTCATAACTAGAAATTCATGTTATTCTAGGTCTTAAAAATCACATTGTGTAGAAGATCATGAAAAATGGACGAGGGTCCATTTTTGGGTCATCCTGCCTCTAGATCACCAAATCTCCACAATCATGAAATAAAAATAAGTATCTTGATAAGAAAAACATTTTAGTTTAAAAAAGTTTATTTCAAGTTAAAATTTTATAATGCAAAGAATTTATTTTAATAATATAAAAACAATTTCATATATTAAATAACTTTTACTAGTTAGTATAACTAATCTCCATGGCTGTGTCAACATTTATCTAAGATAATTGCTCGACTTTAAACATTGTGCCACCATAGGGATAATGCCAATCAATAATATTTTTAGATGCTCTACACTCACTAACCCATAGGAGGATAAAACAATTATAGTGAACATTCCCATGGGGGACCACCACTTAACCCAAACCAAATAACCTATGGGAAGTGGCCAATGCCTTGCCAAAGGGCATATGGGTAATAGAAACTACCTACAAAGAGAAACAAAATTCATTTCAACAAAACCAAGAATCTAAAAATTAAAAATCCAATGGTATTGGGTCTAATTTTCACTAAATATATTATAAAAATTATTTTTACACCTAATTTCCTCATTTTACTTGCTTAAAAATTGCATAGAGTTGGGTTATTTTGCAAAGGATGTATGAGGAGAATTAGTGTGAAACTTTGAAAATCATTACAAATACAACCATACATCCTAAAAATATACCATAAATTGCATTAATTTCATAATTAATCATATTTTATAGTAAAATACAATTAAGTAGAAATTGGAATATTTTGAATTGCATAAAAATTATAAACTTTATTGTAACCTTTCATGGGCGTAAATAAATCTTTACATTACATAATTTTTGGAAGATATAATCATTATTTACAAATATATAGAATACTATCAAAACAATTTATACAGTTTTATTTTTAGCATGATATCTCATTACATTATATTTATTTTTACCTAGCCATTATTTAATGATAACAAAAGCATAGAAGTCTTTATTCATTACATCTAAAATTCATTTTATTTTTATTTCACATACATTACAATAAATTATAAAATAGGTTGCATAAAATTAATCCATTTATCTTTTTATTTATTCATTTACAAATAAAAACCTAGAAGTTAATAAAGGTTTTTAAATGAACTCCACTAGCAGGTGCAAGGCCAGCTGAATGAGGGGGTCACCTCCCATCCTTTTTACATCATTAGGTGGCTACCCTAGGCACCCCAATACTAAGACTCAAAAATACAAGCATCATCACATCATTGTTTAAGGTGGGGAAAATGGTAAAAGGAGGTTTGGATAGTAACTAAATATTGATAAAGAACGGTCACTAGGAAGCACATATATGAGGCTAAAATTTCATCTGCACCAAAAGAATATTTCATTCCCCAAAAATAACATACAAGGAAATAAAAACATAATATAAAACACCCAATAATAACATAGTATATCTAAAAAATTCTAGCAAAAAAGTAGGCCTATCGAATGAGAAGAAGAATGTGAGGGAATTCCTCACCCTTGTTATACCATCTCTTGGCCACATGAGGGAATTCAAATTGTCGATCATAAAAAATCACACGTAAGGTGGCATAGAGATTTTGGTCCCACCAAAAACTACCACTAAATATAATAAATCCATGTAGGATGGCTTAGGAACCTTGTTCCACTAGCCACTACCACTATGTATGAGCACATAATATGCATGCAATTTCAAAAAAATCATGGAAGCATAAATTTTCCATTTTAAGTCAATAAAAAATCATGAAAAACAACCAATAATTTGTGATGGATGTTACATCTCCAAGCTCTAATGGGTATTAAAAAACACATGGTGGTTATTGACATAACCATGGAATACAAGCATATAAAGAGGGAAATACAAATGGCCTTACATCTCTTGAAAACTAAAATCAAAGTACAGGAGAAAAATAGTTTTAGAATAAATAAAATTAATGAAAATGGGGCATGGAAACCTACCTTGGCTTCCCTCTTGGATCCACTCAAGTACACCACCTATAAGTATTGGGAAATAGTTAACATGCTCCTTATCTAAGTTCCTCCTCCTCTTTCTCCTTCTCTCCTTCACTTCCAATTTTCCAGATTTAAAAAAAAAATGAGAACAATCATCTCAAGGAAGGAATTCTTTGCTCATAAATACTAAACTCTCTCCTCTAAAATATAATGGGAATCTGACACATTTCCATTCCCATCCTTTAGTTCAAGGTCAAAAAGTCTTCCCTTTCCTCAAATCTACTTACAATCCCATGTGGGTAAGTAATCAATTCCATACCTCAAAAATGAACCCATTATCCCAAGCCATAATGACACAATATATGACTCAAAAGTCTTATTTGGCTCCTATAAGGACTCTCCAACATTCCTATTGGTCCAAGGACATAAAAATCAACATAAAAATATCTAAAAGTACTTTATGTCACCCTTCAAAGTTGGCTCTTCCATTCCAT